>JANFCV010000164.1:0-600000 GCA_024500475.1 Phthorimaea operculella
ACACGCTCTGGCCCCATTCTACCCACTTTCTACCTACTATAGTGCCCGACACGCCTTGGCCCCATTCTACCCACTCTCTACCTACTAGAGTGCCCGACACGCCTTCTTGGCCCCATTCTACCCACTTTCACCTACTAGAGTGCCCGACACGCTCTGGGCCCTATTCCCACCCACTTTCTACCTACTAGAGTGCCCGACACGCCCATGGCCCCATTCTACCCACTCCTCTCACTCTACCACTAGAGTGCCCGACACGCTCTTGGCCCTATTCTACCCACCTCTCTACCTCTACCAGGAGTGCCCGACACGCTCTTGGTCCATTCTACCCACTTTCTACCTACTAGAGTGCCCGACACGCTCATGGCCCCATTCTACCCACTTTCACTTACCTACTAGAGTGCCCGACACGCTCTTGGCATTCTGATTCAACCTAATTTAGCTATATGTTACATGCAGTGAGGTTAACTTCAGAATGTTACATTTAGTGAGGTTAACCTCATGTTGTGTGTCCGACTCGCCTTTGATTCATTTATCGAGCTACAATACAAAGCTAAAACAAAACGGACGTAACCAAACTAGGAACAATCTAGGCAACCTTACTGGGTACTATCGGCAGCACGTGAAACCACTCCTGCCAAGGATCACCTTTATATTGGTGTTTTCAAACAAATACCACGAGAGCTCAGTTTGCTGGCCTCACTCACTACTGTTGCGATGACCACTATATGTTGGACTCCGGTGCGATTTCAACAGTTTGACACTAGTCTGACTAGCAGCACCACCTGTCATATTAATTTTAAACTAACAGCAATTGAGCTGCCATCTATGAACTGTTTTGAGTAACAATAATATTTCTACTGGTACTTGGCAAACTGTTTAGTAAACTTTAGTTCAGCTATTCGACCACAGATGCAAGCTGCAAGTTCAAAATGTTATCGCAGTATTTCTCTCTTGCTTTCATTTCAGTGTTCTTGAGACAACTAATTGAGACAGATATCTACCGATTTATCAGATTTTTGGGGTTTTTGGGTACTGGGTACTATCGGCAGCATATGAACCTACCCCGCAAGGGATCACCATAGTATTGGTGTTTTCATCGAAACACTACGAGAGACCAGTTTTAGCTGGCCTCACTTTCAAACAAACACTACGAGAGCTCAGTTTAAGCTGGCCTCACTTAGTGACTGTATGGAGGACCACTATAATTATGTTCGACTCTGGTGCGATTTCAAACAGTTTGCTAAGTACAGTGTGCCATATACAATGTTGCGCAACATCGTTCAAATTTTGCTAGCGCAATGTTGCGCCACCGATCGCCGTAAGTGTTGTACCATCGAACGCGGCTCGAGTTCCTCTTTCAAACGACACCCCACACATGGTACCTACTACTACCTACTACCGTACCGCACAAGGTTTTCCAGTTCTAATTTTTAATTTTTAAGTTTTAAGTTCTAAGTTTTCGCGAGGCGAACGTGTCCGCGTGGCGAACACTATGCACCACGCACCTTTATCATATCGCGGAAAACATTTCATTACCGCGTTTTAAAAAACTACTAGCGCCATCTAGTGTTTTCATACGAAAATACTTTCGACGACTGTATTTCTACAGTGGACATTTTTTTATTGCTTTGTGATAAAAAGTTGCATAAAACATTACTTTTTTTTATGACTCACGTCCTCGGAGAAAAACATTCCATTAATACCGTAATACCGGGATCCCGGTATTGAAGAAAATGATCCGGTATTCAATACCGGTATTGAAAAAGTTCGGTATTCGAAAGCCCTAGTCACCACTGAACGACAGGAACTGTTAATTTGCACTTCGTTTCAATAGACCATACACCGTCCATTACACCCGGTATGCAAGCCATATAACCATGTGTCAGTGCATCGTTGTAGCTAGCGGACATGCAGTCACCACTGAACGACAGGAACTGTTAATTTGCACTTCGTTTCAATAGACCATACACCGTCCATTACACCCGGTATGCAAGCCATATAACCATCTGTCAGTGCATCGTTGTAGCTAGCGGACATGCAGTCACCACTGAACGACAGGAACTGTTAATTTGCACTTCGTTTCAATAGACCATACACCGTCCATTACACCCGGTATGCAAGCCATATAACCATTTGTCAGTGCATCTGCAGCTAGCGGACATGCAGTCACCACTGAACGACAGGAACTGTTAATTTGCACTTCGTTTCAATAGACCATACACCGTCCATTACACCCGGTATGCGCCCTATAACCATGTGTCAGTGCATCGTTGTAGCTAGCGGACATGCAGTCACCACTAGGGTCAATACCGGTATACCGGTATTGGCCAATACCGATCACGGACTTTTTGACTTCTTTTTCAGTACCGGTATTAAAAATCTAATACCGGTATTCCACCCACTTTCTACCTACTATAGTGCCCGACACGCTCTTGGTCCTATTCTACCCACTTTCTACTCACTAGAGTGCCCGACACGCTCTTGGCCCATTCCCACCCACTTTCCACCTACCAGAGTGCCCGACACGCTCTTGGTCTCTATCTACCCACTTTCACCTACTAGAGTGCCCGACACGCTCTTGGTCCCATTCCTACCCACTTTCACCTACTAGAGTGCCCGACACGCTCTTGGCCCTATTCGACCCACCTTCTCCCTACTAGAGTGCCCGACACGCTCTTGGCCCCATTCTACCCACTTTCTCCCTACTAGAGTGCCCGACACGCTCTTGGCCCTATTCTACCCACTTTCTACCTACTAGAGTGCCCGACACGCTCTTGGCCCTATTCTACCCACTTTCTACCTACTAGAGTGCCCGACACGCTCTTGGCCCTATTCCACCCACTTTCTACCTACTAGAGTGCCCGACACGCTCTTGGCCCTATTCTACCCACTCACTTCCTACTAGAGTGCCCGACACGCCTGGCCCTATTCTGACCCACTTTCTACCCACTAGAGTGCCCGACACGCCTCTTGGCCCTATTCTACCCACTTTCTACCTACTAGAGTGCCCGACACGCTCTTGGTCCCATTCTACCCACTTTCTACCTACTAGAGTGCCCGACACGCCTTGGCCCATTCTACCCACTTTCACCTACTAGAGTGCCCGACACGCTCACCCTATTCTACCCACTTCTACCTACTAGAGTGCCCGACACGCCTTGGCCCCATTCTACCCACTTTCTACCCACTAGAGTGCCCGACACCTTGGCCCTATTCTACCCACTTCACTCACTAGAGTGCCCGACACGCTCTGGCCCTATTCTACCAACATGCTACATACTAGAGTTCCCGACACGACGCTGGCCCTATTCTACCCACTTTCTACCTACTAGAGTGCCCGACACGCTCTTGGCCCCATCTCACCACTTTCTACCCACTTGAGGGCCCGACAGGCCCTGGGCTCTATTCTACCCACTTTCTACCTACTAGAGTGCCCGACACGCCTGGTCCTATTCTACCCACTTCTCACCTACTAGAGTGCCCGACACGCCTTGGCCCTATTCTACCCACTTTCACCTACTAGAGTGCCCGACACGCTCTGGGTCTCATTCCCACTCTCTACCTACTAGAGTGCCCTGACACGCCTTGGCCCCATTCTACCCACTTCTACCTACTAGAGTGCCCGACACGCTCTTGGCCCCATTCACCCACTTTCTCACTCCACTAGAGTGCCCGACACGCCTTGGCCCCATTCCCACCCACACTCTCATCACTAGAGTGCCCGACACGCTCTTGGCCCTATTCCACCCACTTTCTACCTACTAGAGTGCCCGACACGCCTTGGCCCTATTCACCCACTTTCTACCTACTAGAGTGCCCGACACGCTTTGGCCCTATTCTACCCACTTTCTACCTACTAGAGTGCCCGACACGCTCTTGGCCCCATTCTACCCACTTTCTACCTACTAGAGTGCCCGACACGCTCTTGTCCCCATTCGACAGACTTTCTACCCACTAGAGTGCCCGACACGCTCTTGGCCCTATTCTACCCACTTTCTACCCACTAGAGTGCCCGACACGCTCTTGGTCCTATTCTACCCACTTTCTACCTACTAGAGTGCCCGACACGCTCTTGGCCCTATTCACCCACTTTCACCTACTAGAGTGCCCGACACGCCTTGGCCCTATTCCACCCACTTTCTACTCACTAGAGTGCCCGACACGCTCTTGGTCTATTCCACCCACTTTCTACCTACTAGAGTGCCCGACACGCTCTTGGCCCCATTCTACCCACTTTCTACCTACTTGAGTGCCCGACACGCTCTTGGCCCTATTCTACCCACTTTCACCTACTAGAGTGCCCGACACGCTCTTGGTCCTATTCCCACCCACTTTCTACCTACTAGAGTGCCCGACACGCCTCGGCCCATTCCACCCACTTTCACCCACTATAGTGCCCGACACGCTCTTGGCCCTATTCCCACCCACTTTCTACTCACTAGAGTGCCCGACACGCCTTGGCCCTATTCTACCCACTTTCACCTACTAGAGTGCCCGACACGCTCTTGGCCCTATTCTACCCACTTTCTACCTACTAGAGTGCCCGACACGCTCATGGCCCCATTCTACCCACTTTCTACCTACTAGAGTGCCCGACACGTCTTGGCCCTATTCTACCCACTTTCTACCTACTAGAGTGCCCGACACGCTCTTGGCCCATTCTACCCACTTTCTACCTACTAGAGTGCCCGACACGCTCATGGCCCCATTCTACCCACTTTCTACCTACTAGAGTGCCCGACACGCTCTTGGCCCGATTCAACCCACTTTCTAGCTATATGTTACATGCAGTGAGGTTAACTTCAGAATGTTACATTTAGTGAGGTTAACCTCATGTTGTGTGTCCGACTGCTCTTGACCATTTATCGAGCTACAATACAAAGCTAAAACAAAACGGACGTAACCAAACTAGGAACAATCTAGGCAACCTTACTGGGTACTATCGGCAGCACGAAACTACCCCAAGCAAGGGATCACCTTTATATTGGTGTTTTCAAACAAACACTACGAGAGCTCAGTTTGCTGGCCTCACTCACTTACTGTTGCGATGACCACTATATGTTGGACTCCGGTGCGATTTCTAACAGTTTGACACTAGTCTGACTAGCAGCACCACCTGTCATATTAATTTTAAACTAACAGCACTGAGCTGCCATCTATGAACTGTTTTGAGTAACAATAATATTTCTACTCGGTACTTGGTGGCACTGTTTAGTAAACTTTAGTTCAGCTATTCGACCACAGATGCAAGCTGCAAGTTCAAAATGTTATCGCAGTATTTCTCTCTCTTGCTTTGCTTCAGTGTTCTTGAGACAACTAATTGAGACAGATATCTACCGATTTATCAGATTTTGGGGTTTTGGGTACTGGGTACTATCGGCAGCACATGAACCTACCCCAAGCAAGGGATCACCATAGTATTGGTGTTTTCATCGAAACACTACGAGAGACCAGTTTTAGCTGGCCTCACTTTCATACAAACACTACGAGAGAGAGACCAGTTTTAGCTGGCCTCACTTAGTGACTGTATGGAGGACCACTATAATTATGTTCGACTCTGGTGCGATTTCAAACAGTTTGCTAAGTACAGTGTGCCATATACAATGTTGCGCAACATCGTTCAAATTTTGCTAGCGCAATGTTGCGCCACCGATCGCCGTAAGTGTTGTACCATCGAACGCGGCTCGAGTTCCTCTTTCAAACGACACCCCACACATGGTACCTACTACTACCTACTACCGTACCGCACAAGGTTTTCCAGTTCTAATTTTTAATTTTTAAGTTCTAAGTTTTCGCGAGGCGAACGTGTCCGCGTGGCGAACACTATGCACCACGCACCTTTATCATATCGCGGAAAACATTTCATTACCGCGTTTTAAAAAACTACTAGCGCCATCTAGTGTTTTCATACGAAAATACTTTCGACGACTGTATTTCTACAGTGGACATTTTTTTATTGCTTTGTGATAAAAAGTTGCATAAAACATTACTTTTTTTTATGACTCACGTCCTCGGAGAAAAACATTCCATTAATACCGTAATACCGGGATCCCGGTATTGAAGAAAATGATCCGGTATTCAATACCGGTATTGAAAAAGTTCGGTATTCGAAAGCCCTAGTCACCACTGAACGACAGTAACTGTTAATTTGCACTTCGTTTCAATATACCATACACCGTCCATTACACCCGGTATGCAAGCCATATAACCATGTGTCAGTGCATCGTTGTAGCT
Source organism: Phthorimaea operculella (assembly GCA_024500475.1). Classification (NCBI taxonomy): domain Eukaryota; kingdom Metazoa; phylum Arthropoda; class Insecta; order Lepidoptera; family Gelechiidae; genus Phthorimaea; species Phthorimaea operculella. The sequence goes on from JANFCV010000164.1 coordinate 6,235, forward strand.
AGCGGACATGCAGTCACCACTGAACGACAGGAACTGTTAATTTGCACTTCGTTTCAATAGACCATACACCGTCCATTACACCCGGTATGCAAGCCATATAACCATGTGTCAGTGCATCGTTGTAGCTAGCGGACATGCAGTCACCACTGAACGACAGGAACTGTTAATTTGCACTTCGTTTCAATAGACCATACACCGTCCATTACACCCGGTATGCAAGCCATATAACCATGTGTCAGTGCATCGTTGTAGCTAGCGGACATGCAGTCACCACTGAACGACAGGAACTGTTAATTTGCACTTCGTTTCAATAGACCATACACCGTCCATTACACCCGGTATGCAAGCCATATAACCATGTGTCAGTGCATCGTTGCAGCTAGCGGACATGCAGTCACCACTGAACGACAGGAACTGTTAATTTGCACTTCGTTTCAATAGACCATACACCGTCCATTACACCCGGTATGCAAGCCATATAACCATGTGTCAGTGCATCTGTAGCTAGCGGACATGCAGTCACCACTGAACGACAGGAACTGTTAATTTGCACTTCGTTTCAATAGACCATACACCGTCCATTACACCCGGTATGCAAGCCATATAACCATGTGTCAGTGCATCTGTAGCTAGCGGACATGCAGTCACCACTGAACGACAGGAACTGTTAATTTGCACTTCGTTTCAATAGACCATACACCGTCCATTACACCCGGTATGCAAGCCATATAACCATTTGTCAGTGCATCGTTGCAGCTAGCGGACATGCAGTCACCACTGAACGACAGGAACTGTTAATTTGCACTTCGTTTCAATAGACCATACACCGTCCATTACACCCGGTATGCAAGCCATATAACCATGTGTCAGTGCATCGTTGCAGCTAGCGGACATGCAGTCACCACTGAACGACAGGAACTGTTAATTTGCACTTCGTTTCAATAGACCATACACCGTCCATTACACCCGGTATGCAAGCCATATAACCATGTGTCAGTGCATCGTTGTAGCTAGCGGACATGCAGTCACCACTGAACGACAGGAACTGTTAATTTGCACTTCGTTTCAATAGACCATACACCGTCCATTACACCCGGTATGCAAGCCATATAACCATGTGTCAGTGCATCGTTGTAGCTAGCGGACATGCAGTCACCACTGAACGACAGGAACTGTTAATTTGCACTTCGTTTCAATAGACCATACACCGTCCATTACACCCGGTATGCAAGCCATATAACCATGTGTCAGTGCATCTGTAGCTAGCGGACATGCAGTCACCACTGAACGACAGGAACTGTTAATTTGCACTTCGTTTCAATAGACCATACACCGTCCATTACACCCGGTATGCAAGCCATATAACCATGTGTCAGTGCATCTGTAGCTAGCGGACATGCAGTCACCACTGAACGACAGGAACTGTTAATTTGCACTTCGTTTCAATAGACCATACACCGTCCATTACACCCGGTATGCAAGCCATATAACCATGTGTCAGTGCATCTGTAGCTAGCGGACATGCAGTCACCACTGAACGACAGGAACTGTTAATTTGCACTTCGTTTCAATAGACCATACACCGTCCATTACACCCGGTATGCAAGCCATATAACCATTTGTCAGTGCATCGTTGCAGCTAGCGGACATGCAGTCACCACTGAACGACAGGAACTGTTAATTTGCACTTCGTTTCAATAGACCATACACCGTCCATTACACCCGGTATGCAAGCCATATAACCATGTGTCAGTGCATCGTTGTAGCTAGCGGACATGCAGTCACCACTGAACGACAGGAACTGTTAATTTGCACTTCGTTTCAATAGACCATACACCGTCCATTACACCCGGTATGCAAGCCATATAACCATGTGTCAGTGCATCGTTGTAGCTAGCGGACATGCAGTCACCACTGAACGACAGGAACTGTTAATTTGCACTTCGTTTCAATAGACCATACACCGTCCATTACACCCGGTATGCAAGCCATATAACCATGTGTCAGTGCATCGTTGTAGCTAGCGGACATGCAGTCACCACTGAACGACAGGAACTGTTAATTTGCACTTCGTTTCAATAGACCATACACCGTCCATTACACCCGGTATGCAAGCCATATAACCATGTGTCAGTGCATCTGCAGCTAGCGGACATGCAGTCACCACTGAACGACAGGAACTGTTAATTTGCACTTCGTTTCAATAGACCATACACCGTCCATTACACCCGGTATGCAAGCCATATAACCATGTGTCAGTGCATCTGCAGCTAGCGGACATGCAGTCACCACTGAACGACAGGAACTGTTAATTTGCACTTCGTTTCAATAGACCATACACCGTCCATTACACCCGGTATGCAAGCCATATAACCATGTGTCAGTGCATCTGCAGCTAGCGGACATGCAGTCACCACTGAACGACAGGAACTGTTAATTTGCACTTCGTTTCAATAGACCATACACCGTCCATTACACCCGGTATGCAAGCCAAACAATCATCTGTCAGTGCATCGTTGTAGCTAGCGGACATGCAGTCACCACTGAACGACAGGAACTGTTAATTTGCACTTCGTTTCAATAGACCATACACCGTCCATTACACCCGGTATGCAAGCCATATAACCATGTGTCAGTGCATCGTTGCAGCTAGCGGACATGCAGTCACCACTGAACGACAGGAACTGTTAATTTGCACTTCGTTTCAATAGACCATACACCGTCCATTACACCCGGTATGCAAGCCATATAACCATGTGTCAGTGCATCGTTGTAGCTAGCGGACATGCAGTCACCACTGAACGACAGGAACTGTTAATTTGCACTTCGTTTCAATAGACCATACACCGTCCATTACACCCGGTATGCAAGCCATATAACCATGTGTCAGTGCATCGTTGTAGCTAGCGGACATGCAGTCACCACTGAACGACAGGAACTGTTAATTTGCACTTCGTTTCAATAGACCATACACCGTCCATTACACCCGGTATGCAAGCCATATAACCATGTGTCAGTGCATCGTTGTAGCTAGCGGACATGCAGTCACCACTGAACGACAGGGACTGTTAATTTGCACTTCGTTTCAATAGACCATACACCGTCCATTACACCCGGTATGCAAGCCAAACAATCATCTGTCAGTGCATCGTTGTAGCTAGCGGACATGCAGTCACCACTGAACGACAGGAACTGTTAATTTGCACTTCGTTTCAATAGACCATACACCGTCCATTACACCCGGTATGCAAGCCATATAACCATGTGTCAGTGCATCGTTGCAGCTAGCGGACATGCAGTCACCACTGAACGACAGGAACTGTTAATTTGCACTTCGTTTCAATAGACCATACACCGTCCATTACACCCGGTATGCAAGCCATATAACCATGTGTCAGTGCATCGTTGTAGCTAGCGGACATGCAGTCACCACTGAACGACAGGAACTGTTAATTTGCACTTCGTTTCAATAGACCATACACCGTCCATTACACCCGGTATGCAAGCCATATAACCATGTGTCAGTGCATCGTTGTAGCTAGCGGACATGCAGTCACCACTGAACGACAGGAACTGATAATTTGCACTTCGTTTCGTCTCGCTTGGCATAAGATCAACAGTGCTTGATCTTCATGATTATACAACAGTTCATTCGTGCTGTGAAATATTCTTTTGTATACGCAGCATGCGCACCGAAGAAAGACTTACCTCGCAAGAAGACATAAGATGTATCAAATGAAGTGAAGAATTTTGACATACAGGTGTAGATGAAATGTCGCGTGTTAGAAAATGTTTTCCGACCCATAGTTGCATCGAATTACCTTCCACCCTGAATATCCGCAGCCACCGACCAGCTAGAAATGGGATTCGACTGACCCTGCCCTATTCTTTTGGGGTGCTGCTATTTTAGTCCAGCATCACACGGTATCATTATTCCATCTCTCTCTCTCTCTTCCGTGCGTCGGATGTGCACGTTAAGCCGTCAGTCCCGGTGGCTGTCTATGATGGCGGTCGTTACACAGCCATGTCAGTTGATGTCAGAGACCTGCTACTTGCAGTAGGCGGTTGAAAATTTCTGACACCAAGGTTCATCGGGTCATTGAACGACTAGATGTCCCACACGAAAAGAGAGATTGTTCCGTCTAAATCTAACTTTATAGCTTCGACGTCACGCAATCAAAGGCTCGTATTATTTAGAAGTTTGAGATGAAAGGATTGTTAGAGCGCGTTTGTTTAAGAATAAAGTGTTACTACTGGTAAGATTTTTTACCCGATTGCCTCAGGAGGGTTATGTTTTTCGAGAATATATATGTATGTATCCGGAAATTCGTTTTCACTGGCTACAGCCATAAGAATAAATAATAACACTACGGTGCTACTGTACAGCCGAAACGGCTGGGCGGATCTTCATGTGATGTCGTTAGATTCGTCCCAGTGATGTCGTTAGATTCGTCTCAGCAGCGAAAGTGACATTGGCTAAATTTAAAATTCATAAATTCAAGATGGCTAATTTTTATTGCATAAAACAACTTTGAAATGACTGCAGTCGGGTTTTGTTTTTCAATACATCTGCTTTGCAAAGAAGAAAATGGTTTCTATTCTGGTAAAGCAAAATATTAAAAACTAGAAGACTTTAGCAACCAGAATGACTTTACTGTATGTACCTACTTGTAAGTAATGCTTTTTTCCAATCATGTATTCCGGCCGTTTTTCGGGCCGTTTTCGGGCCGAGTTGAACTCGAGCCGACTTAAATCTAACACTAAGAGTGAGTCTTAAATTAAGAATGACATCACGTCAAAACCTTAAAATTTCATGAAATGGATGAAAACGCAATTTATTTAAGTAGTTTGTCATAAAAATACCAAGACTTCCATTCTATGATTGTTTTATTGTTGGCTTTAAATATTTAAGTGTTTGCACAACTGTTCTGGTCAGACATGTTTTATTTTAATAGTTTTCTATTTTATAGAGATCTTTTGCTTTATTTTACAACTTTACAATGTACGTATCAACCACGTATACTTACTTACGAAGGTAATAATGTGCCGTGTGGTGGCTTAAAATAATAGTAGGTTGTTGACGAGGACGGGAAATAAGACTTTGACTGACGAGTAGAGTTTGAAGTCCGAGCCGCAGGCGAGGACTTTAAAAATACTAGTCTGGCAAAGTCATTTTCCCCGAGGCTTACATAGTGCTTTTCTCAAAAAAATGCTAGGAAATTATAAAGATTTTAATTTATTTTATAGTAATTTGATATAAAAAGTTGTTTTACTGATTACTAAGTAAAGATGTGGATTAGGAGTTATTCTTTTTTTATTTTGTAATTTCTGAACGATTTCGATATCGCGCCAGAAAAGTTGTATTGGAATCCATTGCTGGTGTGTAAAAAAGAAATCGTTCAGAAATTACAAAATCACAGACAATGTCAAACTTTCTGGATTGTTTTCTTGAAAGAAATTGTCATATTTCCTAGCATGTTTGAGAAAATAAAATTAAATATCCCTGGATGAAACACACAGCGCCATCTAGCCCCGAATTAAGTAAAGCTTGTACTGTGAGAACCAGACAACTAATACAATACTTTATATACTTTTTTTGTAATTAAAATACATTTAATACATAGATTTTTTTTTGACAAATACTTATGTCTGGTGGGAATTGAATCCACGACCATCGGCGTAGAAGGCAGGGGTAGGTACTACCCGCTACTCCATCGGGACAGTCAGAAATTCTTTCTTATGCTTAGAAAGGCATCACCCCACATAGGCAGATTAGGCAGGGTCTAAACTTCTGACAAAAGTTTGATGGACATTCATTCAGAAGACTGTGTATCAACATAGTGTTGGTCAGCATGTCGCCTAAAACTGCAATACATATCGGTTCTGAAATCCTTAAGTCACTTCCTAAGTCATCCACGGGAAAATGGGGTGATGACATTCTAATCTGACACCACACAGCATACTTACCTACATATATTTATAAAAAACATTATTTTCATGTCTACTTTACAATTTTAATCAGCAGCCACGATTCATTCATTACAATAAAAACAACAACAGCAGAAATGAAATAAATGGCAAGGAGTTATAATGAAGTCGGATTAATCAATTATGAATTTAAAGCGAACTCTGATTATTCCTGATTAACGAATAAATTATTCGTACTTTTGTGATTACATTTTTAGGGTTCCGCCTTGTGAATCTTAAGCGGGTTAATTTAATTTGAAAATTACTCGCTCTGACTGTGGCTGAACGTTTCCCTATGTTGCCTGAAAAACGGCTACCTTATACAGACAAATTTAAATAACTGATATTTTTTGTATTGTATTCTTTCCACCTTCACTCAAGTTTAAAAAAATTACGATATTAAAATTTCAGTTGGTAACTATGATAACTTTAAAGCAAACAAGCCAGCTACAAAATTAACTTTGTAATAGTGAAAAAATCTGATAAGTATTTTATTTTATTTTCTAGTGTCCGACATGACATGCTCGTGGCCGTTCTTAAACTTTTATTGATATTTGATTATTATGCGTCCTACCAGTCATGACCTACGGAGCCGAGACGTGGAACTTGACAGTAAAACTGGCCCACCGGCTACATGCCACTCAGAGAGCTATGGAAAGGTCTATGCTTGGTATCTCTATAATGGATAAAGTCCGGAACAGTGACGGACATAGTCTGGAAGTGTAGCAAGCTGAAGTGGCAGTGGGCTGGCCACATTTGTCGTAGAACCGACGGACGGTGGAGTAAGCGGGTTCTCGAGTGGAGACCACGCCTCGGCAAGCGTAGCGTTGGACGCCCTCCGGCCAGATGGACCGATGACTTAAAAAAGGCGGCTGGTAGCGACTGGATGGCAAAAACGGGAGATCGTGCCTTATGGCGTTCCCTGGGGGAGGCCTACGTCCAGCAGTGGACTGCAATAGGCTGAAATAGAAATAGAATAGATATTTGATTAATATCACATTTGTGTGTCTTTATTTTTAAGAAATGATATAATTTAATAAATATGATAATTTTATTGTTTACATACAATTAAAGAAATTTTGAATTTTGAATGAATATATTGCAAAATATTATGAAATGGGACTCTATTACTCTTTTCACCTTTCACCCTTGACTCATTTTGGAAATTACTCCATCACAGCGGATGAAACGGCCCGACGTCTGTGATGGATGACCAATTTAAAAATTGTATTCGAGGCCTTGTCCTGGTTCATTGAGGCCCGAGGTACCACAAGGGGGACTCAAAGTGATGTATAAAAATTCAAAATGTCATTCCAAAGCCAGCTTTGTTATCCAGCGCAGCGGTGAGAAATGTTTATTTATTTTATTTATGTGGTATGTTTTATTTGTTAAGTAAGACAAATGAAAACTGAGTGATTGCGAGCGTGGTGCCATGTAAATAAATGAAAAGGTATTTTTTCTTGCAATTTAAATAAAATAACGTTTTGATGGTACTGATGTTGAGTTGATACAATTACTTTAGTATTTCTGTAATAAGTCCAATAAAAAATCATATAGCAATTCTTTAACATTCTTTGCCCACATAAAGTCTGAATGGGTCCAGGTCTTATATGTAATTTCGTGGAAGTCCACTACGTTTGGCAGCTTGCTCTTCAGAATCAAGACATCTTCGTAAAGGGAGACCCAGTCGTTTGCTCTGCTGTAGACTAATGAGACTGCGCCTGGAGAACCTATTGGTTAAATAGATACTTGGAGTTATATAAACACAGTGGATTATAAGCAGCACACCATTTTATTCTCCTGTTGATAAAGTGACAACGTCTCATTTACATGCGACAGATTAGGTTTGCTATGGTAGTCAGCCAGCGCTAATACATGCAACCTCCAACACGCCCCCTTAATCTGTGGCATGTGTACACACCTTAAAACACATGTGCATGCACCTTTACAATATTCAGTGTGCATACACCCTAATAGTTTAAGTATGTAGCTTTATGAGCCTACGTACAACTACAGTGTAGATCGTGAATGACCATTTGTCATTATACAGTAACAGCATAAAACAAAACGAAAACAAAAGAAATTAGTCATTACAAAACACAACATAAATAATAATAACTAACACAGTTTAGTTTACCTTAGCCTAGTTATCCTTTCTCCTCAAATATCGCCCTCTTAATGGGTAATTTCTTTAAGAGTAGTTTTAGTTTAGGACCTGATAAGGCTTTAGTTAGCATGTCCGCACACATTTCTTGTGAAGGCAAGTACCTAAGCTCTACAGCTTCGTTTTGAATCGCCTCGCGGACAAAATGATATCTAATGTCAATGTGTTTAGTCCTATTGCTATTCATTTTGTTTTTAGCTATTGTGTGTGACGACTGGTTGTCGTTGTAGATTGCTACCGGTTTGTTATAGCTATCGTTAATCAAACTCTGTAGCAAGCTTTTTAAATAAATAGCTTCTTTCGATGCAATACTAAGACCTAAGTATTCAGCCTCAGTCGAGGATAAAGTCACGCATCTCTGCTTACGACTTTCCCATGTAATTAAATTTTCGCCTAATTTGAAAATTAAGCCCGTGAAAGATTTTCGATCGAATGACCCACCATAATCCGCGTCCACGTAGCCGTGTAGTTCTAAGTTACGTGATTTTTGGAAAGTGAGTGCATAGTCGGAAGTGCCTTTCAAATACCTAAGTACACGCTTTGCACAATTGTAATGCGTCTCATCAAAGCACGAGTTGAATTGAGATAAAAAGCTAACTGCGTGCGCTATGTCTGGTCTACTGTTTTGAGCTAAGTAGTTCAAACATCCTACTAGGTTTTGATATGGCAACCTACAACCGGATTCTGAAGCTTTGTCTAATTTGAGACCTACTTCCATGGGGGTGACGACTGGTTTGCAGTCCGTCATACCGAATTCTTTCAGAATATTGTGAACATATTGTTCTTGATCAAGATAGATAAGTCGCATGCCTAGTACGTGCCTAGCTGGACCTAAATCCTTAACTTTGAACTTTTGCAATAATCCAGTTTTTAGTTTTTGCTTCTCGTTCACGTTATTTTTGCCACAGAATACAAAAATGTCATCTACATATATTACTACAACTATTCTGTTGCCATCGCTCAGCACCTTCTGGTATAGGCACGGTTCTATCTTAGACTGCGCGAAACCTAGATTGAGCATCTCCCTGTCTAGCTCATGGAACCAAGCATTGGACGCTTGCTTGAGTCCATACAACGATCTCTGCAGTTTACATACCTTGGTCTCTTGACCCTTGACGATTGCTCCCTTAGGCTGATGCATGTAAATGTCTTCCTTCAGCTTGCCGTATAAGAAAGCGGTAGTCACGTCCCATTGGTCAATGAGCCAATCGTATTCAGCAGCTAGTGAGAATAATAGCCGCAGAGTCGAGCTCCTAACTACAGGTGAGTATGTCTCATTATAGTCTACACCACGTACCTGTGTAAAGCCTTTAGCTACGAGTCTAGCCTTATATTTTGATACTTTACCATCACTGTCTCTTTTTATTTTAAATACCCATTTGCATTGTATCGGCTTCTTGTCACGTGGTAAGTCCACTAGTGACCACGTTTCATTTTCCTTTAATGATTGTAGTTCAGCTTCCATAGCCTTTTGCCATAGTGCACTGTCAGGTCTACCTAACGCTTCTTCAACCGTCATTGGATCGCCGTCAATTTCTGCAATGGCATTAGCAATGGTGCAGGTTCGTGAGTAGTCAACAGGTTTACGCTCTCGAAGGTTATATCTCCGTTGCGGTGCCTCAGAGTCAGTTTGAGGTTCCACGTTACTCGTTTCAGTGAGTACTTCCTGTTGTGTTGCTTGGGGGTTCATGTTTGATGTCCCCGCCTCTTCGATTTCTGTATTGTTTTGTGAAGAGTCGCAAGGTTCATTTAAATTCACAGGTTCTATTCGTTCCTCCTCGAAATCAACAGGAACGACTGTGTTCTTCGTCACTTGCGTACCGTCACCAGGAAAAACATTCTCTAAAAACTTGACGTCTCTGTAAAGTGTTACTTTGCCTGTTTTAGGGTCCATTAGTCTGTAGCCTTTTGTGGTTTCACAGTAGCCAATGAAGATGAGCGCTTCGGTTTTCATGTCAAGCTTTTGGCGCTTCTGTTTTGGTAAAAGCCCATAGGCTTGGCAGCCGAATATTCTTAAGTGACTCAAGTCCACTTTCTTACCAGACCAAAGTTCCTCCGGTACTTTATTGGCGACTGCTTTTGTTGGGCTACGATTTTTCAAATACACCACGGTAAGTACCGCCTCAGCCCAGAACTTCTTGCTTAGATTTGCTTCACAAAGTAGAGTTCTTGCTTTCTCAATAATCGTTCTATTCGCCCTCTCAACTACGCCATTCTGCTCTGGTGTGTAGGGCACTGTTTTCTGGTGTTGTATACCAGCCGATTTGAGAATATTATCGAATTGTCGATTGCAAAACTCTTTGCCGTTGTCAGACCTGAAGATTTTTATTGACTTACCAGTCTGATTCTCAACTTCTGCTTTGTACTCTCGAAATTTGTCGAGGGTTTGGCTTTTATTTTGTAAAAAGTATACGTGCGTTTTGCGCGTGTAGTCGTCGATGAAAAGATGCATATATTTTGAGCCAGCAAATGATGGTTCCTCCATCGGGCCACACAAATCACTATGAACAATTTGTAATGCTTCTGTAGCTCTAGTTCCACTGTTTTTGAATGGAGATTTCGACATTTTGCCCTGAATGCAAGGCACGCATGGCTCGGTTTTATCAGTTTTATTGATATTTATTCCAGTAACCATTTTTATCAACATGTTTATGTAATTTTGTCCTAAATGTGCCAATCTTCGGTGCCATAAATTTGTCAGTTCATTTGACAGAGTCAAGTGGGCGATGCAGTTGTCATTTTCAACGAGTTCAAAAATTCCGTCTATTTCTTTCAGGTTCGCAACTTTTTTGTCATCACCGTTTTCTATATAAGAACCTTTTCTGTGAAAATGTACTGAATATTCTTGCTTTAGAAGATTGCTTATAGAAATTAAATTCATGGACAAATCTGGAGCATGTAACACGTTAGGCAATGAAAGTTTTGAAAAAGTCTCGTCAAAACTTACTTTTGGCGCGGCATTTCCTGTGCCTTTTACTGGAATTAGCGAGCCGTTCGCTACTTTTATATTTATTTTGCGCTTTTCAATCTTGTAGTCGTTTAACTTTTCGGAATCTTTAGTCATGTGGTTAGAGCAGCCACTGTCCAAATACCAACTGTCGGGATCGGCAGTTTCCTTGGAACACATGCAGACAGAGCACACTCCTGCGGCTCCTGCGACGTGCTTGGTACTCTTTATACATTCTTCCGACGGCTTGTGCCACTTGTGGCACTTATAGCATTTCGACTTTCGATCTGGCTTAGCACTGTTAGGCTTGTTTTTGTAAACCTTGCTAGCTTTAAACTCTGCGAGCTCTTTATCGTCGTTCGACTTAGCTTGTCGGTTGCCTTCTTGTAGCAATTTAGTTTTTATTTGCTCTAGGCTTACCTTCGTTCCGCTGTTGTCAACAGCCATGATTAGCGGATTGTATATCTCTGTTAGCCCACTGAGTAGGATAGATATAATCCAATCATCATCAACTTTTGCGTCTATATCTGCTAACTGCTGAGTGAGGAAGATCACTTTAGTAATGTACTTTTCCATGTTTGGGAAGTTTACTAGTCTGCAGTCCCACAGTTCTCTTTGTAGTGCAATGCGCCTCCCCCATCCTTTATCTTCGTATGCGGTTTTTAAATTCTGCCACACTTGTTTTGCGGTTGTCGCGTTGAAGACATGAGCATAGCATTCTGGCTCGATGAGGAGGCATAGTGTAGTCCTTGCTTTTCTGTCGGTATCTTTTAAGGTAGCCGGAAGTTCCGTACCTTCATACTCAACTGCCTTATACCAATCTTTAGATTCAAGGTAGTTTCGGGTTGCGAATTTCCATATCGCATAATCGCTCGACCCTTTGAGTTTCTTGATTCCGCAGACGCTTGGAGAATTGTCATCTGACATTTTACACTAAAACATTAAAATACACTCACAAAATAAAATATAGATATAGAAAAATGGTATCGGTTTTTTATGCTACTTTTCACGTAAATAAGCACATAACCTATTGGTTAAATAGATACTTGGAGTTATATAAACACAGTGGATTATAAGCAGCACACCATTTTATTCTCCTGTTGATAAAGTGACAACGTCTCATTTACATGCGACAGATTAGGTTTGCTATGGTAGTCAGCCAGCGCTAATACATGCAACCTCCAACAGAACCCAACCTAGCGCTGCGCGCCGCTACGCCGAGGACATCACTATATGTCTCCCGTCTGCACGCATCTACTACCAAGCAGGACGTGTTGGACTACATCTTCGCGAGACATAAAGCTGGTGTCTTCAAGGACTCACCAAGACTCGGCGTGTTTGTGGAGGCGTTGGGGTCGCGGTATGTGGTGGGTTTTAACTCATTCCTGCTTCGAGTCCCGACTGCCCACTTGGACGTATTTACCTCGCCAGAGTTTTGGCCGAAGGGCGTTGTATTCCGCCGGTGTCGGGGAAGGATGCGGAATGCGACACCCAAACTAAATTAGTTTTTAGTGTAAGATAAGTATATTTTATAGTGTATTTAAGTTTATTATAAAACTGTATAGTAGTATTTTATCATTTTTGTATTTTATTATCTAGAATAATTATGTTGGTTGACTGTTTACCTAAGACACAGGAATTTCTATTCTTAGTTTAGGAAATAGATTAGCCTCATAATTGTTTTGTATAGTTTTACCTATTAGCAATTATGTTTATTTAATAAAGAATTTGAATTTGAATTTGAATGATACTGGAGTGCTGATGTTTTCAACTGGATAGTCTGGGGGAAACTCAGAACCGTATATCTCTATATTTTTGTCTCCATAATCGAATCGCCTGAACTTTCCTGACTTGATCAATTGGCCAAAGTGTATGAGCTGCTTTGTAGAGAATGAACTTGGGAAGTACGCAGCTATAAATGACACTTGAGTCGCATTTACTTATGCATAGTCGAATCCAAATACTGAGAATGCCATATTTGCGCAGATGATAACAGCCAATTCTTCTTTACCGCAGATTCGATCAGTCAAAAACTGAACAAGAGGTTTGGTGTGGTCTTCATGGTTTTATTAGCTGTATCTAGAATTCCTTCGTTGCAAAGTTCTTCTGGTAAAAAACACTGACTTGAGTTAAGATGCAAAACGTTTTTAACAGCATGAACCACTTTTGCGATGCCATTTGTTATTATATTTGAAGAAGATATTTGCACAAAACAAGCAATTGCCACAAAAACTCCAACGTAGTCATGGACTTTCGCCATCTTGTCTGATAGGTACTAGAGTAGATGATGGTACAGCTTAAAACATGTTTTAAAGGTTCCAAAACTAACCCAATTCACCACGTCTCGAGTTATACACATAGATTTATCGTATGAAAGAAAGAGGTTTACGCCTAATATTTAAATTTTTATTAGGTGGAACATAATTATTGAAATTGGGCTCTTGTTTCATAGCGCGCGTCCAAAAAAATGCGAATATAAAGTTGTTTTGAGATGGGTGCCTTAACATTAGTAGGTATAGACAAAGAAGTTTGCTTAGTTATGTGATGACAAATAAAAAACACTGGCCAAGAGCGTGTCAGACACGCCCACGAATAGGGTTTCGTAGTCAACGTTTAAATATCAGGTTGTTCAGCGTTACAAAGTTAATTTTGTTGCTGGTTTGTTTGCTGCTGCATGGTTACTAACCGCAAATTAAAAATATTTTGTTTATCTGAAATCTTTAGTGGTACAGTATTCGAAATAGTTTTCATGGTAACTGCAGGTTGAGAACTATATTCCATACTAGCTGGTGCCCGCGAACTTCGTTTTGCCAAGGGATGCTTGTGTGCCAACAGTCCCTCCACTGCTGATAAAAGTTATCATCACTTATGTATGTATAATCGATGTTGATCAAGATATTTGTCTGCCACTATTCCAAACATCAAAATACATCGCTAAGTTTTTAAGTGATGGATATATGCACAATGTATGTCATTATTACGAAGGCGTCAGTAGTAAAATCAAATATAAATTATAGTATCGTTAATACAGGAATTCTAATGATATCTCTAAAACTCATGTCACCGCTCGCAGGTGAGGTTGGCAATGTGCCAAATCTCTATTTCTTCTTTAACGACACATCATCAGCCAATGATAGCAAATGAAGGGCCTTGCTCGAAACGTAAATCTTGTGTTACATCGTCAACTATGGTAGTTGTTAATAACTTTTTCTTTTTCAACGAGTCGACGCCTCGACGGTAACAATTTAGCAACTGCCTTCGTGGTTTTGTGATCAGTCTAGTTCCAGAATTCGAAATATGGCCTTATTAGATTCTTGAGAAGACACACCGGGAGTTGCCGTGTGGCACTGGTTTAGAACTATGACACATATATCACGCCTATATCCCTAGCGGGGTAGACAGAGCGGAAACGTCAGTCGAAAACGGCCATTTACACCACTTCTGTCAAAAGTTTGAAGCCATTCTAAGCCCGCACCAAACGGCATTAATGTCTATTATTACCATCCATAACCATAACAGCCACAACAGTCCACTGCTGGACATGGGCCTCCCCCTATCGGGGGATATTGCCATACTTACCACGCTTGGCAGGCGGATTAGCGAGCGCAGTGCAAGATGTTGCATTGACAGGGAACGCTGCTGCCCATTCCCTGGATGATTATCCCTTAGTCTCTTTTTACGACACCCACGGGTAGAATTGGGGTGATGCTATTCTAAGCCGGCGTTACACGGGAATACTATCATATACTATTGAATAACCCATAAATAGGTCAACGACCGGCCAGCCGCGTCATATTGACATATTATATCCTTCATAATCTGAGCTCTTCGAGCGTAGGCGCGCGGCGTGGCGTCATCGGCGTTCGCGCAGCTTTTAGTGCAACTGACGTTTCTTTTTTCGACGTCATAAATATACGTGCATTATGTAGACTATTTTATACAGCCGGATTTCCATAATCCCTCGTAGCTTGTCGTCTGTTGAAGGCTTAGAATAGCATCACCCTATGCATGTCATTTCCGTTAGTGTAGTAATAAGCGACTTATGGACTTAAGAGAAATAGATTTTTTAATTTCAGGCGACAGGCTGGCAACCTTTCACTATGGTATTACACAGTCTTGGTGTAATTTGCCGTTTGATTGAAACAGAAGGAACAAAACTACACACGAGAGACGCGCGTCACATCGATAACGGCTGACCATCGCTTCTCTGACCGATGTCGTTTTGTGCGTCGGGCCGCGCGTCTAATCTGTGGAGCTTGCCCTATAGAGTGATGCTATTCTAACCCAGCACCACTACACGGGATCATTATCCCGTCTAAATCTAACTTTATAGCTGCGTGCGACGTCACGTAATCACGGGCTCGTATAATTTAGAAGTTTGAGATGAAAGGATTGTTGAAGCGTTCGCGTTTGTTTACGAATAAAGTGTTACTAGGTACTGGTAAGAAGTTTTTTTTACAAAGTAGAAATCGGTTTCTATTTACTGGTGAATCAAAATTTAAAAAACTAGAAGACTTTATCAACCAAAATAACTAATTTATAAGCATGTATAATCGGTCGTTTTTCAGGCCATTTTGCGGGCCGGGTTGAGCTTGGGCCGACTTCAATCTAACACAAGTCTTAAGTCTAAAATTTAGTATGACATCACGTCAAAACCTGAAAATTTCATGAAATGGATGTAGACCACAGAGCACCAAAATCTGCGCGAAAAAGGTTTCATTTGTCTATGATGTAAACGCTCTGTAAACGCAATTTATTTGAGTAGTTTGTCATAAAAATACTGAGTCTGCCATTCTATGATTGTTTTATTGTTGGCTTTAAATATTTTAGCGTTTTCACAACTTTTCTGTTTACACATGTTTTATTTCAATAGTTTTCTGTTATAGTTATCTTTTGTCTTATTTTACGATAAAACAAACACAAATAAGTAATGGAAGGCGATTTGTCAATTCCAATCTAATTCAATCCAGTAATAATCATTGAACAAAATTAAAGGTAAAATTAACATTTATTACAAAGAGATGATCGGAATTTTCGTTGATGATGCGAGCAAACGAGATTTTTTATTTTTTAAAAGTTAAAACAGTGTGTCACCATAGTAAAAGGTTGTCAGCCTGTCGCCTAAAATTGCAATACATATTAAGTCTCAAATCCCAAATGGTAAGGAGTTTTTATTATTAAACGAACAAGTAGAGTCTGGCTAGCGAGTCTTTGGACGTCAAATAATTCAAATATTTCAAATGGCAACATGTTAACATTGAAAAACTACAATAAAACAATTTTGATACTTACTATTTTTTTGTTTTCTGCTCTTTAGTTTGTGTTTACCTTGCCTACCGGTATGTATGTATGATGTATCTACCGGGAGTAACAGAAAGGGTATAACAAGCCGAAAGGAGGTCAAGGTACTCATGAAACTGAACAACTTTCCCCATGGTACATGGGACGAAATATGAAAAAAAATTTGGACCTCTCAGAGTAAATCAACCAGCTGATCTGCGATTTTGTATGGGAGGTCCAAATATTTTTTTCATACATCGACCCATGTTTCTTGGGGAAAGTTGTTCAGTTTCATGAGTACCTTGACCTCCTTTCGGCTTGTTATACCCTTTCTGTTACTCCCGGTAGATACATCATACATACATACCGGTAGGCAAGGTAAACACAAACTAAAGAGCAGAAAACAAAAAAAATAGTAAGTATCAAAATTGTTTTATTGTAGTTTTTCAGTGTTAACATGTGAAAGATTTTTAAAATTGGCGCCATTTCCGTGTCCAAAGACTCGCTGGCCAGACATCACTCATTATGTATATTTACGCGACTTACTTGTTTTATTATTTGGTAGAAGGTGTAGCCCTCTACGTTTCGGCTGGTTAAGACAGCCTTCTTCTTGGAGGACGACAATTACACACGCGCGACCGCCAGTTGCAATTGTCGACTGGCTCGCGCCGCGGCTCGCTGCGCGCGCGCTGAGATGGTAGGGGGCGCTGCAGTAGCCGCAATTGGTGGCTCTTGTGGTAGTTGCGGTTGGTTTGTGGTTGTAGAGTCATCGAAAAGTCCCGAACAAACTACGCTAACTATATCGTCACTTCTTATTTTGTCCACTGACACCGGTAATACTGTTTTTAGCACTGGCTTCCATGACGGCGATATCGACCAACCACTATCTCTATTAAAATTCGGACGACGGCTTATTTCAATGGCTTCACGAACTTTGCGGGGCACGTAGAACTTTTCCCTAGCCAGAATAGCTGTCTTGTCGAACCGAATATAGTGGTTAGTGTCCGTATCCAGCGAGTGTTCCTCAGTCCCACGCTCTCTCATTAACAGAGCGCTCCGCCTATGCAATCCGGAATTCATAGAGTCGGAACTTAAACATGTTAGAGAGGTGCTAGAATCCAATGGGTACAAGTGGAACCAGAGTTGGCGTATCGCAAACTCATCGAATAAAAAGAGGCCGCAAACTGTAGAACGACGTCCAACGTATCTTCCGTACATAAAAGGAGTGACGGATAAAATTGCCTTCTTACTGCGACGGAAATACAACATAAAGACTATTTTCCGATCCCACACTCAAGTGAAACACTGGCTGAGATCACCAAAGGATAAGGAGCCCCTATCCGGACCGTGTTTACTCTATACCTTGTGAGTGTGGTAAGAGCTATATCGGAGAAACACAGCGGCACGTCTCTACAAGAATCACAGAGCATATACGTAGCGTGAAGAACTGTAACACGGTGACGTCGGCAGTAGCTGAACACTCGCTGGATACGGACACTAACCACTATATTCGGTTCGACAAGACAGCTATTCTGGCTAGGGAAAAGTTCTACGTGCCCCGCAAAGTTCGTGAAGCCATTGAAATAAGCCGTCGTCCGAATTTTAATAGAGATAGTGGTTGGTCGATATCGCCGTCATGGAAGCCAGTGCTAAAAACAGTATTACCGGTGTCAGTGGACAAAATAAGAAGTGACGATATAGTTAGCGTAGTTTGTTCGGGACTTTTCGATGACTCTACAACCACAAACCAACCGCAACCACCACAAGAGCCACCAATTGCGGCTACTGCAGCGCCCCCTACCATCTCAGCGCGCGCGCAGCGAGCCGCGGCGCGTGCCAGTCGACAATTGCAACTGGCGGTCGCGCGTGTGTAATTGTCGTCCTCCAAGAAGAAGGCTGTCTTAACCAGCCGAAACGTAGAGGGCTACACCTTCTACCAAATAATAAAACAAGTAAGTCGCGTAAATATACATAATGGTAAGGAGTTATTACATAATGAATACGATTTAATCAATATGAATTTATAGCGAACTGATTACTTCTGATTAACGGATAAATTATTCTTTTCTTTTTGTGATTACATTTTTAGGGTTCCGCCTTGTGAATCTTAAACGAGTTAATTTAATCTAAAAATTACTTGCTCTTGATTTTGACAGAACAATTCCTTATGTTGCCTAATTGCCTTGTGTGTATGTGTACGTCTGTCATTTTTTGTACCTATTGTATTGTTTCCACCTTCATCCAAGTTATAAGAAAACTAAAGATTTTCAATTCGGTTCGCCAGGTCAATTTTTTTATGCCTTATACAATACAATAATACAATATGCTTTTATTGTACACCAAAAGAACTTAAATATAGTACAGAACACTTAAAACTAAATACATTAATGTACAGTTAGGCGGCCTTATTGCCTTCAGGCAATCTCTTCCAGGCAACTTAGGTACAGGAAAAGTTTTTTTAGGAGTCGCGGGGCTATTGTATTAGGTAAGTTTGTTTTGATATTATAGATCATTCTAAGAAACTATTTGCGATATTTTGAAAAGATATTGTTTATTTCTATTTTAAATATTTTTTTAAAGTTTTGAGGTTTTACTCAATCACTAGGCTGCATATTCACAATATCTTTGCCTACACCTGTAGGCCTAACATGCCAGGCAAGACATATATCACTTATCGAATGATAAAATTTATCGATTTCGATAAATTTATCGTGGATTGTAACATGCGCGCCACGAGAGATAATTTTATCGCAGTTTCTCGTCCTTATCACGACGATATGTCAAATGAGTTTTGAAAAACCACCCATACACAAATTGAATGAATGAAACAAAAATTGAACGAATGAAAAACACAGTCGTTCTCTTTCACAACTATGAGTATTGAAAGGGATAGACTGTTTTCTTTTTTAAAGAGATTGCCGAAGTATTTTATTTTGCAAAGGGCCTTTTTTTAATTTTTTTTTTTTTACTTAGCCTGTTCAGTGTCCCAGTGCTGGCAAAGGCAAACTAAAATTAAATATGTATAATTAAACTGGTTAAATTGGATGTAGCTTCGGCTACGGAGTCGTCAGGCGAGATACAGAGTGGGCTGTAGCCTCAGACGCTATGAAGGCGTCGGACGCTATATGGAACAAGCTACAATAAAAGGGTCAGCGGCGAGCACTACGGGGGCGTCGGATCGGACGCTAAGGATGGTGAGGGGGGGAGGTAGCGTCGGACGCTATGGATGGTGAGGGAGGGGGGAAGTAGCGTCGGACGCTATGAAATGTGAGGGGTAGTGTTGGACGCTACGGATGCGGCGGACGTCATAGATAGTGGGGTGTAGCGTCGGTCACCTGAAAGGAGGGAAGCGTTGGACGCCCTGGAAAGAGGTGGGTAGCGGACGCCCTGGGGAGCGGGGGATAGCGTCGGACGCAACGGAGGTGACGGATGCTGTGGAGGCGCCGGATGCTATGAAAACATCGTACGCTTTAAAGGATGGGGAGTATTATCAAACATCATTGATGCTTCAGGCACTATGGAGGCGTTGGACGCTATCGAGAATGGTTGGTAACGTCGGACGCTATGAAGGCGTTGGACGCTACGTAAGACAAGGTAAGTCGTGGGATGATTGTGTATCAAACAGGGGACTGATTTTCGGTTTAAGCTTATTAAAATTCATTTTTCAATAATAGTACGAAAATACAGCTATTTTTGCTCTACGACGCTCCGTTTTCGAGATAATTGCACTTTTAGTTTGCATTCGTTTTATATATTAGAAATCGTTACTTTATTGAGATATGATGCTACAGAGGCGTAGGACGCTACGGAGGCGTTGGACGTTATGCACGTGTCGGACGATACGGAGGCGTCGGACGCTACGGAGGCGACAGACGCTATGGAAACGTCGGACTTTATGGAAACATTGAACGCTGTAGATGATGGAGGCTTTAGGCACTATGGAGGCGTCGGACGCTATGAAGGCGTTGGACGCTATATGGAACAAGCTACAATAAAAGGGTCAGCGGCGAGCACTACGGGGGCGTCGGATCGGACGCTAAGGATGGTGAGGGGGGGAGGTAGCGTCGGACGCTATGGATGGTGAGGGGGGGGGGGGAAGTAGCGTCGGACGCTATGAAATGTGAGGGGTAGTGTTGGACGCTACGGATGCGGCGGACGTCATAGATAGTGGGGTGTAGCGTCGGTCACCCTGAAAGGAGTGGGGAAGCGTTGGACGCCCTGGAAAGAGGTGGGTAGCGGACGCCCTGGGGAGCGGGGGATAGCGTCGGACGCAACGGAGGTGACGGATGCTGTGGAGGCGCCGGATGCTATGAAAACATCGTACGCTTTAAAGGATGGGGAGTATTATCAAACATCATTGATGCTTCAGGCACTATGGAGGCGTTGGACGCTATCGAGAATGGTTGGTAACGTCGGACGCTATGAAGGCGTTGGACGCTACGTAAGACAAGGTAAGTCGTGGGATGATTGTGTATCAAACAGGGGACTGATTTTCGGTTTAAGCTTATTAAAATTCATTTTTCAATAATAGTACGTAAATACAGCTATTTTTGCTCTACGACGCTCCGTTTTCGAGATAATTGCACTTTTAGTTTGCATTCGTTTTATATATTAGAAATCGTTACTTTATTGAGATATGATGCTACAGAGGCGTAGGACGCTACGGAGGCGTTGGACGTTATGCACGTGTCGGACGATACGGAGGCGTCGGACGCTACGGAGGCGACAGAAGCTATGGAAACGTCGGACTTTATGGAAACATTGAACGCTGTAGATGATGGAGGCTTTAGGCACTATGGAGGCGTCGGACGCTATGAAGGTGTTGGACGCTATGTGAGACAGGGTAAGTCGTGGGATGATTGTGTTCCGAATAAGGGACTGTTTTAGGTTTAAGATAATCAAACAAATAAGAGTACGAAAATAGAGCTATTTTTGCTCTACGACGCTCCGTTTTTGAGATAATTGCACTTTTATTTTGCACTCGTTTTTTATATTAGAAACCGTTACTTTATTGAGATATGATGCTACGCAGGCGTTGGACGCTACGGAGGCGTTGAAAGTTATGGACGTGTCGGATGATACGGAGGCGTCGGACGCTAAGGAGGCGACAGACGCTATGGAAACGTCGGACTTTTTGGAAACATTGAACGCTGTAGATGATCGTTTGATTGATAATCTTAAAAAACAAATCAGGCCCATATTCGGTTTACAATCATCCCATGACTTACCCTGTCTCACATAGCGTCGAACGCCTCCATAGCCTCTAATGTCTCCATAGCGCTCGACGGCTCTATACCACCTGACGCCTCCATAGCGTCTCTACAGAGTTCAATACTCCCTATCCTCTACAGAGTTCAATCTCTCTATAAAAACTGACGTTTCCATAGCGTCCATCGCCTCCGTAGCGTCCGACGCCTTCGTATCGTCCGACACGTCCATAACTTTCAACGCCTCCGTAGCGTCCAACGCCTGCGTAGCATCATATCTCAATAAAGTAACGGTTTCTAATATAAAAAACGAGTGCAAAATAAAAGTGCAATTATCTCGAAAACGGAGCGTCGTAGAGCAAAAATAGCTCTATTTTCGTACTCTTATTTGTTTGATTATCTTAAACCTAAAACAGTCCCTTATTCGGAACACAATCATCCCACGACTTACCCTGTCTCACATAGCGTCCAACGCCTTCATAGCGTCCGACGCCTCCATAGTGCCTAAAGCCTCCATCATCTACAGCGTTCAATGTTTCCATAAAGTCCGACGTTTCCATAGCTTCTGTCGCCTCCGTAGCGTCCGACGCCTCCGTATCGTCCGACACGTGCATAACGTCCAACACCTTCGTAGCGTCCTACGCCTTTGTAGCATCATATCTCAATAAAGTAACGATTTCTAATATATAAAACGAATGCAAACTAAAAGTGCAATTATCTCGAAAACGGGGCGTCGTAGAGCAAAAATAGCTGTATTTTCGTACTATTATTGAAAAATAAATTTTGATAAGCTTAAACCGAAAATCAGTCCCCTGTTTGATACACAATCATCCCACGACTTACCTTGTCTTACGTAGCGTCCAACGCCTTCATAGCGTCCGACGTTACCAATCATTCTCGATAGCGTCCAACGCCTCCATAGTGCCTGAAGCATCAATGATGTTTGATAATACTCCCCATCCTTTAAAGCGTAAGATTTTTTCATAGCGTCCGACGCCTCCACAGCATCCGTCACCTCCGTTGCGTCCGACGCTATCCCTTGCTTTTCAGGGCGTCCGAGGCAACCCCCTATCCTCCAGGGTGACCAAAGTTACCTGCCGCCATCCAGGGTCTAACCCCCATTCTACAGGGTGTCCGACGCTATCCCCCGCTCCCCAGGGCGTCCGCTACCCACCTCTTTCCAGGGCGTCCAACGCTTCCCCACACCCTTCAGGGTGAAACCCATCCCCACCCTTTATAGCATCTGAAGCTAGCCCCCAAATTTCACAGCGTCCTTCACTATCTCCACCACTCATAGCGTCCGACGCCTTCATAGTGTCCAACACTACAGCTTACCCTCTATAGTGTCCGACGCCTCCGTAGCGTCCGACGCTACACTCAATTTAGCCGGTTAAATCGTAATTAAATCAATAAAATACCGCACCGCCATTTTATCCTTTGCTATCGTCGACTCGAAAGATGGACGATAAAATTCGAGTAGTTTAACTCATTAAAAAAATTAAATCCGATAACAAATGGCGCGCATGTTACGACTTGTCGATAAATTTTAAAATTGTCGATTTTTGACAAAGCGACGTGATAAATATGTGCGCGCATGTTACCGACAGTCGATAAATGATATATGTCGTCGAATCACGATAAACGGGCGTGATAAAATTTTATCGTGCCTGGCATGTTAGGCCTACTGGCCTTTAAAAATAATAATAATGGCAATCTATGGATAATCAAAACGTCAAACAATTGTCAAGTGAACAGATAAGTAGAGATGTAACCTTACAACCCGTAACGGCTTATCGATATCGATATTTAGCGCTGGCGTGAGTAAACATTCAGTAAATTTTTATTAAGCTTATTTTAGGAGCTTGTTATTACCTACGACTCGTGTTTAACATTACCATATTTGCAAAATATTGGCATTAAGATTCTAAAAGCTACTAAGTGAGTAGATTTGCCAACTGCCTGTGTCAGAGGCTTCTACTCTAATAGTAATCAAAATTAAAATACACTACGTCTGACAAAATTTTTGAGAGTCATTCAGAATACTAAGTATGGCCATAGTGACAGTTTGTCAATCTTCCACCAAAAAATTGCAATACACACCAACACTCAAAAGTCACTGCTTACGACACCCACGGGAAAGATATGGGGTAAGCTGGCACCACACGACAGCATCGTTCCTTGTGAATAAACAACACTTTGCACTGCGCTCATGCTGTGGGCCCATGGCCAGCAGTGGACTTTTGTAGCTGTTATATGTTATGGTTCTATACATATTTATAAAAGTGAGCTTTGAAAGGGAACGTTATCCAATAATAATATACAAAAAATATTTTTAGCTTTTATTCTTGATTCATCACATATGAAGTAAATTCAAGCAGACAAACGCAAATGCATACGCAGGAGACACGTCCTTAGCAAAAAAAGCAACTTTGCACTGTTCCATATGTTTTTCACAACAGTACTGCAAAAAATACTAGAAATACTCCGTGTTTATTTGTGCACACCATTTTTCCAACAGCCATTCCAAAATGGGTACCAATAATATGTACGGATAATCACTTGAATTATTCTCGCACAAAGGATCTTAAACAAATATCGATAAGTAATGAGCAGCACTATTGTTTACTTCGGCACCACAATTTGGTACCGACTTTGTTTGAAATTTTTCTATTAATATAGCCGAATACTAATATTTTTCTATAAAATGCATTATTTAATAGCTGAACTGCGATAAAATACACTATTTTTTGTACTTACTAGGTTTGAAAAATAGCGAATTTTGCCTTAGAACTCATATTTGTGGCCGACCACGTAAATATCAGTGTTTTCAATATTTAACACAGCTACAACGCCAAATCTATTACTTTTCGAGCGACAGGAGGTCGCACTAGACACTGTTTACAAATTTTTCCCGTAAAAGTCGTTGTAAAATGCGTATTTTCTTTAAAATATAAAATTTTATATAAACACAAAACAACAACAAACGATTGACGGATAATGCAAGAAAGACAGTGTCAAATTACCATAATACAAACCATAGACATAGAAACGATAGACGAACATAGTGTGCAAAAGAGAAGAAAATGATTTATGGAAACTCATCATCATTGGCCTCATACGTCTGTGACAGACGATTTATTCAGTGTCTGAGGCAAGATTTTTCATGGCTGTATAAGCCGATACGGGAGCGGCATGATTTTCCGCACGCTCTACAAACGAAGGTGGAATTAGAGACTGGCACATGCATTTTTATGCCTGTTAGTCGCAGGTGTACAATGTAACGGCGCCGATTGTCCAGTTGAGGCTGGTGCTCTCTACACCCTAAAAGAGCAAACCAGCACCGGGGCGGATCAGTACCTTATTGGTCGGGGGCTGCCCAACTTGGAGCGGGCGGTAACTGATCAGTGGGTCTACGATGGACCCTCCCACTGACGGAAGCGACCCCTGGCGCCCGCACTTACGCCCATACGTGCAGACTTATAACCGGTCACTGCCACTTCCCGTGTTGTTATCCGAGAGACGCGGGTGAAGTTTTCTCTCCACAGACACTGCGTTGCCTGGGACGCAATTATGGAAAACGCAGGGCTGCCCAGGACCTGCGCCACCCTCTCGGCCTTCCTGGCTGACTCCACAGGAACGACGAGTCGATACGTGCGGAGCCAGGTCGGCTGCAGGAGTCTGCCGTACGATATATATATGAGTTAATCGCACCTGACGGAGACCCCATTCCGGGTTTAAGTGTGGAGTTTTCCTTCTCCAGGACCCTGATCCACTTGGGTCGGAATAAATCCCTCGGTCGGCTCTTACGACCCCCACAGGAAGAGAAGGGGTGGTACTATTCTACTCTGCCGGCACCACACGGCTACTATGGAAACTCAGTAAGATAGAAAAGAATAGCGAACCTTATGTCACTGTAACCTGTTTTGTATGACAGATCGTCCCAATTCAACCCGCTGGTTTTTACTTGTATATTATTTTGGTGTTTTTTTCAGAAATCCTGATTTATTTTTATAATTTGATTAGTGTGCAACGATGGTTATGTATTCAGGATGCGAATTTGATGCGAATCTTCACATTTACCCGGAAAACTGCACATTTTACAGGTAAATTCTCAGAAAGTCGTCACTGGGATTACACGTGAATTTTTTGTTTAAATGTGCCTTTTTTTGTAAGTAAAATAATAAAATACGCAAATCCTTATATTTCCTTTCGTATTTTCGATATGAAAAAGTGTATTAGTTAGTATTTTTCATAATATTTGGGGATAAAATAATTTCGCAATTAGGCCAGGGATTGACTGCAATTTATCGACAAAGTTATCGATAGTTACCTATACCTACCTTACATACTTTGCATAGTATGACAACAAAAAATATGCAAATTTTAAAGATTCGCTAAATAGTTACTTGAACAATTCAGACATAGTTTTTTACAAATACATATAACATTATTTTCAACTACATCCAACAGATACACTTTAAAGTAAGGCCAGCCAGACGAGATAAAAAGTGTAAACAAATCTAAAAGAGACAGCTGACATTATCCCATATGACAAATAAGGACAGATTGTAATAACTGTCACCGAGTCATACAAAAGTTGTTTACATTAATTATCTCGTTTCGTTGGCCATACTTTAGATCCAGTTATTAGAGATCGACTCGGTGACTCATGCGAAATACTTATTAATACCTATTATTTTCAGGGTCGTATTAACGAGAGATTCGCATCATCGTACGTAAACCGTGACATAGGCCCATCTACGTCTCAACATTGAAGGATGAAGAAAGATGTGTTTGACCACCGGCGATCACTTGTCTGACAGATGTCATTCTATTTCTGGTTTCGCACGTCTTATTTGTGAAGATAGCGCCTATTGACCAGGATTCTTACGAACAACCTTCTCAGCAAATTCTATAAAGAAACCTACGTAGGAAATACGCTGACTGCAAAAAAGGAAATGACCCGCCGCAGCAAAGAAAGCATTATGTCAACATTTCAATTGAACAAATAAATAAAGTTGAAATATTCATACCATTTTTTATTTGAAATTATCGATAACCCTCCAAATTGAATAATGCACATCACTAGCTGAGGTAAGCGCGTCAAAACCAAAATTGGTCACGCGAGATCGAGCTGTCAGTTGGTCTATAAACGCTAGTTTATATATATAAGTCTATGATACAAACTCGTTGTTTTTTTTTTCTCAACTAAGGCAAAAGGTTTATTCAATATAAACCTTAAGGTTCTATTTCACAAGGTCAAATAGAGGTCATCGAAGGCAAAATATTTTATTAAAATTTCTTTATTAAACTTAAAATAATCACCAATCTAATACGTAGATATTGTAGATAAAGTGTAAATCTCGAAACGGTTTTGAGATTTTAGTTGAAAATGACCTTGTTAGCATACCAAATTAGCAGTTGGTAATCATGTCACTTAAAACAAATCAGCTACAAAATTAATTTTGCTACACTAAAAAACCTGATATTTTGAATTTTAATTGCAAGGCTTTATTTGACTATACCTTACAGGTAAAGGCGCCCGTGCGCCGTTTTTCTAATTTGTACTTACAGAGTCTGACTGACACACTCGTGGCCTTATTTTTAATTTGTTATATTACCTATGATAACATTATTTAATTACTATCATATTGGTGTTTGAGGAATGATATCATTTTATATAAAAAAATAAAAAAAACTTTGAACTTTGATTGAAAAAATTATATTTCTATGCAATGGGACTCTATTACACTTCACTATCACCCTTGACTCATTTTGGAAATTACTCCATCAAAGCTACTGAAATGGCCCGACGTCCGTGATGGATGATCAATTTAAAAATGACAGCCGATGTGGCGCAGTGGCTAATATGCCTGCCTGCCACGCAAAGGTTCCGGGTTCAATTCCCGGTGGGGTCACTCACAAAGTTGATATTTATCACTTTGTGAATTTGATCCCAGTCTGGTTAGGACATTGCAGGCTGAACCACCTGATTGTCCGCAAGTAAGATGGTTCCGTGCTTCGGATGGGCACGTTAAGCCGTCGGTCCCGGTTGCTGTCTATGAAGGCGGTCGTTACACAACCATGTCAGAGGCCTGCTACTTGCAGTAGGCGGTTGAAAAAACTCTGACACCAGGGTTCATCGGGTCGTTGAACGACTCGGTGTCCCACACGAAAAGAGAAGAGAGAATTTAAAAATTGTATTGAAGTTGTAATTCGAGGCTTTGTCGTGGTTCATTGGGGTCCGATCCGAGGTATCACTAGGGGGAAGTGATATATATAATAAAATTCAAAAATGTCATTTAACCAGCGTTGTTTTTTTTTACTGTATTTACCTATGATGACTATGACGTTGATTTTTTTATTCGTCAGCAAAATTAAGTAAGGTGCCGCGTAAATAATATACAGTACGCGATCGAGTTCATGACCATCCTGAAATATGCGCATCCTTGTCGCACATGCCAGCACCACTGCGAGAAAGACAAGGAGGCGTATAATTCAGGATGGTCATGAACTCATTCACGTACTGTAGGTAAAAGATCATTTTATAGATATTTTTATTTGAATTTAACATTTTTATTTATTTTCATTAACATTTTGATGGTACTGATGTTGAGTTGATACAATTAATTTAGTATTTCTGAAATAAGTCCAACAAATAATCATAAACCAATTCTTTAACATCCTTTGCCCACATAAAGTCCAAATGGGCCCATGTCTTATATGTAATTTCGTGGAAGTCCACAACGTTTGGCAGCTTGCTCTTCAGAGTCAAGACATCTTCGTAAATCGAGATCCAGTCGTTTTTATCTCTGCTGTAGAATAATGATACTGGATTGCTGATCTTTTCAAGTGGATAGTCTGGGGGCAGCTCAGAGCCATATATTTCCATGTTTTTGTCTCCATAGTCGTATCTTCTGAATTTTCCCGACTTGATTATTTGACCGAAGTGTAGGAGCTGTTTTGTGGAGAATGAGCTTGGATAGTGCGCTGCTATGACTGGCACTTGCGTCGCATTTAGTTGAGCGTAGTTGAATCCAAACAGCGAGAATGCTATATTCGCGCAGATGATAACGGACAATTCTTCTGTACCACAGATTTTATCAGTCAAAAATTGAACAAGTGGATTCGTAGCATCAAACTTGTTAAACCCAATATCATTGAAAATGTTTCCTAAAGTTTGGGGAAACGCAGCTACAAGTCTAAAGAAAGGACTTATTAAATTGGGCAGAAATGCGCTAGGTCCTAAGCTCACCGATAGTGAGATTTTCTCACCATATTCTGGCCTCTCTGAAGCCATCACGTAGAAGTAAGTTGTACCCCCTGAGAACCCGACGTACTTTACTTTGGGTTTCCCAGTTTCTTTGAGTATAAAATCAATCATGGCGGGTAAGTCGTAGCGGCCGATCTCGTCCCAAGAGAAGTCCCAGTACTTTTCAGCATCTTCTGGCAGAGTGAAGTGTGCGTGTCCCTGTGACTCCTTGGTGGTGCCTCGAGCGCTGAGAATCCATACATCATATCCTT
Source organism: Phthorimaea operculella (assembly GCA_024500475.1). Taxonomy (NCBI): domain Eukaryota; kingdom Metazoa; phylum Arthropoda; class Insecta; order Lepidoptera; family Gelechiidae; genus Phthorimaea; species Phthorimaea operculella. The sequence goes on from JANFCV010000164.1 coordinate 35,324, forward strand.
GGTCGGCTAGCAAGCACGGTAAAGCACTCTCCTTCCCGACGGTGAACCAGTCAACAGCGCTCAGTGTATAACCATGGACAAGTAATACAGGATCTCCATTTCCCGGAATCCTGTATACCGATATCAAGTAACCATCTTCAGTTTCCACTGTATATGTTTCCAGATTGTATCCATACTTAGCGACCAACTCAGTGATTGGTAGATCTTTATCTTTATTTGCCTGTCCAGCTTTAAATTTTTCTAAAAATTCTGTCTTGTTTAATTTACTTATATCTTCTATGAAGTTTGGTGCGTTTTTCACGATTTCATTAACTCTGTCCAGAATTCCTCCGTTGCAAAGTGCTTCTGGTAGAAAACACTAACTTGAGTTAATATGTAGTACATTTTCAACAGCATGAACAACTTTTGATATTCCATCTGTTATTATATTTGAAGAGGATATTTGAAGGAAACAGGCGATTGTCAAAAACGAAACAACGTGGCCAAGCACTTGCACCATCTTGGCCGGTAGGTACTATAGTTTGCGATGGTTCTATTCCTTTTGCACGTTTTATAGTGGCCAAAATTTGCACAATTCACCACGCATCATGCCTAACACATTCAGATATTTCGACTGAAAGAGTGAAGTATAAAAAAACTATTTAAATTCTTATTAGTGGAACATAATTATTAAAATCGGGCTCTTGTCTCATCGAACGTTCTGGAAAAATATCACGTTGTTTTGACATGGGTGCCTAAACAATACGTGCATATGAATGATAGATGACGGTGCAAATCTCAGATAATAAAAATGTAGAACAATATAAGTAACTAGCTGGTGCCCGCGAACTTCGTTTCGCCAAGAGAAGTTTTTGAGCCGACAGAAGCGGCACATCATGCTAAACAAATTTTTCAATACAGACATTTTCGTATCTCTTAAGGGCGCCACACACAGTAATAAAATATGATCAGAACGTTTATCTTCCACCACACCAAACATCTAAAAACATCGCTTAATTTTTGAGTGATTCATGCACAATTTTTACACATAATGGTACGTTTTCATTTTCGATGTTTGTCTCATGGTTATTATTTTATGCGTGATTTGTACGATTAGGGCATGCAAAGATAATGATGATGACGATGATGATGGAATAAACTGGAGAAACCCCAGACTACCGCCGATGTGAATTTGTTACTTGACTTTGAAGGGGAAAGCCCACTTCGATCCCTCCTGTTTCAAAGTCTGAGCGCCTGAGTTAGGTACATCTTGATGATATAGGTAGTTGGCTACAGTACCAACACCGGTGTTCTTTTATTATTTTTATGTGAAGGAGCAAATCCGAGTTGACCCATGTCGAAGGATGCTTGTTTCTTTCTATTTCTTCTACTTACTTATTTCACTTCTGTTTTTGTTTTCTTATTAAATAGTTGTGCAGGTAATAGGTATGTATACTTTTTATTTATTTAGGTACCTACCTACCAAAAGTGATAGGCCTGCAGGAGCGGCCCATCAAGCTGTACATATTTTTTTGTAGCTGTTTCTAAGACACGCTATCGAAATGTTTTTTTGAAAACTATTGCAGGGGTACTTGACACCGACCTGTAACAGTTTTAATACATGTACATTATTGTACATACAGATTTCTGTACTATCGCCAGCAAATCCACCTACCCATTTAAGACACAAACTAACTGTATGCCCCGCCCTCATAACTTCGTTCTTTTCAATCGATCGACATCTTTGATGTGAAGATAGATCGTGTTGCTTGACACAAATTTAGAATGTTGGGACTAAAATGTTTTTATTTTTTGGCGTAGGTACATGTGAAAGGAGGATAAAAAAACCATCTGCTATATTAAGTAGGGTATCGTTAAATAGATCTTTAAAAATTAAGGCGAGGTTTTTTTTAAAAAAAATCACAAAAGTGATTCTGCCTCGAAGTATTTCTTTTATTGGGAGTTTTCTCTTCCTAGAACTAAATATTTAAAAAAAAAATTGTTCTTAGTCTGAAGTTACCATAAAAACTATATCGGGTACAGTACAGTATCCACGCAAGTTTTAAGAAAAATAAAAGTTTTTTAATTTGTGGTTCGTAAGCATACTTACTACTGCAAACAAACCAGCAACGAAATTAGGTAACTTCGTAACGCTGGTATTTAACATTGACTACAAACCCTACTTGTGGGCGTGTCTGACACGCTCTTAGCTGGTTTTTTATTTTGCTTTACTATTATGTTGGTATGTGTTCGAATCTCGACTCCAATCTTCTTCTTCGGGTACCATCTCCTACCGGAGGTTGGCGATCATCATAGCAATTTTCACTTTATCAACGGCCGCTCGAAATAACGACCTGGTACTCATTCCATACCACTCTCTGAGGTTTTTGAGCCAAGATATTTTACGTCTGCCTGGTAGTCGGCGACCTTGAATCTTTCCCTGGATAATAAGTTGCAGGAGTTTATATTTTTCATTCCGCATTATGTGGCCAAAGTATTCCAATTTCCGCCTTTTGATGGTGTTCAGAACTTCAAGTTTCTTGCTCATTTTCTGCAACACTACGTCATTTCGTACCTTGTCCGTCCACGATATCTTGAGCATACGTCTGTACACCCACATTTCAAAAGCTTGTATTCGCTTTGTCATAGCTTCAGTTAATGTCCAAGCCTCGGATCCGTACAGAAGGATAGAAAAAACGTAGCATCGTGCTAAACGGACTCGCGTAGATACTTGAAGAGACCGGTTGCAGAGGAGGTCGCTCATTTTACAAATGCACTACGCGCTTGTTCAATGCGGCACTTTATCTCTTTGCTATGGTCTGCTGTTTCAGTTACGATGCATCCGAGATATTTGTACGATTGCACTCTTTCGAGTGGTTGGCCTCTAACTTGCAAAATTGAGCGATTTGTTTGTGGTATTCGTCCGACCATCATGAACTTCGTTTTCTTGATGTTTATATTAAGACCATACGCAGCACTGATGGTTTCAACACGGTCTACAAGATTTTGCAGATCTTCCAAAGTGTTAGCTAGCAGAATGGTGTCATCAGCGTATCGTATATTATTCAAGAGTTGTCCATTAATCACCACTCCTTCAACCGCATCCTCTAAAGCTTCAGAAAAGATTGTTTCAGCGTAGATGTTAAAGAGGATCGGTGATAGTATGCAGCCCTGTCGGACCCACGCAGAATTTCGACGTCGTTTGAAAGTTCCTGCTCTACCCGTACATTTGCTGTCTGTTGCCAATATAGATTACGGATGATACGTATATCTTTTGAGTCTATTCCAGTATTGTGAAGAATTTCAATGAGCTTTTGTGTTGCACTCGGTCAAACGCCTTCTCGTAATCGATGAAGCAGATATACACAGTTTGGTTCATGTCCCAACAACGTTGCATTAGTACTTGGAAACCGAACAATGCGTCACGCGTTCCTAGACCATTCCGGAAGCCAAACTGGGTATCTGATATATTTTCTTCGATTTTATTGTTGATTCTACAGTGAATTACCTTCAGAAAAATCTTCAACATATGACTCATAAGCGAAATTGTACGAAAGTCGCTGCATTTCTTTGCATTACTAATTTTAGGTAGGGTAACAAAAGTAGACTTTAACCAATCTTTTGGGATGCATCCGGTGTTATAAATTTCGTTGAAAAGCTGGACAACAATTTCTAGATTATCGTAATCAATGTGTTTTAAAACCTCGCTTGGGATCTCATCTGGTCCAACCGCTTTACGCGTTTTTGCACACTTGATGGCATAATTGATCTCACTCTTTGTTATCGGAGGAGCAGTAGGCTCAGAAGATTCTACAAGAATATCTGTTCGCGTGTCATGGAACAACGTTTGAATATACTTTTCCCATAGTTTAAGCTTTTCTTGTGTGGTCATCATAATTCTACCGCTGTTATCAATAAGCGTATTGGGTGTAATCTTCTTATTGTTACCTAAAAAAGTCTTGATCTTCTTATAGAGATTAAAGTAATCGTGCTTTTTCTCCAGCGTCTCCATCTCAGAACATATGTCGCACACCCAGTTCTCTTTGGCCGCAATACACTTTTGGTGAATTTCTTTATGTAGCTCTTTGTATTTGTTAGAATCCTGACCTTTTATCTCTCGTCTCTTTGTCATTAGGTCGATTATTTCGTCTGAGACCCAATCCTTCTTTTTCACAACTGGTAATGGTTTAAGGATATTTTTGGATGTTTCGACAAGAACTTCTTTAAGGTCTTCCCAGGTTTTATTGGGGGCTGCAGCAGATACTTCCGTATCACACATCTGCAACTCATGCACATTAGAATTAAGTTGATCATGAAATAGTTCCCTGATTTTCTCCTCACGAAGTCTAGAGACATCTATTCCAGGCTTATTTCTTGGTGGTATAAGTTTCTTAAGGCGGATAGATACCACCGCCACAAGTACATTATGATCGGAGCCAATATCGGCACCAGGATATGTTTTTACTGATTTGAAGCTGTTGCGGAATCTTTTACTAACCAGGATGTAGTCTATTTGATCGACTCCAATATGGGAGTAAAAAATAACTGCATATATTGTAAGGGGTGAATCAGTTCAAGAAACTTTTAGTAGATATCATAAGGGCGCAAAACAACACTTCTACGGCGAGGGCGCTTTTTTTTAATTCAGAGCGAAGTAAGGGATTCTAGAGTAGAATCCCCGAAGCCAAAATATATTTTGCGCCCGAGTAATTCACTCTAATTTTCATCACCCTCTATGAGAAAATAAAAGGCTCCTCATATTTTATTGCAATGTTATACTTTCACTGTCACTTGAACTAATTTTTCAAAAAGTTAAATAAAATTCTAACATACGTGTAATTTTTGGTGAAAATTACGGACTGTAATACGCGCGTATCTTTTTTTTAGTTCTATTGGGGACGCGCGACTATAGGCCGTCGTCCCATACAGCCTTTATTCGAACAATATTTGCGTTCTATTTCTTTGGCGCTGACTGAACATCAAGATGTTCTAAATTCAAAGTAGTTTTATTCGCATTTGTTGAGTTCTTTATTTAAAAAGTGAAAATAAAAGAACTTTGCGGCGCGTTCTTTTCGAATAGATAGGATGCAAACAACTTTCCCCAAGAAACATAGGTAGTTCAAAATACGGGGTGATAGGGACGGTGTAACGAAAACTTTGCAGGCGTGCTCAGACCATCAAACTGAACAACTTTCACTATGGAGCCAATGGTGGAAAACGAAAAAAAAATTCTGACCTCCCATACAAAATTTACGATCAGCTGACTGACTTTGTATGGGAGGTTAAAAATTTTTTTTCGTTTCCCACCATTGGCTCCATAGTAAAAGTTGTTCAGTTTGATGGTCTGATCATGCCAGCAAAGTTTTCGTCACACCGTCCCTAACACCCTGTATAAGGAATAAAATTTACTGCAAATATTTTAAGGAGTGAACCAGTCCATGAAACTGAACAACTTTCTCCAGGGAACATAGGTCGAAATATGAAAAAAGAATTTGGACCTCCTATACAAAATATTCTGGCCGGCCTGTTCAGTTTGAATGGGAGGGCCAAATTTCTATTCGTATTTTGACCTATGTTTCTTAGGAAAAGTTGTTCAGTTTCATGGACTGGTTTAGTCGTAAAATACGTGCAGTTATTTTTTTACCTACTGTAGGAAAAAATAATTGGACCTCCCATGCAAAATGCTCCAGCCGTCTCGATAGCCGACCAAGTTAAATTTGTAGAGAAGGGAAGGATTTTTTTTTCATTATTCGACCTATGTTCCTTGGGGAAAGTTGTTCAGTTTCATGGACTGGTTCACCCCTTGGAATAGTTTGAGTAGTTTTTTTTACATCTTATAGTAACTTATTCTTCTACCGCACGCAACGCACGCAATATCGATTTAAGTGCAAACTTATTTCAACTATAGTGGCAACCCCCCCTTTTAGGGGTCGAATTTTTTTAGCCTATAACCTGGTCGGTAATTTTCCCGACATTTTGGTATAATTTGCATCAAAATCGGTTCAGTCGTTTTTGCGTGATGCTTTCACATACAAACAGATAAACAAATAAACAAATAAACAGATAAACATCTAAACAGAAAAAAAATCTAAAAATTGCTGAAACGTGTTCTGTTATCAATTTTAAGTATCACCAAACAGTTTTTTTTCGAAAATCTTCTATGTACAGACTTTCGACCCTCTACAACTTTATTATATGTATAGATAATCTCCTATGTTAAAATTAGCCACATATCACACTCTGAAGTGCGTACAATTGTATGCGAAAGAACCTTACCCAGTTCGCTTTATACCAACCCATGCATTAAAATATCTTAGCATAATAATTATTTCATTCGTCTTGTAATTTTAAACACGACTGCCCAACCAAAAAAGGAATGTAATGTTTTCAGTGTTCATGTACGTATGTGCAATGCTTTAGACCACTATAATTTGATAAATACTGAACAGATTTGAATAGGAGTAGTGTGAGAAGAATCCTTACACCGTCCTGAGTGTCATAGGCTAGGTTTTGTCGTCTTGAACTTTGGTATAACTAGAAAATTATTAAAAACGTCTTTCACACTATCCCAGAACTACAAATTTAATTTTTTAGCTTTTGTAGAGCTCCCTAAACCCAAATCTGTCGTCGTGTTTAAAGTCCTATTAAATTCACTGCAAATATTTTAGGGGAGATCAAATAAAATATAAGCATGTTTTAGGCAAATTAAAAAAAAAACTGCTCGCTAACTTTCGAGAAAATTGCATTTAACTACAAAAAAGCATAACGAAAAAAGTGCACACTGTTTGTAATAGAATAGAAACACACCACTAAACGCTACTTCAATGAATTCAATTTACGCGCCGAAAAAGGTGCTGTGATTGGTTGGTTGTTAGTGTGCGTGCCGTGTAAGTGAATCCTGTCTATGCGGCGGAAGATCAGTCGGGTCATTCAAAGGATGTTCACATAATTAAATAAAAAATTTGATTGAAAATTAAAAAAATAAATCTTGCTCCGCCCCCACCTGGTGCACAGGAGCACAGGATGTTACATCATATGACGACATGGAGTATAGGCAGGTAAAACCGACTCGCTACAGGAAATCAAGTAAGCTACTCTCAAATATTTAGGCTTCAAATAAGGTTACGCTGAATAAGCGTTTTATTGGTAGGTTTCAGTCACACATTTTGCCATTCGCTCGGAATGAATCACGCCGACTCTCTAACAGCCTCGGTCAGTACTCAGAACCCCAGGCACAAAGTAAGTATTGGCTAGCGCAATCCAGAGAGTCGGCTTCGAGCAAACGCGGCTAAACTCACTCAGACATCCACACGCGTCGTTTACGCGCTCTGTGGAACCGTGTCGAACCGGTAATGGTTGAGTGTGAACGGCGCGTTCGGTGCGGGCGGACGGAATGACGAGTAAAGAAAAATATTTTTGTGCTGTGATTGGGTGTAATAACACCACAGAAAATTGTGCATTGTCAGTTTCCAGTTTCCCACGCAATAATGAAAAGTAAGTAGAACCCTTTTATTTGATAAATAAATAGATACCTACTTCAAAACACTAGAAATGAAGGTATTTCTTTTTAATAATCTTATTTTTCGTTCGTAATATTATGTACTTCAGCGTTTTAGGTACGTACGTAGAAGTAGGTAGGTTGCGCTTTAGTTTGATTTGGTAGAATAAATGGGTTTAAGTAGGTACCTACCCATAGATACCTACCTAGTCAGCATTTGAGGTGAAGCGATGAGTACCGAAATACCGATAGCAAAAGGTCCAGGTTATGTCATCTTCATTTCCGACAATCAGGTAGGTACCTACCTATGGTAGTCCAAATGGACTTTTACGATCCTGGATATTTTTTTAATTTTTTTGTCACAGCAGCCGGTGACTTTAGAAACTATAGTAGGTATACTTCGAAACTAAGGTAAGCACCTGCCTACCTACCTACCAACTTACAGCTACAGATACAGCTTCCATGCCCGAATTTTTTGCATCACCGCATTTGTCATGTGAGCATGTCGTCATGTTCATGTCATGATAGATAGGTACTTACAAACCTACCGTTCCCAGCGCATATCGCCCGCCCGCCAATACATTGGTAGGTAGGTAATCTGTGTGCGACTGACTAGTGACGGTACGTTTGACCTTCCAACCATAGGTACCTAACCTATTAAAGTTCGTGACGCAAGATAGGTTTTTTTAGGCCTTTCTTTTAGATAGATACACTCCTTTTCCGTCGGAAACACCGACGAACGACGTGAGGAACCCTTTGTCGTGTCGGTCATCGCCGCCGGCCGGTCCTCTACCTACCTACTACCTACTTACCTACCTGCCTACCTATGGGTCGCTTCGCTTACCACCTAGTCTCGTGACCCAAACCCATTGCCTATCTACCGATTTAGGTGGGGACATCTACTTATTTCCTATTACAATAATGATTTTCTACTCAGGTACGTACCTACTTCCATAATGGCAATCGGCGAGGTAATTTAGGAGTTTATCAATTGTATATACCTAATTCATACTTACAAACGATAGGTAACTTCATTAAAAAATCAGAAAGTACAAGTAGCAACCCTAAAGAGTAGGCATAAGTGAGCGAAAGAAGGGGCGAGCTGGCCTTCTGTAAATTCTCTATTTTGTGCCCCAGGCCAATACGCTACGTAGGGACCATGCTTTGCCGTGTCGCATCTTTTGTGCTTGGTCTTTTTCACACAAAATACTTCTCTCTTCCATCATAATATTCGGGTTTGTATTAAGAATCAAGCAGCAAGGAAAGGGAATTGATAATTATGTCGATCTTGGCAGCACCCCGAATGCCTATCATTAATTCTATAAACGATATTTCAACTTTCACAGCAAATTTTGATATATTGCCGTGTACGGATGGAATACAAACATGTGCCATATTATATTAGTACTATTTAATAGCCATGTTTTAAGGTACATCTCGTCGATGCCCGACCTGGGGTAATTTGGTATGGACGGTGACCCTTGTTCTTTACGGATTTGGTTTGGAAATATAGATTTTACATGCTAAGGGCGTTTGTGCTCTACCAGGAGTTTTACCGTCCGGCATTCCGTTTTTTTCCGTCCGGCGGTCCGGTGTTTCACGGAAAACCCAATGAATTGGCTTATGCAAATGCCGGACAGTAAAATTACCTACGTATAGTGCACAAGCTAATATTTAAATTAATGGCGTGCTATTCCAGACCGTAAAAAATCGGATTGCCGGGCAGTAAAATTCCGTGTAGTGCACAAACGCCTTAAGGGTCTTAACACTACCAGGAATTTTACTGTCTGGCATTCTAATGTTTTACGGTCCGGTGTGGCATGAAAAATCCAATGAATTGGCTTGTGCAAATGTCGGACAGTAAAATTACGTATAGTGCACAAGCTAGTATTTAGATTTATGGCCTACCATACTGGACATTTATAATATACTAGCAAAAATATTCTAACTCTGCATTAAAATATCCTAACAAATTATTCCTCATTCTAGTTTTTAGACTTGTAGAGCCTCCCGAACCCACATCTGTCGATGCATATACACCTAAGACAAGGGTTCGAGTGATTCCGATCTTCAGCCTAATCCAGAGAAGTAAAGGCTCACACATTCAAACTTTGTCACGCTCGAAAAGAATCACGCCGAATACCTTATTTACAGCCTCGGTCAGTACAGAGAACCCTAGACCAATATGATTCGGGACCATGTTTTGCCGTGTCGCATCCTTTGTGGATTAATTCACAGAAAATACGCCTCTCATCCATCATACATAATACTTCTTCTATTTCTCCCCTAACATTTATTGTAGCAAAGCGACTCTCCGTAAGCAGCATTAGGCACTCGACAGAAACGAAACGAACTACATCACTAAGTTTGTATTAAGAATCAAGCAGCAACGGAATGGATATGTTAATCTTGGCAGAGCACCGTATGCCAGGACAAGCCCAAACTTGGTCTGGGCTCTGGACAGCCGATGTGGCGCAGTGGTTAGTATGACTGCCTGCCACGCAAAAGGTTCCGGGTTTAATTCCCGGTGGGGTCACTCACAAACTTGATATTTATCGTGAATTCGTTCCCAGTGTGATTAGGACATTGCAGGCTGAACCACCTATTGTCCGAAAAGTAAGATGGTTCCGTCCTTCGGATGGGCACGGTAATTCTTCGGTCCCGGTTGCTGTCTATAGTCTAAGCTTCAATTGACAAAGTCTTACCTCATATGTCTACCGATTATGCTATACGATAGATCATGTTTTGGAGGTCATAACCTTAACATTTTATGGGTGGCCATCTGAAATCCTGGCAGTTTTTTTTATTCGACTTACTTATTTTATTTCCTACATCACACAGCTTTACGGTTCGAAACGTATACTAATCTAAAAAAAAACCCTCTTAGGTTGCCAGTTCCAACACTGGCAGTTTCCATGGTCAACCACTTTTTACAACAGTAGTCTCTGAAATCAAAAATACTGATTCAATTTTAAATTAGGTAGGTAAGTTAGGTATGAAGGTAAGGTGATGCGTCTCGCTCGCGTCACTTATTATCACGTATCATTCATTATAGTACCGGCGTTCGAATAGGCCTTATTTGACAGATGTCAAAATACTTAAATTATTGTTTAAAACGGGATTAGGTTTTTGTTTATCTCGATATTTCGGAGCGGTTGCACGCTCCATGGTCACGAGTAGACTGGCTCGGCGAGTGATGTCATCTTTCTAAGGGCAAACATATCTGTCTACCCTCTTTCGGATTCGTCGACTGCGTTCTACACGGTTACTCGAACCACTACTATTGTCACTCACTATTTTGTCACGATCACGACACACCACACTATCAGTATCAATTCGCGAGTTTGAAGTCGAGTGTTTTTTGCGATTTTGCTTTTTTACAGCTCTGATATGTTCCTTCATGCGTTCGACTATTGTTCTTTTGGTCTGACCAATGTAAGAACTCCCACAGCTGCAATTAATTAATTAATTAAAAAACAACGACGCCCAGAAGTCAGCTATAGCGGAACACCTTAACCAAGCGGAAACTAATCACTGGATTGAACTACATAACCCGCAAGTACTGTCAACGGAACGTCACTATATACCTCGTTTAGTGCGAGAAGCCATCGAAATCACAAAGTATAAAAACTTTAATCGTGAAGATGGTTTCAAGCTGTCCAGTACGTGGAATCCAGTATTAAACGTATACAATCGCAAAAAACACTCGACTTCAAACTCGCGAATTGATACTGATAGTGTGGTGTGTCGTGATCGTGACAAAATAGTGAGTGACAATAGTAGTGGTTCGAGTAACCGTGTAGAACGCAGTCGACGAATCCGAAAGAGGGTAGACAGATATGTTTGCCCTTAGAAAGATGACATCACTCGCCGAGCCAGTCTACTCGTGACCATGGAGCGTGCAACCGCTCCGAAATATCGAGGTAAACAAAAACCTAATCGCGTTAATAATCCCGTTTTAAACAATAATTTAAGTGTTGTGAACAACCGTTAAACCTAAAAACTTAGATGTCAAAATAGTATTAATGGTATGACATAACGTCTATTTTTCATTTTGACGTGTCTTCTAGTATGGGTTTAACAGCTGTCAAATATGGCCTATTTAAATGACTGTACTGTAGTGAGGCAAACAGAAGGCGGATTCACGGATCTGTGTGACGGATCGACGTGAAATGTCTTACGTTGATGCTAATGAAGATGAGTAATGGTTCTTATGGTGATGCCTCGTGTGTACCTACGCGTTAAGGCTTGTTTCCAGGCGATAATATGCTAAGCTATACTGGGTGAAATTTAACTAGTGACCGAAGGAACAATTTGTTCCTTATCACCAGCCGGTTCTGAGTTTTCGCTATCGGTCACTAGAAAAAATTCACCCTATACCGGGAGTAACGGAAAGGGTATAACAAGCCGAAAGTAGGTTAAGGTACTCATGAAACTGAACAACTTTCCCTATGGAATTTGAGTCGAAACACGAAAAAATAAATTGACCTCCCATTAGTGTATCGATCAGGTGATCGGCAATTTTGTATAGGAGGCCCAATTTTTTTTTTTTTTCATATTTCGACCATGGTATAATAAGATACTCCGCCTGGTATTTCTTTCCGAGACTCGTGAACCACGTGACCAACACAAGACTACGTCATCATGCTTGTGGGTTACCAGAATTACCCACTCTTATGATGTTTTTTGTAAATCATAAAAGATACTGTTAACTAATAAATAAAATTTAAGTGTTGCTGTAAAGTTAAAGTTAATACACACGTAAATCTAAATTATAAAATTATTAAGATATATTTTAACCCATTGTTCTGAGATTGAATTTACCCCATAACGTATTTTATTGAAATAAAGTGGTAATACTAAGTGACGTTGACTTGTGTTTCTCTGGGAAGGATAGACCATGTTTTATTTTTATTAGACTATGATTTCGACCAATGTTCCACAGGGAAAGTTGTTCAGTTTCATGAGTACCTTGACCTCCTTTCAGCTTGTTATACCCTTTCCGTTACTCCCGGTATACTCACCTTTCTGCAACATTCGTGAATAGTCAAATACTCCTAGAATCTCCACATAAATGGCACAGAATAAATAAGACCCATTTTGAAGTTGACATGTAGTTTGTGATTCATTATTGTTATTTTACCTGCACGCTAGAAGAGCTATGGGCAGCCACTCCAAATGCCGTTCGTGTGGCAACGTATTAGTGAAATAAAATTTAATTCGTCGCGACTCGCAATGAAGAAGAAGTTATTCTACTCATTTTTACAGAATCGTACATGCTATGTACTATGATCTCAGATAAGTAGCATGTGAATGACCGAATCAAAGAATAAATGCTTGTGCATTGTCTCTTTTCTGAAAATGTATTTTAGAAAATCCTAGAAACAGCCAGAACTCAAATAATGCCAGTGGTAATAGACTAATAGTATATTGTTGGATTCCAGTTGCTAATAGTTGTCTTGATTTTCCTATCCTACTAATATTATAAAGGCGGATGTTTCTGTGTGTGTTTGTTACGACATCACGCAAAAACGGCTGATTAGATTGACATGAAATATTGACACAAATATAGAAGAGCATCCAGAATAACACATAGGCTACTTTATACCACGGAAAAATGTCTCATTCCTACGGGATCACGCATTTTCCAATATTTTTGAAATAGGTGGCGCGACTGAGCCGATTCGCGTTTTAGAAACTAACAGCGACATCTCTTGGTGAGTAACTAAGCCCAAATTGACTGAATGAATTAGAAGAATCACTAATAGCCCGAGCGGCGACTGGTCTCATCCATACCTCACAAAAGAATAGAATAATTTAGCTATGTACGGGTAGATGAGCTCGAGTACTTCGGATTGGTCGTGGTCTGCCGCGGCGCAGCTTGGCACGTTTGGCGGAGTAGCTAAAAGTTTGCCCTCTGAAAAAGTTAAAATATCTCATCGAAGAATAGAATGAGACATGGCTGTAGCGATAGGAGCAGTTTAGTAAAGCTTAAATCTTGGTCTGCCGGCTGCTATCTTGGCACGTTTGGCGGAGTAGCTAAAGTATGCCCTCTTAAAAAGTAAAATATCTCATCGAAGAATAGAATGAAAATATATCGTACCGATAGCTTGCTTGAGTCTGCCTACATATATACTGGTCTGCACAGCCTGGCAGTTTTCCAGTCCGACCACTTTTACTTTTTAGTAAAATTTTATCTCTTCGAATAAAAGAATAAAAATATGTCGTACCGATAGCTTGCTTAAGTCTGCCTAGAAAATACTGGTCTGACACAGCCTGGCAGTTTTCAGATACGACCACTTTTACTTTTTTTGAGAAATTTTATTTCTTCGAATAACAGAATGAAACTAAGTTGTAATAATCGTTTATTTAAAGCTGAACACATATCTTGGTCTGCCTGAGCTCAGTCCGGTAGTTTCTCCGATGCGATCACTTTTCACTCAGTAAATTTCAATTTTAAAGGACCTGACTTTGTTTATTAGGAGTGGGCCCGTCAATAAAATGAAAATTTGTCGGTGTATAGAAGTGAGATTTACAGAGCTGTAATCTCTCAATGTCTAGATGAAGAATAAGTATGTTAATTTCAAGAATCTACAACTTCAGATGTATTCGTAGTAATTATTTCAAAAATACAATACTTGGGAAAACATTTTCTTCATCTGGACATTGAGAGATTACAGCTCTGTAAATCTCACTTCTATACACTGACAAATTTTCATTTTATTGGCCAGGCCCACTCCCTAATAAACAAAGTCAGGGTCCTTAAAATTGAAATTTACTGAGAGTGAAAAGTGATCGCATCGGAGAAACTACTGGACTGAGCTCAGGCAGACCAAGCGATATGTGTTCAGCTTTAAATAAACTATTATTACAACTTAGTTTCATTCTGTTATTCGAAGAAATAAAAATTTCTCAAAAAAAAGTAAAAGTGGTCGTATCTGGAAAACTGCCAGGCTGTGGTCAGGCAGACCAGTATTTTTCTAGGCAGACTTAAGCAAGCTATCGGTACGACATATTTTTATTCTTTTATTCGAAGAGATAAAATTTTTACTAAAAAAAGTAAAAGTGGTCGGACCGGGAAAACTGCCAGGCTGTGGCCAGGCAGACCAGTATATATGTAGGCAGACTCAAGCAAGCTATCGGTACGATATATTTTCATTCTATTCTTCGATGAGATATTTTTTACTTTTTTAAGAGGGCATACTTTTAGCTACTCCGCCAAACGTGCCAAGATAGCAGCCGGCAGACCAAGATTTATAAGCTTTACTAAACTGCTCCTATCGCTACAGCCATGTCTCATTCTATTCTTCGATGAGATATTTTTAACTTTTTTCAGAGGGCAAACTTTTAGCTACTCCGCCAAACTTGCCAAGCTGCGCCGCGGCAGACCACGACCAATCCGAAGTACTCGAGCTCCTCTACCTGTACATAGCTAAATTATTCTATTCTTTTGTGAGGTATGGATGAGACCAGTCGCCGCTCGGGCTATAAGACGCGGGTGAAACCTCGGGACAGAAAGCTAGTAGCCTATAACTATCTCAACCAGTGTAAGACATGCTTTATCCGCCAGTGACGTCTAAACTCTGACGTGCAGTACCTAGTTAGGGAACAGATGGCGGATTACTTGTGATTACACGTCTGTAATGATAATGTGTGCACAAGTTTAAAGTACGGCCGTTGGAATAGCCTATATTTGACATCTGTCTAACCCATACATGTCAACAAACAAAATTGACCTTATGTCATAGCATTAATTTTAATTGTATAATAATAATAAATATATACAGGGTGTAACGGAATGGGTATTACAAGCCAAAAGGGGCAGAGCGTACTGGTGATATTAAACCTTTAGCGAAGACTGTAATCGTCAATTCAATCATTTTAAAAAGTAACAACATCAAAAAAAAGGGTAACAGTTCCCGATACGAGGTACTTGCCCATCACTAAAGGGGGTCCTCCCAAACCTCACCTTCAAAGAGTGCTATCAAGTCATACCACCTCCTAACAGATATGCTTCCTCGGCGATGCATTACATTGAAGTTTATCAAAAGCATTGGCAACAAACGCAACACTAAAAAGTAGCAATGTACACAGTCTTACCACTCTTTGTTTATGTTTTCTTGGTATTCTCCCACTATGAAATGGCAATTTAAATGACGTCAACGACGATTTTTTTCTTTTTTAAGTACTTTTTACCATTTTACAAGCTCTTCTTTGCTATGTATTCTTGGTAAAAATCTAAGGTAAAATAGCATAGCCTACATTTTCAATGGATTCAACATCAGATCTACTGACAAACGTTGTCAAACAGCTATCTTCTTCTTATCAAACCAAAAAACAACCATTATGTCATATCAGAGTCTACGTAGATTGGTAGTCAAACTAAAAAGATCCAAGATCTTTTTGACCTTATCCTAAATCCTAATGTGGAATGCTTCCTTGGGATTTATGCTTTCTTATTCCATATTCCATCTTTTCTTTGGGTGTTTTCTTTTCTACGATGTTAGTCGGCAACAAAGTTGGCAACAAACCGTGAAAATGTACTAGGATTCCATATTCTTAAAAGTTCAGCCTAAGTTCCTTTTCAGTAAAAGTATGGATGATGTATGCCAATTTCAGCAAAGAGATGACAGCTGAGAATTAAAATAAATAATACCCATTGATAGGTAATTGTCATTGTCACATTTTGACGTTATTGTAAAACTTATGAAAATTAATAACAAAACGAGAAATTGAATTTAATTAATTTATTTTTCTGAAGACTTCAATTATTTTATCAAAAAAGTCCATTAAAAAACAATACGGTATTTGGTAGTCAAATAACATGCAATAACTTTGACTAGGACAAATAGTGAACAAGAAGTAGGTACCTAGGCCAAGAACAAATTCAGCTGCTTTTTCCGGACCAAGACAGGGCACGCAAAAATTGAAGAGATCACCATTGATTTGTCCAGAAGAATAAGCTGCTTTGTCTTGTGGTTTTTTCCACACAACAAGAAAATGAAGACTACGAAAAACACAAAGAAGTATGTCGAAACTGTTCTGAAGGTCTGACTGTGCATTTTTGAAAATCCCTGGACAGTGTAGTGCAGTGACGTCGAAGGCACCTAAATAAGGAGGCAGCTCTGTGAACTTAAATTTTGAATAAAATATTAAGGTTCATAGCTTATTTCATTTACTTAAACTTTTTGGAATAACCGAGGTTTCTTGTGTAGTTAAGGTGCAAGTTACGACAAATACGCGTTTTTGATGCGAGGATAAGTCGTAATCTCTGATTTCATATTTCCTGTGCACATTGGACGTATGTCGTCGGCGGCAATGATCTGTGGTAATGAACAAACTTTCACCCTAAAGGTTGTTGTTTGTTCATCCCGCACTGTCACATAGCCTTGCACACAGCACATCTCTGAATTACCACTAACTTCAACCATGCGAGTTATGCGAATGTTGTCGACTATTTGCGGTGATAGGCTGCAATGAACGAATCTGTACCTTAAGTACGACAAACACGTCCGCGCAAAGTCCGCGACTTTCAATGCGCGGCATTTGAGATTTATTTTTTGACAGTTTGTGTTGAGACCTACCAGGTTAGCATAAAATGAAGAAAACTTGTAAAAATTTTGTTTGATAGTTTTGAGGACGACATCGTGAGGGCCTCGGAGCTTTGTTTATTGACAGTTTGTGTTGAGACCTACCAGGTTAGCATAAAATTAAAACAGCTCATCTAAACATTTTGTTTGAGGGCTTTGAGGACATCGTGAGGGCCTCAATTTCGTTAGTGATGGGAACGATGAAATTTGTACTACCTTAACATACTAGGTTACAAATGTTATTTTTTTGTTTCCAAAAATTTGCGTTTTCCGGTGTGATACTCACACACAAATGTTCCATACCACCAGTACGTTTTGCCACTTTCGGCTTGTAAGGGTCATTCCGTTACACGCGGTATACATATAATAAAACAGTAACGAAACTAAGTCTGTACATGAAATAGATTTAAAAAAGAGTATTTGTAGTAAATAGTGTTCAAGATATAGATCTCCAAACAACAAGTTAAAAAATTGTGTCTGTTTGTCTATCTGTATGTCTGTCTGTCTGTCTGTTTGTCTGTTATTCTTTCACGCAAAAGCTACTGAACGGATTCTTACCAAAATTTGTACAATGATTGCTTATTACACGAGTCAACATCTAGAATCTGGGGGCACGGCAGTGCCCCCACCAAGTCGAGCTGAAAGCATAACTATTTATTTAACTATATAATATAACTATTTGCTTGTGAAATACGATGGTCTAGTGCGATGGCCGTGTCATTCTAGTTATTGTAAATATAAAAGTTTTTAAATATCGATATAGTTACTGTAAGACGATGTCTGTTACCTAATTACGCAATAGCTTAAGATGAAAGTTCCCTGAAGTAGTCCTTAAATAAATCAATAACCGACTTGGCATCACATGGATCTCACAACTTTTTACAGTAGATGAACTGAGAGGCGAGACTTGGTTCTTTTTACAAGTAAATGTTTTTGGTGGGTACATTTTACTTCGGGAAAATGTCTCAATCCCACGGGAAAACTCATTACCTAACTGGTTCGGCAAAGATCGACCACCCAGAAACTTTTTTTTACAAATTTACTGGTATACACACGAGGGTATACGGTGATACTATTTATTTTATGCAATGGAAAGTCTCTTACTCATGGAAAATTATGAAAAAAAGGTTAACAAGTTGTTCGAGAAGAAAATCAGTACAAAAATAATTTCATAGATGTCGCTGTTAGTTTTGTAAAACGCGGTATCAGAATATTTTTTTTCAAGATATATAAAAGAGCTATGTCGGACTGTCAAAGTTTCGTGCCCCTAATTTGTTACTTTTAATGGTACCTTTTTAAAAACAAAAAATATTCCTAACTATGTTTCGGTTAAATTAAAGGCTACCTAAAAGTTCATGCCCGTTCATGCCCGGTCCGAAAGTACCCATCCATTACCACGCTGAATGGCCAAGGAAATCTGTTGAACCAGGTACGAGCTGGCATGAGGGTCGCGGTCACAAGCCCTCAGGCGCTGGCCTATCTCTCGGACGAATGCTCTTGCCGCAGCGTACCACACACCCGAGGTCTCTATCGCGAATGACACAAAGTCGTAGGACTGGCACAGATCCGCGTACATTTCAGTTTTCTGCTTTGCTAGAAACTCGGCCGCCAGCCCAGCGGTTTGCGTGGTCCGCGGCAAGTGAGTAGCCGCAAATGTGCATCCGCAGTTGTCCTCCCACAGTAGAGAGTGTCTCTCTCCAATGGGATAAGAGGGAGGCCGTCTGTTCTTTTCCGTCTGTGCGAGACAGACCTGGTGGCTTGAGCACGCACGGTATGTCTATAGACATAAGGACCCGGCGTGGTGTCTTGGATTTGCAGCTTAGACCATGGCGACCTCTGTCGTCCACCATTGCCCCGCACCTGCATAATATGCGGCTCGCACATTTTGCAACCGAGTCTCAGTGCCACGGCTATTCTTAGTTGGTGTGAAGGCAGGGCTTTTAGCCAAGCCCTTGATTCATGTCAGCAGGCCGCCTTGAGGCGAGCTAGGTCTGCATCAGAGGATTTCGCTATTAGATTTTGAGGACATCTTTTGCACAGAAGTCAAGGTTTGGAATTGAAAATCGTCAACCATCATACATTCCAAATTTTGGTGAACAGTAACCATTTACTACGGTTCGCAAAAGAAATGGCAACATTATTGTTTGCGTGTTTTTCATATTCCATGACATTTTGAGCAATATGTGAGCAATTACGTTACTATTTCGGATGCTATTCTTCTGTGAATAGTAGTATAGTTTTAAAAAAACATCTCGCTAGCGCGTTTTAGGAAACCTGCAGCGACATTTCATTTTAGAGCTTTTGCGATGTTTGTTCGCGATAATCTCCGAAAATATAGCACTCTTTCTCTCTTCGTGTGGGACACCGAGTAGTCCAACGACCCGATGAACCCTGGTGTCAGAATTTTTCAACCGCCTACTGTAAGTAGCAGGCCTCTGACATGATTGTGTAACGACCGCCTCAGCAACCGGGACCGAAGGTTTAACGTGACCATCCGAAGCACGGAACCATCTTACTTTTCGGACAATCAGGTGGTTCAGCCTGCCTGATGAATATCAACTTTATGAGTGACCCCACCGGGAATTGAACCCGAAATCTTGTGCGTGGCAGGCAGTCATACTAACCACTACGCCACATCGGTTGTAATATAGCACTGAGATGCTTGAAACTTTTTGTGGTATTAATACTAGCAAGTAAACATAAAAAACAGATACTTTTTATCGTGGGAAACTTGCTTATAGTCCGAGTTCTTAATTGGCAGTTTGTATGGAGGTATGGTCCCATCTGGCAGAAATCATGAAACTTGGCATGTGTGTAGCTTACATGTGTAAGCTTCAGGAAAAGAAGGGAAGCAAGTTGGACCCCCCCTGCTTCCCCCCTTTACCCCCCCTTTTATGTCCCAAATTTCAGTTACCTTTATTTTTCTCGGAAACGATTAAAGATAGGAGAAATTTGTCAAGGTAAGAAATATTCCTTATAAAATTGTCTACATAATTGTTTGTGGGTTGATGTTGATAGGACTTATACTTTTCGAGTTATGCTTCTGGGAAACCCATCATTTTTTTGAAGGTGACTTCCAGCTCTGAATTAGCCATAACTACCACGTGATAGAATATTTTTTGGGAGGCAAAGTTTATTTTTTCCGAGCTGAACTTGAGGACTTCTGACTCCTTAAGTAAATGTGACACGGGAAATTGAGTATCATTTTCGAATAAACCAAGGACGGAGTATTCATTTCTGGGACGCTTTTTGGTACATTTCATACAAAAATATAAATATATTAAGTGAAATTGGAAAAAAATATGTTTCGTTTTCATTCAAACTCTGTTTTCTTCATGACTTTGAGACATATTCATTAGATAATAACACATACTCGAAGACATACTCACCCTTATTATAAAACCATATTTTATTTTTGAAAATATTAGAAAATAACTAGCCTACACAAACCTAAATATTTTTACAAAGTTATGTTTGTAGCTGGAAAAATTTCAAGTTCATAGATTTTGTATGCAAAAATAAGATTACCAACCGCAAACTTAAATTTCTCAATTGTCACTAAACCATTCCAGATAGAAAAATGCCCTTATATGGAATGTTGTTTATACTGAAGGGTAATTTTTGTTGGAATAAACAAATTGAGGATCTGGAGTACTTGATGTTTAAGAAGACATTACAGTATCTCGAATAGTTTAGCTGGGCTGTTGATGTTCCACATCAAGTACTCAAGATCTTCAATTTCTATATATCAGCATAAACACCTCTTCAGTATAAACAACATTTCCTATGAGGGCATTCCCCTATCTGGAATGGTTTAGCGACAATTGAGAAATATACGTTTGCGGTTGGTAATCTTATTTTTGCATACAAAATCTATGAATTTGAAATTTTTCCAGCTACAAACATAACTTTGTAAAAATATTTAGGCTTCTGTAGGCTAGGTATTTTCTAATATTTTCGAAAAAAAATATGGCTTTATAATTCGGGTGAGTATGTCTTTGAGTATGTGTTATTATCTAGTAAATATGTCTCAAGGTCATGAAGAAAACAGCGTTTGAATGAGAACGAAACATATTTTTTTTCTTATTTCACTTAATATTTTTATATTTTTGTATGAAATGTACCAAAGAGCGTTCCAGAAATGAATACTCCGTCCTTGGTTTATTCGAAAATGATACTCAATTTCTCGTGTCACATTTACTTAAGGAGTCAGAAGTCCTCAAGTTCAGCTCGGAAAAAAAAAACTTTGCCCCCCTCCCCCCATTCTAACAGGCGTGATTGAAGTGTTATCTCTGCGGGTTTCCTTTGAAGACTACCTAACTAACAAAAGCCAATAGCAAGTTTGAAAGAATATTCTATCACATGGTAGTTATGGCTAATTCAGAGCTGGAAGTCACTTTCAAAAAAATGATGGGTTTCCCAGAAGCATAACTCGAAAATTATAAATTCAAATTCAAATTCAAATTCAATAATTTATTTCTTTGTAGGAATGTACAAGATTCTCTTAAAGAAAGTCACATTCTAATACAATCTTAAAAAAGAGAAAATTTCTAATGCAAAATTTTCTCTTTTTTATAACAATTTGAGTTCCTACTCTAAACGCGGCTCAGGCGGGATAAAAAAATAAAAATAAAGGCACTGCCTCGGGGCTGGCCAGGCTAACCACACAGCATGCAACTTTATGCCTCAATGAATGACAATTAAATGGAATAACATTCTGTCAAAATTTTAAAAAGGAGTTACATTTGTATGGTTAGCCGGACCCCTGGACAGGAAAACTGCCCAAAACCTGCCCAGAAGTGCACCTATTCTAAAATCTACAATATTCTTAGGCCCTAAGCTACCCTAGCTAACTTAGAAAATAAATTAATAGAATAGCCAAAAACGGCTCACAAAATAAAAATAAAAATTACAGTAGATTATTCTAACTGTTTTGTCTTTAAAATGTACTTTAAACATTTGAGCAATTAAATAACATAGCAAAAAGAAAAATAGTAGATTTACAGTAAATGTAAAAAATACATGTCAAAAAAATAATAAAATTAAAGAATAATATGAAAATGTCAAATTTAACCACCATACATGTCAATTTACATATCATAAAAGTAAAGGTATATCCACTAAAATATATGTCATGTTTATTTTTAAATAATGCCTATCTCTTGCATTGCGTTGGAGCAACTGTTGCTACTGACCAGACATCTTTATCTTTCAAATAATGTTCTGTCTTATAATACGCTTTCGAACATAAAGTATTCTTTACTTTAAGTTTAAATTGCCTCTCATTTAACTTTAGAATTTCCTCTGAATTTTATTATAGTAGCGTATACAGTTACCCATATATGATTTACTGATCTTACTTAATCTGGTTTGTGGCGGTACAATTTTATTTTTATTTCTCGTATTACGACAATGAATATCTGAGTTTCTTAAATATGAACTGGAATTCTTGCGCACATACATTATATTATCAAATATGTACTGCGAGGGAAGCGTAAGAATGCCAATTTCTTTAAACAATTCTCTTAGGGATTCATGACTTCGCAGTTTATATATTGCTCTTATTGCCCTATCTGTAACACAAAGATAGTTTCTATGTTAGCGGCTTGACCCCATAACAAAAGTCCGTAGGACATTATGCTGTGAAAGTAACTAAAATATACAAGCCTGGCCGTAGCAACATCAGTCAATTGCCGAATTTTTCGAACAGCGTAAGCCGCAGAGCTAAGTTTACTAGCCAGTGCTAGTATATGTGGATCCCATTGAACTGTTGCGTCGAGTGTAATCCCCAAGAAAACTGTTTCAGTAACATAATCAAGCTTTTCATTCTTAAGAACAACATCGTGTTTCATACTTTTTACATTAGGCAAAGAGAATTTAATACATTTAGTTTTTTTAGAATTCAGTACTAAATTGTTTGACGTAAACCATTTATTAACCTGATCTAGTGCGCCGTTTACTTCGTCAATATTTACAGCCTTTCTATCCACTTTAAATAATAAAGAAGTATCATCAGCAAAAGCACTATCTTGGCTTGATTCTGTACCATGAAGGGCAAGTCGTTTATGTACACTAAAAATAGGAACGGTCCTAAAATTGATCCTTGCGGTACACCAATTTTGACAGTAGAACCCAGTGACTTCACACCATTTATCTGCACTCTCTGCGTCCTACCTCCGAGATAAGATTGAACCAAATCAAGTGCTTTTCCTCTTATACCGTAATGGTCCAGTTTCAACAACAGTGTCTCATGATCAACGCAATCAAACGCCTTGGACAAATCGCAGAACACCCCTATGACATCCTGCGACTCCTCCCAAGCACCATAAATATGTTGCAGGAGCTTAACAGCAGCGTCGGTTGTCGAGCGCCCTTTCGTAAAACCGAATTGTTGATCATGTAGTAATTTATTGAGATTGAAATGTAGGAGCATTTGATTAAGTATAATTTTCTCAAAAACTTTGCTCAAAACTGGTAGTACAGATACTGGCCTAAAGTTACTGGGATCGGTTTTATCGCCAGCTTTAAAAAGAGGTATAATTTTACTGTGCTTCATGAGATCAGGAAATACGCCATGATCAATGCAAGCATTAAATATACAGGCTAAGTATGGTGCTAATGTATCTATTAAGGAACTACATAGTCTTACTGACATGCCCTATAAATCCTCTGTAGTTTTTATTTTTATTTCTTTAAAAGTTTTTAATATTACATTTGCATTAATGTACCTAAACTCAAATACATTATTACAAGTCTGAACATTCGTTTTAAGAAGATTTGACGCGATGATAGGCGAAGAGTTAAGTGACTCAGTAGTTTTAAATGGGATGTTACTGAAAAAACTTTCAAACTCATTAGCTACATCAGCGTCTGCAGTAACAATTCCCTGAGCAGTCTTTAACGAATGAGATTTTTCAATAGATTTAGTTCGACCAGTCTCTGAATTAACAACTTTCCAAACAGTTTTAATAACATTTTCAGCAGAGTATATTTTATTTTTGGTGAAAATTGCTTTAGCTTGTATACAAACATTATTGAAAATTTTTGAATAATTTTTAACACGTTCAACGAATGTTTCACTATGATTATAAGACTTTTCATCATAGAGCTCAAATAACTTTTTCCTACTTGTTCGAATACCTACAGTCGCCCAGTCACTGAATTTAAATTTAGGATTAATTGTTAATTTCTTTACCTTGAATTTGGCTTCAAATTCATCACGTATCGTTATAAAAAGCTTCGAATAAAAGTTATTTGGATTATTAGTATCATAGTCTAGAACCGGTAGTTTTTCTGATAGTGCAGTATGGAATTTGTCTACTTGGTTGGAGCTTATAATTCTTTTACTAATGACAATCTTTTCATCTTTAGGACGACATGGAAAGAGCACGGATTGCCCATTGTGGTCTGATTTACAACAATTTACGATTTCCTGGTCTGAATAGACACAATCACAGTAGATATTGTCTAAACAAGAAGCTGTGGTTGCAGTTATTCGAGTAGGTTCTTTAAATATGTTGTCTAGATTAAACGACTTAAACAAACTGATAAAACGACTTCTAAAAGCAACATTTTCTAATAAGTTTATATTGAAATCTCCACAGACAATATGAAATTTATTCTTTATATAAGTCCTATCAACATCAACCTAAAACAATTATGTAGACAATTTTATAAGAAATATTTCTTACCTTGACAAATTTCTCCTATCTTTAATCGTTTCCGAGAAAAATAAAGATAACTGAAATTTGGGACATAAAAGGGGGGGTAAAGGGGGGAAGCAGGGGGGTTCCAACTTACTTCCCTTCTTTTCCTGAAGCTTACACATGTAAGCTACACACATGCCAAGTTTCATGATTTCTGCCAGATGGGACCATACTTCCAGCTAAGGAGACGTACTATTATTCCTACGTAAATTACGATTAAAAACAAATCGACAAACCTAAACGGGAAGTCATGACGCATAAATGTTGGTAGAGCCGACCTTACCCCACCTAAAGTAAATATATTTAGTATCGGTGGCAAATCGATGCTAAGACCACACGTAACGTCCATTAGTGCTTTGTTTTAGCGAAGCGCAAACGCATGCGTCTGTCAGATGCATATGCAAAATCCTCATAAAAAAAAACCAACGATAAAGTTACGTTGTTTTAACCCAAGTTTTTGCGCAGGCGTTTTTAGATGCATGTATAGTTCTAAATTCCCCATACCTAAAACCGACGTTAGACGTTTGCGGTTCGCTAAACTAAAGTAGCTACGGGCGGAAGTTACGTTTGGGCCCAACCTTAGTTAGATTGTGCATGCATCACTCAAAAACTGAGGTAGAGAAAGGTCCTAATCAACATCTACGATAGAGAAGTGATAGTGACAATTTTCATCAGCACTGAAGGGGCTGTCTGCCTACCTACCTGACGTCATCGTACACCAAGAGCGCGGGAAAACTATGAAAAAGGTTCTATTAGAAAAATTGTTAGCATGAGTGTCGTTTTTGTAAGCACATACCTAGGTAACACTATGCATAGGCGAGACGAAGTTCGCGGGCACCAGCTAGTAAAGAATAACACAAAAACACAACCTTAATATATTTTGACAGCTATCAAATATGGCTTATTCGAACGCCGTACGATAAAAGACATATCAATCAAAAGAAAATACCTCATATCATAGAATTATCATGATTTTGACAGCTGTTAAATATGGCCTATTCGACGGCCGTTCTATGGGAAAGATATAGGGTGATTGGAAATTCGATGCATTCCCTGAAGGTGGTTAGAGGGGGGGCCATTTCCAACATATTCTTCCATGGAACCAGGGTCGGACAAAATTATTAGGACTTTTGATTTTTAAAGAAAATTTCCGATTTCAACTTTAAAAGTCATGCGAAAGCTAGCCAAACCGTTTTATGCATAGTTTTTGACATGATCTCATAGTGAATGAATAGGACAATCATTTTAGTTACAAGTTTAGTTAGAAATACTCGCCAAAACAAGAAAATATTTTGGTGGAAAGGATTTTTCAACATTCATGGTAATCTACTGTAAAAATCACTATGGAATAATCCGTAAAACTTCATAACAGAGTTTCTGTTGCATTAGCTAACCAAAAGGTACAATAATCTACAATCAAACATGTTTTCATAAAATAATTAGCATTAATGCAAGCGGCGTGAAACAAGGCAATTGACTATGGTCGGTCGACTACGCCAAAGTCAGCAAATGCTGTTTAGACAACTTTTCAAGTATTTGTGGTCTAATGGGTGAGCATGGAGTCTGTGGTTCCAGGTTCGATTCCGTGAGTTGACCTACAAGGTTGATATTCAACACTTTGTGAATTTTTCCAGTTTGGTTTAAAAATCACGTTGAACCACCTGATTGTCCGCAAGAAAATATCGTGCTCCGGAGGGCATATTAAACCATCGGCCTCGATTGATGTCTAATAAACGCAGACGGTGGTCGTAACACTACCATAGCAGAGGTCTAATACTTGTAGTAGGTGGTTTAAAACTCCGACAAAGATTTATCATTTCAGTTTTTTAGGCTGTTTAAAGCTCAGGAGCTCCATTTCTGAATTGTCGTAATCCTAATCGTGCGAAAATCTGCTACTAATTGTGCTCGTATCACATGTTCTACTAAACTTATTAATTTATGCACACCCTAATAAATTCACACAAACCCTTAACATTTAAAGTGTCGAGTAGTAGAACGTGTAATACGAATGGTTAGACCACTCGTTTTAGATTTCCGTGCACGGATTTGGATTACGACAATTCAGAAATGGAGCTCCTGAGCTTTAAACAGCCTAAAAAACTGAAATGATAAATCTTTGTCGGAGTTTTTAAACCACCTTCTACAAGTATTAGACCTCTGCTATGGTAGTGTTACAACCACCGTCTGCGTTTATTAGACATCAATCGAGGCCGATGGTTTAATATGCCCTCCGGAGCACGATATTTTCTTACGGACAATCAGGTGGTTCAACGTGATTTTTTAAACCAAACTGGGAAAAATTCACAAAGTGTTGAATATCAACCTTGTAGGTCAACTCACGGAATCGAACCTGGAACCACAGACTCTGAGGGGAATGCTCCATCCATTAGACCACGAAAATACTTGAAAAAGTTGTCTAAACAGCATTTGCTGACTTTGGCGTAGTCGACCGACCATAGTCAATTGCCTTGTTTCGCACGCCGCTCTTTGCATTAATGCTAATTATTTTATGAAAACATGTTTGATTGTAGATTATTGTACCTTTTGGTTAGCTAATGCAACAGAGAACTCTGTTATGAAGTTTTACGGATTATTCCATAGTGATTTTTACAGTAGATTACTATGAATGTTGAAAAATCCTTTCCACCAAAATATTTTCTTGTTTTGGCGCTGTATTTTAAAAAAGAAGAGTATTTCTAACTAAACTTGTAACTAAAATGATTGTCCTATTCATTCACTATGAGATCATGTCAAAAAACTATGCATAAAACGGTTTGGCTAGCTTTCGCATGACTTTTAAAGTTGAAATCGGGAAATTTTCTTTAAAAAATCAAAAGTCCTAATAATTTTGTAACCAATCATTTCCGACCCCTGGTTCCATGGAAGAATATGTTGGAAATGGCCCCCCCTCTAACCACCTTCAGGGAATGCATCGAATTTCCAATCACCCTGTATGTGCACTAGATATCATTATCACTGATAGAGTGGCAAAAACGGCCTCGTCCTCTATGAAATCTTATCTATTTGGATAGTTAGCTACTGCTGGTCCAGCAGTAGGTGGAATCATACAATCTGTCCAAAGAACAAGGTACACAAGTAGATGTGTTAAAAAACAAAAAACCCGACTGCGTTAATTTTAAAGTAGTATTTTGCTCTAAACAATCGCCGTTTTGAATCTATAATTTTTTTAATATAGCCAGTGTCACTTGCGCTGCTGAGACAAATCTAACGACACCTCATATTATGTCAAAATCTAACTATCCGTTTGGGCTGTAGCCCGTGAAAAAGAATTTTCTTGTCCACATACATACATACTCTCGAAAAACATAACCCTCCTTCTGAGGCAGTCGGGTAAAAAGTGTCCCACATCAGGTTTCGGTGAAACGCACCCTAACGTATTTCAAAAATTGGCATCTGTCCATTTCCATCCTTACGCGGCAACGGCAACATATCTAAAAATTGCTTTGAAAGTTTGTATAGGGGCTCTATGAAAATTCTAGTTCTATGAACAAATTCTTAATGATTCATAGAGTTCCTGAACAAAATTTTATAGCAGTTTTTGTAATAGATAATTATTAAATTGCTCTTGTCTCATAAACGTTTCTAAATAAAGATTCGAATGCAAATTTGTTTCGACCTTCGGGTTTTGACGAGACGACCGACACGTGCAAATCCATGAAAATTGCATTGAATAAATAGTAATTATTACGCATTATATGAGCTCTTTATCTATTCCTATTATGCACAGAGCAAACATGTCTTATGAATGTCATGACGACGTCAAGTGGTCTGCGCTTTGCTTGGTATACAAATCAGCTCAATAAGTCAAATGTCACGCTTAATTAGATATAGATACACTATCGCCACATTCCCAAAGAGGGTTGACGTCAGACAGGCAGGCAGGCACCGGTCGTAAAATTAAGCCAAATCCTTGGCCCTAATTGAGTCCAGAGACGGTGCTTGTCTCATGCTTGATAGGAAGAGAGTTCTAAAAACGTACTTTGTGTTTGGTGAAAGAATGGGAGTGAATAGCAGATAGCGCTAGGAAGAAAACAAATTGTAAGATCATGACAGGAGCATAGATTACGGGTATGAACAGAAGACGAAAATTCAAATCTTTGAAATGTATGAAAAGAATATAAGTAGGCGCCCAACGCGCCGTTTCCCTAATCTTGATATATAAAACTCAAAAAAGACTGACTGATCATCAACGCACAGCCTAAACTACTGGACCGATCCGGCTGTAATTTGTCATGCAGATTAACGAAAGATGCAGATATCGCTGGACTGACGAAGTTATAAAAGACCTGCACGCACTCCAAAAGCCTGATTGGAAGCAAACTGCGCAGAACAGGGAAGAGTGGCGAGCAGTTGTATCGGAGGCCAAGATCCACTTCGGGTCGCTGAGCCAGCGTAGTAAGTAAGTAAGTAAGATTAGCGAAAGAAGCTAGCTCGATATTTCTTATTTAGGGTTATGACCCCTACGACCCACCCCCGCTACTGCTTTGCGGCTGCGTTGGCTACATCAGCTATCTAGACACACGGCAGTGTGTCCGCCAAGTTCGAGCAAAAAAAGCGACACACCGGCCGTGGGTTATATTACACGAACCATTTCGGGCCAAGTTCGACCCACCTATAACTCAAAATCTATTTTATCTACGCATATGAAATTTCTAGTATCTGTCGAGATCTACTTACTTATCTAAAATACAAAATTTCATTAATGTACCTATTGTAGGTCTTGAGATATTGACTGACTCACTCACTCACTCATCAAAAATCTAGACCACTTCCAATGGTCGTATTGACTTGAAATTTGGCATGGAGGTAGGTCTTTAGGTCAAGGTAAAGGAAAAAATCTGAAAATGGCCAAGTGTGAGTCGGTTTTAAAAATAATGAAGGTGTAAATTCATACCCCTAAGGAACTAAGACAAAAAAAATATCTATATCTTCCAATCGTCGTACCGACCTAAAATTCGTTACGAAGGTTTGTATTTAGTCAAAGTAAAGTATAAATGAGATATTTCTTTACCTACCTTAAACATAAGAAAAAAAGAAAATAAACCTTACAAAAATAAATGAAATCCCACCCAAAACATAAATGAAAGGCTGTTGTTCGATAATATTGGAATGCTTCGCCTATAAAAGAAGTGAGATCTAAATAAGTACCAAGTTCCATACACAGACCTCAGTTAAAAATAGTTACAGGAATGCACACTTGATTTTTCGCAGTTTGGAAATGATTTTCCAGTCTGCGGAAAATCAAGTGTGCATTCCTGTAACTATTTTTAACTGAGGTCTGTGTATGGAACTTGGTACTTATTTAGATCTCACTTCTTTTATAGGCGAAGCATTCCAATATTATCGAACTTGGCAGCCTTTCACATTTATGTTTTGGGTGGGTTTGAGTTTTCCGGGATGGTGACATTTCAAGGAGTGCCGGTACGAACATTTTGAACGCTTTATCTTTGAAAATACTGGACCGATTTTAATGAAATAAAAACTTTAGCATTCAGAAATTACGGGACATTAGCTTCTAATATGTTAAAGTACAAAATTTTGACCTAGGCGCATGTCTCATTATGGGAAAAGCAAACTGCGCTGAACCCTTAGCACTAATATTTATTCTGTGGCTGAAAACGGAAAGAATGGTATTACCTGATTCAAATGATTCATTATTGTCGACATCCTGCTCAAATAACATTGAATATGAAAAAGGCGGAAACAATAATGTTGCCATTTCGGGTCCCTTTCTTCTATGAATTAGAAAATAAACATGTAAACCCATAGGAACTGAAAACAAAATTGGAAACAATTAATTAGGCTATTTTTTGACTTGTTGATCTAAACGACAAAAGAATTAGGCATTCAATTTCCTATACCTTCAATATCCATCTTTTGAGCATACGTACTACTGTGGACCAAGATTATCATCATGCATGTTATACAGAAAAGCAGGTAGAACGTGTAGAGATAAGTATTATTATGAGGATTACCACTTCATAAAAATAAAACAATATAAATTTTAGATGCACATAATAGTTTTATTTTTTAAATCGGGTCGGGATATCAAAAAAAAAATAAGGTAGGTACTGCCTTGGACCAATCAGGTAGACATCACAGCAAAGTTCATTTTAAAGCACCAATTAATTTTGGGGGTAAGTAAGGATCGTCCCAATAGTGTGTTTTGACAGGTTTCATTCCGTTTTTTGTTCCATATTTCTACAAAATCTATTGTAAATGTATTGGGTGGGACGTTCTGGTGTTTAAATTTGGTAGAAATAAACTTCAGCATCGTCTGGATTTTTTGGTCCAAGTGTGACAAATCTTCACTGGATTTTTCTTTGATTACTAGGTATGTCTAAATATTTAAAATCTTTCCATCTGTAACCTAAATCTTGTAGTGTTGCTTCATCGTCATTTGTTTGTCCCGTTTTATACTTTTAATCAAAATTTGTCGTTTCTATTTACCGATGGTTTTTGGTAGCTCCTTGATCATGTCTCCAAGTACTTCCAGACCTCCTGAGTTGCAAAGGGCTTCTGGGAGGAAACAGGCAGGCTTAGCTGAAGACAGTTGCAGGAAAATGGCGAAGACCACAAGGAAAGCAATGTAGCTCAGGACTTGCGACATCTTGACTGGTAGCTCTTAGGCTGGATGATGGTTCTTGGTTGTAAGATATTAGACTGCATGATGGTTGAGTTTCTAACACGTCTTAAATACTCAACGCAATTCACCACGCAACACCAATACACACGATTTATCGGCTGACAATTTGAATTCTATTGTAATTTGGTAGTTGGAGCATTGATAATTATTAAATTGCTTGTCTCACGTTTCTAAAAAAAGATTCGAATGCAAATTTGTTAAATCTATTGTAATTTGGTGGGTGGAGCATAGATAATTATTAAATTACTCTTGTCTCATAGAACGTTTCTAAAAACAGATACAAATATTTACAAAGTTTTGACCTTCGGGATTTGAAAGGATGCCCGACACGTGCAAATCCATGAAATAATAGTAATAAATAGTAATTATTACGCATTATCTATTCCTATTATACACAGAGCAAACATGTCGTATGAATGTCTTGTTATGACGTCAAGTGGTCTGCGCTTTGCTAAGTATTCTATATTAGTCAAATGTCACGCACGCTTGATTGGATACACTACCACCAGAGTACCTATACCTAAAGTGGGTTGACGTCAAACAGGCGCCGGTAGTAAATATAAGCCAAATCCTTTTGCAACATGATTTTGTGTTCATACATTGGGATAAGGGCAGGAAGATGAAGATACTAGTCAAAGAAGCTATTTACTTTTTAAAATTGACACTTTCAAATAAAATCAAATAATACGTTATTGTACAAAACGGGAATCATCATACAGACAACGTAAATTAAAACAAACAAAAGTGTACACAAATTGGCCTAATCACTTAGGTAGATATTTCCTGCAGGCAACCTTAGGGTACAGGATAGAGTAGTGTAGACCAATGCAATGTCAATAAGGGACCCACGTTGGGCGGCGCCAGTATAAAGCAGGCGAGTGCTGGGTGAAACGTAAATGTGACACGGTAATAAATAAATAGATAAGAAAACAAATAAATACCATATATAGTCGAATTTTTATTTGTATGCACTAGAATGACGTTTGGTGCTTGGCCTCTTTTTTGGGAAAAATAAATAGTAATGTGCTAAAAAGATTCAATTCAATCATTTATCGCGGAACATGTTCATAAAAATCAAATCACTTAATATATTCGGTTAAAATTCGGTTCATCCGAGCCAGTTAGCTGCCGTTGGAACCTCTTTGTTTCAGAGAGCACGCGGCATCTGTGACCCCCAACACCTAGATGTTGAGCTAAAACATGTGAGACGAGTACTCCATGTAAATGACCTGAAACCACCTCGTCAACGTCACAGAAACCGTGCCAAACCATCCATAGTCGAGCGACAACCAGCGTACTTACGATACCTAAAGGGAGTAACTGACAAGATTGGCAGAATTCTGAAGCGAGCTTCAATCAAAACCATTTTCAAGCCGCTAAGGAAGATCAGCCAGAACATCAGATCAGTCAAATGCAACATCCCTCTCCAAGATCCTGGTGTTTATAAACTTGACTGTGACTGTGGGCTCTCATACATAGGGGAAACAAAGAGGAATGTATCTACACGTCTCAAGGAACATATTGCCGATGTGAGAAACCGTCGTGACAGACAGTCTGCAGTGTGTGAACATGTGATGGATAATCCCACCCATTATATCAGGTTCGACAAGGCCTGCAATCCTAGCGAGAGAGAAGAGATTTGTCCCCAGGAAGGTACGGGAAGCCATAGAAATTCAAAAACATCCAAATTTCAACCGAGACACTGGATGTTACATCTCACCAACTTGGACTCCACTGATTACACAGCGGAAGAACCAAATCCAACATACTGCAAGACCAACTTCACAAGACACGGTGTCTGCATTCTGCGTACAACCGAAACGTTATGCTAGGCAATTAAGAAATAGATGGCGGTAGAACAAAAATAATTTTAAATTCTAAATATTGACTCGGGTTAATTACAATCCGAAATAAAATACAACTAAAATCCGTTGAAGTTGTTTTAATTATGAGTGATAGTTGTACAAACAAAAGAAAATATTATAAATATCATATTTATGACGTCACTATTATTGTAAACAATGGTGTCAAAATAATTAAGATTTCGTATTATAGTCCGGCTACTTCGTGCGCGACCTTCCCTAGGGGTGACAGACGTTGGGGGGCGAGATGTCAGCGGGTAGCGGGAGGTGTAGCGGGGAAGGGTGACGCGCGCATCCGCGCTGCACGTCATATTAAAATGACGTGCTTTCTCGCCCCCCGACCGTCTGTACCCCGCAGGAAGGTCGTGCACGAAGTTGTCAAACTATCGTTTCCTTTTATTCCCCCATTTTTCTAATTTATATTCAACGTACAGACAGAGAGTTTTTAAAGTTTTCTAATGTGTATAGATTTTTTCTACGCAGTTTGCATTGATTGGGGCGTGTCGGTCGTCCCGTGCTTTATGCAGAATTGTAAAAATTTTGCAACGTTTTACGAAACAAGATCTTTATTTTTATAATTATCTATGCTGAAGACAATAATAGATTCATTATTGTCTTTTGAATGATAAAATGTGTGTAATGAATGTGTGCCGCGTGGTAATTTGCGTTAATTTTGGTTAAGTATATAAGACGTGTTGGAATCTAACCATCATACATTCTAATACATAACAGTCAAGAACAGTCTAAGAGCTACCAGCCAAGATGTCACAAATCCTCAGCTACATTGCTTTCCTTGTGGTCTTCGCCATTTTACTGCAACTGTCTTCAGCTAAGCCTGCCTGTTTCCTCCCAGAAGCCCTTTGCAACTCAGGAGGTCTGCAAGTACTTGGAGACATGATCAAGGAGCTACCAAAAACCATCGGTAAATAGAAACGACAAATTTTGATTAAAAATATAAAGCGGGACAAACAAATGACGATGAAGCAACACGACAATTTTAGATTACAGATTAATATTTAGACATATGAGTTAGAGGAAAAAAGAAATGAAGATTTGTCACACATGTACCAAAAAGAAAATGCAAAATGAATACCTATTGGATTAATCTACAGGAGCTTGGCTGAAGCATGTCAACCTGATTGGTTCTGATTGGTAGCCAGTTACTTTTTATTTGATATCCCGACTTATATTAAAAAATATTAATAAAATAAGCATCTAAAATTTATTTCGTTTTATTTTTATGAAGTAGGAACCTCCATGACATTTATTTTTATTTTTTTCCTTTTTTCTCTTCACAGTTGTCTGCTAATTAAATCTATAGGAAATGAAATAAATCTTTTTATTCTTTTGTTGTGTCGTGTGGATCAACGAGTCAACGAACAACCTTATTTAGAGGCCATTCAAGTTTTACTAGTAAAATTCAGTAGAAGTCGTTATTAATATGCGAGTTTCTTAAAAACTGTAAGATAAAAATATATTACTTGTACATCTAGTAGTACATATCTTTATCTGACAAGTGTATCTGAATTGTGAATTTTAGAATTTTGGTAGGTATAGTTTAAAAAATAAAGATTTTATTAATAAATTGAAGATATACATATAAATCCTCAATATTTTGTATGTTTTACGATTTCATTGAAGATAAGTAGTATAAAATCCCGTTTCTCCATACGATTTTTTATAATGCGCTCTTTGAATGGCTTCTGTATAAAGTAGGACTTTAAAAAGCGGCCAAGAGCGTGTCAGACACGCCCACAAATAGGGTTTGGTAGTCAACGTTTAAGAATCAGGTTTTTCAGCGTTACAAAGTTAATTTTGTTACTGGTTTGTTTGCAGCTGTATGATTACCAATCGCAAATAGAAAAACTTTTATTTTTCTGAAATCTTTAGGGGTACAGTATCCGTTATAGTTTTCATGGTAACTTCAGATTGTATACTATAACAAAATATGGGTCAAAAACGCCTCCTTTAAAAGCAAATATCTCGAGATACAAACATTTTAGTGACTTTATTTCAGAGAAACCTCCCCTTTTAGTTTTAAAAGACCTATTCAACGACATCCTATTACAGTACATTTTGCCCCACTTTCACTTGTATGGGAGGGGTCCAAAAAATATTTGATATAATTTTTTCTCAACATTTATATATTTGGGTCAACACACACGATCTATCTTCACACCAAATTTCTTGTCGATAGCTCTAAAACTGACGAAGATATGAGGGTGCGGCATACAGACAGACAGACTGACTTAACGAAATAATAAGGGACTACGAAACCCTAAAAATGATGTGATAAATTATCCATTTCCCATCCATTCTGAAACCTACCGACTAGTAACCGCGGAGGTTTTGCAATATCACAGAACGGTTTTTCCAGGAATAGTTTTCAATATTCCGAAACAGATGTGATTGTTGCGAGCGTGGATTCAGTCGGGTTAAACAAATATTGTGTTTGGTTTGGTTGTGGCTTGGCAAAAAATTGTAGACGGAGCCTTGCTATGAAAAGTTGTTAAATCGAAAGATACTAAACTAACTGGAAACTCAGAGGAACTCGAAGAGTATACAAGAATCGAATTCCCAATACTAAAAAGCGACGTTAAAATTTTCTGCGTTGCATTGTTTCACCGTAAGTTTCTGCGTTAGGCGCAAACTCCACCAAAAAGACGAAGGGCATAGGACGTAAGAATGACAGTTGACAGACAAGTGATCGTCAAATATTCTTCTTAGTTTTTGACGCTAGCTGTCATAGATGCGACGCTTCGGCGACGCTTGTGTGTGCCTTTGTCAATACTTTTTCGTACATTTTGTATGGAAACGTCACGATGTCAAACGTCAAGCGTCATGCCCTACGTCCTATGTCCTCTCCATGTCCTCTCTGGATTTTGGGGCTTACATTGTTTCTACTTTAATTTTTTGTATGGAGAATCCGAAATTTTTATGCATCTGACAGATGCTATATTTATTTCGGCCATAAGCGCAATCTCCACAGAGTAGTCGTGAGATGTGAGACGTAAAATGACATCGGTCATACAAGTGATCGTCGGAGACGTGAGTTGATGTGGCGCAGTGTTTAGTATGCCTTCCTGCCACGCAAAGGTTCCGGGTTCAATTCCCGGTGGGGTCACTCACAAAGTTGATATTTATCACTTTGTGAATTTGTTCCCAGTCTGGTTAGGACGTTGCAGGCTGAACCACCTGATTGTCCGCAAGTAAGATGGTTCCGTGCTACGGATGGGCACGTTAAGCCGTCGGTCCCGGTTGCTGTCTATGATTCGTTACACAACCATGTCAGAGGCCTGCTACTTGCAGTAGGCGGTTGAAAAACTCTTACACCAGGGTTCATCGGGTCGTTGAACGACTCGGTGTCCCACATGAAAATAAGAAGAAGCTACGCTTGAAAATGTACGAAACAGTAGAAACAAAGCTACACAGTTTGCCTCATAGGACGACATGTTTTTCGCCTTCACTTGGTTAATCGGAAGGGCTTTCTAAACTTTTTAACGCAAGTTTAGGTGGCGGTTAGTTATTTGGATCGGATATACTCTGCGGAATTGAGTGCTATTTCAAGCTATTTCATTTTGACAGCTGAATAGTGTGTGAGTGACATGGCTTATGAAATGACACTGCAGGGATGCCGAATTGACTGTTGGAATTGACCCTTTATTCTATAAATGAAAATGTAATGAAAGATTATAAAAGCTGATAAGTTCACTAGCATTGGAATTGATCCTGGGACCGTGGGGTACCGTTCCACTGCTCTACAACTGAGCTACCGGCGCCTGGTCAACCATAACGAATCTTTCAACCTCTTTATGCTTGTATCGAAATGATGATCTAGCAGTGGGAGAGTACCTACCCCAAGGTCCCGAGTTCAAGTCCCAGCCGATGCTAATGAATTTCTCAGCTTTTACTTATTTTTATTTATAATAATAACATTAGCTATAAGGCCGCCAATTGTTCAATTTATTCTAACTTCTGGCTGTTTTCTGTATTTTATTTTTTGTACAATAAAGTATATTTTATCTTTATCTTTTTTCTTTATCTTTATTAGCATATTTATAATTAATGTCATACATCGACCGGGAATCGAACCCGGGCCACGCCCCACCGCTCTGCCACTGAGCTATCGATGCAATTTTCTATCTCTTGATGCTCGTGTTGAGATAAAAAATTTGGCATTCATCAACCGGTGCACCTATAGCTCAGTGGCAGAGCGGTGGGGCTAGGTGGGGCGTTTACCCATGCGGCCCGGGTTCGATTCCCGGTCAATGTACGAATTTTTTTCTATTTCTTATTTTCACTTGTGAAAATAATAATATAGCATTGTGAGTGCATTAAAATCCCAATAGATTATATTAATAATATAGCACTGTGAGAGACATTGCAGCCATTTTTGATATCCAATTATATCATTTGCATGTTTTCAGGAAAATAATGATAAGTTTCCGGCAGTGGTGGACGATTTTCAAAATTATTGACGCTGTCCACCTTTTCGACAACAGCAATATTTTTCATTATGAGTCCTGCATTACCGCACCATATCAGTTTTTCATGGATTACTTGCAAATTGGCCAATGAGGGTCAAAATTCAAAGCATTTATTTCTTAGTAGGAATTTACAAGATTCTCCTTAAGAAAGTCACATTCTAATACAATTTTAAAAAACTTTTAATAAATTTTGAAAAAATTTCTCTTTTTTATAACAATTTGAGTTCCTACTCATAAAAATAAAATAAAGGCACTGCCTCGGGGCTGGCCAAGCTAACCACACAGTATGTAACTTTATGCCTCAATCATTCTCTGATCAATCAAGCTCCACAGAACATGACATCTGTCAGACAAGCAACGCGCTTCTGTTTCATAAATTTTATATGGAAACGGTTTCAAGCGTCGCGAAGTCGCATTTCTAACGTATCTGACTATCACTTGTTTGTGGCGCAAGCTCCACAGAGTAGACGTGAGACGTGTGGCGTAAGATGGCATCTGTCAAACAAGTGATCGTCGGCGACGTGAGACGTGCGACATCGCGACGCTTGAAACCGTGTTCATTCAAAATAAATAAAACAGAAGAGACAAAGCTACACACGTGAGAAGCGCGAGTATCGCTTGTCTGTCAGATGTCATCTTGCGCGTCGCGTCATGTCTTTTCTGTAAAGCATGCCCCATATAAACATGTTTTTCATGGATTGCGTCTAGTTTGACCACTGAAAAACACTGTATTGTCATAAAATGGGCGTGGCAAAAATATCTAAAAATATATTTTGTTCAAATTTTGTTGTATTGTTCTTAGGAACACTAATATGTGAAACATGACCAATTCTAAGTAAACATAATTATGCTAATAGTATGTCTTCGCCTTTAGAAATACACTGTCTTGAACTAATTTTTTATGCATTTTACAAACCATGAAATAAATCTGTTTGTAGGTATCGTAGAGCTATCTATATCTAAAATTAAACAAAATTGATGAAAATGAGATTTTACCAACTGAATAGAGAGCGCCTACTATCCATATCGACAATTCTGTTAAAAATATCGACAAATCTGCTATCGATATCTACAATTTTTTATATGCCATTCCTATTTTTTTCTTATTTTGGCATCGTTGCTTTTTTTCTTGTTCATGTCAAGGCGACTTCAATTAGATTTGCCATGTTGTTTTTTAATCTCTGCTCATTTGAAACAAATTCAGTTTTTATGAATTTTATGTTGACAAATCTCTTATCACATTGGTTTTCACGTAATAGGGACAAACAAGCACACTGTCGCATTTCATACTGGGTGTAATGGACAGCTCTCCGAATACTATAAACTAAACAACTTCCCAAGAAAATATTTCTTTTGACGTTCCGTACAAAATCGCGATAACCTGACAAGTGAAATATTTTTTCTTTTTACGTCTCTTGAAATCTCTTTTTCTTTGGCGCAAGCTCCACAGAGTAGACATGGGACGTGAAACGTAAGATTGCATATGTCAAATAAGCCAAACAAGAAATTGTGACGCTTGTAACCAAGGAACATAATACTCACCTGGCGATGAGCATGCACCGTTTGTAATTATACCGGGAGTAACAGAAAGGGTATTACAAGCCGAAAGGAGGTGAAGGTACTCGTGAAACTGAACAACTTTCCCCATGGAACATGGGTCGAATTATGAAAAAAAAATTTGGACCTCCCATACAAAATCGCCGATCGGCTGACTGGTTTACTATGGGAGGCCCAAATTTCTTTTTCATACTTCGACCCATGTTCCTTGGGGAAAGTTGTTCAGTTTTATGGGCCGATTTACCCCTTAAAATATTTGCAGTTGATTTTTTTGCATCCTGTATAATATGTATGAAACAGAACAAACAAAGACACACGTCAGACGCGTGTACCATCGAAAACGGCTGACAATCTCTTGTCTGACAGAATCTGACTTCATGTTGCGTGTAGCACTGTGAGTATATTCTGTGGAGCTTGCCCATTATGGTGAGTTTTTCAGTTTCATGGTTCAATTCCCGGTGGGGTCACTCACAAAGTTGATATTTATCACTTTGTGAATTTGTTCCCAGTCTGGTTAGGACAGGCTTGTAGGATTGCAGGCTG
Organism: Phthorimaea operculella; assembly: GCA_024500475.1. Taxonomy (NCBI): domain Eukaryota; kingdom Metazoa; phylum Arthropoda; class Insecta; order Lepidoptera; family Gelechiidae; genus Phthorimaea; species Phthorimaea operculella. The sequence goes on from JANFCV010000164.1 coordinate 75,213, forward strand.
AACCACCTGATTGTCGGCAAGTAAGATGGTTCCGTGCTTCGGATGGGCACGTTAAGGCGTCGGTCCCGGTTGCTGTCTATGATGGCGGTCGTTACACAACCATGTCAGAGGCCTGCTACTTGCAGTAGGCGGTTGAAAAACTCTGACACCAGGGCTCACGAAAAAAAATGGTCTGAATGCAACTTATCAGTATTAGTAGAGGTGTCCTTTACACCCTGTATTAGTCCCCGCTGTTGTCGACTCTAATTCCGTCGTAAAGCTCGGTTTTGACATGTTTAGAACATCCGACCGCGATATATCGTCGTATAATTTGTTCATTTGGTTATTAATGTGGTTCAGTGTGGCGAGGACGCCATTTGTAGGTTTTGGGTATACAGAGTCACAAACAAGCAGATGTATTAAATTGGCAAACATACAGACAGACAGGGAAACATAAAAAGCGACTTATTTGCTTAATTTTATACTAGGTATGTACCTAGGTATTGATATTATTTCCGAAATTCTTTTCGTCACGTTATGTCATCGCTACGCTTTTGTTTTGAAGTTCCAACTTAGCTTGGACAAGCTGTAGTGTTGAGGATAATGTTGGATGATTTGGCGCAGGTACTTTTAATAAAATCGTCAGTGAATGTCAGCCATTTTGTATCTAGAGGACCCCAGCGTGTTCAAAAATGTAACTTCATTTTTACCCATGGAAAAGATATGGGGTGATGCTATTATCTTCTAAGCATGCATCTCACATCAATGTAGCTTTTAAAAGTTAGTAATTGTGCAAATAAAAATGTACGTTATGCAAAAAATTAAGACCTCATATAATTTATACGAGCCATTTTATTATATTCTAATGTTAATGTACCTACTTCACTGTAACGGGGACACGAATAAATATCTGGAACGATTTATTATATTAATATGTCACAACTAAAGGGGTGACTGGTTTTCATCGTTGAGTCACATATAATAACATTATAATAGTGTACACAAATAAGTATAAAATTGTTCAAATTCCGCGTGATACCGGCTTACAACAACAGCAACACCCCATACCTTTCCTGTGGGTGTCGTAAGAAGGGATTTTAGTGTTGAGTGTTGATTTATATTGCCATTTTAGGCGACAGGCTGACAACCTGTCTCTATCGTGAAGCGTAGTCATATAAGTGACTCTCAAACTTTTGTCAGACGTGGTGTAAATGGCCGTTTTTACGCTTCGCCTGCCCACAAGGGATAAAGACGTGATATATGAATGTAGTTCAAATTTAAGTATGTGTAATTTGTTCGTGAAGGGTATTGCAAAGTTAAAATACCTATAGGCGCTATCTCCAAAAGGATATGACGGAGACATAAGACGTGCTACATCGCGACGCTTGAAACCGTTTCCATATGAAATGTATGAAACAGACGAGAAACTGGCTACACACGTGAGACGCGCGTCGCATCGACGACGGCCGACGATCACTTGTCTGGCAGATGTCATCCCACGCGTTACGTCATATTTCTTGCATTAAAATTAGCTTAGAAATATAATACGTTCTTGTATCAGAATTTGGTTTTCTTCTTTGAGATTTTTGACAGAAGCAACCTTAGCCATGTACTTAACAAGTGACAATCGTGAAAATCCAAAATAAGGTGTAATTTTTTTTTTCGTGTGGAACATCGAGTCGTTCAACGACCCGATGAACCCTGGTGTCAGAGTTTTTCAACCGCCTATTGCAAGTAGCAGGCCTCTGACATGGCTGTGTAACGACCGCCATCATAGACAGCAACCGGGACCGACGGCTTAACGTGCCCATCCGAAGCACGGAACCATCTTACTTGCGGACAATCAGGTGGTTCAGCCTGCAATGTCCTAACCAGACTGGGAACAAATTCACAAAGTGATAAACATCAACTTTGTGAGTGACCCCACCGGGAATTGAACCCGGAACCTTTGCGTGGCAGGCAGGCATACTAACCACTGCGCCACATCGGCTGTCTGATCTTTCTTATCTTTCTTTAAACTTCCCATTTAGAGGATAGATAGAGAAAATTACGTTCAAAACCATCCGTCACTCAAAGTCACAGTACAAAAGGAACACACCCATACATCGTCAGTGGCGTAAAAAATGCATTTAGCAAAACCGAACAGACAGCAAGACAAACAGATGACCCAAGAACAAATGTAACAAATACTCATTTGTTTATAGAACCAAAATAAAATCTAGCATTTTACTTAGCAACAAGATAAATAGCAGACCAGATGTATCTACATAAATGCAAATATATCACGCCTAATATGTTTAGGTACCTAAAGCGTAATAAACGTCTGTAAAAAACACCCATTTACGTTACACCAGGTCTGACAAAAGTTTGAGAGTCATTTAGAAGACTGTGTATCACAGAGTGACAGGAAGTAGGTAGTTAGTACACATCAACGCAATCAATTCTATTAACATCCATAAGTCGCTTCTTACGACACCCACGGGAAAGAAGGTGGTGCTATTTCAAGTCACATCACACCACATGCTGGCAAGACTAGATGTAGTTCAAGATAATCAGTTCATGTTCTCTGCTCACAAATAAAAAACAAATTCATGTTTATAATTAAGGAGCTAAGTACATGCTGTTGAAAGCAGACTGACAAAACAGTCAAAAACTTTATTTGTATCGTACCAAAGATATTTCATTTGTAAAATTTTAGCTTTGCTTTCTATGACCGCGAATTTGGGCAAGCTTTAAAGAAAAGACGCGCAACTTGACATTTGTCAGTCAGACAAACGATCGCCTGCTGTTATTGATGGGACGCACGACTCACGTGTGGAGCTTTGTTTCTTCTGTTTCATATGGAAACGATTTCAAGCGTAGCGATTGCACGTCTCACGTTTCCGATGACAATTTTTTTGACAGATGCCACGTCTTACGTCTCACGTATCAAGTCTATTCTGTGGCCTTGAGCCAAAAATTTAAAAAATCTACGTTCTAATAAATTCAGTTTATTCCTTGCATCAGTGAACTCTTTTTTGTAACAAAATATAAATTTATCTATTACCCCATTTTCGTATACATTTATTTTACCAGTTCCGAAGTTACACGGTAAACGTTTGCTGAAGATTTGTTTCCTAAATAAACAGAGGATTGTTTAATTAATGATGTAAATATTGTTACTGAGATTCAGAATCGTTACTGAAGTTAAAAGGAATAGGTACAGGATGAAATCATCAATATCAATCAATACATAGTAAATGTAAGCTATTGGTTTCTCTAATAAAGATAAAATAAAATAAAGTATAAAAAAACCGACTGCGGTAATTTTAAAGTACGTAGTTTTTTGCTGTAAAAATTCGCCATCTTGAATCTATATTTTTTCAATATAGCCAGTGTCACTCGCGCTGCTGAGACGAATCTAACGACACCTCATATTTCACTGATTGCGTTTGGTACTTACTGTTAGCAATTAAGTTGACTGAATAAATGAATTATGAAATATGAAAAATTCCAACTATCCTGTTCGGGCTGTAGCCCGTGAAAAATAATTTTCTTGTCCACATACATACATACATACTCTCGAAAAACATAACCCTCCTTCTGAGGCAGTCGGGTAATGAAGTTGTTTCTTACCCGCCTGCCCCTGAATTAGGGTTGTGTTTTTCGAGATCATGTATGTAAGTGGTCAAGTAAATTCTTTTAAGCTCCGTAGAGCAGACGTGAGACGTGAGACATAAGATATCTGTACGACATCTGTCAGACAAGTGATCGTCAGTCGTCATCGCATCTCACGTGTGTGTGTAGCTGTGTCAATTCTGTTAACATATAGAGTGCGTTTCATCTCATGGTTCCTATGGCGTCATGTTGGTAGCATTAAAATTTTGTATGTAAATTATAAGGCGATAATAATATTTCATACAAATTTCCAATGCTGCCAACATACGGTATAGGAACTATAAGATGAAACGCACTCTGCACGATTTCAAGTAACTTTCAAGCGTCGTCGCGATGTCACAGTCGTTTAGTCACCTTTTACGACGACTCGGATAAAAATGGGGTACTCTAAGCAGGCACCATAATTCACAAACAACCTTTATTTTATTTATTTTTATACTTTATTGCACAAAGTACAAAAGGCGGGCCTAATGCCACGCGGCATTCTCTACCGGCCAACCAGAGGGTGAACAGAGAGAAAAAGATACGGGTGCACTCGGGTGCGAAAACATCAAATTAAAGAAAAAAACAAATTAACTTATAAACCTTTCTCTTGTTCCAGATCCTCTCGCACTATGAGCTAGCACCATCATCACCCCAATGACCGGCCATCTTCCACGCGCGCGGCGTCGGCCGGGCGGCTGAGACCATGTCGCGAAGAAAACGTAAAGACAAGCGACTTGTGGACTATCTACGGGCATTCATAGCGTTCCTGTTCAGTAATGTTGGCGTAGTCGTGTTGGTCGTGGCCTATACTATCGCAGGTAAGACACTTGCCAAGACAAAGATGCTAAAGATATAGTAAAGGGTGGCTGTTACAATGTCGCGTCGAAAACGAAAAGAGAAGCGACCTGTGGACTATCTACGCGCTTTTATTGCGTTCCTGTTCAGTAATGTTGGCGTAGTCGTATTGCTCGTGGCTTGTACTATTAGTTGAAGAGCCCAGGGGGTAAGTGGCTATCCCATAAGGTACCACGATAGGCTAGGTTTGGATCGTTAACCAAGACTTAAACAAGTCGTATGACCCAGGTCTGCCAGAGCTAATCCTGCCGAAACATAAAAATAATCGATATTTTTTGAAGATATTTTTTCGTAAAAATTATGTCATAAGGTACCACAATGAAAGTGCTGGCATCAGTTAACCATTGAAAAATTATGTAATAAAAGCTTGGTCTGCCACTGCGCACCCTGCCGGAAGTGCTTGCCAGACCTCTCCAAAGATGCCCTTCTGACACCCCTAAACTATCTCATCTGGTACCACGACGCGACTACCACAACATAATAGCCAAGATCACTCTGACAATAGATCACAAGGTCTGCCAGGCCGAAACTTGCCGCATCCTAGTGTTTCAGACATTTGAAGTTGTAGGTCCAGTGTATGAAAAATGACCTATATCTTTTTCCCCCCGTGTTTGATTTTGATGGTGCCTTAATACGAAATGCTCTCCATAATGAGGAGCTTCGAGTCATATAGGACAGTTGGGTGGAGGGTTTCAGTATTGAACGCAATCCTGTCAAAAAGTTTGAAATGGAGGTTTGGTCTATGAAAACTGGCCTATATCTTATTCCCCCCGGGTTTGATTTTTGATGGCGCCTTAATATGAAATGCTCTCCATAACTAGGAGCTTTGAGTCATATAGGTCAGTGAGGAGGAGGGTCTCTCGCGCTATCGCAGATTTTTTCCGTTAACATTGTCATTTCATAAGGTACCCGAATGACAGTGCCAGCATCAGCTTACCATTGATAAATTGAGTTAAGAAAACTTGGTCTGCCATTGCGCACTCTGCCAGAAGTCCTTGGGAGACCCCTCCAAATATACCCTTCCGACATCCCTAACCTATCTCATCTAAGGACTTCCGGCAGAGTGCGCAGTGGCAGACCAAGTTTTTTACATAATTTGTCAATGGTAAGCTGATGCAAGCACTTTTATTCGAGTTCCTTATGATATGACAATTTTAATTGATAAAATCTGCAGAAGTTATCAAATATTTTCATATTTAGGAGGATTGTGCACAAAACAGAGACCTTCTATCCAATTGACCTATACAAATCGAATCTCCTAATCATTACGAGCATTTCATACCAAGGCACTATCAAAATCAAACCAGTGGGGGAAAAGATATAGGCCAGTTTTCATACACTTAACCTACAATTTCACACTTTTTGACAGGATTGTGTACAATACAGAGACCCTCCTCCTAACTGACCTATATGACTCAGAGCTCCTAGTTATGGAGAGCATTTCATATTAAGGCGCCATCAAAATCAAACCCGGGGGGAATAAGATATAGGCCAGTTTTCATAGACCAAACCTCCATTTCAAACTTTTTGACAGGATTGCGTTCAATACTGAAACCCTCCACCCAACTGTCCTTTATGACTCGAAGCTCCTCATTATGGAGAGCATTTCGTATTAAGGCACCATCAAAATCAAACACGGGGGGAAAAAGATATAGGTCATTTTTCATACACTGGACCTACAACTTCAAATGTCTGAAACACTAGGATGCGGCAAGTTTCGGCCTGGCAGACCTTGTGATCTATTGTCAAAGTGATCTTGGCTATTATGTTGTGGTGGTCGCGTCGTGGTACCCGATGAGATAGTTTAGGGGTGTCGGAAGGGCATCTTTGGAGAGGTCTGCCAAGCACTTCCGGCAGGGTGCGCAGTGGCAGACCAAGCTTTTATTACATATTTTTTCAATGGTTAACTGATGCCAGCACTTTCATTGTGGTACCTTATGACATAATTTTTACGAAAAAATATCTTCAAAAAATATCGATTCTTTTTATGTTTCGGCAGGATTGGCTCTGGCAGACCTGGGTCATACGACTTGTTTAAGTCTTGGTTAACGATCCAAACCTAGCCTATCGTGGTACCTTATGAGATAGCCACTTACCCCCTGGGCTCTCCAACTATATAGCAGGTAAGATCTACTTCAAAAGTAGCTATAGAAGGTCGGCTGGGCAGTTGATACATGTAGTGACGTTAATGACATGGGTGATCTGTGATTTGTACTTACATAATTTTCTGAGTCAATATTTAACCAAAAATAAACAAAATGCATTTTATAATTCATTAAAATCAAATCGCATTATTTCGTTTCGGAGGCCAAGATCCTCTTTGGGTCTCTGAATCAACCGATTTAGTTAGCTAGTTAAATCCCATTATTTCAGTAATTAGAATATCAAAGTCTTAAACAAGTCAGTTTTCCATTCGTGGAACGATTCGAAAGGAGAGATTGTACATAATTAATTTTAATTAGTCGTTTTGAAATGGTGTACAAATAAAAGGCTGCTGAGATTAAGAAATAAAGGTAGACAAATTGCAATAAACAAACAAAGTGAAGACAAAGCCTTTTCTCGAAAGAACTTAAATAAAATGATGCGTGATAGATCGCTTTGTCCGGAAAAAGAATGTGATCAGATATTAAGTCGCGTTCCTTTTATTTATCTCAAGTGTAATTTGAAGCAAGTTCTTTCATTTCCTCATTATGTTATTATTGCAATTCCTAGTAATTGTTCACGTTCGTAATTCTCCAGATTGATGTTCGTAACAAATGTCTTTTTATTTGGTTTCACTTTGTTTGCCGTGTGTTGCCAGCTTAGAATAGCATCACCCCATATCTTTTTGTGGGAGTCGTAAGAAGCGGAGAAGGGATTTGAGAGTTCGTGTGTATTGCTCTCTTAGGCGACAGGCTGACAACCTATCTTAATACTATGAGTGACTCTCAAACTTTTGCCAGACGTGGTGTAAATGACCGTTTGCGCTCTGCCTGCGTTTCAAGGGCTATAGGCGTGATATATGCATGTACTTTGCTGGTTCAGAAAGCTGTATCTGTTGTATTTTTTGGTCTAAGCTCTTATAACTCTAGGGAAATGCCTTCTGCTTCCGTTAGGCCTTTTGTTCCTATTGAAAGCGTTAAATTAACTTCGGTTAAGTTAAACGTTCGGTTTCCATTTGATTTTACTCGTTTATGTTTTAAAGTCGAACGTAAGTAAATCGAGGAGGTTTTAAGTCGGAATTGGATTCGATACATGCACCAATGCAGCAAAATTAAGCAAATTATATAAAAGTCTATGATCGCGTCATGTCATTAGGCGCAAGCTCCACAGAGTAGACGTGAGACGTGCGACGTGCGCGCGACATCGCGACGCTTAAAATATATGAAACGTAATTGGCAAAGTTACACACGTGTGACGCGGTGACGACTAAGGATCACATGTCTGACAGATGTCATTTTCTTCTAGGCTTAGCTGACATTTTTTTGAAAACGCGTAAAATGCGTAAAGTCGAAAACAGTTTAGTTGAAATCATCTCCTAGCCTTTTCTAAACCTATTTTATTAAAAGTGACAGCGCTATTCTACAATTGCTAATTTTTACAGTCATATGGAATAGAGACAACTATGTGATGTGTGAATATAAAAGTAATTAGTTACTATACTATAGTGTCTGAGTCAGAGGTCATATAATGGAATTTAAAAATAATTTAGTTTAACAGCTTTGTTTTGTTGAAATCGTCTCTTGTCCTTTTCTAAGCCTATTTTATTATAAGTGACAGCGCTATTCTGAAATTGCTAAATTTTACAGTCATATGGAATAGAGACAACTATATTATGATGTGTGAATATAAGTAAGACAAAAATAATTTCGTTTAAAAGCAGGTCAATATGAAATAACGTAATAGAATTTCATGGTTCCACTCCAGTGGCTAACAGGCTTTTAGAGTCTTTCTTTGTGACCCCAATTGACTTTCGGACCCACAGAATTGGGATTACAAAAGACACATCAAAGCTCAAGTTCCGTAAAGTTATATTTACTTTGATGACATTAAACTCAATTCTGTAAGGCACTTTCGCGGCCTAATTTGGTTGAAGTACCTGCTAATATTTTTTGAGGCGCAAAAAGAAAAGTTTGACAAAATGGCTTAAGTAACAACTTCTTCTTTTAGGGTACCGTACTCGAAGGGTCGAAACAGGATCCTAATACTGAGACTTTGCTGTATGTCTGTCTGTCATCAGACTGTATCATAAAAAAGTTATTAGTTAGACACACATGATTTACATCTGTTCAGACAAACAAACGCAAAGAGACTCAATTTTATACTTCCGCGACATTATTATTCACATCTGCTCCTACATTAATGAGAGACAGGTAAATAACAATGTTGCTATTTTGGGATCCATTCTTTATCAGCGCAAATTGTACAATACAAATCAAACAAATATTAGAAAAGAAAATGTATGTATGTATGTCAAATACCAAATATTTAAAAAAACTTCCCTCGCTAAGCGTAAGATTTCTGAAATATGTCATGCGTTAGTGGCCAAGATATAAGTACTTGCTTAATTCACAGCCTAGGATAGAACCGCGGTAGCCCAGTTGGTATTGGCATCGGCAGTACAGATGCCGAAGGTCGCAGGTTCATCCTGCTTGCGTTGGAAAATTTGAAAAGAAAATGTATGTTTGGCATTAAGAATTGAGTCCATTATCCCACCCAATTGGTATCTCCTGTTTCTGCGTAATTTAACTTTAAATTGGTTTATCAAAGACTTTTCCTGGTACATCTTGATCGTGAGTTATTTGGACTGCTTCATTCATCAACATTCTTTTGAAGTCATGATTTGTTGATTATGATGATTATGAAATATCTGACTGAATTTGTTTTAAATTCTTGTATAAAACATATTTTTGATGGCGGAAATTCATGTCATCGCCTTTATTGTTTGCGAAATATAAGGCGCAAACTCCACCAAAAAGACGAGGGCATAGGACGTAAGAATGACAGTTGACAGACAAGTGATCGTTAAATATTCTTCTTAGTTTTTGACGCTAGCTGTTATAGATGCGACGCTTTGGCGACGCTTGTGCGTGCCTTTGTCAATACTTTTTCGTACATTTTGTATGGAACCGTCGCGATGTCAAACGTCAAGCGTCATGCCCTACGTCCTATGTCCTTTCCTTGTCCTCTCTGTGGAGTTTGGGGCTTAGTGTCAAAATTTTGCTGTTTTGATATTCTTATTACCTACCTTTATAATACTTTGACATTTTTGACTGTAGCTACTCGTGCTATGTAATAAGTGACAATCGCGAAAGTATTGAAGAAAGATCCATAAAGAAAAAGTTTATAGATAAGTCTTAATTTTTTTTTCACAGGGTTATTAAGTGTGATTTAAATTTGTTTATCTGCCCACTTGGACGTCTTCACCTCGTCAGAGTTTTGGCCGAAAGGCGTTGTATTCCGCCGGTTTCGGGGAAGGGTGCGGAATGCGACTCCCAAGCTAAATTAGATTTAACTTAATAATAGAGATATTTTATAGTGTATTTAAGTTTATTATATAACTGTATAGTAGTATTATACTCTAATTTATTATTTAGAACAATTATGTTGGTTGACTGTTTACCTAAGACACAGGAATTACCATTCTTAGTTTAGGAAATAGTTTCGCCACATAATTTGTTTTGTATAGTTTTACCTATTAGTAATTATGTTTATTTAATAAAGAATTTTGATTTTTTGATTTGAAATCACTCTGCGATTTGTCACTTCTTCATAAAATTGACCAACGATTTCTTTTTCAGGTGCATTCATATTCCAAGCTCTGGAAGGTGCGAGCGAGATGGACAGATTGAATCTGATGGACAAAGAGAGAGACAGCACTGCTCAAACCCTATGGCTGACCTTCCTGAATGCGAATAGGGTTGGGAACACCACGCAGGAAATAAAATCTAGGTAAGAAAATACGTCTCAGAGTATAATTCTTGTGGAATTCTAGATCTTCTTCTTTGAGTGGGACATAAAGTCGTCCTACGACCCGATGAATCCCCCAGTTCGATTTCAGAGTTTTGTAAACACCTACTAAAAGGTGTAGGCTTCTGACATGGTTGTGCAATTTGATGTGGTGACGTGTACCATGTTATACCTAATTTATAATTTTTAGGGTTTCGTAGTCTACTAGAAACCCTTATCATTTCGTCAAGTCTGTCTGTCTGTATGCCGCGCCCTCATCACTTCGTCAATTTTAGAGCTATCGACATCGGTATGAAGATAGATCGTGTTGACCCAAATCTAGAATGTTAAGAAATAAGTATTTTAAATATTTAGGACCCCCTTCCCATACATGTGAAAGTTTTTTTTTCTTGTCTATTATTGAGTAGGGTATCGTTAAATAGGTATTTTAAAACTGAGGGGAGGTTTTCTTGAAACAAAGTCTCTTTAATGTTTCTATCTCGAGATATTTGCTTTTAAAAGGGGCGTTTTTGAGCCATTATTTGTTCCAGCTGTGATTTCTAAAACATGCATGCACGTTAAAAATTTGAAAAAAATATGAAATATAGTTCTTAATATGAAGTTACCATAAAAACTATAACGAGTACTGTACCACCTAATATAAAGGAAATATATATTTTTTTTCAATTTGCGGTTGGTAACCATATAGCTGCAAACAAACCAGCAACAAAATTAACTTTGTAACGCTGAACGGACCTGATATTTAAACGTTGACTACAAAACCCTAATTGTGAGCGTGTCTGACACGCTCTTGGCCGCTTTTTGTCGTGCTATGGATCACCGGTAAATATCCCTCTAAACTAAAGAAAATCTATCCGTCATATTTTCTCCCGAAACTCATTTTTCCTTCCAATAAATATTTATACCTCCGAATAAATACGGTGCAAGGTTCCGTATGGGCAAATGGGCAATAATTTTCCGTACAAACGATGGAATATGAGGATATTCATTATTTATTACCTAATCTCGATAGGACAAAAGGAATCGTATTCTCAAACACGAACGGCGTATTAATACGGTCTGTGGGGAGAAATTTATACCAGGAGTATCAAAAAGGGTATAACAAGCCGAAAGGAGGTCAAACTACTCATGAAACGAACATGAATAGAAATATAAAAAAATTTTGGCCTCCCATAGTAAATCAATCAGCTAATCGGCGATTTTGTGCGGGAAAACCATTTTTTTTTCATCTTTCGACCCATATTCCGTTTAATGATTCAAGGTACAACGAAATCAGACCTACGATTGATCATGGTTTGTTCTTGTTCCAGTATAGACGAGGTCCTGCGTTCGTACCAGAAGAAGGTTGTGGACGCGATCAACTACCACGGGTGGGATGGCAGCAACTCCAACCTGCAATGGAGCTTCTCTTCCGCCTTCTTGTATTCTCTCACTGTCATCACTACTATTGGTATGTGCTCTCTCTCTCTTTTTTGTGTTGGCCAGGATGACAACCAGATCCAATTCATGAACCCTGGTTTAAAATTTTTACAACACCTTCTACAAGTTTATGTGCAACGACCACCGTCTAAGGATTCCGAAAGTTGCTGAAACAATAAAGTTGCTTGTGCGTTCACCCTTTAAAGCGTGCTTTCAACGAACTTATGGCAACATTTTATTCTTTATTGACGAATTTGATATAATTCAACCAGTATTCGGCCAAACTAATCGCTATCATTGATAATGGTCTAAAAGTGATTGTGTTCCGTCTTTGTGGGACCAGTGGGTGCTTTAATTTCACCTACATGGATGACACAATGATAGGTATCTTTTCAGGTTACGGTCATCTTTCGCCTCGAACGAATTGGGGCAAAGTGGTGACCATCTTCTACTCCCTTCTGGGAATGCCTCTGTTCCTGCTGTACCTAACTAATGTTGGTAAGAGTTTATGCTTTCTGAATATAAGAAAAATATTTCATCGGCACGCGTTAAATGTAGTGAATATACTAACACTTTCTTGACTTGCCGTATCAAAGAATCAAAATAATACGCCTGGATTTTACTAAAATGGAATGCACTCTAGCAAATTATAAGATTTTGCACGAGAGAGCTTTCCGGAGTCATTAAGTGATGCCTCATGAACTACTTTCAGCTAACTAATAGTATGTTTTTGGAAAACTTGCAAATTTTTCCACCGCAGGTAGGATTTGAATCTGCAACTTTCACCCTCTGAACTGGCGAAGTCTCTACACAGATACAACTTGCAATGTTAGATATAATATTTACAAAAAGAAAATTACTTTTGGTATTATATATTAACTAAAGAATTATACCTTTATACAGAATCAAGTCTATCTGCTTTCAAATCAATTCATTTTCCTTTTTAGGAGAGCTGTTGGCGCGATGGTGCAAATGGCTGTACGCATTAATATGCCTATGCAGAGGCTGTCCAGGATTTTCTAGAAGGAGAATAATTAGACTTCGTAATCAGGTAAACATAAAATCAGAAATGTTATAAATATAGAACTCTAAACTTTTGAGATATCTGCCTAAACATTACCTTATTGTTTCTATCTAGAAGCAAGCTATTATCGCCCCGCGCCGAAAGCGTAAGCAATAGTTTCATAGATACATACGTCTAATGTATGAGAAACATAGAGGTTCAATAGTGCTGTCACTGTCGTTTTGCTACTGATGGACAAAGAGACTATGTTTGTACTAGTGCCACCCGTTCATACCCAAAAATGCGCGCTCTATAGCTTGCTTATAACAATCTAAGATAATTTTTGTTCCTTCTTTCTTCCAGTTCGAAATAAGTGACGCAGAAAGCATAGAACGGCCTGAACATTGGACAATCCATCCATACTTAGACTCCATTGACAGACCAGACTATCGAAATCCTGATGTACGGCACCAAGATTTCAGAAACACATACGAAGATTGCTCAAGTAGATATCCAGATTATAGAAGCTGGAATAGGTACCAGGGGGACAGGAACTATGATAGGTATCCAGGAAGACTTCCACCGAGAAGGGTCTTGGAAAGAGAACCTTTGGAAGCGATTCCGGAAAGATATGAGCGGAGGATTCCTGAAGCATACCAGGAGAGCAGGCATTGGCAGCAAAATGGGCAGCCAAGGTAAGAATGGTTTATTCTGGAAGGTATTATTTTAACTAAGGACGCGTCGCAACGCGTAACATGAAATATGTCAGATAAGCAATCAGCCGTTATTGATGCAACACTCATCTTCTCTGTGGAGCTTGTGCCTAAGTATAAATGCAACTTTTTAAATAATGAAAGAAAAGAAAATAAGAGAGAATTACTTGCGCTTGCTAACCTCTCTTCTCTGACCTTTGGCTCCTAAAAACAACATTGATGAAACAAATGACACCTATATTTATTTTCTCATTATGCTCACAATTTAAAAAAGTCTCTAATATACCTGAGCTCATTAAATTATTAAGTACATGCTTAATTAAGAAATCGCAAAATGGGAAAACCAATACCTATTTTTTCAAAATTTTATGTATAGGCTTAGTATTTAAATTACCTATAATGAATACACTCAAATCGATTTGTGTAGAATATAGGCATATTAATTAGTTCTAATGAAGCTGTAGTGCTGAAAATAAAAGCTGTAATTATTTTGTTCAACATTTTAGCTTTATTCAGGATGTTTTGTAAATACGTGTATTGCTTTTTGCTTTCATTAATATTTCATGTTATGGAAACATCAGTGAAATTATGTTCGTAATATGAAATTTAGAATCTGCGTTATTTTATTACAACGGTAGGTAATTTAGATGAGTAATCATCACAATTAGCCAGATTCCCCGGATGGGCGTTTAAACAATCTAGTTTACTTTTATTATAATCTACTCATTATTTTTAATAACATTTAGCAGTCAGTTCTTTTATCTTATTTTATTAGTTTCCGGGGTATCTGGGGTATACGAAATGAAAACATAATACTATGATAATACATACATACATACATACATACATCACGCCTTTATCCCTTGCGGGGTAGGCAGAGCGTCAACGACTGTAAAAGTACGGTCGTTATCGCCACGTCTGACACATATTTGAGGGCCGTTTTAGCTTTTGTCGTGTATCGCTATAGTGACAGGTTGTCAGCCTGTCGCCTAAAATTGCAATACACATGATACCCTCGAGTCCTTTAGTCGCTTCTTACGACACCCACAGGAAAGAAATGGGGTGATGCTATTCTAAGCCGGCATCACACGGCGATAATACGCATATGAAATCCCATAAGAAACAGCATAATCACGGCATACACATGACGCTGCATCAACTTGCTGCATTGCGGCTGTCACTTGCTCTAATTTGTTTGCTGGCTGTCAAAAAACGTAAAAATGTGCCCGCGTGTGTTCCCCACCTTGTATATTCAGAACAGAACTATAAGAACTATGTTGGCGGAAACATATTTCCTTAAAAAAAATCAGGCCATTATCTATCTATTCTTGTACAGAACGGTGGTGAAATATAACAAAAAGTAGACAACAAAACATCCAACCCTTCTTTGCATTTTTAAGGGAAACTACAATGGTGTGGGGTTACAGGAAGCGTGTGTGCAAACTCGACTACTGTACAGCACAGACATGCTTTTAAAAATTACATCTAAAGGTGACCACAATTCAGAACACCCTGTAACAGCAATGTGTTGCAAAAAGTCGTGATCTCATTTGTCTTAAATAGGTAATTCACAAGTTAAATTATGATTATGATTATTCCGCATTTGTAATAGCAGATTTTGCAAAAAAATACGTACAGTTTTTGGTGTCTCACTCGAAGAAGAAGAAGCCTTTGCAGCTCCAGGGCCAAATTTGGTTTTGAGCTTCTGAGCTGTATGCGTCTGCACGTCGTCCGAAAGCTACTATAGCACAGACTATTGCTGTATTAGGGTGTGTATTTACGCTACCAGGAAAATAGAGAGCAACCCGTGTCACTTTGAAATAATACTCTTTTTCACCAAATCTGAGGCCCCCATCAATCAAATACCAAATGATAGATTGCTGAAAATGAGCTCGAGGAAAAAATTCTTAAAAATCTCGGTAGGCTCTTTGTGATAAAATTCTATGCCTTAGGAAGCCTCAAGATATCTTTCCTTAATTACCTACTTTAATAATGTCAAAAAATACTTACGTGCTTATAATCCCTACTAGACTTTGAAATAGGTAGAAGTCGCTTATTTCCCCGGCGTAATTAAGAGCCACGATAGCTCAGTGGTTTGGTGAATAGTACCTAGATCTACCTGCAAGCTAGGTAGTCGGTAGCTTAATACGCTGTATGCAAGACATGGGTAAAATTCATTTACCTCTTGTGTGAATTTTTTTACTTTTAGAGGTTAACTATCTTCTCACATGAGACGTGCCGCGTGCGACCCTAGACGTAAGATGAAATCTGTCAGACAAGTGATTGTCGGCCGTCACCGATGCAACGCGCGTCTCACATGTGTAGACGGAATCTCTGCTGTTTCGTACATTTTATAGAGAAACGGTTTCAAGCGCCGTGATGTCGCACGTCTCCGCCTCTGTCTGTGGAGTTAGCGCCTTACCTAACATTTTCCACCAGAATTTACAATATTCAATGACTTTTTCTTATTTTCTACCAGGCGAGCAGACTACCTGAGGAGCGCGTCGATGCCACATCCACACTTCGAGCACCCGCGCGACTTGAACCGAGGGTGGTCGGAACCTGCTCCAAGAATGGAGGACGATGAAGAGTCCAGCGAGTTTACTTACGTCACTTTCGATGCTCAAACCATCACAGTGCCTATTAGTGTGTGCGTCGCTATAATGGTCGGGTAAGTACCAGGATACTATAATTCAGAAGAAGTGTGTTGGAACCTGCTCCCAGAATGGAGGATGATGAAGAAATAATCGAATTAACTTATATGTAGCTTTCAATGCTAAAACCATCATAGTGCTTAAAAGTGTGTGCTTCGCTGTTATGTTTGGGTAAGTACCAGGATACTATGATTCTGAAGAGTTGTGTTCTAGTCAGCACAAAGTATGGAAGATTTCTGTGATTGAAGTTTTCGCTAACGGAAACCAAGCTTTAATAAGAAGTAGATAAATATTTTACTACGTATTTTACTTGTGAGTAAAATATTCTCAAGAAAAAGTAAATGCGCTGTAGAGAGGATTTTTGCTGCTACGTTCCTACGATATTCACGGCGGGTTTATCCGCTGTTCCAGGAAAATATACTTTCCATAAAACTTGGCTACGGGCTTAGAATATATTTAAGGAAGCTATAGAGTGCGCCTAATAGGTTGGAACGGTTGGCAGTAGTTAGAACAGAACCTTTCTGTCCATCAGTAGCAAAACGCCAGTGACAACACTATTGAACCTCTATAACTTCTCATCTCATACATTTTGACGTCGGTATTTAGAGAACAACTGCTTACGTTAGGACCTAAGACCCCGGGGCGAAATGTGCTCTCTATATCTTGCTTATAATTATACTCTAAGGCAACGAGTTAATATTTTTAAAGTAAATAATTTTGATTAACTAATACCGGGAGAGATTTTTTCGTTCACTTACAGAGATAATAAAAATGAAATGTTGTTTACAGTTGTTCGTTGAAAAGGTTCTTAAAAAAATATTAGAAACCAAAGGGGTTTCAAGGTCCGGTGTTCTTCCGGATCCAGTTTTTGACTATAAAATCCCATACAAAAGCACACCTTGTCACATAAATGTGGCTGCCCGCCTTATTTAGGACACAAACGTATCATCCGTGCTGCGCTATTTTAGGGCAGGTGTACTTTTTGTGCATCTTTTATTTTAAGGTGGTTCGTTACGTCATACAATCGAAAAACTGCACTTCAGTCGGGTTACACATGAGCTGTAGAGTTTCTTTTTAAAGAAACTTTATTCTGAATGATGAAGGCACACGTAAATTTGTCGCAAAACTACTTATAGTTAAAAGATAATCAGTATTTTCTGCACAATAAAATTAAACGTATTTATTGCAGCAGTAGCTCCATCTATTTTCGTAAAGTGGCGACTCGCTTTTTACGGGGAAATCTGATGATTTAAAAATTCTTTTTAGTGTTTTGCGACAATCTTATATACCCACGGGACTCCCCATCAAGTTTTTTAAACCGACTCTTGTCTCCTTTACATACATAACTCCATTGAACTTTTGTATGGAAAACGGAACGCCTTAAGTCAAAGTTTCTTATTAAATATTTTTGTATTCTTCTTGGCAGGTACCTCATGTTCGGATCCATGATCTTCGGCATCTGGGAGAAGTGGGACCAGCTCGACGGTGCTTACTTCTGCTTCATCTCCCTTAGCAGGTAAATCCTCATTCTTTATCCCTTGCGGGGTAGGCAGAACGGACACAACTGTAAAAAAACTGCCATTTACACCACGTCTGACAAAAGTTTTAGAGTCATTCAAAAATATTCATATCGCCTAAAAAAATGCAATAAACATCAACTCTTACTCAAGATTTTTAACAAGCAACCCTGGCTAAGTAACAAGAGACAATCGCGAAAATCCTAAATAGTGTCGAGTAATACTTCTGCAAACTAGGTGTCTATTTTAAGCTTTGGTGCTGTAATTAATCAGTCTTTTATAAAATCTTTGTTCTATCAAATCGTAACTCATGTTATTTTGTCCACAGTATCGGTTTCGGAGACTTCGTACCCGGTGAAAGAGTCTACACGCCTCGGATTGAGACCTCCTTCATCGTGTGCTCTATGTACCTCATGCTGGGAATGGCTCTAGTAGCCATGTGTTTCAATCTTATGCAGGTCTGTTATTACTCATCCTTGGTCCAAACAATTTGTTCCAAGGTAACGTACGCAATCGGATTTTATTGGGGTCCATGCTCTGTAGTAGACCTTTTGTTCCTCCAAGGGGTCCATGGGAATTCGGCGCCAACTTGGCTGCTGTGTTTTGTCATTGTGAGAAAATTCAAGCGCCTTTTTCTATCTCTTGATGCTCGTCTCCAAGCGACGATCCAGCGACTTCTGTAGAAAGTATTTAGAACTTACTACTCTACTCATCGGCCGTGTATCGATAGCTCAGTGGCAGAGCGTTGGGGCGTTTACCCATGCGGCCCGGGTTCGATCTCCGGTCGATGCATGTCATATTTTCTATTTCTTATTTTCACTTGTGAGAATAATTATTTTCTATTTCTTATTTTCACTTGTGAGAATAATATAGCACTGTGAGTGCATTACAATCCCAATAGAATAATGAGATGCAGATGAGCTGCATTCAGCATAAGGAAACTGCGCTAGTGGATGCCGGAAATATGCACCTTACACATCCGACGGCATAAGCTCGTGTGCAGCTCAAATTAGCCTGCCTTGTGCAGTCGAGTTCAAAAATATATTTTAAGAGACGAATAGTCCATGAATCTGAAACACTTTCTTTCAGGCACATAGGTCGAATAATAAACAAATTTTTTGACACTCTCATGCAAAATCTACGGGTCGGTCGTTTTATTTTTCGCGTTTCGACCTAACGTTTTTTGGGGAAAATTCATTCATTTCATTCTTGTTCAGTTCTGGTGATTGCAGATATTTTACTGCATGTCCAGCGATGGCCAATTGTGGCTGTTGACGTTGAAACGTGCAGTTTATGAATACGAATAGGTAATAAAAAAAATATAATTTTATTCATTTATTTATTTAACAGTTTATTGTACACAAGATAAAACACAGGACAATCACATACAAATCAAATACAAATACTGAAACCTAGTGTAATAACTAATAATAATGAGATGCAGATGAGCTGCATTCAGCATAAGGAGACGGCGCTAATGGAAGCCGGAAATATGCACCTCGCACATCCGACGGCATAAGCTCGTGTGCAGCTCAAATTAGCCTGCCTTGTGCAGTCGAGTTCAAAAATATATTTTAAGAGACGAATAGTCCATGAATCTGAAACACTTTCTTTCAGGCACATAGGTCGAATAATAAACAAATTTTTTGACACTCTCATGCAAAATCTACGGGTCGGTCGTTTTATTTTTCGCGTTTCGACCTAACGTTTTTTGGGGAAAATTGTAAGTACATTTTCATTCTTGTTCAGTTCTGGTTTAACGTCGTAAGTGATTGCAGATATTTTACTGCATGTCCAGCGGTGGCCAATTGTGGCTGTTGACGTTGAAACGTGCAGTTTATGACTGTTTAAAACAACGTGTAGTCTATGAATAAGTACGAATACCTGGTGAATAAATGACTGAAACCTAGTGTGATAAGATAATAATGAGATGCAGATGAGCTGCATTTAGCATAAGGAGACGGCGCTAATGGAAACCGGAAGTATGCACCTTGCACATCCGACGGCATAAGCTCGTGTGCAGCTCAAATTAGCCTGCACTTTTCATTAGGGGCTTCTATTTAAATTTTTTTTAGTGCAGGCAAAGTGAATTATGTCTTTCGCCGTGTCGAAGCGCACAACGTGTGGTAAGCGGCTAAGACGCCGGGTGGTGGTAGCGGCTAAGAATATAACCGCCCCTTGTCCACTCAGGGGGTCTCGTAAAAAGCGACGTAGAGTGTTTGCCCTCGGCTGGATATCTGTCGACTATGGTCCACCGTACGATGGCGGTGATAAAATCATAATCAATGTATTTATTACTCAGTAGGAATTACAAGATTCTCTTTAAGAAAGTCACATTCTTATTCAAACTTAAAAAAGAGAAAATTTGTAGTGTAAAATTTTCTCTTTATAATAATTTGTGTTCCTACTCTAAACGCGGCTCGGGTGGGATAAAAAAATAAAAATAAAGGCACTGCCTCGGGGCTGGCCAGGCTAACCCTTAGGGCTAACCACACAGCATGTAGGTTCCTATCCTTATGCCTTAATGACAAGTAAATAGAAACACATTCTGCCAATCTTTTAAAATAAGGTGTTACATATGTATAGTTAGCCGATATCACCTACAATAGCATTCCCAAAGGGGGTTGATGTCAGGCAGGCATTAAACATAGCCAAATCCTTTTGCTACGTGATCTTGAGTTCTAACAAATCATGTTGCGCCGACGCCAACTGACTTAAGATAAGAGCAGGAAGATGGTGAAGGTGAATATGCCTTTAAACAATACGAGACCTGAATGAATAACATATCACACCCTACGTAGAACTGTATAGTAGAGAATACCTCAATTATCTATTTCAAAGTCCTCATACGCGAGCATAACGTAGACAAACGTATCATCATATTTCCGTGGAAATAGAATGGATGGGGTAACGAAAAACGAGCTACGTAATAGTGGTAATAGTTTCATTGTGTGGACATGGCCATATCATTTCAGTTTTAGTGATGGGAACAAGTCAAAGTAAAATGGGATGAATCTGGGATGAATCGTTTTAGGATGTCGAGACATAACTTTGTACTTAGTCTCTTTCACAATGTGGCGTGTCTTTCTGTTATGAAGAAACAAATAGTCTTTAGATCATACTTCACTTTTGTCGACAACCATTTGCAGATATTGACATAATATTATTGCACCTGTCGATGCTACCACAATCAACAGCCACAACAGTTAGGTATCTACGAAACATGGCCCCCCGCTTAGCAGGCGAATAAGTATATGTGACTGTGCACAATGTTGCATTCACAGAAAACGCTACTGCCCATTATCTGATTGTTTTTAACTCTATCACCTTTTACGACATTCACAAGTGGAAATGAGGTGACGCTATTATAACGCGGCACCTGGCTATTCTATCGACATTAACCCATCCCTATTTGGTTGCAGGAGCAGGTGATACATTACGTCGGCGCCATGAAGCGGGCCGCGAAACGCGCGGTGCGGTGCTGTCGGTGCCAAAAACGGTGATACGGCGACTGATGTGGCAGTGGGGCCGCGAAACGCGCGATTAGTTGCTGTCAGTGCCAAAAGCGGTGATACAGCGACTGATATCGCAGTGGGGTAGACTACAGAGTGTTTGACATGGCCATTTGGCCACTTAACAAGCGTGCTACTGCTGTCGGCAGTGCCAGCGATGACTGTAGTGTGTTTGGTCACAAAACGAGGGGCTGCGAAACGAGTGTGCCACGACTGCCAGTGCCAGAATCAGAGATTGATCGAGTGATACGACAGTGAGGCGACGAAACGAGCGCGCCCCTGCAGCCAGTGCGTCAGTGTCAGAATTAGAGATAGAGCTATCGATTTGGCAGCATGGACACAATACGAGCATGCCGCTGCTGCAGGTGACTGCAGCCAGTTTAATACAGCGCTGTGGGGCTGCAAAACCGGTTTGTCATAAACCGCGGTTTACTCGAGTTAAACAAACGTGCCACTACATTTAAAGAGATGTAGATTACGAAACGATTTATTTAATAGACTATAGAAGGTTTGACAAGGCCACGAAACAAGCATGCTACTGCTGTCATCGTTGCCACCAATGACCGTAGCAGCGCGCGCTGTTTCCCTAATTTGTGACTGTAGCATGGTAGCGTGTTTGGTCACAAGACAAGCGATGCAAGAGACTACTGTGAGTGTGAAAGTGTTTTAAGTGCTTTTAAGTGACTTCTAATATTAGAAGATATGAGGTACTACAAAAATTTGCAGACGTAAAAGATAAAATAGTGGCCACATTTTCGGCATAAAAACTATAAGAAAATAAGAAGGTAATTAGAAACTTAAGTAAACTCCATGGAGTAGACGTGAGACGTGAGACGTAAGACGAGACTTGTCAGACAAGTGATCGGTCATCAGCTGTCATCGATGCGAGGCGCGTCTCACGTGTGTAGGTTTGTTTGGTTCAAGTGTCGCAATGTCGCACGTCTCACATCTCATGGCTCACGTCTTATGTGTGAAGCCTTAGCTAAGTTTGTACGTATACGATATGATTTTTTCGTTCTTTTTTGTACTTACACTAAGCAATTCATTAAAGACCTTTTATCTATAATTTTAGTACGTAATCTCATTTCGCTGTACCTAATGAAATAAAAGCTCCAAGCATTTTCGTACAATACTTGTGTATTTTATTACCCGACTGTCTCAGGAGGGTTATGTTTTTCAAGAGTATGTAGGTATGTATATGTCGCAGTACGATGGCAGACGATGGCAGAATCAGGTTTTTGGCAAAAAACCTAGGTTTTTAGCCAAAAGCCGGCATATGGCAGAATCGTAGACTTCGTTCGGCCATCGTCCTAAGCTGATCCAGGTTTTTGGCCAAGAACCTAGGATTTTGGCCAAAATCCTAGATTTGTTTAGTATTATGGCTTTTTTTGCATTTTTTTTGTCGGGGGAACTTCTTCGTCTTCGCGTGGTACACCAAGTCGCCCAACGAGCCGATGGACCCTGGTATCAGAGTTTTCAACCGCCTACTGCAAGTAGCAGGCCTCTAACATGGCTGTGTAACGACCGTTGTCTAAGTGATCATAGAGAGCAATCGGGACCGACGGCTTACCGTGCCCGTGTGGTTCGGGGGAACGAGGAGTGGAGAGGTACTTTATGCACCTCCCTCTGATCTTTTGAGGGTAGACTTGGACACCGTAAATGGACACCCTGAAGGATGGGGTGTAACATCAGACAAACTGAACAGCAGGATTGCCTCGGATTCCCTGAAGGACAGGGGGAGCATCAGACACCATAAGATCACAATTGACATTGAGTGACAAGAAGACATTGGCTACAATAAAAATTCATAATTTCAAGATTACCGCAGTCAGATTTTTGTTTTTTAATAGCTACATCTGCTTGTATTCGTGTGTGGGATGATCTTCTTTCAGTCTGGAATTTCAGCCAAATTAAATAAGACAAACAATGGGCCTTTGTTCTAAAATAGGATAAAAGATACGGTAATCATAATACCTAATTTAATTAAGCCCTTTGCATTATGTGGAAATATGCCGACAAACAGATTTCTCCTTTATTACCAGCACGTCAACGTATTCATTTAAGGGACCAACGTACACTGGATTTTATGAAAGTACTAAGAAAAACAAGTATAACTTGAACCTTAAATGGGTAGGTTGATGTGCTGGCAATACTTAGCACCTACTTTTTCATTTATAACGTCATAGTTGAATCTAAAATATGTTGCTTGCATTTTTACATAGTTTATTTTACTAGTGACCGATAGCGAAAACTCAGAACCGGCTGGTGATAAGGAACAACTTTCCCCAAGGAACATAGGTCGAAAAGTGAAAATAAAAGGACCTCCCATAGATAAATTGGATCTGAGTTTTAGCTTTCCTATGAACTTTTCGTATTCGGTACTTCAGCACTCAAACAACTTAAATATTGACTAAGCAAAGTACCTAATATTAAGAATATCATTCTCTTCTTTGTAAAACAGCACTTTAAGAGCCATTCATAAGATTGCCTGGATAAATTACATCGTCTTACAACTTCGAACTACCAACTTGCGAACTTTTTCCAACTACGAACTTAATTTTAAAAGTTGAGACTTGCCTGAGTTAGTAAGGCTATTCAGGCAAAATGTTTTCGAGTTACTAACTGCACTTCTAATGCATACTGCTTTAACTTTGAGTGTTTTAATTGAGAAAGAAAGTAAGTTTAAATGAGCCTCATGCTTTACCAAGTTGGTATTTTGTAAGCTCGGTAAGGGTAATTAAGAAGTCATTATCATTAGTTTTTCGCCGTGTGGTGCCGGCTTAGAATAGCATCACCCCATATTTCAGTGGGTGCCGTAAGAAGCGAGATTTGAGAACTGATGTGTATTGCAATTCTAGGCGACAGGCTAACAACCTGTCGCTATGGCGATACTCAGTCTTCTGAATGACTCTCAAACTTTTGTCAGAAATGGCTGGGTTTACAGCCACTGTTTACGCTCTGCCTACCCCGCAAGGGAAACAGGCGTAATAAATGTATCTATGTTTCATAATTGGCTTGTTTGATGACTCGATGTCAAAACATTATCGAGTTAATCCATGTATCCATGATAAAATCGAATGAAAGTAAAAAAAAAAAACAAACAAAAATAGACAAAAATAATTTTTACAATTTCAACATTCATAATCCTGAAAGCGATTAAATGGAGAAGAAAAAAACCGCAATGTTAATAAAAGAAGGTGGCTTTAGCAATATTAACCGCAATTTTTCAAAGTAAAAACAAAATGTCGAGATAAAACCTGTAAGAGGGCAATTCACAAACAAAGATTTGGCCGAAATTACTCCTTAAATGAAACAAAAAGATTTTCAAGACTTTTTATCGCAACAGCGACTGCGATAAAGTTAAGCAATAATTTAAATTGACAACGATATTTATTTTCTGTTACCATATTTTTAGGTCTGTATTTATAGTACCTGCGAGCAAGGTATAGAGTGAGCCTAAAAATTTAGAACTGGTAGCAACTGACACCAGAGTTCATCGGGTCGTTGAACGACTCGGTGTCTCACACGAAGAGAGAGAGAGAGAGAGAGAGAGGGAGAGAGAGAGAGAGAGGGAGAGAGAGAGAGAGAGCAACTGCTTACGTTTGACAGTAAGACGCTACACTCTATAGCTTGCTTACTTATTTTATTATACTCTACGGTTGCAATATAGAATACTCCTATTTTAAAGTCTAGAGTCTGTAAAAATCAGTTTTGTGTGAAGTTTTTTCCTGTATTACTTTTCAGTTCTTTTAGTTTACAATAAAAGCATACGGTGTTGTATTCTATAAAGTAATACATGTGTTTTTACTCTACTTACACAGCAACAAAAAAGAGTAATTTAATAATCCGCTAATAATAATATATATTTAATAATAATGATGGCATTCCTAATAAAGCAAGCCTCATTATATAAAACAAAGACCCGACTGCAGTAATTTAAAAAGTCATATTTTACATTATAATCGTTATAATCCGTATTTTTTGAATTTAGTGATATATTCTATTACAGCCAGTGTCACTAAAGCTGCTGTAAAGAAACAATACCTCATAAGTCAACATCTGTCAAGCCATTTGGATAGTCCAAATGAAAAAAATAACTATGCTCTCGAAAAACATAACCTTCTTTCTAAGGCAGTCGGATAAAGAACACTCGGTGAACAAAAACGCAGTGTTTTTGCATACGGTCCCAGCATTGTACGGTTGGCAAATAAATCGTGTAAGTAAACCCAGTGGCGAACGCCATCTGTGTGCCATTTAGTCCCGATTGGCCACGGTCCCGATCTGCCATAATTTTTTTATCCATACAATTTGTCTGACAACTGTGACAGGTTGTCGATTGTGGATTACACGATTTGTCTGAGACGGCTTTTAAGTACAGGGTGGTAATTTAAAAACGTGCCATAGCTTCAGGGTAAGTTTAATATCGCTAAAGGATGCCGTAAAAAATATTGAAAAGAATCCCAGTCATATTTTTTTACTTGGATGACATTTGATTCAAATGGTTATATCTCAGCGGAAATTCGTTCAATCTCAAAGTTGTTTAGACGAAAGTACTTGTATGGGCACTCTCTAAACAACAATAGTTTCAAAAATCGATAAAAAAATATTTTGACAAAATTCGAAAAAATTTAAAAGTTTTGACCGGGATTTTTTTCAATATTTTTTATGGCATCCTTAATCGATTCTTAACCTACCCTGAAGTTATGGCACGCAGTTGAATTAACACCCTGTATTAGTAAAACGTGGCAATAACGATTATGAAGTCTTGAATGCTCTGTATACCCCGCAAGGCAAAGGGCATGATGCGTGTATATTGACATGAATCTCGGTTTGTACTGGTTAGTACTAAATTTTTATGTCCTGGTTCATCACAGCTTTAATCATTCAAAAATTATGATTATGATTATTTAGTTAGTGAAAAGTTTTGTCTGACTGTTGAAGCCTAAGTAGACCGTGCGTGGCTTACCAAGACTAGAGAGAAACATTCATACATACACATATCACGCCTATATTCCTTGCGGGGTAGGCAGAGCGTAAACGGCTGTAAAAACCACCATTTACACTAAGTCTGACAAAAGTTTGATAGTCATTCAGAAGACTGTATATTACCATAGTGACAAGTTGCCTGTCGCCTAAAATTACAGCGTACATCAACTTTCAAATCCTTAATCGCTTCTTACGACACCCTCGGAAAAAACAAAACATGAGGTGATGCAAACCTACATAATACGGTTACATTTAATTAAGTACAAATGTATTAAGGGTCTACTCACAAAACTGAACAACTTTTGTTAGAAACTTTTCTTCGAAATATGAGAAAAAAACTTGGTCCTTCCATACTGAGTGACACAGTTTTTCAGCATTTTTGTATGGGAGGTCCAATATTTTTCATACCGGGAGTAACGGAAAGGGTATAACAAGCCGAAAGGAGTTTAAGGTACTCATGAAACTGAACAACTTTCCCCATGGAACATGGGTCGAAATATGAAAAAAAAATTTGGACCTCCCATAGTAAATCAATTAGCTGATCGGCGATTTTGTATGGGAGGTCAAATTCTTTTTTTTCATATTTCGACCCATGTTCTATGGAGAAAGTTGTTCAGGTTCATGAGTACCTTGACCTCCTTTCGGCTTGTTATACCCTTTCTGTTACTCCCTGTATATCGAAGAAAAATTTAAGACAAAAGCTGTTCAGTTTTGTGAGTAGATCACACCCTCAAGATATTTGTACTTAATTAAATTTAACCCTACATAATATCATTGAGGTGATGCTATTCTAAACCGGCACGGCACCACATGGCTTGTAAACCAAGATTAAATCTTTTTAAATAATACCTCTGTGGTGAATCGGGGCTCATTTTTTATGCGTGGTGAACCGGGATTCCAGTTTCCATCTGTGTACGACAGAGAGATATATTGATGGATAGGGCCCGCGAGCCGAGATTTTATAGATAAAACACATTATTTATGCTTCCCCCCTTTTCCAATTTCGTACACAGATTTTATCGGGATCTCTGACTTTCGCGAAAAGTAGGTTGGTTTTACCATTCAATCATTTTTGTTTTTTATGTGTTTTGTCTTTATTATGAATCAAAAGATTGTCCTTGTTTATTCTAGTCAAAAGTGAAGTTATGCTCGTTATTCAATAAGAAATGGATAAAACGTGAATTTTTTGCCCGTTGACAAAAAAGATACTACCACTGGCAGTGGCACAGATAAAGAAGAAATCCCGAAAAAAACAATTGGCAACATTATTGTTTGCCTCTCTATCATATTATATGATATTTGAGCAAGATGTCAACAAAAATGTTGCCAATTCGGTAAATATGTCCTCTATCTGCGCCAGTTACACCTAGTTTTCTTGTTTTCCAAAAAGTTTTGTGTTTTTAAATGTGTGTCAAAGATGGAGTGAGATCAACATTCTCCTACGTAAAAACAATTCTGTAATAGTATACATTTTTAAAATTATTAGCTCAATTTACTTCAAAACGTGTGTTTTCCATACATCAGTCTATTGCAGTCCACTGCTGGACGAAGGTGTCCTCCAAGGTACGCCATACATAGGGAACAATTATTCGTTTTTGCCATCCACGATCAGTCATAATTTTTCTACCCCATCAGTTAATTTAATTCCGTGTCATGGCTTTTCTCATAAATCTTCTCTGTATGACAACTGGCAACACTGCTCCGAGTTATTTTGTGACAAGTGGCAACACTGACCTGAGTTATTTTCAGTTATTTTATTTTCCTCCCCGTACCATCCATCATATAGCCTCGGAAATGAAAAACAAAGTGGATTGTTCATCGGAAGAGTATATCGTAGCAGGTGCTATGCTACGTCGTAGCATAATGCTACGAGATCAAAGTCAAAGTTAAGGATTTTAGTAGGTTTTTACTCAATTAAACAGTTTTATGTCAGCGTTTTGTACGCTTATGTTTTGTTTTAGGTTCGCTCTATGTTTTTTGTCTTAAC
Organism: Phthorimaea operculella; assembly: GCA_024500475.1. NCBI lineage: Eukaryota > Metazoa > Arthropoda > Insecta > Lepidoptera > Gelechiidae > Phthorimaea > Phthorimaea operculella. Next base: position 103,429 of record JANFCV010000164.1, read on the forward strand.
TTAACTTTAGTACTGGTTCCCAGCCCACACATACCGCACGAATGCGCAGTATTTTGTTGGTCAAGTTGTATTGATGAATAAATCGCTCAAGCCGCCGCATTGCAGTGTCACAGTCAAGCTGTCATATCATTGCTGGTTGTCTCTCTCTCTTCGTGTGGGACACTGAGTCATTTAACGACTAGATGAACCCTGCTGTCAGAGTTTTTCAACCACCTACTGCAAGGCCTCTGGCGAGGTTGTGTAACGACCGCCATCATAGACAACAACTGGGACCAACGGCTTAACGTTACGATCCGAAACACGGAACCATGTTCAAAAGACTTGGTAGGTATATTTACTTTGTTAAACTTTTAATTTCCAGTGATGGAGTCAGCACTTAGCCCCGCTTTGTCTCTCCTTTGTCCCAGCTCGACCATCGATCTGAATAAATGCCATCTTCCGATTGAATCTGTGGCTCCGAGGCCACGTGCCGCCACAGAGTAAGTAACACATCAGTACACTAACTATGGAGCCAGTCAAACAATAAGGTACCGATGGAATCTATGGTTCCCAGGCCACCAAACTAAGCAACACATCAGTATAATCACTAGTGGAGCTAATAAGTACCTACTTAGTCCTGCTTTTGTCTTAAAACAACCATCGATCTGAATAAATGCCACCTTCCGATTGAATCTGTGGCTCCGAGGCCACTTGCCGCCACAGACTAAGCAACACATCAGTATACTCACTAGTGGAGCTAGTTTATTCCTGATTTTGACTCAGGTCGACCATAGATCTGAATAAATGCCATCTTCCGATTGAATCTGTAGCTCCGAGGCCATGTGCCGCCACAGAATAAGCAACACATCAGTATAATAACAATATTCCTTTAAACAAACCTTGGCCACTTAGTAGACTAGCGAAGCGAGCGGAAAAACCATGAGACTCTAAGTTCCTTGTTAACTTTGCATGGCTATATTAAAAATACCGCTATTTAAGTAAGTATAAGTAGTCATGGCACACAAATAAGGGGCGTACGTCGAGCTGGGCGCGTCTGTATATTTTATGGTGGACAGTAACCGGGCCCGACGGCTTAACGTGCCCTTCAAAACACTATCTTGACTGTTCAGTGTCCTCACAGTCAAATTGAAGCTCATTTTAGGCGATCAATTTGATATACAAAACAAAAATCATTAGTTGATTATCGACTAAATAAAAAAAGAAGTATATTACCGATTTGACTAGGCTGTCGTCAAGAAAAACCACTTGCATAGGCCGATTTAAATGCGGCTTGTTGTGGATTTCCAATAAAGAGCTGGGAATCTATTTAACTATTGTATTGCAACTTTTCGCAGAACTTAACTTACTGAATAGCCTAGACTGTGGTCTCAAGTGTTCACATTAGCTGCTTTAAATGCACTCTTCTTTTGTTGTGGTTCTCCAGTAGAATTCTATGAAGCTATTGTATTGTCACATTTTGCTGGACTTAACTTACTGATTTCACTGACTGTGTTCTCAACCACTTACATTAGACGCTTTAAATGCATTCTACTTTTGTTGTGGTTCTTATTTGCTGGAATTTTATTAAGTTGTTGTATTATAAACTGAACCTTCTGGCTAGCCTACACTGTGGTCTCAACCACTTACATTAGCCGCTTGAAATGCACTCTACTATTGTTGTCGTTATCGAGTAGAGAGCCGAGAATCTTATTTAGCTGTTGCATTGTCACTTTTTGCTAGACTTAGCATACTGATTTAACAAGACTGTGGTCTCAACCACTTACATTAGCCGATTTAAATGCACTCTTCTTTTGTTGCGGTTCTCCAGTAGAGAGCTCGAATCTTATTTAGCTGTTGTATTGTCACTTCATCCAGGATTTTCCCTACTGATTTGACTAGACTGTGGTCTCAACCACTTACATTAGCCATTTTAAATGCACTCTTCTTTTGTTGTCGTTATCGAGTACAGAGCTGGAATCTTATTTAGCTGCTGCATTATCACTTTTTGTTAGACATAACCTACTGATTAGCCTACATTGTGGTCTCAACCACTTAAATTAGCCATTTTAAATGCACACTTCTTTTGTTGTGGTTCTCTAGTATAGAGCTGGAATCTTATTTAGCTGTTGTATTATCACTCCTTGCTGGACTTAACCTACTGATTAGCCTACACTGTGGTCTCAACCACTTAAATTAGCCATTTTAAATGCACACTTCTTTTGTTGTGGTTCTCTAGTATAGAGCTGGAATCTTATTTAGCTGTTGTATTATCACTCCTTGCTGGACTTAACCTACTGATTAGCCTACACTGTGGTCTCAACCACTTACATTAGCCGCTTTAAATGCACTCTTCTTTTGTTGTGGTTCTCCAGTAGAGAGCTGGAATCTTATTTAGCTGTTGCATTGTCACTTTTGCTAGACTTAACCTACTGATTTAACTAGACTGTGGTCTCAACCACTTACATTAGGCATTTTAAATGCACTCTTCTTTTGTTGCGGTTCTCCAGTAGAGAGCCGAGAATCTTATTTAGCTGTTGTATTGTCACTTCTAGCTGGACTTACCCTACTGATTTAACTAGACTGTGGTCACAACCACTTACATTAGCCATTTTAAATGCACTCTTCTTTTGTTGTGGTTCTCCAGTAGAGAGCTGAGAATCTTAATTAGCTGTTGTATTATTACTTCTTGCTGAACTTAACCTACTGATTACCTTACACTGTGGTCACAACCACTTACATTAGCCATTTTAAATGCACTCTTCTTTTGTTGTGGTTCTCCAGTAGAGAGCTGGAATCTTATTTAGCTGTTGTATTGTCACTTCTCGCTGGGAAATAAATAAAAGCTTGTAAAAGGCAGTGGTGTGCTCTTTGTACATTTTTAATTAGAGTTTTTCTAAAGTCCAACAATATTGCTGTCATTTAGGTATTAGATCGATGGGTTTTCTAAGAAACTGTAAAAGTAATCAAAATAAGTTGTGAGAGCAAGAAGAATCAAAATAAAATGTGAGGAAGTGCTGATTAACTAATCTAGGTATGCACAATAAAATATGAGTAAATACACTAGAAATATTATAACGATCATTAATTTTATACTAACGATGAACAAATCACTCACTAGATAAGAATTAATTATAAAGAAATTCAACAAAATAAGTTAGTATGTGTTTGAATTAATCATAATTTTTATATTGCAAATTGGTTTGCATGAATACTGACCTAAATTGCAAACCAAACGTTTGCTGAAAACCATCTCCATCTATTTTGTCACCATATAAAAAATCAACAATGAAAGTAGCCATTTCGACAAACGATACAAAAACTCGTCCCCAACCAAATGTTTTGTTTTGTTAGCTGAAAATGCGATCTGCTGGGGTTGCAATTCAATCCGAGATACGAGCACAAAGGTTTTTAACGTTTTTACGTGACTTCGCCAAAAAAGGGAGTGTGTTTAACGTTTTTAAACTGTGTTTGTGAATCCGCCCTCGATTTAGAGAACATTAAACCGACTTCAAAGTGAAAAATTATATGTCAAATACCTCCTCTCCGTATTAGACGGTTCGGAAACTCGCTGACATTTTTGAAAAAAGAAGTAAATAATTTACAATAAGTCTGTATGCGAAATTTTTTTTTGTTGCACTTTAAATATCGTCATGAAAAAATAATTAACCTACTTTTCAACGACAAATATAGAGAAAATATTATATTTAAAATATTTTTTTTATATCTCTGAAAGTGTTAGAAAAATACATACTGCTTAAATTGGTTTCCTCCTTTTCAAAGGTCGATTAAAACTTCGTCTAAATACATGTCCAAAAAAGCCTTTGAGCTTGCTATCAGATTAATTGCCAATTTGGTTCTGGTGAAGGTATGTCTTTTGTCCGCTGCTAGCTGACAGTAATCTGAAAGTAAATCAATAAACAGTTTTATTATAGTACCGGCATTGTGTGGCGCCGTGTGGCAGTGTAGAATAGCACCACCCCCTCTCTTCCCGTGGGGGTCGTAAGAGGCGACCAAGGGATAAACCCGACCCAAACAGCCAGGGCCAACCGTATGGTGGATGTTAATCCACCACAAAAGCATTCCCAAGGAGGGTTGACGCCTGGTAGGCGGCGGGTCTAAAATTAAGCCAAATCCTTTGCATCACGATTTTGTGTTCAACAAAACGTGTTGCGCCGACCCCAAGTAATTGGGATAAGGGCAGGAAGATGATTATAGTACCGGCATTCGAATAGGCCATATTTGACAGCTGTCAAAATCATATATATGACATAAGGTCTATTTTTCTTTGTTGGCATCAGTTGGCATGTTTCCTAGTATGGGTTTGACAGCTGTCAAATATGGCCTATTCAAATGACGGTACTATAAGCGCAAGCGGCGCAAGCTCCATAGAGGAGACGTGAGACGTAAGATGGCATCTGTCATAAAAGCGATCGTCAGAAACGTGAGACGTGCGAAATCGCGACGTTTGAAACCGTTTCCGTAAAAAATGTATGAAACAAGTGACAAAACTACACACGTGAGTGAGATGCGCGTGATCGTTTGTCTGACAGATGTCATGTTACGCGTTGTGTCTATTCTGGGGGCAAGCTCTGTTGCTCCTTCTGTTTCACACATTTTATATGAAAACGGTTTAAAGCGTTGCGTTGTCGCACGTCTCACTTGCCCGACGATCACTTGTTTGACAGATGCCATCTTCCGTCTCACGTCTAGTCTGTGGAGCTCACCCCAAACAGTTTTGTTAAAGGATGTCCTTTGTGGATAAATTGTTTGTGTCGAAGTATTCTCGCGTCAGAGCAGAGCCACGCGTCAAAAAGTCATGGATAATTGATTGTGTCGAAGTATTCTCGAGTGGTGGCCACGCGTCGAATAGTCAGCTGGACTAGCTCGCCTGAAGCCATTTCCGTATAAAATGTTGATAAAATGTATACAACAGTGTGAAAAGGGATCGCTTGTCCGACAGATGTTATCGACACCTGATTCGAAGAACATTGTAACTTATAATTACAATGTTATACAACTATTGTATATTTAGATTCCACGGTCCAATACGCACCTTTTGATGTATAAAACATGGTCCTAAGTAACCTGTAACTAGGTTTTTCCAAAGTACACTTATCCAAATTTTCACAATTTCAGTCTTTACAAGACTGTAATTAAAGTTACAATACGGCAACTTTTATGATATTAACAATTTTTCGTAGCTTAAACATTGTATACAAATGTTACAATGTTTTTGACTCATATATATCAACTACATAAGGTATATTTTGCAGCATATATTCTGATACAATGTTATCACTCTAAACTTTTTTCCGATTGACTACAAAAAGAAGCAGTTTTCAGCGCTAGTAAAACAAGTTACAACGTTATTATTACAAAATTAAAGTGAATTATGCGGTAGTATTTCAAACTGTTGACCTTTTGTTGACCATATCTAGATTTTTTCATATATTTCCACTATAACAATAAAGCAATCTTTTACAACTTCGACACCGATAATTCATTTTTTATGTATTGATATCGCTATAAATTATTTTTTCGAGTGATTTTTTTCACGAATTATTCATAAACCTTCTCATTAAATAACGTCTTGTGTTTACATTTGAATTACCACATAGGTATATGTTATATTTGTGCGTAACAGTTTTTCTCAAAACTTACTTAGTCATCATCATCTGCCTGCCCTTATCTCAATTTATTTGGGGTCGGCGCAACATGTCTTTTTCTTCCATTCATCTCTATCAGCAGTCAAATCCTCACGCCTTTATTTTTCATATCGTCTTTTATACAATCCATCCAAACTTTTTTAGGCCTCTCTCTTCTTCTGTGTCCATCCACATTCATGTTCATTAGGTACTTTCTTTTTCTTTTTCAAAACTTACTGAGTCAATATCAAATTATCTGCCACAAAAGCGGTCTTAAAACAATAGTAACAAGCCTAACAGTGCCTTATGTATGTACAATACGATTATTTAGTACGTTTTAAAGATATAACGCCTAGGGTGGCTCTTCATTATTAAGTATGAGACACCGAGTAAAATTAATCCCATCAAAAACATTCTGTAAAAAACTAGCTAAGTCTCGATAGAGCTGCTTGTTTATCTCTAAAAAGTAACGAAATCTAGACAAAAATGTGCCTTGTCTAAGGTTCCTTACTGCGATTTCTTTATTATTATAGTTAATGTTATACGACTGGCCGATGACTCTCCAAGACTCTCCAAATCCAGTATGACACTTTTTTACCGTGTAATCCTCTTCATATAGCATATAGCATACATTTCGTCTTCATATGCTCACTAAATTTATAAAAATCTATCAAAATATAAAAACAACTCCAACATTCATTGCACAAATAGAGAAAATGAACTAAAAGAAGAAACAGTTCAACAAGGTGGTACGCTCAATTGCACACTTCATCACGTTATTTATTTATAAGACATCTGTAATATTATTCCATTATCTAAACATCGGACCGTTGATCTACCCATTTTCCGTCCCTTAGCTATCACACAGTCACTACCTTTGTGCATCCCACGTCTTCCAGGCACATCACATCAGCTAGTAAAAATTCCTACCCGCACCCTATTGAGCTTAGCTATCATTTTACGTATATCCTTCAGCTTTATATTAAGTCATCAGATTTTAGTATTTCAGATACAATCTTGAAGTTTTATACCGATCATGGCCAGCTCTGTGGGTCTCTCTGTGTCTGTTTTATGCATAGTTTCCTTTGTTAGCACCTACGTGAGCGTAGAAAACACACGTTAGTGCAAATGACGATCGTACAATACTAAATATTTCAAGAGGTCCTTTTGATTTCCAAAAATTCGAACATTCGTGACCAATCCAGAGTTGCGCCATATTTATTTGATTGTTGACTGGAACGGTTTCTCACAAAAAATGTAGCTTGTTAATTGTTACAGATCTTAGTATATGTGTGAAGCTATTAATGTTATTTAGTAACTGTTTTTTTTATTGTTCCGTAGTTTAAGTAATGCGTATCTAGCACAATACAACTAGCACCAACTGTCCAAATTCTTTTTGTTTAATATTTGAAGAAAGTGAATTTCTCTATAAATCCTAATGCCGCGTGCATCGAAACGCGCGCGCGCCGCCATCTTGTGACCTGTCAATTGGTCATAAAATCAGTCGCCCTCAAGTCTTCCAACCGACCGGAAGCAAAATCGCAAAATACACAATTCGCGAGTGCAAAACCAAAAGGAACCCACGCATAAGTGATCGAACTATTCCAAAAAGCCGTTGAGCGGCGATCAGCGTACATTTGGGAGTTGAAACCTGGCCAGGAAAGAGCTACTTCAAGGCGGGCATCAGGTGAGTGAAATTACAACTAAACTCCCAAACATTTGGTCCTTCGAGCCGGATTTAGGTTCGAACAGTTTGTGCTGGTTCTTTGTGCTATTTCTAACTAATTTCGATAGTTTTCATTGCTACCAAACGCGGTACCTACCGCCACTTTCATAACTTGCATCCAAGTTTTTAGGCAATTTGCGTTATTATTTTTCGATAATACCATTGCGTACAGTGATTTTCTAACCTAAACTAACGATATCCATCGAAATTTCCACGGATTTATTCGTATTTCAAGTTTTCATTTCATAAATTTTATTTTTCAAACCACGCGTCCACGCGCCATGCTTACGGTCGGTTAAGGCGAGGTGCGCTCAAATCGTGATCGGTGTCCATGTACTGCGTAGGTACATGACATTGCTTTGTTTAAAAAAGTATTTCGTACTAGTGATCCCTTTAGTATTTCGTATTAAGGGGAGGTCGGTTTTGTATTTCGTATGAAACCCGACTTATGCAATTTGTATTTCGTACAAATTTCAGTTTCAGTGAATCTGTTTTTAGTTCAATTCTAATTTGCGGTTTGTATTTCGTACGACCCATATTATTATCAGAATTTGTATTTCGTACAATTCTCATTTTGCGGTTTGTATTTCGTACTAAACCCTCAATCGGCATTCTGTATTTCGTACAAAATTGCCTTTCATTTTCCTGCGATCCTCATATTACGTATAGGATCCCCTTAAGAGGTTTGTATTACGTACAAAACTCAATCTAACCAATTTTGCAATTCGTATAAAAATCACCTTACTCGCGGTTGCGGCATAACATGCGTGCATCGCCTTAAGTGATTTGCATAACGTATAAATTTAATCTAAACCCTTTTGCATTTCGTGTAAAATTAACATCATTTAGTAGCTGCTGCACTGCGTGCATGCATCGCCTTAAGTAGTTTCATTGCAAACTTAAAACTCGGTTTTTTACTTTCGCATTTTCGTGCATACATACCTACCTACTTCATTTTGATTAACTAATTTCAAGCGGAGTCGCAATATCAATCGCCTTAACAGTTTGGCAGTTATTCCATTTCATACATTACAAACATTTTAGCAATGCAAGTACCTATTTAGTACCTATGGGCACAAAGTAGGTATTGACTGGCGCGTCAAGATTTTCTGGGGGTTCTCTATTTTGTGTTTGGGTATCCATACCTAAACCCGTATATACCTACATTCCGTGGGTTCTCTATTCGTGCTTGGGTATCCATACCTACATTCCGGGTTTACCTAACCCAATTCAAATCAGATAGTAGTTACTCCCGTAACCCTTTAACCTACCTTGTAACTACTATCTATTAATTCAAATTAAATTTATTGCATGTCATTGCCTATCGGTATTTAACATAAATATTTTATTAACATAACTAAAAACATACATTTTAAAATAACTGACCTACACAAATAAATTGTTTACAGTTTGCAAGCAACATACCAAATTAATTAGGTTTTACAGTTTATACCAAATTAATTAAGTTTTAAAGTTTATTCCTTGACAATGGAACTTGAACAGTTAAATTTTGAAAGAGATTTAGCCATAAATAGCTTGAAGCGTATGGTAGATTGTATAAAAAAATGAATCGGAATTCCGCGTACGGACAAAGGAATTGGCATCAGTAAAGAAAACATTTTTTCAAGTACAGTTAAAAATAGAAAAATCTTTAGCTAAAGAATCAAAGTTCAATAAAGAAGAACAGCTCGAAATTAGAAACTCTTTCGATACCTTATACTATCAAGTTCAAGTGGCCTTGGATTCCTTGAAGGAAAATCAACGCAAGTTGAGCGCGGCAACTATTAATCTATCGCAGCACTGTAGCGGTCACGGATCCTCGATGGGAACGGAACCGGTTCACATATTCGTTTACCTAAAATTACATTACAAACATTTGACGGTAAATTAACCGAATGGCATGCGTATTACGACTTATTTAAATCAATTGTTCACAACAATAAATCATTGTCGAACGTTGAACGTTTTCGTTATTTGTTGTCGTCATTAAAAGGAGAACCTTTCAACTTAGTAAAAACAATTCCTATTACAGATGATAATTATAATGATGCCTTGCAATTCTTAATATCTCGCTATCAGAATGAGCGTATCATTGCGACCAAACACTTAGACAAAGTTTTGGATCTGGAACCAATGAACGATAAAACATTGAACATAGCTTACGTAACATTTTGAATGTATACACGGAGAATATTAGCGCTTTGAGTGCTTTAGGCATTAAAGTGCAGCACTGGGGTTTTATTCTTTTGAACATTTTGCTACGCAAACTTACACCAAGTATTCGTAAACGTTTTGAATTATCATTAAATTCATCTAGTGAAATTCCGGAACTTTCCGAATTACTCGACTTTTTTGGAAAAAGAGTTGACAGCCATTGAAATCATGTCTTCAACACGACCTACCGTGGGTTCCGGCGCTTCTGCGAGCAAACCTGCCGGTGTTAATACAAACCCAGGCACTAGCTTTCCGTCTCGTCAAGCACAATTTTCGCGTCAAGCGTTAATGCGTTCACAATCGGATGCTCAGTATAGCCGTCAGTATGAGCCATCAGCTCCGCGATTTCCTCGTACTATGAGCGTTCATGCTGCCACTGCAGCTGGCTTCTATAAACAAGTTAAATGCGTTTTTTGCAAAAATAATACACATCCATTGAACAAATGTGAAAACTTTTCTAAATTGACCATACCTGAGCGTAAACGGTTTGTGTCTGAAAATGGCATTTGCATGAACTGTCTTCAAGGTCATGACACTTCTTCGTGCAAATCGCGTCACAACTGTCGAACGTGCTCTCAGAGGCACCATACTTCTTTACATGAAAATGTGACCGTTCATAATGTTACGTTAGCGTCACCTAATTCTTTCTCAGAATCACAAATCTCTTCCCCTGAGTCTCTCTCAGAAGCGGAAAAACCGTCTCTTACGACACTTGGCATTTCCAAAAATATTAAGAAAAAGGACTGCACAGTTCTTTTATGCACTGCCTTAGTAAATGTACGACCTACTCAGTTAGGACCCTACGTTCCGCGTTTGATACGCACTCTCGTGGACCCAGGCTCTCAGGCTACACTCATTTCTGAATCCTGTGTTCAGCGTCTTGGCTTATCCCGTTTTCATAATGACAAAACTGATAGCATTACTATCACTGGTCTCGGTGATAAAAATGAAAAACCTAACGGATATACAATTTGTGAGGTTACACCTTACAACAAACCGGAACCTAAAATTCTTGTAGAGGCTCTCATTATGCCGAAAATATCAAATTATTTGCCGAACATTCCTGACTCTTACCGGGATGTCTCGCATCTTAAGAATCTTCCTCTAGCGGACCCAGAATTGCGTTCTGCACGTCCCGTGGAACTTCTTTTAGGATCAGACTACACTGATTCAATTTTCAACACTAACATTATTAAAGGCCCCCAGGGTACCCCTGTGGCAATCGATAGCGTCTTTGGCTACCTACTCAATGGTAAAATTGAAGGTAATCTTACATCACGAGTATGCATGAAGATTAGTACAAGCCAATTGGACAAAAATATTCAGAGATTTTGGGATATTGAAAACGCACCCGAAGATGAGAGAACCTTGACTAAAGATGAAGCTCTTTGTGAATCCATTTTCGTGGAAACTCATAAACGTGCTGACAATGGAAAATACGTAGTATCTCTTCCTTTCAAAAAAGATGCACCTCCTTTAGGTGATTCTCGGAATATTGCTCTTTCACGTTTATACAAACTGGAGAAAAGACTTGCACGTGATCCTGCTTTACAAGCAGAGTATAGCAAATGTCTCCAAGAGTATTTAGACTTGGGACATATGGAGCCTGTTCCCATAGCGGACAGTGATAATCCTTCTTATTACGCGCCTCATCATTGTGTGGTGAGAAAACAAGCCGTTACTACTAAAGTTAGGATGGTAGGCGATTTCTCATGTAAGACTACGTCGGGTCGTTCTCTCAACGATAACCTTCTTACGGGTCAGAAGTTACATCAAGATATCACAGAAGTGCTTTTGAAGTTTCGACTACATAAGATCGTTTTTACTTCTGACATAAAAATGATGTATCGCTTTATAGATCTCTGTCAAGAACATCGTGATTTTCAAAGAATCCTATGGAGATTCTCTCCTCTCGATCCTGTTCAAGAGTATCGTTTCACCACCGTTAGTTTCGGTGTTGCTTCTGCGCCATTTCTGGCCTTACGAACACTTCGTCAGTTGGCGATTGACGAAGCAGCTTCTTTCCACTTGCTTCGCAAGTGCTTCTCAATGATGTCTTCGTTGATGACATTGTCACTGGAACTAATTCCATCGAAAATGCTCTTATCCTTCAAAAGGAACTTACAGAGATCTGCAAGGCTGGTACTTTTGAACTACGCAAATGGACAAGTAACAGTCCAGAATTTTTATCTTCTTTAAACAATGACGATTCCAATCACGATGATGCTCATATCCTATCAGCGCTCGATAATGATACTTCAGTCAAAGTTCTCGGCTTGAAGTGGAATCCAAAAACAGATACTTTTACTTACCAAACAGAGACACCTGGCAATGAATGCACAAAACGCATCATGCTGTCAGAAATTTCTAAGATTTACGATCCTCTGGGATTTCTAAGCCCTATCACTTTGTTTGTCAAGCACTTAATCCAACTTCTATGGGTTTCTGGTACCGACTGGGATGCTAGTCCACCAGTAGGTATTCGTGATCTCTGGCTGAGATTTGCAGAGGAACTTTCTCAGCTGGAAAGTATAAAATTACCTCGTCACGTGCTTCCTTCTACTCACGATGCACAATTGCATGGTTTTTCCGACGCATCTGAAAAGGCTTACTCTGCCTGCGTCTATATTCGCGTAATAAACTCAGAAGGTGTCATTTCTACTCAACTTTTACTCGCAAAAACCAAGGTAGCACCATTGAAACGTCTTAGTTTACCTAGAGGCTAGAAAAGGTGGAGCATTGAATATCTTCATCAGCTTCAACAAAGAAGTAAATGGCTTCGTGACGATTCTCCTACACCTCTCCGAGAGGGATCTGTAGTAGTGCTAGTGGACAATTCTCTACCCCCACTGCAATGGCGCCTGGCTCGAGTGCAACAGTTGCATCCTGGTGTCGATGGTATTACTCGTGTAGTTACTGTACGCATTGGTAATACTTTAAGTAGACGACCTGTTGTTAAGGTCTGTCCCTTGCCTATTGAATAGGTATATTTTTTCTTTCTTAGTCCGTAAGTTAGGGTAGTCATTTTATTTTTTCAATTAAAATAGTTACATATTTTAAGGTCGGCGGCATGTTCCGTAGTTTAAGTAATGCGTATCTAGCACAATACAACTAGCACCAACTGTCCAAATTCTTTTTGTTTAATATTTGAAGAAAGTGAATTTCTCTATAAATCCTAATGCCGCGTGCATCGAAACGCGCGCGCGCCGCCATCTTGTGACCTGTCAATTGGTCATAAAATCAGTCGCCCTCAAGTCTTCCAACCGACCGGAAGCAAAATCGCAAAATACACAATTCGCGAGTGCAAAACCAAAAGGAACCCACGCATAAGTGATCGAACTATTCCAAAAAGCCGTTGAGCGGCGATCAGCGTACATTTGGGAGTTGAAACCTGGCCAGGGAAGAGCTACTTCAAGGCGGGCATCAGGTGAGTGAAATTCACTATTACAACTAAACTCCCAAACATTTATATCAAAATATTTATATAAAGTTAAATAATTTATTATATATTGTAAAGAAAATTATTGAAGAACATATTAAATCACAAAATTACAATCACATTCTGGCTTCGTTAAACCACGTTTTTCTTTTTTACAATATTATAACGCAAATTTTCTTAGACATAATGTTTAAAATCAGTTTGTTACAACTTATTACAATGTTTTGTGTTAAAATTTGTATGAATATGTGCAAAAAATGATGTTCGTAAGTATACGTTACAATGTTATTCAGTTAGTGATTCGTCATCTGATTTTAAAAGTACAATTTGGTAACGTGTAGTTACAATGTTATAAAGACTCAAAGTGATTAGTATCACAATATCAGAACATTGTAACTCAACGAAGAAGGGGTTTTTCTAGGGTTTCTGATGATTTATAAAATAAATGGTTTATGCCACTTGAAAGATCATACCTTTTTATGCTAAAATCACACAAAACTTGTGAAATCTGCATCACTAAAAAGATATTAACGTTAAAAAACCGATACCAAAATCTTCAAACGGCTCCCCTGTAAAGTTTGCATTTTTGAGTTACAATGTTCTTCGAATCAGGTGTCGTTATGTTTTGCGTCGCGTCGTCGCAAGTCTAATTTGTGGAATGTTTTTTGTGGCCGAATTGGTTGTGTCGCATGATTCTCGAGTGGCATCCACGCGTCGAAAAGTCAGCTGGACTAACGGCTTTATACGGATTGCGGGCAAGGGTTTACAGCCCGTGGTTGAGTGGTTGTGCAGAATCATGGTTGTATTTTTCAGTGACAATTTCTGTGTGTGCACTGCTCGCGGCGACACGCTTCTCTTGTTGCTCTTGACTCCAACGCGCCTGTCAGTGATGCTTCTGTAGCACATATCGCTATTTAAAAAAAATATATATAATTTTACATCCGTTGTGAGTTGTTCACAGAGTAGAGAATGTAGCTAGCTTAGCTTGTCTGGAAAGCCGTATCTTCAGGATTTCCAGCTGAAGATAGACGAACCACTAAGTTTGGCTTAAAACCGTTTGATCTATCACTTTAGAACTTCTTAGAATAATTTATTTAAACTTCCACTTTACGACACTTTTTACTTAAAAAGTATCGTTGCTGTTTCTTTGCTTCGTTACAGCTGGGGATCATTTTTATATGATAAGGGTCAAATAGATGAAGATAGTTTTGATCGACCACATAATAATAAAACTCCGTATCGTGTCTTCAATATGTAGTAGGTATCTACTACATATTAACATCATTTCAAGTTCCCTGTTTAACCCGTAAGTAGGCGCGCTAAAAAAGTTACGTTAGTAGGCGCGTGGGGTGTCTAACACCCCTATTTGTTTAAGTTATTAAAAAACAAAAAACAAGCTTAATCAGAAATTTATTCATCACAACTTAAAGTTTTGTTTCTAATTAACGTCTTAAACCTCCTATTCAAAAAACAAAACAATTCACATGAATAATAATTGGTACTTAAGAGACCTGTTTTCTTAGACACATTTTTCGCACACTATGTTCAAGTGGTCATTGCTTACATGATTCATCGGGCGCGTGGGGTGGACTACACCCCAAACGTGCTTTTCTGACACAACTACATACAATAGAGCGCTGCTCAAGACTGGAATGCAAAGTTAACATCTATTTTTGAGGCTAGATGGAAAATCAGCATGGTACCTTTAAAACTTTTAAATTTCTAAACCTTTAAACATGCGTTGGGGTGTAAACGACCCCACGCGCCTACTAAAGGGTTAAGGGACATTTTTTTTAATGATGGCTCTGCGTTTGTGACCCCGGGGCCATAAAAACTACGGTCTAACTGTTTGGTGGGAAGCGAAGGCTCTACCGTGATACTTAGTGTATGATCTTCTAAACAAAACAAACTGTAGCGCATTTATCTGCGCTATAGTAGGTAGCCATTTGAAGGATCAACCTACACTGGTACATCCTACATATATTCAAAAAGGATAACCAGTAAAGTTGACCTCTTAAATGGACAACTAGAGGTGTAGTTAAAGGTCAGCTATGATACTATCAATTTTCCAATATTTCATCTCAATCGCTCAACTTCCGTTGTCACCTGGCTAGCCTCCCTCCGGGGCGGGCGTCTCTGAAACTGTACTTACCAGACATTGGAGATCAACACATATTAGTTATGAAAATAGCCAGTACAACTTGACCCTCAACAGGATGATAGAAATCGAAATGCTACTATCTGTCGACCCAATCAATCTCCCTGAACTCGATCTCGATCGGTCATCTCCTACGGTCACCTGGACGTCTCCGGAACTGTAGGCATTTATCTAAGCTATTACTGGAGCCGTGTGGTGCCGGCTTAGAATAGCACCACATATTTTACCGTGGGTGGCTTACACCTGGGCGTCTCCGGAACTGTAGGCATTTATCTAAGCTATTACTGGAGCCGTGTGGTGCCGGCTTAGAATAGCACCACATATTTTACCGTGGGTGGCTTACACCTGGGCGTCTCCGGAACTGTAGGCATTTATCTAAGCTATTACTGGAGCCGTGTGGTGCCGGCTTAGAATAGCATCACCACATATTTTACCGCGGGTGGCTTACACCTGGGCGTCTGCGGAACTGTAGGCATTTATCTAAGCTATTACTGGAGCCGGTTCACGCCCGACCGATGTGACACTTCGCGTGGATGAGGGTCATCCGGTGGTGTCTGCCTGTTTTACCTATCTTCTTCAAAGGTTCGAAGTACAAGTTCTTCGATAGCTGATGTTGCGCAGTGGTTGTGGTTTGATTCCCAGTGGGTCTCTTTCATTTGTGTTATCATATCACTTTGTGATTTTGTTCTCAGTCTGGTTAGGACATTTCAGTGATATTTGTTTATTTAACTTATTCCTCAGCAGGATGACTCAAAATCGAAATGCTACTATCTGTCGACCCGATCAATCTCCCTGAACTCGAACTCAATCGGTCATCTCCTGCGGTCACCTGGGCGTCTCCGGAACTGTAGGCATTTATTGTGTATTGCAATTTTAGGCGACTGGCTGACCACCTGTCACTATGGTGATACACATTCATTATCTCCCTGAACTCGATCTCAATCGGTCATCTCCTGGTCACCTGGGCGTCTCCGGAACTGTAGGCATTTATCTAAGCTATTACTGGAGCCGGTTCACGCCCGACCGATGTGTCACTTCGCGTGGATGAGGGTCATCCGGTGGTCTATGCCTGCTTTGACTATCTCATTCAGTTTTTGGAAAACTGGATTTGAACCAGCGACTTTCGACATCTGTGCTGGCGATGCCTCTACCATCTGGGCTGCAGCGGCTCATTCCTAGCCAACTAATTAAGGCAAGTGTATCTTGACCACTAACGCGTGGTATCTTGTTCAGTGGTTTCAATTTGGTCTCAGGATTTGGAGGGCCCTGGCTCGTCTTTTGGGATGACAAAGACGTTGACAGAAAGCTGCAGGCAGAATATTTTACGTGTAGATATTTGCCGTGTGGTGCCGGCTTAGAATAGCATCACACCATATTTTACCGCGGGTGGCTTACACCTGGGCGTCTCCGGAACTGTAGGCATTTATCTAAGCTATTACTGGAGCCGGTTCACGCCCGACCGATGTGTCACTTCGCGTGGATGAGGGTCATCCGGTGGTGTCTGCCTGTTTTAGCCATCTTCCAGGGTGGTTTTTTGGTCCAAGATTTGATAGGGTTTGACTTTGGGACGACCAAGACGTTGACAGAAAGGCGATGTAAGAGGCAACCATCTTCTTAGTTAGCTTGAGTTGCCACAAGAAAATATTTTAGGAGACGTACCTAAAGAAAAAAGAAATACCCATAGTAGGTAAATGCAATCAGGTGATTCAGCTGAGAGATCGAAAAATATTTATGTCTCCTTATATATTTTCAAGATATTTTCTAATGGGAAGTTGTTCAATTTCATGGTCTGAATGCACTGTATTTCGAGAGCTGAAACAACAAGAGAATTCAATACCGCAAATAAATAGAAGATCGTCAATAAAATAATTGGCGCTTTTCATACCTATCTCTACACACATATACATATGCGCAAACATCACGCCCATATCCCTTCCGGGGTAAGCAGAGCGTAAACGGCTGTACCTACCTGTAAATGGGGTTAAAACTTTTACAAGCGAGAGTAGGCCGCGTTTCCATCGCCGAAGCACTTTTATTATCCATGTATCTCGTCGATATCCGAACTGGCGAAGGTACGGGTCACAGTATACAAAAAGTGTAGTACACCATCTTTGTAATATTGTCATGGCGTGAGGACGAGCGAGGGCATTATAAAGTTTTACGTGAAGAGTAACATCTGGATAACTTCATTTAGGGAAACGGCTGTAGCTTTCCATGTGGATGCTTCATCTTATACGGAAATTACCAATCTGGTGCATGTGACATCATATCCCATCTTCTGTATCTGTAGTGTGGACAAAGAGAACAAGATTTGAGGGACAAACATCAAGCTGGTGTTTAAATGTAATGTAGTTTTGTCTACTAAGATGCGTGATATCATACTGCTGTCTTTTATACTGTGTGCTGTACAAACCGGGCCGCAACTAGGTATATTTAATCGGATCTATCACCTGCTATTATATTACCTAGACTATTACCTGATGTTATACTAATATGTATCTCGTACTGTGTCTTTTACCAGCCGGCCCGGATCTAGGAGGATTCAACCGGATCGGACCGGTAAATGGTGCCATTTCCACCGATCACTTACCATGAGTGCTGATATACTGCTATGTATCTCATACTGTGTCCATTACCAGCTGAACCGGATATAGGTGGATTGAACCGGATTGGTCCAGTAAATGCCGCCATTCCCACCGAACACTTGCCATGAGAGCTATGTTGTCATACTGTTATGTATCTCATACTGTGTCTTGGACCGGATCTAGGTGGATTGAACCGGATCGGACCGGTACGTGGCACAATTTTCACCGAACCCTTGCCATGCGTCTCTCTCTCACATGTTAAAATTAGCTATTAGCGCTACAATACGTTTTAGCCATTACCCCAATACATTTCAATTCGATTTCTTGCCTTGTACTTAACGTTTTGATTGTGATTTTACCAGTGTCGAGTTTACTTAATGAACTTTGATCAGTCAGTGAAACGCAACTACTGTTATGTACCTATCTCATACTGTGTCTATTACCAGCTGGACCGGATCTAGGTGGATTGAACCGGATCGGACCGGTAAATGGCGCCATCCCACCGAACACTTGCCTTGAGTGCTATGTTGTCATACTGCTATGTATCTCATACTGTGTCTATTACCAGTTGGACCGGATCTAGGTGGATTGAACCGGATCGGACCGGTAAATGGCACAATTTTCACCGAACCCTTACCATGCGTCTCTACTTGTTAAAAGTAGCTATTAGCGCTGCGGTAGGTTTTAGCCAGTACCCCAATACATTTTAATTCAATTTCTTGCCTTGTACTTAACGTTTTGATTGTGATTTCATCAGTGTCGAGTTTACTGCAATGAACTTTGATCAGACTAACAACCGCCATCATAGACAGCAACCGGGACAGACGGCTTAACGTGCCCATCCGAAGCACGGACGGACGGAACCATCTTACTTTTCGGACAATCAGGTGGTTCAGCCTGCAATATCCTGACCAGACTGGGAACAAATCACAAAGTGATAAATATCTACTTTGTGAGTAATTGTGAGTGACCCCACCGGGAATTGAACCCGGAACCTTCGGCGTGGCAGGCAGTCATACTAACCCCTGCGCCACACCGGTTGTCAGCCACCCTATTACTGAGACTTCGCGAATCCGACTCGCACTTGGCCGATTTTTGTAGAAAATTCCAGGATGTACCGATATAGTAAGTATGATTTTATATTAAGTGCGCCCTTAAAACCTAACTAAATAAATCATAAGCCTTATCATTACATTGCCTGCCGTTATAATAGCACCTTTGCACAGCAGTTTTTTACTACTTACGCCATGTGGTGCCGGCAGAGTAGAATATCACCACCCCCTCTCTTCCCGTGGGGGTCGTAAGAAGCGACCGAGGGATAAACCCGACCCAAACAGCCAGGGCCAACCGTATGGTGGCGGTTAATCCACCACAAAAGCATTCCCAAGGAAGGTTGACGTCTGGTAGACGGCCGGTCGTAAAATTAAGCCAAATCCTTTGCAACGCGATTTTGTGTTCAACAAAACGTGTTGCGCCGACACCAAGCAATTGGGATATGGGCAGGAAGATGATGATGTGTTGATAATTTTTCCACAAGCATATGTTTTCCATTTCTTGTTCAACCTTAAAACCTTGTTCATTTTCAGGTTAGTTAAAAAAAAGGACTTTTTGGAACAGTTATAGATAAACCTTAGTAGGTAATTATATTTCTTCTTTTCCTTATTAGAACTGAACTTAATTGCCTTACCTAATCGAATCGACTGTCTGCGTCGTTTCTCAAAGAAGTCCTCGGGAACTACCTCAGATTTCTTAAACGGGAACCCTTTTTAACAAATCGCCCGTCCTTTGTGTAGCAAATACGAGAAATTTGGCGAAAGTATTCTGACAATGGCTGTGATAAGTGTGGCCGTTCAATAGACCGGGGGGTTTACTTAGGCTGGCCACTTCAATCTTTGATGTGAGAGACCAACTAATAAGTAGACGTAGTGCTGCGTACAACCTTTTCCCTTAGCATACGACTATGCGACATAGATTTTCTCTACACATGTATGTCGAAATTCTTCACATGTTTTTATAAACTCCATACGATTTAACACAAATCTTTGTCTTTTCGCGCGCGAGATAAGTACCGCTAGCATTAGAAAATGGGCATCTCTTTTTTCTGGACAGATACGGCTATGTCAAATGGTCTGACAGACGCTTCCGCTAGCGCTGCGAATTGCACAACGCTGCAACGACGGATGCGTCTGTTAAACCGTTTGACATAAACCGTATTTGTATGGGAATAAGATGAAAATTAGTATTTTCCTAACGCATGTGTTACGAAGCGCTGAAATACCTTACGGTGTGATCCCTACCTTACAGATTATCGACAATGCATAATTTTCTATTTAATCATAGCACTGCTTCTATCTCGTATTTTTGTTCTGCTACACACGCCGGCTAGTTTAATGTTCGCTTCTTTTCGTATTTAACTGCGACATGCCACGCACACTGCTAGTGGAATTGACAATTGCCTCTTTCTATTGTATGTGCGTGATGTTGTCGATAACACTGCCAAATGAGTAGGAAGACTTAAACAACAGTTTTGCCTGTACATAAACAGCATATAACAAGACGTATACATTATCATCTACGGAACCATCTTATGAAAATTGGCAGTTTTATGCAAGGTTTAATAGAAAAATGGGATGCACTCGCGGGGAAGATGGGATGATGCTATAGCCGGAACCACCAAAAGAGAGATACCTACTGATATACAACCTGTCTGAAGAACTCTGGTTTATAAGATCGTTGAACTGGACCCTAGTTTATATCTATCCTATCTAGTTTAAATAAGTATTTGCATACTTATAATAAAGTTTTTATGAAAATTAATGTTCTAACTGAACTTTTAAGTATTTTTATCATGATTCATATTTGCTTCGAGAAATATTTAATACTTAAATTTTAACCGAAGTTTCGAGACTTATCTCATAGTTGTAAAAGTAACTTTAGATACAGAAGATTTCTAATTTCTTTAAAATGAAATTTTACTAAGAACAAATCATGTTATTATGCTGTAAGCGGTTTAATTATAAAAGTATTTAACAAGTGTCTAATTAGTAAAACACTTTCAAAATCATTAATTAGTTGTTTGAAGTTTCGTAATTTAAAATGTTAGGCTTCTCGTGAACTTGAAAGCTGGGCTGAAAGATACTTTTCTTAAAATTAATTAGGTTTAAGGCACTTAAGAGACAACTTTTTTTTGTCTTAATAAATAGTTAATGGTACGCCAAGTCACGTCTCCGTCTTACGTCTCCGAAATTCCGTTACTCTATGACAAAGATAGTAGTTGCTCTATGATTTGACAGGTATGACCCATGGGCCATCATGGGGCAAGAGCAGGACAGAAAATCGCCTGCATCAAAGATTGCCTGCATCATCACATCACATCACTTACCCTTAGGTGAGACAGCAGACAAATTGTCATATTTCTATGATTAGAAAACGTTTCGCTAAAACAAAACAACAACTTTAAACAAACACCTTGTAAATTATCATTATCATCAACCATATTTCAAAGCAAATAGAAATTTTTCCAGGAGAAAATATAAAAAAAAAAACGTTAACGAGGGCGAGTGATTTAGTCAACACTCATTAAGAGTATTCCATTAATTCTGAAGGGCACTTTATTCTTCACAAAGAGGTAGTAAAATGGATTTTGCAATTAGCCTGGTGACGATCCGAAGGCCGGGCGTAATGTAAAAGAGATTTTTTAAGTGTTGAGGGGAAAATTACAGCTGAGCGTAAATCCTACTTGAGTACCTACAGCTTAGTCATAGAGTTTCTGAATAATAATAAAAATATCAAAGCACGTGGAATACACACAATGCTATTATTATTTTCATGATTCTTTCTCAATCGTTGCTTCGAGATCCTCCTCCTCCTCCTTGAGTCGTATATCCTCAATGCTGAAGGTCGTGACCTCGTCGAATAACTTTTTCGTGTACTATGTGACGCCAACTTGATCTATCTTCAGCGGCATGTATGGCCTCGCAGACTGTGGTGCCTAGTGTGGTGCGGATCTGGTCAGACCAACGAGTCGGGCTTCTACCTCTGGGTCTTCTGCCGTCTACTTTGCCCGTTATTAGTAGTTTTTCAAGGTTATCGCCTTTCTTCCGGGCAATGTGACCAAAGTATTCAAAGCTTCTTCGCAGGCATATGGTGGTGAGTCTCATTGGGACCTTAAGCTCTGATATTGCCTTATCTAGCAAGCTCGGACTCATTGGTCCGATGCTTGCTTCGAGATAAACAGCAAGAAAACAAATAGCAAGGGTAGGTCGAGTACGACACTTTACATATACCGGTTTTGATCCCTGTCGACGTATACCTGTATTAAATGGTTTACTTACTATTTGTGTTAAAATACGCAGCGGGAGTCTAACACGCATGAATTTCAGTGCAAAGGATCATGCCCACGAAAGTATGGATGTTCGTCCATAGCTTGCCTCACCACTTGCCAGTTTGAATTAAAGAAGAAGAAGAAGAGTTTGAATTAAATTTAAAACAGTAAAATTAAAATAGGCGTAAGTACCTAGTACTTACTACACACTAGGTGGCCGCAAGCAACAACAGTTCAGCAAATTCTGCACTTGACAGCCTAAATAGCACAATTCGACCCGAAATAATCAAATCTAGGCCCCCCTCTAAGTAACGGCTAAGAAACTCATGAAATGTAAAAAAGATGATACGTTTTTTGGATCAAAATCTTATATAAATCATATTCAGGCGAAACGGGAATCACAATTTATGTTAAAAAGTATATTTTTGTGTTTTATTCCGGTCAAAATTCTGGTTCCTTGATTCTGCTGACATCTGTGACACAAACGTAAAGTAGGTACTAAGAGCAACTAGGAGGAAATAAGGGTAAAATGGAGCAGTTTTTAGAACCCAGGATGCATAAAAACAACTACAGCGCAGACAATCTCCTGTGTATGCCGAGTGATGCCGGCTTAGAACAGCATCACCCCAATTCTACCCGTGGGTGTCATAAAAAGCGACTAAGGGATACTCATCCAGGGAATGGGCATGGGTTCCCTGTTAATGCACCATCATGCACTGCGCTCGCCAATCCGCCTGCCAAGCATGGTAAGTATGGCAATACCCCCCGATAGGGGGAGGCCCATGTCCAGCAGTGGACCGTTGTGGCTGTTATGTTATGTTATAGCCGGGTTCGTACGTAAGACAAGCAACAAAAGCGACTACAACAACATTAATGATAGATTATAATGATTAATGACATTTTTATGGTTTATATGACTTTATTAAATAATAAGTAGTAATAATAGGCCAGCTGCCACTGGCATTACAACGGCAAAAATATAACAGACCATGCCACAGGAACTGCAAAGGGTGATACGAATTCGTGTTTGGAAACTTCTTTCAACAATGTCTTTAAACTTCTGATCAGGGGTAGGTACCATTTTACCCCATCTACCCTGCAAGTATTACATACTCTTTGAAACTCTCATAGAGAATAAAACTTCTGCCATACTTCTGCATTTCCTCTTTTGCTATTGTCATCAAGTTGTCATTTGGCAAAAGGAAGTATACCCGCACACCCGCAACGTACTCGCCGTACGCGCTGAATAATGCGGATGGCCTCGCACACCTAGCCGCAAGCACAGCCGCATTGAATAGAGTTGGTGTTGGCAAGAGAGTACTTTCCTCCCAATTTAATGTGTAATTTTGCCGTATGTGTGTATTTTTCGGAATTTTATTTCAAATAATAATTGCTGTCATTTTACACTTAGTCAGCATTTAAGCTGAAGCGATGAGTGCCGAAACACCGATGGCGAAAGGTCCAGGTTGTTTCACCTTCATTTCGGATCATCAGGTATGGAAGTGTCCATACGACAACCTTTTAGGATATGTATAGTCCAGATGGACTATGAATGCGAATCTGCGAGGCATCGGTCTCACGAGTGTCTTGCGACAACTTTTGTGAGTTTCGTCCTCTACGATAAGCCACTTGTACACATTACAGTGTAATCCTTTTCACTTAGTCAGCATTTAAGCTGAAGCGATGAGTGCCGAAACACCGATGGCGAAAGGTCCAGGTTGTTTCACCTTCATTTCGGATCATCAGGTATGGAAGTGTCCATACGACAACCTTTTAGGATATGTATAGTCCAGATGGACTATGAATGCGAATCTGCGAGGCATCGGTCTCACGAGTGTCTTGCGACAACTTTTGTGAGTTTCGTCCTCTACGATAAGCCACTTGTACACATTACAGTGTAATCCTTTTTCACTTAGTCAGCATTTAAGCTGAAGCGATGAGTGCCGAAACACCGATGGCGAAAGGTCCAGGTTGTTTCACCTTCATTTCGGATCATCAGGTATGGAAGTGTCCATACGACAACCTTTTAGGATATGTATAGTCCAGATGGACTATGAATGCGAATCTGCGAGGCATCGGTCTCACGAGTGTCTTGCGACAACTTTTGTGAGTTTCGTCCTCTACGATAAGCCACTTGTACACATTACAGTGTAATCCTTTTCACTTAGTCAGCATTTAAGCTGAAGCGATGAGTGCCGAAACACCGATGGCGAAAGGTCCAGGTTGTTTCACCTTCATTTCGGATCATCAGGTATGGAAGTGTCCATACGACAACCTTTTAGGATATGTATAGTCCAGATGGACTATGAATGCGAATCTGCGAGGCATCGGTCTCACGAGTGTCTTGCGACAACTTTTGTGAGTTTCGTCCTCTACGATAAGCCACTTGTACACATAACAGTGTAATCCTTTTCACTTAGTCAGCATTTAAGCTGAAGCGATGAGTGCCGAAACACCGATGGCGAAAGGTCCAGGTTGTTTCACCTTCATTTCGGATCATCAGGTATGGAAGTGTCCATACGACAACCTTTTAGGATATGTATAGTCCAGATGGACTATGAATGCGAATCTGCGAGGCATCGGTCTCACGAGTGTCTTGCGACAACTTTTGTGAGTTTCGTCCTCTACGATAAGCCACTTGTACACATTACAGTGTAATCCTTTTTCACTTAGTCAGCATTTAAGCTGAAGCGATGAGTGCCGAAACACCGATGGCGAAAGGTCCAAGTTGTTTCACCTTCATTTCGGATCATCAGGTATGGAAGTGTCCATACGACAACCTTTTAGGATATGTATAGTCCAGATGGACTATGAATGCGAATCTGCGAGGCATCGGTCTCACGAGTGTCTTGCGACAACTTTTGTGAGTTTCGTCCTCTACGATAAGCCACTTGTACACATTACAGTGTAATCCTTTTCACTTAGTCAGCATTTAAGCTGAAGCGATGAGTGCCGAAACACCGATGGCGAAAGGTCCAGGTTGTTTCACCTTCATTTCGGATCATCAGGTATGGAAGTGTCCATACGACAACCTTTTAGGATATGTATAGTCCAGATGGACTATGAATGCGAATCTGCGAGGCATCGGTCTCACGAGTGTCTTGCGACAACTTTTGTGAGTTTCGTCCTCTACGATAAGCCACTTGTACACATTACAGTGTAATCCTTTTTCACTTAGTCAGCATTTAAGCTGAAGCGATGAGTGCCGAAACACCGATGGCGAAAGGTCCAGGTTGTTTCACCTTCATTTCGGATCATCAGGTATGGAAGTGTCCATACGACAACCTTTTAGGATATGTATAGTCCAGATGGACTATGAATGCGAATCTGCGAGGCATCGGTCTCACGAGTGTCTTGCGACAACTTTTGTGAGTTTCGTCCTCTACGATAAGCCACTTGTACACATTACAGTGTAATCCTTTTTCACTTAGTCAGCATTTAAGCTGAAGCAATGAGTGCCGAAACACCGATGGCGAAAGGTCCAGGTTGTTTCACCTTCATTTCGGATCATCAGGTATGGAAGTGTCCATACGACAACCTTTTAGGATATGTATAGTCCAGATGGACTATGAATGCGAATCTGCGAGGCATCGGTCTCACGAGTGTCTTGCGACAACTTTTGTGAGTTTCGTCCTCTACGATAAGCCACTTGTACACATTACAGTGTAATCCTTTTTCACTTAGTCAGCATTTAAGCTGAAGCGATGAGTGCCGAAACACCGATGGCGAAAGGTCCAGGTTGTTTCACCTTCATTTCGGATCATCAGGTATGGAAGTGTCCATACGACAACCTTTTAGGATATGTATAGTCCAGATGGACTATGAATGCGAATCTGCGAGGCATCGGTCTCACGAGTGTCTTGCGACAACTTTTGTGAGTTTCGTCCTCTACGATAAGCCACTTGTACACATTACAGTGTAATCCTTTTTCACTTAGTCAGCATTTAAGCTGAAGCGATGAGTGCCGAAACACCGATGGCGAAAGGTCCAGGTTGTTTCACCTTCATTTCGGATCATCAGGTATGGAAGTGTCCATACGACAACCTTTTAGGATATGTATAGTCCAGATGGACTATGAATGCGAATCTGCGAGGCATCGGTCTCACGAGTGTCTTGCGACAACTTTTGTGAGTTTCGTCCTCTACGATAAGCCACTTGTACACATTACAGTGTAATCCTTTTTCACTTAGTCAGCATTTAAGCTAAAGCGATGAGTGCCGAAACACCGATGGCGAAAGCTCCAGGTTGTTTCACCTTCATTTCGGATCATCAGGTATGGAAGTGTCCATACGACAACCTTTTAGGATATGTATAGTCCAGATGGACTATGAATGCGAATCTGCGAGGCATCGGTCTCACGAGTGTCTTGCGACAACTTTTGTGAGTTTCGTCCTCTACGATAAGCCACTTGTACACATTACAGTGTAATCCTTTTCACTTAGTCAGCATTTAAGCTGAAGCGATGAGTGCCGAAACACCGATGGCGAAAGGTCCAGGTTGTTTCACCTTCATTTCGGATCATCAGGTATGGAAGTGTCCATACGACAACCTTTTAGGATATGTATAGTCCAGATGGACTATGAATGCGAATCTGCGAGGCATCGGTCTCACGAGTGTCTTGCGACAACTTTTGTGAGTTTCGTCCTCTACGATAAGCCACTTGTACACATTACAGTGTAATCCTTTTCACTTAGTCAGCATTTAAGCTGAAGCGATGAGTGCCGAAACACCGATGGCGAAAGGTCCAGGTTGTTTCACCTTCATTTCGGATCATCAGGTATGGAAGTGTCCATACGACAACCTTTTAGGATATGTATAGTCCAGATGGACTATGAATGCGAATCTGCGAGGCATCGGTCTCACGAGTGTCTTGCGACAACTTTTGTGAGTTTCGTCCTCTACGATAAGCCACTTGTACACATTACAGTGTAATCCTTTTTTACTTAGTCAGCATTTAAGCTGAAGCGATGAGTGCCGAAACACCGATGGCGAAAGGTCCAGGTTGTTTCACCTTCATTTCGGATCATCAGGTATGGAAGTGTCCATACGACAACCTTTTATGGCTGTCATTTTACGCCAAAGGCACGTTCAAGCAGCCAACTTTCGTAACTGCAGAATTTTCTCCGTGCACCAAGCAGCTTACTTTTGTTCCCATATATCCAACTGATCACTTCTACAGTAGAACAGGTCGGAATATTTTCTACGTTCTATGTTCTACGGTGGAACAAAACTTTTGAACATATTACAGGTCCCGCTGTTTCAACTTTTAAAAAATATTATTGTTCAAGGAAGTAGAATGTGCAGAAAAGCAAAATGCTAAAACGTCAAAGTAGCAAAATGTAAAATTGCTAGAATGTAAATGTAACAAAATGTAAAGAAGAAGCGGAAAACATTTTGTGCCAATGTCTAAATGTTAAGGTAACAGAATGTCAATTGAATTTAAAAGGACGGAATCTCAAATATTAAAATGTCAAATAAGCAAAATGTGAAAATGTCACTTGGTTATTCTTTAAGAGTGACATAGACTCCAAAACCTTCGAAACTTTAGTTAAGAAAAACTGGAACACAGACGGTGAACAGCAGACTTTACTGGGAGGTAATGTTGATGGGACAGTCTGGCAGCATTGACAAAAACTAAATCTTTTTAAATGGTTACACTGTCCGCGTGCGCTCATGACGGCATCAGCATTATAGTCTATGATTAGCACTGGATTAGATTAGACAGCCGATGTGGCGCAGGGGTTAGTATGCGTGCCTGCCACGCAAAGGTTCCGGGTTCAATTCCCGGTGGGGTCAATCACAAAGTTGATATTTATCACTTTGTGAATTTGTTCTCAGTCTGGTTAGGACATTGCAGGTTGAACCACCTGATTGTCCGCAAGTAAGATGGTTCCGTGCTTCGGATGGGCACGTTAAGCCGTGTCGGTCCCGGTTGCTGTCTATGATGGCGGTCGTTACACAACCATGTCAGAGGCCTGATACTTGTAGTAGGCGGTTGAAAAACTCTGACACCAGGGTTCATCGGGTCGTTGAACGACTCGGTGTCCCACACGAAAAAGAGAAAAGAGCACTGGCTAGGGAATCCGTTCGGTTAGGCGCGTGCGGCTCGACAATATTTTCGAGGTTCCACAGATTTTCATACAAAGAATCCAAAATTCGGCGAGTGCGTTGTGGGTGTGCGGGTATAAATACTTTCACCTTATAACTATTATCAAAATACTTAGTTAGGTTATGCCATTTTAGGTTAAGAATTATTTTGCGTCGTTTCATCAGTTTCCCGTTAGATAATTAAAAACTAAGTATGCCACCATGATCTAGATAGCGTAAGAAATACATTACTACGAGTTTAATTACTAGCCATTTCGATTTAGGCCCCCATTTCGAGGGGCCTAACCTTGTATGGGCATATGATTATCACCGTGAATGTCACTTGTTACATAGCCAGCAGTGGCGAAGGATCTATACATGCCGATTCCTATCGCTTTCCCATTCAGAAATTTACAAATTCATACCCTCACTCACATCATCTACCTACTTTCATTTAGTTTTCTTTTTGCTTCAGCCTATCTTTGTTAAAATGTCACCCTTCACTACTGATAGCCAGAATATCAAAACAAAAAAATCTGATACAAGAACGTCATTATGATTCTAAGATTATTTTAATCCGAGAAATATGACGTTCGTGGCAACCATATTCTTAGTAACCCTGAGTTCCTCTGAGATTTCAGATACCTATTTCCAGTTAGAGTCAGTTAGCACCAAAATCGTAGCTAATACTGAGTGAGCCATTTGTGTAGGCGCCCCGCGAGCCGTCTCCCTCATTTGTGCCTTAAATGAGTAAGAAACATTAGCCCATGGAATACGCCCCAGAGTACGCTAAAACAAAATTAATACCATTTTAAATCTCACATCTCGCCTTTCCCTAGTAATAAATCCCTTCTTAAGTAGCTTTGTTCCCAAAAAGGGTGTGCATTACATTATTAAACGACCATCGGGGTTATAAAACCCCCAAGGGTGAAAATTTATAAGGAAAAAAAGGAAATGGCAAAAACACATGAAGTGAAGAAAATATTATCATCGCATTTAGTCCACTACAGCATATGTTTTTCAAGTTTTTCTTGTCCTGCATGTGACAAACTTCACTTCATCCCAAAGCGTGGCTTCATATAGGTTCACTTAATATTTCTGTAAAAGAAAAACCTTAATAGAAATTTTTATGGTATGTGAGTAACGTTATACCGTCATCCCAGCCTTTTTAATGTGTCAAAATGTAGCACTTTAACCAGTGACTTTAACATAATTTTATTATGACAAGCTAAGGGTGTCCTTAAAGACTGAGCTTGACGTGACGTGGTGCGACGTCAAAATGACTGATTTGTATGGGTTTGTATGGGGATGCCAGAAAGAATGGGTGGCATGCCGCGGCGCGCCTTCCATACTTTGAACGACGCTATTACGTTGACGGTGCACTACTGGGCTGATTTTAAAGAAATATAAACCAAAGCTTTGAATGTCTTTCCTCATTTCTAATTTCAGTTCCAACCCATGATTTCTCATATGGCGTGTACAACCAAAACATATTTCATAGTTGTTTTAAAATGCTGACACTTAACAAATCAAGTCATTTATCGATATCAGTCAATGGTCTCGTTCAGGATTTAGAATGGTCTCTTTTTTTTAGCCAAAGCCATAAGACCTTTCTTGACCCGGTCACAGTCGCGACAATAGTTCTGCAACATCTGTGCAGTCCGCGTCTTTATGATAATCCCGGGCGGCGATGAATATTTCAAATAACGAGGTTTTTATTCACAAGACCAAGTGCAGAGGTAAAGCGGGTATAATAAACGAAAGAAATATTCGAGAGTTTTCTTTAAGCTGTATTTATATTAAGTACATCAGCAGAAAATATACCTACCCATATAAATTATACTGGTTATTTATACAGAGTCCGAGAATAACCAATATAAGTAAGTAGGTCCGTGTTGCTAGTCCAAGCAAGTTTCGTAGCATTTAGCTACGCCAAAGCAACGCAGGATATCTACGCCGTAGGCAAAGTCAATACTAGACGACAGTACCACCCGCTATAACTATGTTTGCAACTTTATATAATTTGTTTTGTTACCAAGCGTAGCCTTGGAAAGCATGATGAACCGATGATGTAAAATAGGCTAATAATGACTGAATGGCGAAAACGGAATATTGTCAGGAGGACACTGAGGGAGGCCTATATCCATCAGTAGACTGCTATAGACTGATGTATATGTTACCGGCCAAACCCGATTTTAGGATTAACTAGTTTTTCCTAGGACAAAGTAGTTTATCCTACATGCGATTGGATAAACCGGTATAGACTAGGCTAAACCGGGCCGTCCGATGGCTGATAGGAGAAACTAGTTAATCCTAGGCTGAACTAGATTAGCCTAAAATTAATGAAAACGCTTCAGGATAAACTGGTTTGGCTTAGTTAAAAATGATTAAGGCTACAGTGACGGAGCTCTAGAGGGTCGAGGGTAACGTTGGACATCCTGGAGACATCGGACACCCTAGAGGGTGGGGTGTAGCATCGGACATCCTGAAGGCTCGGACGATCTGGAGGGACGCCCTACATTGATATAGCTCTAGATAGAGCGTAAAGGGTATAATCGCACACCCTGGAGGCATCAAACACCTGTGAAGCTCGATTGCCCAGGAGGGTGCGGAGTAGCGTCGGACACCCTGAAGGCTCAGACACCTTGTAGGCCCTGATGCGAGCACTTGCAACGTCGCTGTCGCCGATAGCTCTCACGAGCTGTCACATCACAGGTGTCTGTGGGAGTCCAGCCCACGGCAGGCAGCGTCCGAGCTTTTACGGTGTCAGACGCTACCCCGCATCCTCCAGGGTGTTCGAGCCTTACAGATTCGTGTCTCCAGGTTGTCCGATGTCTTCAGGATGCCCGACGTTACCCTTTACCCTCTAGAGCTACGTCACTGTAGCCTAAATCATTTTTAACTAAGCCAAACCAGTTTATCCTGAATTGTACTTATTAATTTTAGGCTCAACTAGTTCAGCCTAGGATTAACTAGTTTCTCCTATCGGCCATCGGACGGACCGGTTTATCCTAGTCTATACCGGTTTATCCAACCGCATGTAGGATAAACTACTTTGGCCTAGGAAAAACTAGTTAATCCTAAAATCGGGTTTGGCCGGCGGTAACATATATAATACAACAGGTAAATTCCGTTTATTTTTTTTTGTTCCGTTCCAATTCACAACTAAAAACATTTCAGAAAATGCTCACACAAAAAAAAGAAACATTTCCCGGAACGAGCACAAAAAAATTAACACGTTGTTCACATTAAGAGGATTAATGGTCCGATTTGAGCGGACGGACGAATGCCCTTAATTGGCCGTTACTTCAACTGATGCCGGCATTACCCTCTGTTACCCTTTATAATGACTACTTTGTTACCTTGTGTTACACGTAAATAAACTGTAAGGAAGTGTTTTGTGGTCTGCGATCAGTTTCATCGCATTGTGTTGCCGGCTTAGAATACCTCTAGTATCACCTCATATCTTTCTCGTATGCGTCATAAGAAGCGACTAAGGGATTTGAGAGTTGATGGGTATTGCAATTTTAGGTGATAGGCTGACATCCTGTCACTAAGTCTGTCCTCTGAATGTCTCTCAAACTTTTGTCAGAATGGTGTAGGTCACTTTTTACGGCTGTTTACGCTCTGCCTACCCCGCAAAGGATATAGGCGTGATATGTGTATGCATATGTCAGTTTGACAGTTGTGCTATTTTGGCTGTCAAGTGAAGAACTTTATTCAGCGTACTTGTAAAATGAAGCAATCAAACATTGCTGTAGTCGGGATTATTTTATTTAATGATTCGTTTACAATATACATTGTGTTAGCTTCATACATCTGATGCTGGCATCACCCTCAGTTACCCTTTATAATGACTACTTTGTTACCTTGTGTTACACGTTATGGGGTGGACTCGACGGTAAATAAACTGTAAGGAGGTGTTTTGTGGTCTGCAATCAGTTTCACAGTTGTCACAAATGAGGGAAATGGCGCGCGGGCCGCCTTCACAGATGGCTCACTCAGTACTAGACTACTAGCAAAGATTTTGATGCTTACTGGCTTTAACTGGAAATAACTGAAATCTCAGAGGAACTCAAGGTAACTAAGAATATGGTTGCCACGAACGGCATATTTTTTGGATTAAAATCATGTTTGAACCATATGACGTTCTTGTATCAGATTTTGCTGTTTTGATATAAATATTTTTGACAGCAACTCCGGCTATGTAACAAGTGACAATCGCAAAAATCTTGACTAGGGTGATCGAGTGAACCTTCTGTGTTTCAGAGATCGAGTTACATTTGTTTCCATAAACGAGCCGTACTGTACAGAGTGAAATAATACATCAGTGTTTATTTATTCAATTTATTCACTTCGGGCAAAGTATCTTCGATTTTGTTCCTTGTAAGTTGAGACAAAATCACAACCGAGGCCCCAACACAATTCAGTCGGAGGCAAAAACGAAACAACTCAGAGAAAAAGTTGAAATACCAAATTGTGAAGGGTGAATAGGCTGTTATTTTATGTCGGTTGCGTACAAATTTGTTTAGACACCTAGTTAGTAGTGACTGGATAGCGAAAAAGGGACACCGTGCCTTATGAAATACTCTGTAGTAGGCCTACGTCCCATCAGTCTACAGCAGTCTACTGGCTTGTGTGTTTTTGTATACCTATCTGCAGAACAACGATCCTGCCGGTGGAATATGGAGTCATCTATTTATATTCTTTCACATAAACGTTTCAAGTGATACAAGCCCAAACTAATACTTTGAACCTTTGATTGCTGGGCTGCTATATCGTGGGCTGTATCGAAGAAACTGATGTAGCGTTTCCTATCCTGTTGCCTTACTCGTTTGAACCTTTGATTGCTGAACCCTAAAACGCAGTCTCTGGCCTGAGCTAATAAATATTCGCTGGGCTGCTATATCGTGGGCTGTATCGGAGGAACTGATGTAGCGTTTCCTATCTTAAAATGTCTTACTCAAACTTATGGTTTGAACCTTTGATTGCTGAACCCTAAAACGCAGTATCTGGCCTGAGCCAATAAATATTCGCTGGGCTGCTATATCTTGGGCTGTATCGGAGGAACTGATGTAGCGTTTCCTATCCTTGCAAATTTATGCCTTCCGCCGACCGGTATCTTAAGATCGCTCGAACGTGGAATTCGGCCGATCTATTTATATGTTAGATCTATTTATTAATTTTCTCGATTTTAGAATCAGTATAAGTGCGCATAATAGACTTCTACACTGGACATGGGGAATTACGGTGGTAAGACATTTTTTGGTAGAAAGGGTGATAAGATTCTCTTCTTGGGTCAGTAAATAAAAAACGCCTTATAATACTATTGAAAAAGTTTTCAATAAAAAGGACTCAGTTCTGAGTCCTGTTACGATGGCAGTCATGTAACTTTTCCTATCTTATCGCTTTATACCTTCCATCCGCCGGAAATTCCCAAAAGGATCCTGGCAAACGCGAAAAGCTTATGATCTAGTGATTTGAGCGTTATTCTCACGCTCCGAAGGGATCTGGGTTGCATTCCTGGGATCACACACGATACACGGGCTAATGAGGTGATTCAGAGTACAGTATTTAATCTCAGTTTCTGTATAATAAGGTTTACGTAAAGGACGTCCTTCACCCTATTCTGATGAGTAGTTTAAATGTGTTCGTTGTGGGCGCAATTAAAAAGCAAGCCAGTAGGATACCGAAGCTTATTCTAAACCAAAATAGAGAGATTACAGAAGGTTCACTCGGCCATATTTCAGATTTTCGCGATTGGCATTTGTTACATAGCCAGGGTTGCTACTGTCAAAAATCTCTACGTATAAAAACGTCAAAACAGCAAAATCTGACAAAGAACGTCGTATGATTCTGAGCCAATTTTAAATCCAATAAATATGACATTCATGTCAACCACCTTTTTATTACTGATGATGATTAGACAACCGATGTGGCGCAGTGGTTAGCATGCCTGCCTGCCACGCAAAGGTTCCGGGTTCAATTCCCGGTGGGGTCACTCACAAAGTTGATATTTATCACTTTGTGAATTTGTTCCCAGTCTGGTTAGGACATTGCAGGCTGAACCACCTGATTGTCCGCAAGTAAGATGGTTCCGTGCTTCGGATGGGCACGTTAAGCTGTCGGTCCCGGTTGCTGTCTATGATGGCGGTCGTTACACAGCCATGTCAGAGGCCTGCTACTTGTAGTAGGCGGTTGAAAAACTCTGACACCAGGGTTCATCGGGTCGTTGAACGACTCGGTGTCCCACACGAAAAGAAGAAGAAGACCTTTTTATTTACCTTGACTTCCCCTGAGATTCCGGTTTTTTCTAGTTTTCGTCAGTAAGCGTCAAAATCGTCGCTAGTACTGAGTGAGCCAATCTGGTAAAGGCGCCCGCGCGCCGTTTCCCTAATTTGTGTCTAAACTGTAAACTAGAATGTAATATATAAAATACCTGCCTGGATTTTCAACCTGGTCCAGCGCTCGAAAATTTCGGACAATCGCGCCTGTATCGAGTTAGGAATTTCAGGTCAAAAGGAATGGTGGCTCGATTTTTCACAGGTGAGAGTGTGAAGCGGGGATGTGACTTTAGTCACAACAAATCGATTTTTGTTAATCCTTAATTTCTAGTCAGAAAAATAAAAATAAATCGTTTTTGGATATACAAAGCAATTTAATGTCGATTTTCATAATAATCGACTTTTGTATAATTATTTCACTTGATGTTAGGCAATAATATTTTTGTCATATAATTTTCGATTGCCCTGCAGTAGGACATAGAACAGGCTACATAAAAAAATATGATAGAGCTAAAATAAGCATTGCAACGAAACTAAATGTTGAATGTGGCCTAAAACGAGGTGTGTTGTATGTTAATCTATGTTACGCAAGACTCATAATATTTCATTGGAGTGAATTTACGAGCGTGTCCCAGAATAATCGAATTTACATAAACGGAAATTATTAAAATCGATTAAAATTTTGTCATTTAATCAAAATTGCAAAATCGTATAATATTAACCGACGTTTTTCATTAAACATCGTTTTGTTTTATAATCCATTATTTTTCACATCCCTAGTTTCGAGGGGTTTCGATT
The DNA here is from genome assembly GCA_024500475.1 of Phthorimaea operculella. NCBI lineage: Eukaryota > Metazoa > Arthropoda > Insecta > Lepidoptera > Gelechiidae > Phthorimaea > Phthorimaea operculella. The sequence continues at coordinate 138,668 of JANFCV010000164.1, forward strand.
TTGAAGTGTCCAATCTATTCAGACATTTCAGCCTTGCCGAGCTTTGTTTCACACTTGGCGAGTTGACAATTTTATTGGTTCTGTGCAGGTGTAAAACGCATTTTAAATGTAGATACTTGAAGTTTGGAAAATACGCTTGTGAAGTTGGAAGTTAATTTGGCGTTTAGAAAATTCATAAACGGTTCTTCTGCTTTTATCAGCTCGAAACAAGTAGATGTGTTAAAAAACAAAAAACCCGACTGCGGTAATTTTAAAGTAGTTTTTTGCTGTAAAAATCCGTTATCTTGAATCACTTGTCACTTGCGCTGCTGAGACGAATCTAACGACACCTATGTCAAAATTCAACTATCCGTTTGGGCTGTAGCCCCTGAAAAAGAATTTTCTTGTCCACATACTTACATACATAGCATACTCTCGAAAAACATACTCCTTCTGAGGCAGTTGGATAAAAATAACCTACCTTCTAAAAGTAAAATTCTATAAAAAATACTATATAAGTGCCTATCCCCTTCTTTCAGATGACTCACACAGAACTAGCGACGATTTTGACGCTTGAACTGGAATCTCAGAGGAACTCAACGTAACTGAAAAGATATTCCTCTGGTTGCCACGAACGTCATATTTCTTGGATTAAAATCGACACTGAATAATTTTGATTCTTGTGTCAGATTTTGCTTTATTTCGTCATCGAATTGAATCTAGCAATCCTTAACAAGTCACAATCGCGAGATCCAAATAGGGTCGAGTGATTCTTCTGTGAACTCTCTATTGTGCTTTCAGGGCGTATAAATCGTTAAGAAAACAAATATCTACGATTAAATCTGCTGGAAGATCATCTTATGATAATAAAGCCTTTAGTAAGTAGTACTAGAATAATATGCCTGCGGCTACACATAGATCTTGCCAAAACGTAAGACAAAGCGGCACTTCATCATTTTTTTATCGCCAATTTTCCTTCCTCCTATAAATGGAACCCACTTAATGATAAATTGAAGGAATTTCCGTCTTACACGCCCTTATTATTTTTTGCCGTGTGGTGACGTCTTAGAATAGCATCACCGTATATCTTTCCCGTGGGTGTCGTAAGAAGCGACTAAGGGATTTGAGAGTTGATGTGTATTGCAATTTTAGGCGACAGGTTGACAATCTATCACTATGGTGATATACAGTCTTCTGAATGATTGCCAACTTTTGTCAGACTTCCTTAGCCCCAAGCTCCACAGAGAGGACATAGAACATGCCCTACGACGCTTTACGTTTGATATTGCGACGCTTTGGCGACGCTTGGAAAAGATTTCCATATAAAATGTCGCCACACATACACAAGCGTCGCCAAAGCGTCGCATCTATGACAGCTAGCGTCAAAAATTAAGAAGAATGTTTGACGATTACTTGTCTGTCAACTGTCATTCTTACGTCCTATGCCCTTCGTTTTTTTGGTGGAGTTTGCGCCTTACAGCCGTCTACGCTCTGCCTACCCTGCTGATAGTCAGCATTTAAGCTGAAGCGATGAGTGCCGAAATACCGATGGCGAAAGGTCCCGGTTGTTTCACCTTCATTTCGGATCATCAGGCTTCAGCTTAAATGCTGACTAAGTGAATAAGGATTGAACTGTAATGTGTACAAGTGGCTTAACGTAGAGGACAAAACTCACAAAAGTTGTCGCAACACACTCGTGAGACCGATGCCTCGCAGATTCGCATTCATAGTCCATCATATCCTCCAGATTCGCATTCATAGTCCATCATATCCATTCACTTATACTGGTTTCCTTTATAGTTTTCAATGAAACCCAGTAGGGACAGCTAGATCTGTTTAAAGATTGGTCAGCTAGTAACTGTACCTGGGTACATTTAACAATATTGACCCCAAATAAGGAAGAATTTTTTTAATCTTGAAAGGCGATTAGGGCAAATAGAAATCTATTTTTAGCCTCACTGAAAACCTGTTAAAATGTTCGGAGCTTACCTAAATGAGTGTTTTCACTCCATTACCTCTGATGGATGTAAAGCTAACTAAGAAGAGAGTTATCTTTTTCCAAGAAAATTGAGTAGATTTTTTCATAAAACCTTTTCCGGAGTGTTGATTAGTTTAAAATAAATGGGTGTCAAGCTTTTTGAACCGACTTTATAGAAAAAATAGGGTTCTTTTTGTAGAGATCTTTGATTTTTATGATTTTCAAATGGTCTTCCCATGGGTAGGTATACTTTATTTGTGGTTGTTTGTTGTTTATGCAGCAAAAAATATAAAACATTTTATGATTTTATGCAACTGTTTCTGAATTATGAAGTGCGAGGATTTTTGTATGTAAGTAGAGGATCACACGTTAAGTCCGTTGCTGCGGCATATTAGCGCTGCGGAACAGATAAATTTATGTCAAATGGTTTGACCATCCGTGTCAAACTGTTCGAAACAAACCGCATTTGTATTAAAGCAAAGATAACAACATTCAAAAGAAACTATTTTATTTGTACACTCGTATTTTTCATTTATTTCTGTACAAACTACATTCTCATTGTTCAAATAAAACGTCCAAGCAGCTTGTGTTTTTTACTGAAAAGCAATTACTTTAACAAGCTTTTAGTTATTTCACTTAGAAATAACAAGTGGTACCGAATCGCCCGCCCCAAGGGTCCCGTTGTCTACATTTCTGTTTGCTAGTGCAATCACCCGAGGGTCAATGAACGATAAAATGGAGTAAAGAAACTAGAGATAGATACCTTTTCAGTTCTAAAAGTTTTTCGAGGTAAACGGTTTTGTTTTTCAAGTGGAAAACTTAGTCATGAAACGACCCAAAAATCTCTGGACATACCTGTCGTTTACCCAGATCATTAAAGCTTAAGTACGGCTATTCGATTAGGTCATGTTTGATACTGTTGAACGTATACTAGATGACATGTCATCAAAGAAAAATAGACCTTTTGACATAATTTTGACAGCTATTAAATATGAAATATTAGAACGGCTTTACTTTAGCAGAACACAACGACATTAAAAAAAGTCGCAGGCTATTGCTACGACGTAGGAGTTCGTAGATACTTGCTACAGCAAATAGAAAGAAAGATTGAGATGAGACAAGATAATTTAAATCAGCATCCACCATTATATTTCAGACAGATTATACACCCAGTAATACGTATATATCTGGGGGCACGGCAGTGCCCCCACCAAGTCGAGCTGAAAGCGGCACGGCCGTACCATCCTTTTCTCGAACCAGTTCAGGCCATTTTTGACCCCCCCATAACTCCCTTGTCAGTAAGTTTAGAACCCTCATTTTAAAATATCTTAACAAGCACTGCATAGACACGATTCATTTCAAATTTCATTTAATTTGGACCAGTAGTTTAGAAGTTATAGTTAGTCAAAGTTTCTTAATTTTCTGCCTGACTGACTGACCGATCATCAAAATTCTAAGGTACTTCTAGCAGACTGAGGAGCTTGAAACTTAGAATACTCCTTGTATTTAGTGTATGAATAAAGGGAAAACTATAACATTCTGCAAATTCGGTTGCAACCGCATAACTAACTTTGTATTTCAATACAAATGTATAGGATTACAAAGTTAACTTTGCGGATGGGCTTTGAGGAAATCTGTAGCTGAGGCTCAAGAAGTAGTTCCAGATAAGAGAAAGAAGAAGACCATCTACAAAAAGAAATGAGATCCCACCAAAAACATTTACTTGTAAAAAGAACCAAGTCTCGCCTCTCAGTTCATCTACTGTAAAAAGTTGTGAGATCCATGTGATGCCAAGTCGGTTATTGATTTATTCAAGGACTACTTCAGGGAACTTTCATCTTAAGCTATTGCGTAATTAGGTAACAGACATCATCTTACAGTAACTATATCGATATTTAAAAACTTTTATATTTACAATAACTAGAATGACTTGGCAATCGCACACTATTTGCTTGTGAGATACGATGGTCTAGTGCGATGGCCGGGTCATTCTAGTTATTGTACATATAAAAGTTTTTAAATATTGATATAGTTACTGTAAGATGATGTCTGTTACCTAATTACGCAATACCTTAAGATGAAAGTTCCCTGAAGTAGTCCTTGAATAAATCAATAACCGACTTGGCATCACATGGATCTCACAACTTTTTACAGTAGATGAACTGAGAGGCGAGACTTGGTTCTTTTTACAAGTAAATGTTTTTGGTGGGTACCTATTTTCTATAATCAATGTTTTAAAGAACCGCTTATTTCAGATTCGTTTAGGTTTTATTCTATTACAAACAGCGAACCAAAATAAATAGAAAAGAATCAAACCAATTGTTGAAGATATTTATTTTCTTTTCTTTTATAATCAAACCACAGTACGACCGTTTGAATAGCCCATATTTGACAGCTGTCAAAACAACGTTAATGCTAAGATCGCCTATATAAGGCATATTTTTTTGTAGACATGTCTTCTGGTACTGGTTTGACAGCTGTTAAATATAGCCTTTACGAACGGCCGTACTTCAAGGAAATTTAGTGACTATCTCTGGGAGCAAATGTCTTCATAACTGCGGCAAAGCGACTCAACAACTCGAATTTAAAGCAAATACATCGGCCAGTTACGTGCGGAGTTAATTACATACACACGCTATACTGAGAAATGCTGCGGCAAATACTAAATGCCTTATTAAAGTACATAATAATATGAACATGATATGACAAACGGGAAATAATTAGACATGCCGAGGTTTATACAGATTAAAATATACACAGGGTGTAAATATGATATACAGACTATTTTGCACATAAGTATATTGTGAAATGGAAATTAAAAGACACAATTTCGTAGATGCGGCTGGTACCATGCTGGTTTTATGTTGGTGTACTTTTCGTTTCCTCAGCTCTAACAATTCCTTTAAAAATAAAGTACAATTACGAGGTTGGTACTTTATAATTTATTTCGGCACTACGTGTATTCCTATACGCTAGATATTTGGAGACACAAAAGGCAGCTAAAATAGCATTTGAGAGAATGAGCATCAGTGTTTCCTGTATATTTACGTAGCAAACCGACTGGAATACAAAGCAAACAGTTAGCCCACCTACTTGTCCAGCTAATTACTGGCGCACAGGACACTGAGACATGTCGAGGTAAATACTAAATACCTGATTATCATACATATATAGTGCATCTACAGAGGTGACAATTCTGTATTTTGTCGCATGCCTAGAAAAAAAAAACAGTAAAAGAGACCAACGCAAGAAACCATCATTACAACAAACAAAAACGTGGTTCATCTTGCGCTTTAATAGCCAAACTGGGGACAAATTCACAATCCGTAACGTGATAAAATAGCATACTAGAATACCAACCAGGGAATCTAAGCTGACTCTATCTAAGACGTTGGGATCCTGAGGCTAAGGCTCATGCCACTAGACCACAGAAACAGTTTAATTACTGGTACACAGGAGACTGAGAGACGCCGAGGTAAATACTAAGCACCTGATTATCATGCATGGTGCTACTACAGAGGTGAGAATCCCGTACCGAATCCCGCTTTTGTGTTTTGATTGAAACTATTTATCACGTTAATGAGCTGTAAGACATGTGATCAATATAATAATAACATTTATGATTATGATTATTGTAGACGTCTAATAATCAGTCATAGTATTCTTTACAATTTTTGTCTCTTTTTACTGGTTTAATTTTAAAGAAAATGGTCAGAGCTTCATAAAAAAGACGAGACAAGCTCGTAACATCCTTTGTGCGTAATATTAGCGCTGCACGTTAGGACTATATGAATTTTGACCTTGAATTGTCAGTTTATGTCAAAAGGTTTGACAGATGCATGCGTCGACGCAGCGTTGTGCGATGCACAGCGCTTGCGTATGCGTCTAAGGAACCGTATAACATAAATCTTGCATAAATCGTATTGGTGGAAAATCGCATTTTCCTTACACATGCGAAAGCACTGCGTAAATATAACGCCGAAACTGACGATACTTGTGTTTCTCTTCAAAAGCACAAATCCTTTGAATCTCTAGGACACCCGTGGGAAAGAAATGGGTCTAAGCTTAAGCCAAAACATTGTAACGAAATATCGTTCCTTTATTTTATGAAAATGTGGATAAATTCTCCTATTGAAACATGTAATACTAGTGACAGTCTGTGCGCCCTATTTGCCGGGTACGAGCGTTTTAAAGCCGGGATCAGACCCGTAAAATCCTGTATACGAAAACAACAAAAATATGGAGATAAAATAAAAATGTATTTGGAAAAGTTTTGTGGGAACTAGATGTTTGGTAAAATGTGGTAAATAGAAGGTCCCTAGGCAGACGGCCAAGGGACCTTCTATTGACTTCTGACTTCTTAATAATTCTCGGTTTATGTATTGAGATTTTTTAATGCTCTGACAGTGCTATATTATTCTCATAAATTGAAAAATTCTTCAGAGGCCGTGGGGAACCGCGTCCCACTACTCCGCCAACTGAGCTACGGGCGCCTGGCTGACACTGATGAATTTTTCAAGCTCTTGATGCTCGTCTCCAGGCGACATCTTGTAGTTTGTATAACAATACTTTGGTTAGTTTACATTACAGTAGGAATTCAAACCATAAACCATATTCTTGGCTATTTGCAACCAGTCGTGTGATATTGGCTTGCAATGGCATCTAACCCGGGGGTTTCGTAAAAAGCCACAAAGGTATAAATTCTTCCAGGCAGTAGGCAGCAGCGCTCCGTGTTCATTTGTCTGAGAGATATCATCTTACGTCTAAGACCCTAGCTCCACACAAAAGACGCAAGACGTGAGACATGCGACATCGCAACGCTTGAACCCATTTCCATATGAAATTAATGAAACAGAATGGCCAAAGCTACACACGTGAGACGCACTGACGATCACTTGTCTGACAGATCTCATCTTACGTCTATGCTATGGAGCTTGCGTCTTACGTATTAAGTCTCGTCTGTGGAGTTTACGCCTTGCTCTTGGTTATACATGACACACTCACACTCGTTTCATGACATGACACGTAGCGTTTCCTCACCATCTTCTGTCTGTGCAACTGCAAATCGAAGTATTGGTCAAAGTGCATGCAAGTGCTTACTGCCGCGCCGTTAGTGCAAGCTGGGTGGGCCACTTGTATTGAATTATGTTGGAATGCCAGCGAACTTCTGCTCTGCCTGTCCTACTATTAGACAAGGTAAGTACAAGGTAAGTAAATGAAAATTGGAAATTGAATAAATGGCGACCAGAGATCGAACCCACTGCAGCTCTGCCACTGAGCTAGCGTTACACCGGTCGATACGTGTAAACTATTTCTTGATCTCCGTCTCGATTCCGGGTCGATATGCTTAGTATTTTTGCAATTTCATAAGGAAAGTAAAATATGTATTTTGGAAAGGTACTGTCCGAAACAAAGATTGCAGTATATGGTTACTTAGAGCATAAGTTACACAACCTTATCAGAGGCAGCAGCCTACCTGTAGTAGGTGGTTGCAAAACTCTGGCACCAGTATTCATCGGGTCGTTGTATGACTTCGAGCATCTTCCGTCCCGTTCCGGCTCCGGTTGTATGACATGGTTTCTTACAAAAAAATAAGAAGATTTTGAAAAAGTTCAAGATTTTTTTAACTATATTTACTCCATGAGAACCCAATAAACTTGAGTCTTGGATTTGAAACATAAAAGTTGATTAATTAATAAATTACTTACGCATACAAAGCAGGCTTAGATTATAAAAATTAAATGAAGATGAAAGGGAAAATTAAGTGCTTAATTAATATTTTTTTAATTATCTACACGTGTTTCGCACAAAAAGGTTTTAAATAAAGAGAAAGCTTCGCTTACAGGATGTAAAATAATTAACTGTAAATATTTTAAGGGTTGAAACAACCTACGAAACTGACCGAATTTCCCCAAGGAATTATAATATGGGATTGTAACTCTCATACAAAATTTACCTACCTACCAGCCGACCGAGTCAATATCAAAAGAAGATAAATCGCTTATTTACCTTAAAAACTATCGCGATAAGACCCGTAAAGTAACTATTACGTGTGAAAGTAATCGCGAGTGCTTTAAAAGTTATATCAAAAAAAGAGTTAATTTTTTATGTATCTACCTATGTTCCTAGGAAAAAGTTGTTTAGTGTCACGGATTAATAAACCAATTTTAGTTGAAAAAGTTCTCTTAAACCTACCAGCAGAAACTAAAGCCCCATCGTAAAGGATAAACAATATTGGATTAAAAGCTATTAAAACTCATAGTTCTGAACTCAGGCACAGGACAGTTTAATGCTTCGAGAGGGAGTTGGACATTTAAACTAGTTATGATTTCGTTTTAAACCAGATGTCGCTAGAGGATCGGAAAATTGAAGTACAGTTTGCAAGCTTTTACGGGCTTTATCTTCGGAGGACACAAGTCAGAACTTAGGGTGCAAACTCCACAGAGTAGACGTGAGACGTAAGATGGCATCTGTCAAACAAGTGATCGTCGAAGAAAAGAAATGTGCGACGTTGCGACGCTGGAAACCCTTTCTATACAGGGAGTAACAGAAAGGGTATAACAAGCCGAAAGGAGGTCAAGGTATTCATGAAACTGAACAACTTTCCCCATGGAACATGAGCCGAGATATAAAAAAAATAGGACCTATCATAGTAAATCAATGAGCTGATCGGCGATTTTGCATGGGAGGTACAAATTATTTTTTTGCATTTCGTCCTATGTTCCATGGGGAAAGTTGTATAGTTTCATGAGGACCTTTGACCTCCTTTCGGCTTGTTATACCCTTTTTATTACTTTCTCATTTAAAATGTTTCATTCATTCAGTAGAAACAAAACTACGTGAGACGCGCGTCCTATCAATAACGACTGACGATCGCTTGTCTGACAGATGTCATGTTGTCCTTCGCGTCGCGCGTCTAATTGTTGAGCTTGTCCCAAGTAATAGTACGTCAAGATGTAAAGCAAATACCTGCCATTTGTGGGGAAGACCATGTCCAGCAGTGGACTATTGCAACTATTGAAGAACGAATGTATGACGTTAGGAAGTAGTCATTATCTGTGAGTAATAGAAAATTCTTACAGCAGAATAATGCCATATTACTCTTACAGAAAAACCTGTACTGCGCGGTGGTCGAAATTGCTAAAAGCGCCTTTGGACCGTAATATGCCAATTTTCAACTCATTTTCACAGAATAGCAGCATTGAGGTTAACATATTCTGCGAACTATCATACTCCGGAAACTTGTGAAACTAATGGAGAGAAACGGGTCAATATTTGAAAACCGTTCTTCGGGTCCCTTGACTGGCGAATTTTTTATTTTCGTTTTATGGTTATTTTAATATTGCATAATTATTAAGACCTTAATTCGAAGTTATTAGTGAAAAATCACTTAAATCGAACCACAAGTTTCGTCAAAATTCAATTCTGAAATTTGAGGTGCCAGTCAACGGGACATTTTGCGCCAGTCAAAGGACAAAATGAGCTGAAACTCTTAAAATTTGCTTTTAACTAACTAGAATTGAAATAAAAGACGCCGCTGCCAATCAGGCACACAATAGAGACACCACGAGCGAGCCAGCTTGAGATATGGCGCAGCCAGTCTAAGAGACCAATAGGCAGCCTGAGAGGCAAAGCAGTGAGCCAGAGAGACGATGTAATCATCCTGAGATATGACACGGCTAGCCTGCTACATGACACGGCCAGCCCGACATACGATGTGGACAGCCTAAGAAATCACGCAGACAGCCACAGCCACGAAGCCATCAGTCTGAGACAAGACGCAAGCCCGAGTGGCCTGTACCTGTAATGCAACGCAGTCAGTCTGAATGAGTCATGACACGGTCAGCCTGAGATACGACGCGGTCAGTCTGAGACACGACGCGGCCAGCCTGAGGTAAGATGCGAACAGCTTGAGAAACGATGCAGCCAGCCTGAAACACAATAAAGTGCGCTTGTGATAAGAAGCAGCCATTTTGAGTGACTACTAGGCATCCTGTCAACACAGCGCAGTCAGTGAGACATAACGAGGCTTGTCTGAGACAAGAATTAGCTAGCCTGAGACATGAAGGAGACAGCTGAAACACAATGAAGCGTATAATGGATGTAGGTTCTGTGCAAAACTAGAGCAATCAAATGCAGAAATTTCATCGTAATAATTCAGTGTATAGTCAGTCAGTTATACATGAAGAAACGTCTTGCTAGCAAGCACACTTTTTTTTTTTTTTATCTATGATGGGCTTACTCTTGACCCCAATCTTACCCTAGAGCAGAGATGGGATCTACGGTGGAGCGAGCTTGCCCAGAAGATGCCTATTCACTCTAGACTTAAAGAGATTCAGGTTATATGCACTCGGAAATACAGACGCAGGCAGGGAATTCCATTCTTTAGCCGTGCGCATAAAGAAAGATGATTTGAAGCGCTTAGTACAATCTGTAGAAGACCGATATGCAAGCAACCTTGCGGCGGTGAGCCAGGCTGTGAAGCTTGGTCGCCACCAGTTTTTTATCGCCTAATAATCTCACACGTGTAATCGCACACGTGTAATTCTGTAACTATGGTGATTTGACTAAAGTTGTGCAGCTTTACATAGAGGTAGGTAAAAACCATACATTAGTAGGTACAACGAGCACCAAAATGAAGCCAGCCCAAGTGACTACTAGGCTGTCTGAGACACGACGTAGTCAGTCTGAGAGACGATGCAATCAGCCTAAGACACGACGCGGCCAGCCTGAGACACGACGAAGTCATCTTGAAAGACGACACATACAGCTTAAGAGACGATGCAATCAGCCCGAGACATAGTGCGGTCAGCCTGAGACATGACGCAAAGAGCCTGAGACACGACGCAGTCAGTGAAATCTAAAGATACAACGTGGTCAGCCTAAGAGGCGATATAATCAGATTAAGATATGATGCAGCCAGTCCAAGACAACACTAGGCAGCCTGAGAAATTACACAATAAACCTGAGACACAGCGTAGTCAGTCTAAAAGAAGATGCAATGAGCCTCAAACACGACACAGCCAGCCTGAGTTTTTTTTTTATAAACAATGGGTAAGCATTTGTCCGCAATCTCACCTGACGTGACTGTCTCTCAAGTGACGATGCAGACGATGATGGAACATGCTCGCCCAGATAATGCCTATTCACTCTCACCTTGAAAAGGCCCAGGTTATAATGTTCCGGAAACAGATTGGCAGGCAGGGAGTTCCACTCCTTAGCAGTTCGCATTAAAAATGTAGAAGCGAAGCGCTTTGTGCGAATTTGCGGGATGTCTACGATATAAGGGTGGAATCCCAACCGGCGTCTCGTGCACCGAAAATGGAATGGTGACGGAGGTATCAGGTCATGGAGAGGTCATGGAGAGACTGTGCACACTCCCCGAAATGTATCGTGTTCGAGGCTCTGCAACTTTGCGCCAATAAGTGCCCTATCAGCGATGAGTTTCTTGGAGCGCTTCTCAATCGAGTCCAGCTGGTATTTGGCAGACCCGTCCCATAGGTGACAGCAATACTCCATGCAGGAACGGACTTGAGCCTGGTATAGTTGTGAAAGCTGTAGGTACTGTTGTGAAGTATCGCCTGACCTTCGTGAGGATTCCGAGTTTTTTTGCTGCAGTCGTGGCCAAAGACTCAATATAATGTCCAAAGTTCAGGTCAGATGAAAGGTTTCCGCCAAGAAACTCAAGATGGTTGGAAATCGGTACGGATACACCTCGGAAAGTCGGAGTGAGGTCGAAGGGACTCCGTTTAGTGGAGAATAGACATGCCTGTGTTTTAGATGCATTAAACTTGACAAGACTTGCATCATCCTATTCGGATATTGCTTCAAGATTCAAGTTTAGGCGACTCACTAGGGCCTCTCGACAGGACTGAGTAGATTCATTGCTGGCCTTTGCACTGGACAGGTACCTATCAACAACCGTGTTGTCATCTGCATACCCAAAGGTGTCGGGCGTCATATCGTTGATGTGCAGCAGAAATAGGGTTGCGGAAAGTACAGACCCTTGAGGGACGCCGGCATCAATAGCCTGTTCATCTGAAGAGCGTCCCTCTAGGACCACTCGTATTGACCGACCACTCAAGAAGTCTGCGATCCAGTTGCAAAGTCCAGCAGGTAGCCCGTAGGCGGGAAGCTTGTTAATAAGACTTGCGTGCCAGACCCTGTCAAATGCCTTTGAGACATCCAGAGATACGGCGAGGGCTTCGCCGTGCCTCTCGATAGCCTCGAGATACGACGATGTCAGCTTAAAAGATGACACATTCACCCTGAGAGACAATTCAATCAGCCTTAGACATAACGCAGCCAGCCTAAGCAACTAACCAAACACATGAGAATTGATGAGTGACTCAGACTATCAACACGGTAAACGGTGCTGCTCACCTCCTAGAAACCCTTAATATCCACGACCATTGGGCACCAGCAATATCCACAGAAACTGGGCTGACACGGGGTGGTGCTATTCATCTCTGTTGACACGCCACAAAACACGAAAGTATGCACAAAGAGTACAAAACCAATCAATTAAATAACATGTGTGACATGTGTCCTTTGACTGGTAAGAAATGTCCATTGACTGGCGAAAATGCCAGTCAAATGGCGCCAGTCAAAGGACCGAATTTTATGTTTTTTGTGACTTATTCGTAAACCATTAAACATGATCAAAATTTGTAAACAAATCTTAAATCTCAATAAAATATGTGACATTATGTTCAAAGAATAATTTCTTTGTAATAACTCTTTCACTTAGAAAACATGCCCAGGAAAAGGACCTGACGCAAGTATAAAAATATGACCCGAAAACTGAAAACCTCCTATTTTATTTTGGGAGTGCCAAGGAGCCACCTGTTTCCTCTCCTGAGATGACAAAGAGTTCCTGGCAGAAGGAGGAAACAAGACCTAGCTAATAGTTATCTTAGTTTCAACATACGAGTCGTTTAAGACCACGCGTTCAGAAAACACAAAAACGTGTGACCAACATAAAACGACAGTTTTATCGATGAACACAGTTAAATATTGTACTATTTATAATTTATTACAAATCTACATTATATAAGGATTATTTTAATAGGTAAAATATTCCATCATGTCCAGTTAGATAAAATTCTACACGTGTTTGAATTTTGGAACTGCTAAGTGTGACACGCGAAGAACGCGTATTTTACCCCCGATTTCAGGTTTCAAATCAAGTTTTAGTTAAATATATTTTATATATTGTGGATGGAATTTAACTTTCCAGATTGTAATGGTTCAGCCGTTCACGCACAAATATAATTCTTAATTACTAATATATTTACTAACAATATGCTTTGTTTATGAGCACTTTTTGGATGAAAGTCATCTTTCAATAATGCATAATTCTTTCATACCATAAATTGCGCTCAGTTTAAACACAAATATCAGAATAGATGCATTTTGTTTGTGGCAACAGAAATTTCAAAGATAGTTGAACGATTTTTGTTTCAAAATAGACCAGAAATAATATTTTTATATTCCCAAATCAATGTTGATTCTAGCCAATTCGTGTATAGTAGCACCATCTATTGATATTGCACAGAACTAGCTAAATGATACGTGACGTGAGGCAGTGCACTGTTTTACGAGTAATATCTGAGCAACGAGATTGGAGTCGATGTGTCACTTCACGAACGTGGAAAAAGGTGTGATTGGTCGTATCACGGTGTAAAGAATATTCCTATTGGTTGATACGCTTGTTCCGACCAACCGGGCTCTGAATGCGCGGCGCGGTCGAGCGCCCGCCACCCGCCACCTTTGCGCGTGCAGCGGCGCCGGCGAGGCGCCAGCTGCCGCCAGTTCGAGACGCGCGGACGCGCCACTTTGGGGCGGGACAGCGGACGCAGCGGCCGGGAGCGACTGCCGCCTGCCCGGACACGACGCTCGGCACACTTTGCCGCATCTTATTGCGGATTATTGGACAGGCAGGGAAGTAGTAGTTTTCTTTATGGGAGGGCTTTGTTTAACTTTGAAGAAACCCTGGTAAGGCCTTTTATTTTCTCTGATTTTACAATTTTTATTCCATTCTATTTAAAAGTGGTTTTGATTTTTCTGTATTATTTTGTGCCTAGGATGTACGTTGCTGGCAGTTCGCATGTGTTCTATTTTGCGGTTTCTAGATTAATTTTCATTGTGTTGCTACCTCGTGTTTATTCTACCTGTTTCCCATTTGTCTTTTACGTATGTGATAAACGTAAACATGCCATTGATAAATTCTAACTGTTTTGCAAGTATGTATAGTGCGTGAGTGATAGCGGCTAGCGGGAAGACGGAGAATCGCCGCGAACAGTTTTGTTTCTACCCTCTTATTCTTGCTTCGCGGTGGCGTCATCATTCCTATGGCGGGTCTCACACCTGACATCCGTCGCTGCGCATTTTTCGCTCACACAATTTGTATGAGAAGATGGCATATTGCAGGTAAATGGGAAAAGTAGGTAGATAAAAACAGGATAACCGAGTGAGTATGACATTATTGACAGTGGGCTCGATAGGCAAAGTTGTGGAAAAAAAATCGTAACCGTTTTAACCGACTGTTGAAAACAGGGGTGTCACATCGATATGTGTGTAAAAGGAAATTTATAAATCCTATATTGTTTTGATTTGTTGAAAAATGAAGAAGTAACCGACTAGGAAAATTGTACGGTATGGTGTATTTCTTGTTGTGAACAATGGCGAGCTATCCAGCAGTGGAATCGCAATCCGGTTTCTATGGACATAAGATTTATACATACTATAATAGGTTAGCGTTACAAGTAAAGTAGATGATTGGTGAGACAATACCGCCAATTTTCGTAGAAGGTAGGTAGATTATTTACTGAAGCTCATGTCTAGCAGTGGAGTGTGGTGTTTATAGGTGTGTAAAACCGATTAGTGATGTAGTGATGCCCATATTAGGTAGTGGATAATGATGAAATGGCATAATCTGTTCATACAACTTATATTATGGGATGACTTTAGAATACTGACCCACGAATATGGGGTATCTAAAGGTTGCATTCTATAGGGGATGATTCTAGCTTTCATTTGATACTATTTTCAGTGTGCGGAAACGTCTAGAAATAAAGTTATGAGGTAACTTTAGAATACTGACCCACGAATATTGTGCACCTCTAGGTTGCATTCTATAGGGGATAATTCTAGCATTCATTTGATACTATTTTCAGTGTGCGGAAACGTCTAGAAATAAAGTTATGAGGTAACTTTAGAATACTGACCCACGAATATGGGGTAACTAAAGGTTGCGTTCTATAGGGGGTGATTCTAGCTTTCATCTGATACCAATTTCATAGTAAGGAAATGTTTAGAAACAAAGTTATGAGGAACTTTAGTATTCGGACCCACGAATATGGGATACCTAAAGGTTGCATTCTATAGGGGATAATTCTAGCTTTCATTTGATACTATTTTCAGTGTGAGGAAATGTTTAGAAACAAAGTTATGATGTAACTTTAGTATACTGACCTCCGAATATGGGGAACTAAGGGTTGCACTCTGAAGGGGTTATTCGAGCATTCATTTAATACCATTCTTAATGTGAGAAACGTTTAAAAGCAAAGTTACAGGGTAACTTTAGTATCAGGCAGTACGAATTTAGGTTCAATAAAGGTTGAGTTTTGTAAGGGACAATTTTAGATTTCGTTTGATACTATTCTTAGACTGAGGAAATGTATGGGAAACGAGATACGGGAAGACTTTAGTATCCAACGATACAAGTTTAGGGTTGGAAAAGGTTGCTTTTTGTAGCAGGCAATTTTAGCCTTCCTTTGATGCCATTTTTAACCTGCGGAAATATTTAGAAGAGGAGATATAGATTAATATTGGTATTTGCGGTCACCCATCCATTTGCGGTCACCCATCCATTTTAGGTAACTCATCCATTTTCGGTCACCCATCCTTTTGGTTATTTAACTGTTCATGCTCATAATTCTTGCGAGGTAGACATATAATAGAAATGGTATTGTTTCATGGTAAAGTTTATCGTTTGAAATAATTTGATAAAGCTCGGTTTGCCTATAAATTTATACATTAAATCAACAATAAGATAATAGTTATTTGTTGTCAACCTTCTAGTACTACTAGTAACTTGCTTAGAAATAAAAATATAATGACACCTACAAAAATGGAAAGCTTTCTAGGGATGTGACAATTTAGCACATATCTTTGGTTCAAAAGAAAGAACGAATTTTAATTCTTTGGGGAATCAGGAGACAGACTGACTATCTGACGTAGATTCCTTGTTCCAAGTAGATTCAGTAAAAGTAAATTCAGAAAGAAAAATTATTCCAAACACTTGGCCATAAAAGTAACTTCCTTGTTTTGCAATACAAAATGCCTTATATTGGACAGCTAGTACATCTGGACGTGGAAAATCCAGCTTTCGCTCCTTTTTGTTACTTATATACGTATCTATTTTATTACACCTCTTTTGGTTTTGCAAATAAAATTTAGTTAAATTACTAAGGCATTATATCTTTTGTAACTTTGATTGTAAATGTAAATTCAGGCACTAGTTTGGGAATAATATAAGGCGGAGGGTGTCCAGTCAGGCTAAGCCGAAACCCACGGTTTGTGTTTGATAGAATATTTTCAGAGAGAGGGAAAACTTAAAACCTACCACCTCTTAAAATAAAACTACATCTGAAAATACAAGCACACTGGTGAACAATTTCATAAAATAAGCCAGGGAGCGGGGCGGGGCTCCAACCTTAAGCCTTACCAATAAAATACTCAAGTACTAGCGACATAGTGACTTATAAGTAGAATTGATTCGGCAGCGCTTTACTTAACTTTATTTTATGTCGTTCTGTGCTAGTTGCGCCTTGACTTGAAGTACCTTTACTTACATAATATATTCTAACGGTGCTGCTGATTGATTTATTTATTGGTGTATAGTTTTCTTATGAAGCTATGTTAAGCGGATTATTCTTCAAAATAATGGTTAGATTAGTTAGGACACACCATTCCTTATCAGCAAAGAAGTTTGGGTTACTACTTATACACAACGTAGGGTTGATGATCACCTGGCCGATTCATAAACCTCAGTGAACCCAATTCTGGTAACCATGTTAAGTAGGTTTTTATCTATTCGGATTCTGTGTTTCGCGTTTGTAGGTAGATTAGAAAAAAAAAATGTTTGGGGTAGGGGAGGGACATTACAATTTGGTGCCGTGACCAGGATAGTTACCGCTGGGTTATTACGGGTCTTTTCATCAATTCATAAGAGTTCTTTCTGTTGACGGTTTTCTTGACATAATTAAACTCAAATATGGTCACGTTACAATTTGCTGTACCGTGACCAGGATATGCTTTTCGGGGTTTCGCAGATTAGTTATATACATGTTTTACTTTACTATTAATAGTGTTATTGTATGGTTACTTCAGAGTTGGGAACACTTTGGTTCAAAGTGGTTACTTTTGTAGCCACAATTTGTTGCCGTGAAAGAGGAATGATAGGAATGGTGTCTTATAGGTTTTATGGTTTGTTAACGTCGTTAGGGTTATTGATCTATTAGAGAGGCTTTTGTTTAGATAGGGGGTCGAATACAAACCACGGAAGGTTTAGTTCCATCGATTTTGTTAGGGTTCTAGTGGAGCCGGTACTATTTAAGATAGAGAGTGGATTATGTTCGATTTCTAGTGAAGCAAATATTTTGAATGGAGGGTCAAATAAAAGAAAACCTAAATGGATTGGTAGTTAACGTTGTTATATTCAAATTTATCTGAAAGGGGGTCGCAAAAGAAACTGTTAGTAGGTTATTTTTTATGTTTTACCTATCTGTCTGAAATAAAATTATGGGGGTCGTTAGGTCTGTTCTTAAGTTATGTAAATATTTTAGTAGTTGTTATCTGATAGGGAGTCGCGTTTGAAATTATGGGGGTCGTTAGTTATGTTGAAATGAGTCGTGTAATCTTTCTTATAATAATTCTTATCTAAAAGGGGTTGTATGAGAAGCTGTTAGTGAGTGGGTTATTAGTATGTGTACCTATTTATCCGTTATAAAGTCATGGAGGGGAGTTAGGTTTGTTCATAGGTTATGCTTGCGTTCGAGTAAAGTCAACACTAGATTGGCGTCTTGTATAAAACTATGGGGGTCGTTAGTTTTATTAATTCGAGTCATGTAAGCTTTCTTGTAGGAAAAAGAATCTGTTAATGTCTGACAGGAAATGACATTTGAAACTATGGGGGTCGTTAGCTCACATGTTTATCTAAGGTATTAGTCTCAATCAGGTGAACTTTTTACAAATCTATTGATTATTTGATTTTAATAATTTTCTTTTTAACTTCTAGGTTCCTTCCATATGAGAGACGAAAAGAAAATTCATTTTTGAATAAACCATTTTGGTTGAGGGTAGATAATTTTATTTGGGGAATCATTTAGTGCAGATAAGGCTTAGTCTTTTGCAAATATGCGTAAAGCGTAAAATTTATTCCAAATGTTGTTTGCCTGGAACATATGACCGACAAACATAAGTTTTTCTTTCTTTTAATTAAGCGTTTTTGCGTAAAATGTTTCGATACTTAGCAAGAATTAGATATGAAACTTGATTTTTTTAGATATAACAGTTAAAATGAGTAAAGTTAGTGCAGCAGCGTAATACATACAAACAAGAAAATATGATGAAATTCCGCGCCTTTTTTTTTTATTTCATCGCGAATGGCGTAGTTTCGCGTTTTTCATTGCATTTGGCGTAACTTCTTACATGGCAAAAGTAGTTAGTTATCCCAACTTTAATTTTAGGACCTATACAAGAAGAACACACACGTTCAAGTTGACTTGTGTTTCCTTCTTATTATGTTTATAAAATTTATGTTAAATGTTTAGATTTAAGAGATTGGGCGGGAGTCTAAGAGTTACGCGTCTCGAAGTGGCGACTCCTCTGTCTTAGGTGATGATGAAAACCAGAACCTACAGGAGGTTTTGCTGGACCTTTTACTCGGACTTTTGGCTACTCGCTACAACAAAAGATTGTGTTTGTCCTTTCTGTTTATTTAAGATATTGGGCGGGAGTCTAAGAGTTACGCGTCTCGATGTGACGACTCCTCTGTCTTAGGTGATGATGAAAATCAGAACCAACAGGAGGTTTCGTTGGACCTTTTACTCGGACTTTTGGCTACTCGCTGCAACAAAAGATTGTGTTTGTCTCGTGACTGTCCTTTCTGTTTAGATTTAAGAATATGGGCGGGAGTGTAGGAGTTACGCGACTCGGTGTTAGGAATCCTCTGACTTAGGTGATGACAAGTTCAGAGCCTACAGGAGTTTTCCTCGGACCTTTTTCTCGGACTCTTCACTACTCGCTGCAACAAAAGATTGTGTTTGTCCCGTGATTGTCCTTTTTGTTTGTAAATGTTTCATCTTTTTCAGGAGCTCTAAGCGTAGTTTTGTATTATTAACATTGCATTTGGCGTAATTTTGTACATTGCACAAAATATAATTGGATACTTATTCCATATTTTCCAGTGTAAAGTAATTTTAATTAACAGTAGGAACTTTATAATGAAGTTATTACCGTTTCTTTTCAATTTGGTAAATAAAATATGTAATTTAATAATAGTAGTTCAACAGTTTTAAAAATATTCACTGATAGTAAGGCCTTGAGGTTCTGCTTGAGGGAGTGAAATTGTGAATGAGGGCGTCTTGACAGAAGAGGAGCAAGGAAGGTTAGGATGTAAAGTTTGGGTTTTGACAGAGAGAGTGAATTTGTGAAAAATATCTTGGATCCTTGAAAGGTGATATAATAAAAGTGTTAAAAATAAAATGTGTGAAGGCTCTTTCAGGATTTCAATAGCCACCTATTAGTGAATACAGGTATTGCATGTCCTTTTAGAAAACACTACACTTACAAGAGGAAGTCATATGGGAATTTGAAGATAGGTATACATTGATTTACCCAAAATCAATGTAGGTATAAGACAGCAGTCATTTCTGTGTTTAACAGATGTTTCGTATGAATTCTGCACTATACACGCAGCACTCAAAGCAAGATGGAAAAACCCAACGCTTTTTCCCCACACACCATCTTTAATTTTTATTAAGGGTGACACACATTATTCCGGGTAGTTAGCGGAGTAGATTTGCTATGGAATTCAAATAGGCGATTCTAAATTATGCGCGATCAGATATTCGGCAAAAGGGTATTGTTGTTTTGCGTAGGGGCAGCATGGGTATCATTTTTCAAATCATGATATATCGAGTATTGACTTGATGCGGAATGCTGGGTCATTAGGACAGAGGGATTATCACACGTCTCTTCCTTATGCAAAGCTGGGATTTAACTCGCTGAATAGATTTTTGCTCATTCTCTAAGAGTTGTCAATAATTTTGGATTTCATGTTGGGTTTATTGCTGCTGACGACTCGGATTAGTTCCACACCACACAAGATACATTTTCGGAGGGATATGCAATTTCTTTAAATTAAATTTTTGTGTTAATTAAATTATTTTACACGGACTCTCCATTTGTGCCTACCATTTTTGTGCGAGCTTTTGCTTAGTTCATCAATGAAGGATGTTTTCTTGTGTAATGGAAGCAATTTTACTTTTCCATGACTGTGGTCTGTTGGCTTATCAATGTAGCGTGAACGTTATGAAACTCAATGATCTTTGATGATGTACATGAGCGTTCCTCTTACAAAACCTGACAGACTGACAACTTAGGAAAAGGAGAGGAGTTGTTATTTAAGGACATAAATAAGCTAACAGAATCCATAGCTTGGATATATTTTGTTGACATTTAGCCTAAAGACACTTAAGATACACGGAACAAATGAGGATTTATGAAAAGTTGATGCTAGGTTAGAGTAAAATGCTTGGTCAGAATAATGAACAAGTCATGTGAATTTTACAGAATTATCTGTCTGTTTCATAAATCACTCCACTTACATGCAGGAAACAGCGCAATGCAAACTTCCCCACACTCAAAGAAATCTGCTTTATTTACAAACTTCATTATTTGTCAAACGTTGTGTTTATAAGTATTTTCTAAAATTAAAGAAAGAGTTGTCGATCTAGGAAGACTTAATAGAATCTAAAACTTTGGAATAGAATAAAAATATTCCTCAATAACTCGAAAAGTCGTACCATGCGGGCGATGAGTTATTTCAAGTTTGCGATTCTACCAATAAAAGGAAAATTGGTAGTCTTTCTTAGGATGTGACAATTTAAGCACATAATTTTTAGTTCAAAAATAAAGAACTAACTTAAATTCTTCGGAAAATCGGGTGACATAATATTACACACTTGAGATTCTTGGCTGTAAATAAGCAGGTTTATTTGTAAACTTATTCAGATTTTTGTCGATTGCTTAGAGTGGTCGAGATTTCGAGTTGAGTTTTGGTCAATTGAATAAATATGACTGGAGCTATTAAAGTCAACATGTTTTGACACGGGTGTGCAAAGCTGTTTCAATTTCAAATCCTAAGATTCAGAGTATTGGTTAAAACGGCTTTGTATAGTACCACTCGGGTCGGCTGGCTTCACAAACTAGTTCCCCTAGATAAAAGAATATGTTGTCCTCGTGAAGGTGATTTTTAATTCATGGCTAATAATTCAAAAGCTTGAAGTTTTTGTCATTTTAGAGGTTGCTGACCTTTTGAAGCATTACTCCACATACGCTAGGTTACAATCTGGGCAGAATGTCAATAGAATATTTAGAACGAATTATATTTGTGTCAACTCAAAATATAATTGAGTCAGGAAAATTTTTCTTCGTTGAAGTTATAAATCAACTCCAGAAATTTGGGGGTCGGGTGTAATGGTTCAGCCGTTCACGCACAAATATAATTCTTAATTACTAATATATTTACTAACAATATGCTTTGTTTATGAGCACATTTTGGATAAAAGTCATCTTTCAATAATGCATAATTCTTTCATACCATAAATTGCGCTCAGTTTAAACACAAATATCAGAATAGATGCATTTTGTTTGTGGCAACAGAAATTTCAAAGATAGTTGAACGATTTTTGTTTCAAAATAGACCAGAAATAATATTTTTATATTCCCAAATCAATGTTGATTCTAGCCAATTCGTATATAGTAGCACCATCTATTGATATTGCACAGAACTAGCTAAATGATACGTGACGTGAGGCAGTGCACTGTTTTACGAGTAATATCTGAGCAACGAGATTGGAGTCGATGTGTCACTTCACGAACGTGGAAAAAGGTGTGATTGGTCGTATCACGGTGTAAAGAATATTCCTATTGGTTGATACGCTTGTTCCGACCAACCGGGCTCTGGTGGCCACCCGCCACCTTTGCGCGTGCAGCGGCGCCGGCGAGGCGCCAGCTGCCGCCAGTTCGAGACGCGCGGACGCGCCACTTTGGGGCGGGACAGCGGACGCAGCGGCCGGGAGCGACTGCCGCCTGCCCGGACACGACGCTCGGCACACTTTGCTGCATCTTATTGCGGATTATTGGACAGGCAGGGAAGTAGTAGTTTTCTTTATGGGAGGGCTTTGTTTAACTTTGAAGAAACCCTGGTAAGGCCTTTTATTTTCTCTGATTTTACAATTTTTATTCCATTCTATTTAAAAGTGGTTTTGATTTTTCTGTATTATTTTGTGCCTAGGATGTACGTTGCTGGCAGTTCGCATGTGTTCTATTTTGCGGTTTCTAGATTAATTTTCATTGTGTTGCTACCTCGTGTTTATTCTACCTGTTTCCCATTTGTCTTTTACGTATGTGATAAACGTAAACATGCCATTGATAAATTCTAACTGTTTTGCAAGTATGTATAGTGCGTGAGTGATAGCGGCTAGCGGGAAGACGGAGAATCGCCGCGAACAGTTTTGTTTCTACCCTCTTATTCTTGCTTCGCGGTGGCGTCATCATTCCTATGGCGGGTCTCACACCTGACATCCGTCGCTGCGCATTTTTCGCTCACACAATTTGTATGAGAAGATGGCATATTGCAGGTAAATGGGAAAAGTAGGTAGATAAAAACAGGATAACCGAGTGAGTATGACATTATTGACAGTGGGCTCGATAGGCAAAGTTTCGGGTGAAAAAAATCGTAACCGTTTTAACCGACTGTTGAAAACATCTCATTGTCACATCGATATGTGTGTAAAAGGAAATTTATAAATCCTATATTGTTTTGATTTGTTGAAAAATGAAGAAGTAACCGACTAGGAAAATTGTACGGTATGGTGTATTTCTTGTTGTGAACAATGGCGAGCTATCCAGCAGTGGAATCGCAATCCGGTTTCTATGGACATAAGATTTATACATACTATAATAGGTTAGCGTTACAAGTAAAGTAGATGATTGGTGAGACAATACCGCCAATTTTCGTAGAAGGTAGGTAGATTATTTACTGAAGCTCATGTCTAGCAGTGGAGTGTGGTGTTTATAGGTGTGTAAAACCGATTAGTGATGTAGTGATGCCCATATTAGGTAGTGGATAATGATGAAATGGCATAATCTGTTCATACAACTTATATTATGGGATGACTTTAGAATACTGACCCACGAATATGGGGTATCTAAAGGTTGCATTCTATAGGGGATGATTCTAGCTTTCATTTGATACTATTTTAAGTGTGCGGAAACGTCTAGAAATAAAGTTATGAGGTAACTTTAGAATACTGACCCACGAATATTGTGCACCTCTAGGTTGCATTCTATAGGGGATAATTCTAGCATTCATTTGATACTATTTTCAGTGTGCGGAAACGTCTAGAAATAAAGTTATGAGGTAACTTTAGAATACTGACCCACGAATATGGGGTAATTAAAGGTTGCGTTCTATAGGGGGTGATTCTAGCTTTCATCTGATACCAATTTCATAGTAAGGAAATGTTTAGAAACAAAGTTATGAGGAACTTTAGTATTCGGACCCACGAATATGGGATACCTAAAGGTTGCATTCTATAGGGGATAATTCTAGCTTTCATTTGATACTATTTTCAGTGTGAGGAAATGTTTAGAAACAAAGTTATGATGTAACTTTAGTATACTGACCTCCGAATATGGGGGAACTAAGGGTTGCACTCTAAAGGGGGTTATTCGAGCATTCATTTAATACCATTCTTAATGTGAGGAAACGTTTAAAAGCAAAGTTACGGGGTAACTTTAGTATCAGGCGGTACGAATTTAGGTTCAATAAAGGTTGAGTTTTGTAAGGGACAATTTTAGATTTCGTTTGATACTATTCTTAGACTGAGGAAATGTATGGGAAACGAGATACGGGAAGACTTTAGTATCCAACGATACAAGTTTAGGGTTGGAAAAGGTTGCTTTTTGTAGCAGGCAATTTTAGCCTTCCTTTGATGCCATTTTTAACCTGCGGAAATATTTAGAAGAGGAGATATAGATTAATATTGGTATTTGCGGTCACCCATCCATTTGCGGTCACCCATCCATTTGCGGTCACCCATCCATTTTAGGTAACTCATCCATTTTCGGTCACCCATCCTTTTGGTTATTTAACTGTTCATGCTCATAATTCTTGCGAGGTAGACATATAATAGAAATGGTATTGTTTCATGGTAAAGTTTATCGTTTGAAATAATTTGATAAAGCTCGGTTTGCCTATAAATTTATACATTAAATCAACAATAAGATAATAGTTATTTGTTGTCAACCTTCTAGTACTACTAGTAACTTGCTTAGAAATAAAAATATAATGACACCTACAAAAATGGAAAGCTTTCTAGGGATGTGACAATTTAGCACATATCTTTGGTTCAAAAGAAAGAACGAATTTTAATTCTTTGGGGAATCGGGGAGACAGACTGACTATCTGACGTAGATTCCTTGTTCCAAGTAGATTCAGTAAAAAGTAAATTCAGAAAAGAAAAATTATTCCAAACACTTGGCCATAAAAGTAACTTCCTTGTTTTGCAATACAAAATGCCTTATATTGGACAGCTAGTACATCTGGACGTGGAAAATCCAGCTTTCGCTCCTTTTTGTTACTTATATACGTATCTATTTTATTACACCTCTTTTGGTTTTGCAAATAAAATTTAGTTAAATTACTAAGGCATTATATCTTTTGTAACTTTGATTGTAAATGTAAATTCAGGCACTAGTTTGGGAATAATATAAGGCGGAGGGTGTCCAGTCAGGCTAAGCCGAAACCCACGGTTTGTGTTTGATAGAATATTTTCAGAGAGAGGAAAACTTAAAACCTACCACCTCTTAAAATAAAACTACATCTGAAAATACAAGCACACTGGTGAACAATTTCATAAAATAAGCCAGGGAGCGGGGCGGGGCTCCAACCTTAAGCCTTACCAATAAAATACTCAAGTACTAGCGACATAGTGACTTATAAGTAGAATTGATTCGGCAGCGCTTTACTTAACTTTATTTTATGTCGTTCTGTGCTAGTTGCGCCTTGACTTGAAGTACCTTTACTTACATAATATATTCTAACGGTGCTGCTGATTGATTTATTTATTGGTGTATAGTTTTCTTATGAAGCTATGTTAAGCGGATTATTCTTCAAAATAATGGTTAGATTAGTTAGGACACACCATTCCTTATCAGCAAAGAAGTTTGGGTTACTACTTATACACAACGTAGGGTTGATGATCACCTGGCCGATTCATAAACCTCAGTGAACCCAATTCTGGTAACCATGTTAAGTAGGTTTTTATCTATTCGGATTCTGTGTTTCGCGTTTGTAGGTAGATTAGAAAAAAAAAATTGTTTGGGGTAGGGGAGGGACATTACAAGATAGCCAATTAAACATTCTTTCATATGAAAATTAGTTAAACTCTGTAAGTCTTATAACTTTGAAACAATTAACGTGTGACCGCAAATTTTGACCTCTCAAAGATTCACCCAAACATACTTAACGTCCGTTTGTGCGTTATTTTTTGATATCTACCGCTATTAACTGTTTATTTTTATTTTATTTTTTTTATAAATAATGGGTAAGCATTTGTCCGCAATCTCACCTGATGTTTAGTGACGATGCAAACGATGATGGAACATGCTCGCCCAGATAATGCCTATTCACTCTCGCCTTGAAAAGGCCCAGGTTATAACGTTCCGGAAACAGATCCGCAGGCAGGGAGTTCCACTCTTTAGCAGTTCGCATTAAAAATGTAGAAGCGAAGCGCTTTGTGCGAATTTGCGGGATGTCTACGATATAAGGGTGGAATCGCAACCGGCGTCTCGTGCACCGGAGATGGAATGGTGACGGAGGTATCAGGTCATGGAGAGACTGTGCACACTCCCCGAAATGTATCCTGTAGAATACCGACAAGCAAGCTACTTTGCGACGGTGTTCGAGGCTCTGTAACTTTGCGTCAATAAGTGCCCTATCAGCGATGAGTTTCTTGGCGCGCTTCTCAATCGAGTCCAGGGCTGCCAGCTGGTATTTGGCAGACCCGTCCCACAGGTGACAGCGATACTCCATGCAGGAACGGACTTGAGCTTGGTATAGTTGTAAAAGCTGTACTGGTGTGAAGTATCGCCTGACCTTCGAGAGAATTCCGAGTCTTTTTGCTGCAGTCATGGCCAAAGACTCAATATATTGTCCAAAGTTCAGGTCAGATGAAAGGTTCATGCCAAGAAGCTCAAGATGGTCGGAAATCGGTACGGATACACCTCGGAAAGTCAGGTCGAAGGGACTCCGTTTAGTGGAGAATAGACATGCTTGTGTTTTAGATGCATTAAACTTGACAAGATTTGCATCACCCCATTTGGATATTGCTTCAAGATTCAAGTTTAGGCGACTCACTAGGGCCTCTCGACAAGACTGAGTAGATTCATTGCTGGCCTTTGCACTGGACAGGTACCTATCAACAACCGTGCTGTCATCTGCATACCCAAAGGTGTCGGGCGTGAGCATATCATTGATGTGCAGCAGAAATAGGGTTGCAGAAAGTACAGACCCTTGAGGGACGCCGGCATCAATAGCCTGATCATCTGAAGAGCGTCCTTCTAGGACCACTCGTATTGACCGTCCATTCAAGAAATCCGCGATCCAGTTGCAAAGTCCAGTAGGTAGCCCGTAGGCGGGAAGCTTGTTAATAAGACTTGCGTGCCAGGCTGTGATTTTCCAGTCAAACATTTTTTTTTTAATGTGAAACGGTTTGACGCAACGTTGTGCGATGCGCAGCGCTAGCAGAAAGCGTTTGTTAATCCGATTGACATTAACCATATTTGTACGAAAATACGGTGGAAAATCGCAATTTCCTAACGTATGCGATAGCGCATTAAATAACGCACAAACGGACGTTTTATGTGCTTCTCGCTAATTTAAACTGCCTTTTTGGAAAGTAATTGTAGGTGGTATCACCGCCACCATGCGGTTGACCATAGTTGACAGATATTCAGCGGAGGTCAAGAACTCTATGTCGCCTTTTACGAAACACCCTGAGTAGACTAGGGGTGGTAGTATTCTTAGCCGCTACAACAAGTATTTCTTGGATAATCAGGCGAATAACTTTAAGTTAAGTTATTTTCTAGAGAGACAATCTTACGTGAAAACTGTATAAGACAAGAAATAACGATGATTAAGCGAGTCCAACTTTTTAAGAGGATTGAAATCCTGTCCTTCAGGGATCACCGAACTTTGCGAAGCCCAGACATTTATCTAAGTTCGCAAATTGTCAAGATTTTCCGATTCCTCCGCGTCCGTCAGTTTCGGAGATTCGCCTCAGGGAGTTTAAATATAGGTAGGTATCTTCCTGGTTTCGTATACATTTTCAATGTCTCTCAGAATGTAAAACTATTCGAGCCCAGCTAATTGGTTTAACATGCTGCTAAGAGATTTTCCCTGAAAATAAGAAATTTGACGGCAATATTGTACCCTTAATTACTTGTTAATCATAGGTACAAACTAAGGGAAAATCTTCAAATAATTATGTAGATATACTGATTTTATGTGTGGGTTTCACGTGAGTTCCTAGAGTTCATTTTCGGAATTTCCGATTTGTATAAATATCGGACAACTTTTACGCTGATCCAACATTTTCTAAAGTTGTCTCGCTTGTTAGTTCTTTCTTACCAAGAATTTTGTACCTACTTTTGTCAAAACTGTCCTTCAGGCCGCAAAAAAGTCTGAAGCCTCCTGCTTAGCAGAAAGCGGATAAGGGTTGGGATTTAGAAGGGACAAACCCTTGAACCATGAGTGTAAAACATGTTTGGCTTTACCCGGGAGCTTTTTGCCCCTATCCTCTTCAAATCAGCGTGCTGTGGTGTCAGTCAAGACCGACATTGATAGATTGCGGATTAGCGTAAAACAATAGGGGCTAAGTAGATTGGGATTTGTAACTATTCTTACAACCCTTGTTACTTACATATTTTTTAGGAAAGATTGTGGGCCGCCACAACAGTCCACTGCTGGACATAGGCCACCCCGTTTCGGGGGTATTGCCATACTCACCACGTTTTGCGAGCGAGCGCAGTGCAAGATGTTTAATTTACAGAGAACGCTGCTGCCCATTCCCTGGATAATTATCGCTTAGCTTTTTACTTCACCCTCGGGTAGAATTAGGATGATGCTATTCTAAGTCGGCATCAGAAGGCACAAATAAGTATAATCCTCCTAATCTTTGCAGGACTTCGAGTTGTTCATTAAGTAACGCCTACGGCCTGCTTGAAATAATGTCTAAGGGATAAATCTGTACTGGTAATTAATTCAGTCATAGTGATTTTTGAATGTTAATAGACGTAGCAGCATATTGGCACAAAGTAAGTATTGGCTGGCGCATATTGGGAGTGAACCTGTTTGAAAGATGATGAAACAAGACGACTCAAACTAAAAAAAAGGAGCCGTATTTATTAACCCACACGAGAGCAAATTTTTTAGAAAACTAAGTTTTTCTTCGCCTGATCTAATGACAAGTTCCACAAAAAATAATAGGACCTAAGACATCTCCGTCTCCAAAGTATCTCGCTCTCATGTAAGACTTCCCTACATCCTCAATGAGTGAAATGAATGAGGCAGGTATAAGCCGTACTATCATGTCAGTCAGTCGGCGGCCCGCTGCTGACGAATGGGGGATTAGCTGGCTCAGCCTACCATTGTTTTAAATGGGGCCTCTTCGCTCCCTAATTCGTGTGCTATTTCTTTTCAATGCACAGGAATTGTGTACGAAAATCGCTGTTTGTTAAATAATTTCCTTTCTTACTTCTTCTTCTTACAAAAAAAGATAACCCTAAACTGAACATAGTAGAAAAATTAAAAGAGTCTACCCCACCTAAACTGGAAAGGTGCGAGGAAGAAGAAGATTAGTTCCCAATTTTTTATGAGGATTCTAAAAACGTGAGTCACTGAATAATGAGTAAACACTCTTTCAAAATTAAATTATTAGAAAACTCGGTTTTTCTTCGCCTGATCTAATTATAAGTTCCGCAAAAATAATACGACTTAAGACATCTCCATCTCCAAAGTACCTCGCTCTCATGTAAGACTTCCCTACATCCCCATTGAGTGAAATGAATGAGGCAGGTATAAGCCGTACTATCATGTCAGTCAGTCGGCGGCCCGCTGCTGACGGATGGGGGCTTAGCTGGCTCAGCCTACCATTGTTTTAAATGGGCCTCTTCGCTGCCTAATTCGTGTGCTATTTCTTTTCAATGAAACACGGTGAAATTGCTATATTGTACCATTTTATTAGCAAATAAAGATCTGAAATCTGAGAATGACGAACGGAAAATAACACTGCCTAAGTCATCTCCAAAGTACCCGACTCACTCTCGTGTAAGTCTTCCCTACATTCTCAATGAGTGAAATGAATGAGGCAGGTATAAGCCGTACTATCATGTCAGTCAGTCGGCGGCCCGCTACTGACGGATGGGGGCTTAGCTGGCTCAGCCTACCATTGTTTTAAATGGGGCCTCTTCGCTCCTTAATTCGTGTGCCTATATCCCTTGTGGGGTAGACAAAGCGAAGACGGCTGTACAAACGGCCATTTACACCACGTCTGACATAAGTTTGAGAGTCATTGAGAAGACTGTGTATCACTTACTTACTTTTACTTTTCGTCTTCAGTTGTTCCTTTACTAGTTCAGCGTAAAAACTGAACAAAATTTCATAAAAAGAGCAGTTTTTAGATATATACCTACTCAGTTTTTCGTCGCCTAGATTCATTCCGTAACCTGAGATAAATAAAACTGCCTAAGACATCTCCAAAGTACCTCTCTCTCATGTAAGACTTCCTCACATCGTCATTGAGTGAAATGAATGAGGCAGGTATAAGCCGTACTATCATGTCAGTCAGTCGGCGGCCCGCTGCTGACGAATGGGGGATTAGCTGGCTCAGCCTACCATTGTTTTAAATGGGGCCTCTTCGCTCCCTAATTCGTGTGCTATTTTTTTTCAATGGTACAGGAATTGCGTATCAAAATAGCTGTTAAATAAATAATTTCCTATCTTACTTCGTTTTCTTGTTGAACATCGTGACATCCTTGTTATGAAACGATCCGATGACTAAAACATGCATATATCACGCCTATATCCCTTACGGACGGATGGAGGCTTAGCTGGCTCAGCCTACCATTGCTTTAAATGGGGCCTCTTCGCTCCCTAATTCGTGTGCTATTTCTTTTCAATGGTACAGGAATTGTGTACAAAAATTGCTGTAAGTTAAATAATTTCCTATCTTACTTCGTTTTCTTGTTGGACATCTTGACATCCGAGATATAAAACGATCCGATGACTAAAACATGCATATATCACGGCTATATCCCTTACGAGGTAGAGACAAGAGCGTAGATGGTTGTAAATAAGGACCATTCACGACAATAGTTTTAGAGCCATTGAAAAGACTTAGTTACTTTTACTTTTCGTCTTTAATTTTCCCTTTACTAGTTTCGCGTAAAAACTGAACTAAACGTCATAAAAATAGCAGTTTTTAGAAATATACTCAGTTTTTCATCGCTTAGATTCATTTCGTAACCTGATCTAATTGCACAGAAAAAAAAACTGCCTAAGACATTTCCAAAATGCCAAAGTACCTCGCTCTCATGTAAGACTTCCCCACATCCTCATTGAGTGAAATGAATGAGGCAGGTATAAGCCGTACTATCATGTCAGTCAGTCGGCGGAGAAATAAAACAGCCTAAGGCATCTCCAAAGTACCTCGCTCTTATGTAAGACTTCCCTACATCCTCATCGAGTGAAATGAATGAGGCAGGTATAAGCCGTACTATCATGTCAGTCAGTCGGCGGCCCGCTGCTGACGGATGGCGGCTTAGCTGGCTCAGCCTACCATTGTTTTAAATGGGGCCTCTTCGCTCCCTAATTCGTGTGCTATTTCTTTCCAATGGCACACGGAGAACCGCGTACGGAAAGCATTTTTTTAGAAATATACTCAGTTTTTCTTAGCCTTGATTCATTTCGTAATATTGGTTAAATAGGTCCGTGGAGTTATATAAACACAGTGGATTATAAGTAGCACACCATTTTATTCTCCTGTTGATAAAGTGACAACGTCTCATTTACATGCGACAGATTAGGTTTGCTATGGTAGTCAGCCAGCGCTAATACATGCAACCTCCAACACGCCCCCTTAATCTGTGGCATGTGTACACACCTTAAAACACATGTGCATGCACCTTTACAATATTCAGTGTGCATATACCCTAATAGTTTAAGTATGTAGCTTTATGAGCCTACGTACAACTACAGTGTAGATCGTGAATGGTCATTATACAGTAACAGCATGAAACAAAACGAAAACAAAAGAAATTAGTCATTACAAAACACAACATAATAACTAACACAGTTTAGTTTACGTTAGCCTAATTATCCTTTCTCCTCAAATATCGCCCTCTTAATGGGTAATTTCTTTAAGAGTAGTTTTAGCTTAGGACCTGATAAGGCTTTAGTTAGCATGTCCGCACACATTTCTTGCGAAGGCAAGTACCTAAGCTCTACAGCTTCGTTTTGAATCGCCTCGCGGACAAAATGATATCTAATGTCAATGTGTTTAGTCCTATTGCTATTCATTTTGTTTTTAGCTATTGTGTGTGACGACTGGTTGTCGTTGTAGATTGCTACCGGTATGTTATAGCTATCGTTAATCAAACTCTGTAGCAAGCTTTTTAAATAAATAGCTTCTTTCGATGCAATACTAAGACCTAAGTATTCAGCCTCAGTCGAGGATAAAGCCACGCATCTCTGCTTACGACTTTCCCATGTAATTAAATTTTCGCCTAATTTGAAAATTAAGCCCGTGAAAGATTTTCGATCGAATGACCCACCATAATCCGCGTCCACGTAGCCATGTAGTTCTAAGTTACGTGATTTTTGGAAAGTGAGTGCATAGTCGGAAGTGCCTTTCAAATACCTAAGTACACGCTTTGCACAATTGTAATGCGTCTCATCAAAGCACGAGTTGAATTGAGATAAAAAGCTAACTGCGTGCGCGATGTCTTGTCTACTGTTTTGAGCTAAGTAGTTCAAACATCCTACTAGGTTTTGATATGGCAACCTACAACCGGATTCCGAAGCTTTGTCTAATTTGAGACCTACTTCCATGGGGGTGACGACTGGTTTGCAGTCCGTCATACCGAATTCTTTCAGAATATTATGAACATATTGTTCTTGATCAAGGTAGATGGTTTTATCATCCCGCCTAAGTCGCATGCCTAGTACGTGCCTAGCTGGACCTAAATCTTTAACTTTGAACTTTTGCAATAATCCAGTTTTTAGTTTTTGCTTCTCGTTCACGTTATTTTTGCCACAGAATACAAAAATGTCATCGACATATATTACTACAACTATTCTGTTGCCATCGCTCAGCACCTTCTGGTATAGGCACGGTTCTATCTTAGACTGCGCGAAACCTAGATTGAGCATCTCCCTGTCTAGCTCATGGAACCAAACATTGGACGCTTGCTTGAGTCCATACAACGATCTCTGCAGTTTACATACCTTGGTCTCTTGACCCTTGACGATTGCTCCCTTAGGCTGATGCATGTAAATGTCTTCCTTCAGCTTGCCGTATAAGAAAGCGGTAGTCACGTCCCATTGGTCAATGAGCCAATCGTATTCAGCAGCTAGTGAGAATAATAGCCGCAGAGTCGAGCTCCTAACTACAGGTGAGTATGTCTCATTATAGTCTACACCACGTACCTGTGTAAAGCCTTTAGCTACGAGTCTAGCCTTATATTTTGATACTTTACCATCACTGTCTCTTTTTATTTTAAATACCCATTTGCATTGTATCGGCTTCTTGTCACGTGGTAAGTCCACTAGTGACCACGTTTCATTTTCCTTTAACGATTGTAGTTCAGCTTCCATAGCCTTTTGCCATAGGGCACTGTCAGGTCTACCTAATGCTTCTTCAACCGTCATTGGATCGCCGTCAATTTCTGCAATGGCATTAGCAATAGTGCAGGTTCGTGAGTAGTCAACAGGTTTACGCTCTCGAAGGTTATATCTTCGTTGCGGTGCCTCAGAGTCAGTTTGAGGTTCCACGTTACTCGTTTCAGTGAGTACTTCCTGTTGTGTTGCTTGGGGGTTCATGTTTGATGTCCCCGCTTCTTCGATTTCTATATTGTTTTGTGAAGAGTCGCAAGGTTCGTTTAAATTCACAGGTTCTATTCGTTCCTCCTCGAAATCAACGGGAACGACTGTGTTCTTCGTTATTTGGGTACCGTCACCAGGAAAAACATTCTCTAAAAACTTGACGTCTCTATAAAGTGTTACTTTTCCTTTCTTAGGGTCCATTAGTCTGTAACCTTTTGTATTTTCACAATAGCCAATAAAAATGAGCGCTTCGGTTATCATGTCAAGCTTTTGGCGCTTCTGTTTTGGTAAAAGCCCATAGGCTTGGCAGCCGAATATTCTTAAATGACTCAAGTCCACTTTCTTACCAGACCAAAGTTCCTCCGGTACTTTGTTAGCGACTGCTTTAGTTGGGCTACGATTTTTCAGATAAACCACGGTGAGTACCGCCTCAGCCCAGAACTTCTTGCTTAGATTTGCTTCACAGAGCAGGGTTCTTGCTTTCTCAATAATCGTTCTATTCGCCCTCTCAACTACGCCATTCTGCTCTGGTGTGTAGGGCACTGTTTTCTGGTGTTGTATACCAGCCGATTTGAGAATATTATCGAATTGTCGATTGCAAAACTCTTTGCCGTTGTCAGACCTGAAGATTTTTATTGACTTACCAGTCTGATTCTCAACTTCTGCTTTGTACTCTCGAAATTTTTCAAGGGTTTGACTTTTATTTTGTAAAAAGTATACGTGCGTTTTGCGCGTGTAGTCGTCGATGAAAAGAAGCATATATTTTGAGCCAGCAAATGATGGCTCCTCCATCGGTCCACACAAATCACTATGTACAATTTGTAATGCTTCTGTTGCTCTAGTACCACTGTTTTTAAATGGAGATTTCGACGTTTTACCCTGTATGCAAGGCACGCATGGCTCGGTTTTATCAGTTTTGTTGATTTTTATTCCAGAAACCATTTTTGTCAACATGTTTATGTTATTTTGTCCTAAATGTGCCAATCTTCGGTGCCATAAATTTGTCAGTTCATTTGACAGAGTCAAGTGGGCGATGCAGTTGTCATTTTCAACGAGTTCAAAAATTCCGTCTATTTCTTTCAGGTTCGCAACTTTTTGGTCATCACCGTTTTCTATATAAGAACCTTTTCTGTGAAAATGTACTGAATATTCTTGCTTTAGAAGATTGCTTATAGAAATTAAATTCATGGACAAATCTGGAGCATGTAACACATTAGGCAATGAAAGTTTTGAAAAAGTCTCGTCAAAACTTACTTTTGGCGCGGCATTTCCTGTACCTTT
Organism: Phthorimaea operculella; assembly: GCA_024500475.1. Taxonomy (NCBI): domain Eukaryota; kingdom Metazoa; phylum Arthropoda; class Insecta; order Lepidoptera; family Gelechiidae; genus Phthorimaea; species Phthorimaea operculella. The sequence goes on from JANFCV010000164.1 coordinate 173,365, forward strand.
TACTGGAATTAGCGAGGCGTTCGCTACTTTTATATTTATTTTGCGCTTTTCAATCTTGTAGTCGTTTAACTTTTCGGAATCTTTAGTCATATGGTTAGAGCAGCCACTGTCCAAATACCAACTGTCGGGATCGGCAGTTTCCTTGGAACACATGCAGACAGAGCACACTCCTGCGGCTCCTGCGACGTGCTTGGTGCTCTTTGTACATTCTTCCGACGGCTTGTGCCACTTGTGGCACTTATAGCATTTCGACTTTCGATCTGGCTTAGCACTGTTAGGCTTGTTTTTGTAAACCTTGCTAGCTTTAAACGCTGCGAGCTCTTTATCGTCGTTCGACGTAGCTTGCCGGTTACCTTCTTGTAGCAATTTAGTTTTTATTTGCTCTAGGCTTACCTTCGTTCCGCAGTTGTCAACAGCCATGATTAGCGGATTGTATACCTCTGTTAGCCCACTGAGTAGGATGGATATAATCCAATCATCATCAACTTTCGCGTCTATATCTGATAACTGCTGAGTGAGGAAGATCACTTTAGTAATATACTTTTCCATACTTGGGAAGTTTACTAGTCTGCAGTCCCATAGTTCTCTTTGTAGTGCAATGCGCCTCCCCCATCCTTTATCTTCATATGCAGTTTTTAAACTTTGCCATACTTGTTTTGCGGTTGTCGCGTTGAAGACATGAGCATAGCATTCTGGCTCGATGAGGAGGCATAGTGTAGTCCTTGCTTTTCTGTCGGTATCTTTTAAGGTGGCCGGAAGTTCCGTACCTTCATACTCAACTGCCTTATACCAATCTTTAGATTCAAGGTAGTTTCGGGTCGCGAATTTCCATATTGCATAATCGCTCGACCCTTTGAGTTTTTTGATACCGCAGATGCTTGGAGAATTGTCATCTGACATTTTACACTAAAACATTAAAATACACTCACAAAATAAAATATAGATATAGAAAAATGGTATCGGGTTTTTTATGCTACTTTTCACGTAAATAAGCACATAACCTATTGGTTAAATAGGTCCGTGGAGTTATATAAACACAGTGGATTATAAGTAGCACACCATTTTATTCTCCTGTTGATAAAGTGACAACGTCTCATTTACATGCGACAGATTAGGTTTGCTATGGTAGTCAGCCAGCGCTAATACATGCAACCTCCAACACGTAATCTAATTAATAAGTTCTGCACAAGTATTGCTTAAGTACCTCGCTCTCATGTAAGACTTCCCTACATCCTCATCGAGTGAAATGAATGAGGCAGGTATAAGCCGTACTATCATGTCAGTCAGTCGGCGGCCCGCTGCTGACGGATGGCGGCTTAGCTGGCTCAGCCAACCATTGTTTTAAATGGGGCCTCTTTAATAGCCGTGTGATGCCGGCTTAGAATAGCATCACCCCATTTCTTTCCTGTGAGTAACGTAAGAAGCGACTAAAGGACTCGAGGGTATCATGTGTATTGCAATTTTAGGCGACAGGCTGTCAACCTGTCACTATAGCGATACACGACAATAGCTAAAACGGCCCTCAAATATGTGTCAAACGTGGCGATAACGACCGTACTTTTACGGTAATTGACGCTCTGCCTACCCCGCAAGGGATAAAGGCGTGATGTATGTATGTATGTATGTATCATGTCAGTCAGTCGGCGGCCCGCTGCTGACTGATGGAGGCTCAGCTGGCTCAGCCTACCATTGTTTTAAATGGGGCCTCTTCGCTCCCTAATTCGTGTGCTATTTCTTTTCAATGGTACAGGAATTGTGTACGAAAATCGCTGTTTGTTAAATAATTTCCTTTCTTACTTCTTCTTCTTACAAAAAAAGATAACCTGCCTGACGCGATAACCCTAAACTGAACATAGTAGAAAAATTAAAAGAGTCTACCCCACCTAAAGTGGAAAGGTGCAAGAAAGAAGAAGATTAGTTCCCTATTTTTTGTGAAGATTCTAAAAACTTGAGTCTTAGAATAATGAGTAAATACTCTTTCAAAATAAAATTATAGAAAACTCAGTTTTTCTTCGCTTGAGCTAATTACTAAGTTCCGCAAAAAATAATACGACCTAAGACATCTCCATCTCCAAAGTAAGACTTCCCCACATCCTCATTGAGTGAAATGAATGAGGCAGGTATAAGCCGTACTATCATGTCAGTCAGTCGGCGGCCCGCTGCTGACGGATGGCGGCTTAGCTGGCTCAGCCTACCATTGTTTTGAATGGGGCCTCTTTAATAGCCGTGTGATGCCGGCTTAGAATAGCATCACCCCATTTCTTTCCTGTGAGTGTCGTAAGAAGCGACTAAAGGACTCGAGGGTATCATGTGTATTGCAATTTTAGGCGACAGGCTGACAACCTGTCACTAAAGCGATACACGACAATAGCTAAAACGGCCCTCAAATATGTGTCAGACGTGGCGATAACGACCGTACTTTTACGGTAAATGACGCTCTGCCTACCCCGCAAGGGATAAAGGCGTGATGTATGTATATATGTATGTATCATGTCAGTCAGTCGGCGGCCCGCTGCTGACAGATGGAGGCTTAGCTGGCTCAGCCTACCATTGTTTTAAATGGGGCCTCTTCGCTCCCTAATTCGTGTGCTATTTCTTTTCAATGGAACACGGAGAATTGCGTACGGAAATCGCTGTATGTTAAATAATTTCCTATCTTACTTCGTTTTCTTGTTGGACATCGTGATATACTTCTTCTTCTTCTTCGTGTCGATAGCAAAATCAACGCCTCAAATTTTATTCGACCAGTATTTTGCAACCCTCACAGCGGCTTGCATTAGCTGCTCCTGCGTGCAGGTGGTTGGACATGCAGAGCATGATATAAGATGAGCCGTGGTTTGTGGGTCAACCCCGCATTTACACCGAAGGTCGGAATCCTGTGTAAGACTTCCCTACATCCTCAATGAGTGAAATGAAAGAGGCAGGTATAAGCCGTACTATCATGTCAGTCAGTCGGCGGCCCGCTGCTGACGAATGGGGGATTAGCTGGCTCAGCCTACCATTGTTTTAAATGGGGCCTCTTCGTTACCTAATTCGTGTGCTATTTCTTTTCAATGGTAAACGGAAAATTGCGTACAAAAATTGCTGTTAGTTAAATAATTTCCTATCTTACTTCATATGGGACATCGTGACATGAAACGACCCAGTGATCCACCCGATTTCCTTATAAATTAAAATAGGTATACTTACGATTACGATTAACCGAACCGTGTAAGGTTTTAAGGTACGTAGAGCCGCTCTCTATATAGATGTCGTGGTACACCAAAATAAATAGGATCACATAGAAAGACGACCTACCGGACCTGGAAACAAATTAAAAGTGCTGACACCAACTAAAGTGGATAGGTGCAAGGATGAATTGTTTGTGAAGATTCAAAAATCGTGAGTCATGAATACAATAAAAGGTAAATACCCTTTCAAATTTAGTCCTATTTTCTGCTATGAATAGTAGTTTGCCTATTGCATAGAAAGGGTAAAACCAAAACAAAATCAAATAGATTGGTGTACGGTCAGGCGGGTGATTCAATCAGCCGTCAGCCCACACAGCCATGTTTTGCGTAGACACGGGTAGGGATGCTAAATATATCGACCTAGGACTCCGACATAGATGTGTTTTCAAAACTATACTCAGTGCGAAACCCACTTTCCTAACGCGGTGATCATGGTAATACCGTACACCATTAATCTATTTGAAGGTATCAGCACAGGTATCAGGCTGATCATGGTATCAGCAGCAGCGTCTTTTGTTGATGCAAGATCAAGATTTGCGCAAGTCAACCCACTCTTCAAACATTGTGACCGTAGAAATCATAGTGGAAATACCCTCCAATAGAGGAAGGCCTATGTTCAGCAGTGAACTGTTGCTGTTAAGGCAATGGTAAGATTGTGAAATTTATGGGCCTTTCGATTCAATATTTTATTTTGATATATCGATATTTTTGGGCGCCGATATATCGACATTTCTTTCCATCCCTGCACACAGGCCAAGCAAATACACAATCCAGTAAACAACTCAGTGCGATTGAATAGCTTGAAACGTGAGAACAAGCTGTTGGGATCAAGTTAGATCGAGCTGTTCCGACATAGCTGAGCTTTGCTGACGTAGGTCCTCAGTGCAATAAACGCCTTAAGGCGACAGATCAAGAGCTGAGGCACGTCTTGCATCTTTTATGCTAGCATTTTTGGTAGTCAATTGAATTTGAAATAAAATCCGTCGTATTTGATGAGGCAAAATCAGCTGTTGTACGTCGTAATACTCGACCGCGCCTAATAATGACCTTATCAAACATCACTCTTGAAGTTTTTGTAGGTATGTGAACAATAAATTTAAACTCAAACTTACAAAATTCACTTTAAGAAAGTCACATTCTAATTCATAAGTAATTTAACTTCAATAACAAGTGATAGATTTTCCACATCCAGTTTCCAACCTTTGAATCGTATACCCATAACCGGAATCACGTCTACGGCCGTATGGCAGTTAACGTCTGTAGCCGTGCGCCATTTCACGTCCATCGGCGTTTGGCTGTTGGCTGTGGAATTGAAAAGGTGATAAAGAAGTCCACATGGCTCCAGATTATACCACTCGAAATAGTGCGGGACGTGGAGCTACGAAACTAGACTGTGCTCAAGCTGATCTGATGACTAACCAACCAAATCACATTTATTTTCTGTTTGCTCTGCTCACACGAAATCAAGCGATTCCATTTTGACACAAACATGGTCTGTTCATGGAGTCGCTTGATTTCAACCACTGGCACCCATTTTCCTGTAAAAAAGAGTTCTTCCCCTAAACTTCCTCAACCATCCTCTACCTGCTTTCCCTCCCCACCCAACTATATTCCATTTTCCCTACAAGTACTAGTTTGTAAATAATACTTACATTATATTCAGCCGGGAGCTGATCATCAATTTTCTTGCCGACAATACGCTAGTCCATCACCTATTGGACACAATGTGTGTGTGTGTGTGTGTGTCGTATCGATAACGACGATCGCTTGTCTGACAGATGTCATGTTGCGCGTCGCATCGCGAGTCTATTCTGTGTAGTTACCCCTAGAGGACGGGAAGGATTATGCACGAGTGTAGCTTCCCCGCATTCTTTGGAAATTTCAAAATTCTAAGTGAACTTAGTGGTTACCAATTTGGAATGGAACCTCCTAAGTCCACCTTCACCAAAACTCCTATCCTTCCTACATCGGTGTCCGGGTGCGGCGAGGCAGCGACACTGATCGATGTGGCGCTACAATCTACGGTGATGGATGGTATCGGACCTACACCGGGGGCTATTATACCTACCCAGTACCCACTATTCGCAGTTGCACTTCGGAACCGCTTTAAACTTAAACCGGTGGGAACTGGAATGAAAGCGGTTCAAAGTTGTATCAGATTTTAGTGACTGCATTTGAGGGTGTCGCTTTGACGTTTAAAACTTTTAGCCGAGAACGTCAAAGGGTAGGTTATTTTTTTACTAAATACGGTGAACGGCTTCATCATCATCAGCTTGTGAACGGTTATTTAAAATCTTCCCTGGAGGGGTAAAAGGGGAAACTATTTCCAACATATTTTTTCCAGTGAACCATGGGTTAGAAATAATTTAGCCTCTCCTTCGACCAGGGAATTAAATTACATTTCACCATGTATATATTATTGACAGCTTCTGTCATCGCCAAAAACGTTCGAATATTTTAAAACGCAACAAGGTTCAGTAGAAATACTCGTATACAGCAATTTGAAATCACAACATCGATAAAATTGTTTCATCCGTTTCTGTGTAATTTTGATTGCTTTTTTTACATGTTTGCTTTTGAGCGAATTTAATACTTTTTGTAAATAAATAAAACTCTCCATTGCAACGCAGAATAAATGCAAATCTTTGCTGAAAAAGTTTACCCAAAATTAAAATTCCTGGAATGGAGATATTCGTTGCTAAAAGAAGCAGTTGAAGTTCCTTCAATGAATAATAAACAGCGCAGTTTTATTCTTTGAATTTCATTGTTTCTCAGAATTAAATTCGAGCATTTGTAAAAGGTTTTTCTGCAGAATTGTTTTGTAATTTTAGAGCAGTGTCTGCGATTGAAATTAATTAAAATAACTTTGCAGGAGTAACTGGAAAAACACAAGGAGTACTTAATTCTATTTATTACGACGAGCAAGAGGTTGAAAGATGCGTCGGAATCGGCCATGCGCTTTGTTGCCGACGCTAACGAATTTTTCAATTTTCAACTATAGTTCAGTTTATATGCAAACCGCCGGTACCAGACTTTTTAGACTGTGGTCGTTATAAAGCCATGTTAAAGGCCTGCTACTTGTAGTATTCAGTTGTAAAACTTTGACATCAGGATAAATCGTTTCTTCTGAATACTCGGTGTCCCGCACGAAGGGTAAAGAGTACATTTGCTTTTCATCATGATGAAAATAGATACCTAGAACTCAAACACGGATTAACGCTGTCAACTTTTGTATAGGAATTCAACATTTTTCTCTTGTGTTTACAGTAGTATTTGTTTGCATCTTGAACCAAGTACTCACGGTACTTCAATCTACCTATTCAGGGGACAATAATTCTTAGTATTTATATGAAAAACCCGTATAAAGTTGATTCTTTAAATCAGTAGGTTAATGAACTGGCGATAGGACCTCATAGAAACTTCTAAAACGAAACAAATAAAACAATATTACAGTAGCAAGGCAATATATTAGTTTATTCAATATCTTAAGTTCAATATATTCACTTAATCATAGTATGTACTTTACTTTGTACACAATATTTCATTATAGTATGAAAAACTGAGCAAATATTTTATCAGCTAATATAAACATTTGAAGCTCAACGATATTAAACTTTCCATTAATAATTTAAACAGCTTACTATAAATAAAATACTACTTATTGATGTACCGAGCTCGCTCTGTTTTATTTACTAGTCAATAGAGTGAAGGATGATTAATGAAATAATTATTTCTGAAAAAGCCCAGGTCCAAAATTTCGAGAAAATCGTTGGAGCCGTAACCAAGATTCTTCCGGTTATACAGGATGTAAAAAAATCAACTGCAAATATTTTAAGGGGTGAACCAGCCCATGAAACTGAACAACTTTCCCTAAGGAACATAGGTCGAAATATGAAAAAAGTTTTTGGACCTCCCATACAAAATGTGCCAGCCGACCGAGTCAATTTGTATGAGAGGACCAAAAATTTTTTTCGGATTTCGACCTATGTTTCTTGGGGAAAGTTGTTCAGTTTCATGGGCTGGTCCACCCCTTAAAATATTTGCAGTTAATTTTTTTACACCTTATATATATATACAATTCTTGCTCGTTTAAAGGTATGAGATTATTTAATTTGCATACTTAGTTCTCATTTTTACTTTATATTCTTTGTGTAGTTGTGTTCGAGGTGTTTAGGACACCTAATGTATGGTTAACACTGATTTGATAACTGTCGTTGCATATACAAGAGCGTCATACTGAATATTCCTAGTATTTTGGCACTGACAGTTTTATACTACACAATAATAAAACGAAGCAAAGATTAAATTAATTTGAGAAGCGTTTTTTTAAGTAGAACCATTTCAAACAAACAGTGCATAAGCATTTCATTAAACAAATTATAGGAGCTTATTTTGTATCCTACCGTCTGCGCCAAATCGAAATGGCAACTTCACTTACATGCATACAATATGCTAAGTGAGGTGTCTTATACTGACTTACACACTAGTTCAATACGTTTGAGATTCGAAATACAATCACAGTTGGCTTCTATTGGTATGGCAATGGGAATGCACAAAGTTATGTATCTTGGATGTAAATTGGTGATTATCATAGCAGTTCATATTATTAATCCTGACATTAATGAAGAATCTTAACCATTTAAACGAAAGTGTCTTAAAATAATGGAAAAGGCTTAGAACAATTTGTCATAATATTACAGTCCAGCAAAAAAGAGTAGACAAAAAATGAGGGCGCCACTTTGTATGAAATTTCAAAATTAAATGGCAACATTGACTATGAATGGCAACAATTTAGTATGAATTTTTTTTAGTTTTATTTTATTTAATTTCTACTCTTTTTTGCTGGACTGTATGTTCTCAAAGAAAAGTTATTCAGATTCTCATCAGAATTAGGATAGTTGTCCTTTACACCCCGTATAGGTAATCTCATATTTTGTTGTATTAATCTTCAGCATACAGATTCCGTATCAGACGGAGTAGGTATTATATAATCCACATAGGTAGCTATACGTAGGTAATCATCTACATAGATGGTCGTATATGATCCTATTCAGGCAAGCGCATACCTTAGAGTGTACATAAGCAAGATATAGAGAGCGCGTAAAGTTTCGGGCCACTGTTCCTGACGTAAACAAAAGTTCTATAGATTCTTACGTCAAATGTATGAGAAATATAGAATGTGTCTCTGTCGTTTTGCTACTGATGAAGAGATAGGTTGAGTACGTATCCTTGCCAACCACTAATACCCAGTAAAGCGCACTCTATACCTTGCTTTAATATACTCTAATCTAAAGCGCATACATATTCAATCAGACAAACAACTGCCAAGTCGAGGTTCATATTTGATACTCCTTGTAGTTCCAGTTCCAGGTTTTGGTCACACTGTTGTAGTTAAGCGGTGATTGTATATGTTGCCTAGTGATTTTATCGATTTTTGCATTCTGGAAAAGAAAATTTGAAATTAGAAGTTTTGCAAAACGAGTACCATTTGGGAGAAATCTTTGATTTTTGATCTGAGCTACAATGGGCGATGCCACCAGTAGCCAGAACGTGACATACTTTTTTGTCAAGATTTTAGAGAATGTTCAATTCAAATTTAATTTATTTTTTGCCTTAAGAATAAGAATGTTTGCCTTAAGATAACTTAAGTCAGAAATCAAATGGCGTTTAAGCTCGTTAATGATTCTGTAGCTCAGTCAGGGTCATTAAACGACTCGGTGTCCCACATGAAAAAAGGGGAGAGAGAGGGTACGGGAAGGTAGATCCTACCATGTTAAGCAAACTATAGGGCACGTTACTCTTGCAGGTGTCTAAAACTAAACACAGTTCATTACCTATGCATAAAACGATAATCCAGCTCACCGTCCATGTGGGAGATATGCACGTTCCGTCAATTTCATGGAACTCATATAGCCCTCGACGTGGTACAACCACGGAGCCAAAACCAACCTCAAAGGATCATATTCCTCAAAAACTGTAGTGTCAGGAGAAGATTCTAGTAAACACATCGTTACATGTGCACGCTAAATTCTCGGCTCACCTAAGCCATTAGAAGATAGCCCATGTCACTCGAAAGTAGTAAAATCGGACCTACCTCATGCTCATGATGCAGGTTTTCCATCCTGTCCAACTCGTTTTGGAACTCGTGCAGTCCTCGTGGCGGTTCAACCATGGAGTCCAACCTCAGTGGTTCATATTCCTCAGACACCCCACTATCAGGTGAATCTCCTGGTAAAGAGTTGACGTAGCCATTCTGCCCCAACCGGCTCTTGTGGACGCAGTAGTCGCCCGTGAAGGGGTTCTGGTAGGCCACTACGGTTCTGTGAAAGAGAAAAATAGATAAAAACGTTCCGGCATCTGAATTCTGTATTCTGTATTCTGATCGTAGTTGATGAAAATCTAGACACGTGATAGCGTGGCCTGCCAAGTTCAAACAAAGAACTGGTATAATTTTTTAAAAAGGGTGTTTGGGGTTGCAGAGAAGTTCATTCTGCAGACTGATATAAACTAAAATCACAGCTGTTGGACATATTCTGTTACGAATAGCAGGAAGTGATCATTCATAACCATAACACTATTATGACTTGATAATATGTTAACTCTGTAGACATTCTGAGACAAACAAAGGTTCCCCTTGTTCATTAGTGTAGGCTTAAAAACCAAGCGAATGACTGGTTTGTATGGGGAACCAGAAAGAGCGAGCGTCGGTGTCGTTGCGGCGCGCCACGACGCCGTCACGTTGACAGCGCGCTGAGAAGCTCAGGGTTTGTATGGGATGCGGTCAGGTTTTTCTACAAGACCGCAGCGACAACGACGCCGTCAAAATTTGACGCGCGTCGATGTCGCGCCGCTTGGAAAATAAGGGTACCATATATGGTTTAACTATGATTTTTCAAATGAAATTTGTCGTTATTTACTTTTATTAAACGCACACAAGTTTTAATTTTGTAAACCTCTTTTATTCAAAAGGTTGCAATTTGTAAATTACAAAAGAATGACCTGTCTGCGGCAGCAAAATACCTATTAAAATAACACAAAACAAAAATCACAGACAACTTTCAATGCTTCCATTACAGTCGCTTTAACTGCATATTATTATGGTTTTCATTTACGCTCAAAAATGCTGTTGGCATCCATTAAGGCGAGGATCACTGGTAGCGTCCGTCGCTGCGCTATTTTATCGCTGCATAATGCAATAAATAAGACAATTTTAATTTCCATCATATTCCCATACAAATACGGTTTGACTGCCACGGCGTTGTGTGATACACAGCGCTAGAGGGTCTGTCATACCGTTTGACATAAACCGTATTTGTAAGGAAATATGGTGGAAATTCCCGTTTGCCTAACGCATGCATTACATACATACTTACATACAATATCCTAAATAACAGCTGTAAAAAACGGCCATTTACACCACGTCTGACAAAAGTTTGAGAGTCATTGAGAGGATTGTGGATTGTGTATCACCATAGTGACAGGTTGTCAGCTGTCGCATAAAACTGCAACACACATCAACTCGTTAATCCCTTTGCCAAAGATACGGGAAAGATATGGGGTGCTGCTATTCTAAGCCGGCATCACACGACGAATGCGTAACGCATCGCGAAATTAGGGCAGCAATAAAGGTTACGTGTGATGTCCGCCTTTCACTCGCTCGCAGCGTGTTTAAAGCTGATAATAGGCATTTTACTGACACTCTGTTGAAAATGTGCAGAACTCGAAAATTATAATAGGCATTTTAAAGGTATGAGTATGACACACACACACACACACACACATACCCCGCGTTATTTCGGGGTTAGGTCCCACTTGCAAAGTTTTGAAGAAAATTATATAAGGTTGCCTGTTATCAGCCTGGCAGTATATTTGAAAATCACATTTAAAAAAATTGAGGCGGCTTATCAGAGATACCGTTGTGATGATAACAGGCAACCATATATATTCATCAATGGCATTCCTAGGGCTATCGATCTGTATTAATGTCATTTCGTAATAAGTGACTTTATTTTTTGGCCCCTAAAATGGCGCTGACCACGGAAACCGCCGGTGTTGGAGATGGCAACCCTAGCGGGTTGTCATCGCCAAAGGTGTCTCTTTAATAGACGGGTATACGTTTCGAACGGTAAAGCGATGTGATGAATTTTTTTCGAAATAAATAAGTTTTTTAAGTCGGATAAAAAATAATCTGCCAGGTTTTCGGATGGCCACCCATACAATGTTATGACCTCCTAAACATGATCTATCGTTATAGCATACTTTCAATCGGTAGACTTATGAGGTAAGACTTTGTCAATGGGAGCTTAGTCTAGGACTGACAGCTACCAAACAAGTGAGAACCTGTAACCGCAATTTAGGAAAACGGCGCACGGGCGCTGTAACACTGTGTACTCACTTAAGGAACCAACTGGTTCTTCATACAGTGTATAAGCATGAACAATACAAGTTTATCCCACAATTGGGTACCTTGATGTGCTGCTGAAGTATCTATTTATTATCAAAATGTTGTATGGGATTTTGTAAAATCTTTTTGTCATAAAACCAGATCCGGAAAATCATTTAGGAATCATACGTAGCAACCATTATAGTAAATAGATAGGAAAATGTTAAAATTAGTATGCAACAAGCAGAAGTATTAAAAACAACAACCCGTCTGTGGGAATTTCAAAGTTGTGTTTTGCGATCAATTTGCGATTATCGCAAAACATAAATCCGCCATTTTTAATTTATGAAATTTTAATATAGCCAGTGTCACTCATGTTGCTGAGACGAATCTAACCACAGACATTTTTTTGCTCTGTGAATCTAACGATCCGCCTAGTCGTGAAGGCCGTTGCCCGTGAAAACGAATTTCTTGCAACTCTCCGGAGGCAGTCGGGTAAAAAACGGTTTGAGAAACGCATCTGGTAGTACAACGCTGTGTCGACGGATGCGTCTGTCAAAGCTTGGCAACGAACGTTATGTGAGATCCCCGCCTTACCGGAATGTCATGTGGCGCGTGTATAAAACCCTTTATTAAAATTCCGCTGGAAACGTGTGAAACTTGAATCCGAATAGCTTTTGCACCGACTGCAGCATATTATCGCTATAAAACAGGCTTTTCTACTAATTTGGAAAGGTTTTGTTTTGTAGTAGGTAATTATTGAATTACCGTGTAAAATATTTGTCCTATGATACCGGCTTAGAATAGCACCACCCCATTTCTTTCCTGTGGGTGTTGTAGGCGACTAAAAGACTCAAGGGTTTCATGTGTATTGCAATTTTAGGTGACATAAATATACGTACACGACAGACAATAGTTAAAACGGCCCTCAAATATTTGTCAGACGTAGCGTTAACGACAGTGTTTTGACGGACGTTGACGCTCTACCTACCCCGCAACCGCAAGGGATAAAGGCGTGATAGATAGATATGGCGTGGCAGTAGATAGGCTTGCAATCGCCATAGTGCAGTGCGGAGGTTTGAATTATTTTTCATAGTTTTTCTTGTAGAGTGTAGATAAAATAGTGTATGCAACTACATATAGGGTGAAATTTCACTAGTGACCGATAGCGAAAACTCAGAACCGGCTAGTGATAAGAAACAACTTTCCCCAAGGAACATACGTTGAAATACGAAAAAATTTTTTGGACCGGCCATAGTAGGTAACTGAAATCAGCTGATCGGCAAGTTTGTATGGGAGGGTCAAAATTTTTTTTCGTATTTCAACCTATGTTCCTTGGGGAAAGTTGTTCCTTATCACTAGCTGGTTCTGAGTTTTCGCTATCGGTCACTAGTAAAATTTCACACTATATAATTAGGCTTTAGAATGCTCGTGTCAAACTATTATCACACTCGGCTGCCGCTCGTGTGATAAACAGACACTCACATCCTAAAGCCTCTCATTATTAGGCAGTTGCATAAACTACTATTAATTGGTAAAGACGACCTCCTTAATATTTCGAAAGCGTCTTCCAAAAATTATTAGAGAATTAACGATGGCGTCGCCACCTTGATACTTTAACTAATGTTTATTAAGTTTCTTATATTTTTGAAGAGAACAAGTCGTTACCGCGTTTCAGAAACTAACAGCGACATCTAGTATTCGGTCCCTTTATGAAGAATCAGTGCAAACTGAGGTGAAAAGGGTGAAAGTAGATAAAATATTATGTATATTTTGCCTTCTATCTATCCATCTAACTTGTACTTGTACTGTTCGAAATAAGTGTATTTGACAGCCGATGTGGCGCAGTGGTTAGTATGACTGCCTGCCACGCAGAAGGTTCCGGGCTCAATACCCGGTGGGATCACTCACAAAGTTGATATTTATCACTTTGTGAATCTGTTCCCAGTCTGGTTAGGACATTGCGGGCTGATACACCTGATAGTCCGAAAAGCAAGATGGTTCCGTGCTTCGGATAGGCACGTTAAGCCGTCGGTCCCGGTTGCTGTCATGATGGCGGTCGTTACACAACCATGTCAGAGGCCTGCTACTTGCAGTAGGCGGTTGAAAAACTCTGACACCAGGTTTCATCGGGCCGTTGAACGACTCGGTGTCCCACACGAAGAGAGAGTTTATAAAGATTTGAAACTCTTTTATAAGAGAAATCCAAAACGTAGAGTAGAGACTCTATTAGTTTGTACGCAAACAATTCAATTTTATCCAACTTACTACGAAAGTTGCTACGCCGGCGCTCGTAGACATTAGCTACGTAACTTGTAGACATTAGCTACGTAAGTCTACATTCTGCTCTAAATGGGTTGAAAGCATAAAGTTTTTAAAGTCTTTACCTGAGCTCTTCACTTGACTCGCCTTCCTTCTTGTGCGAGAACACTACCCTCCTTGGTCTTAGCAGGATCCGCATCTAAAATAAAGTTGTGATATAAAATTGCGATGTATTATAAATAAAACAAGAACCCACCTGCGGTAATTTCAAAATTGTATTTTGCAATATAAATCCGCCATTTTGAATGTATGAGTATTTCATATCACCAGTGACACTTACGCTGCTGAGACAAATCTAACGAGACCTCACATTTAAATATCCACCGAGCCGTTTAGGTTGTAGCCCGTAAAAACGAATTCCTTTTCTACATACAAACATAAATACCCTTGAAAAACATAACCCTCCTGAGGCAGTCGGGTAAAAATAAATATAAAGATGTTTTAGAGTTCGAGTGTTTAGTTTGTAAAATGGATCAGCTTTTCCTTAAGGGTGCAAGTTGGTGGTAGCTGTATGCGAAAGGTCTAATATGGAAAATAAAATAAAATGTTATAGTTCATCCAAACATCATATGTGTCATGATAACCAGCATAAGCGGGAGGCCAAGTTACGCTAGTCGCGTAGTATCTTAGTATTGCAACCAGTGTAAGTTGGCCTCCCGCTTAGGCTAGTCACTTCATTTCATGACACGATGATTGGGAATGCACTTTACCTGCATACTACGTATTATTCTGTAGACACAAAACACGCCGTATCCACACATGAACATGATGAGGAGGTACTGAAACAATAAAGGAAAGTTTAATTATCTCATTGTCATGAATACATATATGGGTAGATACATATTGCACGCCTGTACCCCTTTCGGGGTAGGCAGATATAAACGTCTGAACAACCATTTAAAACACGTCTGACAAAAATTAAGAGTAATTTAGAAGATTGTGTATCACTCAAGTATCACTATAGTGTCTGGTGGTCAACCTGTCGCCTGAAATTGCAATACACATCTTTCAAATCCATTAGTCGCTTCTTACGACACCCACAGAATAGGTACGGGGTGATGCCGGCACCACATTGCCGAAAATACTCTATTCTGATAGGGGAAATCGAGTCATACTTTGATAGTAATAATCTGGAGATTTGTTCTAATCTTCAGATTGAATAAACCTACCCATTAATTACCAATATTCAGCAAAAATCACAAAAGTCGAACATGATTGATTGGGGAATGTTGGTCCAAGCTGTGCAGTTGGATCGGCAAGCGCAGTGCAGGTTGTTAAATTCGCATGGAATACTGATGGCCTTTTCATACATTTATCTTTTAGCTTTCTAACATTCATTACGTATCTTAATAGTAAAAGCCCACGAATTATAGATGGTAAAAGCTCATGCCAAAAATGTTACTTTATGCGTCACTAACAATATAGGTCACAAAAGTTTTCACTTACCAAAATCACTAACAGCACTATATCTATCACGTATATTGTTGACATTTTTGATATCACTGTCCACTACACTATAAACTCCATAATAATTAACTGCTCATTAACTATTCACTATGATATTTTTAATAAACTATGAAATAACAACAAAATGCCAGGAGCGTGTTATTGTGGATGCCTTTCGGAATTCAAATTCTTCGTGAATGTTCTTGATTGGTTAGTTGTGAAGTTAGACTCTGCCCTGATTGGTAGAATGGGAAATCGAGTTGTCTGATTGGTCGATAGCGTGCTGAGAATGCGAATGCGCCAATGGAATCTTGTTACAGACTGAGGATGAAGCAAGCTTAGCATCTGTGTCAAAGAGTATTCATCTGGCTATGAGCATTTAGGAACGTTAAATGCCTACAGGCACGAAATTCTTTAGCACACAAAGATATAATACATAAAACCTTACTCCAGTCGTATCTACACTAGAATAAAATTTGGTTCAGTATGTGGCACGTTTTATGGAAAATAGTCTAAGAAATTATTAAAAAAAATATTACGTCTAGTATGACTAACTGTCTAATTGACGACTATTGCTAACAAAATTGTTAATGTTCAGTTAAATGAACTGTTAGAGTTATTTATTATTGTTGAAATTAACTCATTTTTTGGAAAGCATGAACCGTTTTCTAGGTGCCAACATACGCAACACGCCAGTGGCCGGTTTTATTTTAATACTACAGCGTCAAACGTTCAAAATTGTAGTATTTGTCTACAATCTTATCTGCGCCATCTAACTACGCCTTGCCTTGCCGTTTAAGTCCAGTCCGTCTAACTGCGTGTGATCCATATTTTAATCTCCGTCGTGATAACAGCTGCCTTAAGCTTTAAATAAGCTACCTTTGCATGATTTAGGCGGCAATTGTATATTTTAAAAATCTTCTTTCATCCTACAGTCTGATCTGTGACCACTCGTTGTTCTTTGCCTCCTGAGCCTCGTCGGCGCCAGGGGTGTCGCGACGTCTATCAACTTGCGATACAAATTTTATCTTGGTCTTTGCACGCTAAAGGATGCGTCTGTGTATTTATACAAATCTTGTATCTGCCTACAGTCTCATCTGTGACCACTCGTTACTCTTTGCCTCTTGAGCCTCGTCGGTGCCAGAGGTGTCGCGACGTCTATCAACTTGCGATCCATATTTTTATCTCGGTCTTTGCATGCTAAAGGATGCGTCTGTGTATTTATACAATTCTTGTATCTGCCTACAGTCTCATCTGCGACCGCTCGTTACTCTTTGCCGTGTGAGCCTAGTAATCATCAGAGGTGTCGCGACGTCTATCAACTTGCGATCCATATTTTTATCTCGGTCTTTGCACGCTAAAGGATGCGTCTGTGTATTTGTACAAATCTTGTATCTGCCTACAGTCCAATCTGCACTATATAACTACTCTTTGCCGCTTGAGCCTCGTCGGCGCCAGGGGTGTCGCGACGTCTGGCTGCGTGCGATCCATATTTTTATCTCCGTCGTGATTGCAGATATCCCGTGGTCTAAACAGGCACATTAGGGTTTCAAAGAGTAGGTGTAGTAGGTGTTTTAGGTGTAGGTGCTAGTTTTTTATAGTAGGTAAAATTTAGCTTGAGTTTTTTGACAGTCAGTCCGATGACTCAGATCCATACTGAACTGAAACAGCAGTAGGTAAACAAAGAAAAATAGACTCTTTGTCTGCGGTCTTATGATAGATTTTACGGAGTATAATCAATAACAGCCATAGCAGTACAATACTCAAGGGTTTTCGTCATATCTACCCAATAAGCTAGGCAAGAGTGAATAGGCATTATCTGGGCGAGCATGTTCCATCATCGTCTGCATCGTCACTTAACATCAGGTGAGATTGCGGACAAATGCTTACCCATTGTTTATAAAAAAAAAGTCTCATGGCTCACGTCTACCCTGTGGAGCTTAAGGAGTGGCGTGACGTGTGGCCATGTGCGATGCATATCTTTATCTCCGTCGTGACGAGATTGCAGATGCCCAATCATAGTGTATAGCAACAGGCATTCGAAATTTTGGTGTAGGTATAGGAGGTAAGGGTTAGGTTAGCTATATATCCTGTTGTAAACATCTACCTTCTCAACTTGGTATTGGTATTTTCTAGTTACATTACAAAATCTTCTTGCAAACGTGTTTTACACACATAACGTCCGTTTCAACGTCATTTTTGCGCTGCGCTATCGCAGCGTTAGGAAATGTGAATTCCCACCAAGAATACTGCGCGTCTTTCGTGCCTGTGTACTTTTATTATACCTACCTTTATACGCATCTCTACTGTGACGCAAGTCCCTTCCCAATCAAATACTTACGCTAGCAGATACAGCTCTTAATTACTTTAGTAACTCAAATCCAATTAAAACGATCAAAAACAATGCAAATTGAGCATCCATTAGGAATGCGATAGTTTAACTCAGTCACTAATTGGGGACGGTCAACTGAGTTTGATACGAACCCCGAGGTTTGAAATAAACCCCAGGGGTACGAAAAGATATTCTGTTTCAAGTTTTAAGTCTTTCTAGAATTTACGCACAAAGATGTCTTGGGCGGGTCACACATCTGAAGTCCGTTGGTGCAAATGAAATAGGTACCTAACTATTTTGCATGTGCCGTGACCTAACTAATCCACTGCTAGACATGAGGCTCCTCCTATCGTTGCGCAATGCCACACTCACAACTCACCACACTTGAAAGGTAGATGGCGAGCGCAGTGAAAGATGTTAAATTCACAGAAAACGCTGCTCTACATTCCTTGCATACTGTCTTCTTCTTGGAGTGGGACACCGAGTAGTTCAATAACCCGATGAACCCTGGTGTCTGAGTTTTGCAGCCGCTTACTGGGAGCAGGCCGTGCATACTCTATGAGTGTATAACTTACATAGAAAATTGATGGAAAATTGTAACAGAGACAGATACCAATGTAAGTTTTCATCATAGACAAATAAAACCTTTTTTGCGCGGGCCGCGAATGACATTTTGGTGGTCTGTGGTTTTTATATTGCCCCTATATCAAAAATTCTTTTTAGTAAGGAGAAATCTGAAATTTCCTTGCATTTGAAAGAAGCATGCGTTACAGATGCGCAAAAATGCGCAGACTCGAAAGTTTAGTGTGAGAACCGAGTTTCTAAATAAGTTTGAAATTGAGACGAGATCTTCATCATTATCATTACGAGTGGAATTCAGTAAACGGTCTCTGTTGTTATTCAAACTCTAAAATGTTATTTTGGATTAACTCACTATAGTACGGACGGGCGTTTGAATAGGCCATATTTAACAGCTGTCAAAATCATGTTAATACTACGACATGAGGTCTATTTTTCTTTGTTGATATGGCTTCTAGTATGAATCTGACAGCTGTCAAATATTTGATTGATCATACTATAACTTAATATTTTGCTTGAGCTTCTTATTACCACATCCTTTTACACCAGCTTTGAGGATATTCTGTAGTTTTTTCAGTACGCATAAAGTAATCATAAAATTAAAACTATCTAGATCTTTCAACTCTCTCTCTCTCTTTTCGTGTGGGACACCGAGTCGTTCAACTAGAAGGCGGGAATCACACATTCATCCATTGCTATATTTGACGGAGACGATGGATGCGTCTATCATGATGCCGGTTGACTTGGCCGTATTTGAATGAGAACAAGGTGAAAATTCACGTTTTCTTAAAGCACTAAATTTGCGTAGCAAGCTATGTTACGTGTGATTCGCATAAAGTCTGGTGGTCTAGTAGTAGTAACATTCAATATCTATTCGTTCAGAAATTACTTAACAAAGTTATCTCAAACTTTAAATAAAATTGTTCAGCCATTTCTATTCAGCAATATGCCTAAAACTTGTAAAGTTACCAAAGAACCCACTAGGCTGGGAAATTTAGGGTTCAGTAAGTCGTAAGCACCTTACCACTTGTTATAATTTAGAATATTTAGAAGGGCGTTGTTTTGAAGGATTTTAAAAAGCTGATTGGAACTTTTAGTAATAATCGTGTTAAAGTAGGTATAAAAACCAATGATCCGATGTGACTAAATTAGCTATTTTCTCATGCGAAATAAGAAAACAGAACTGATTTTTAAATCAATCACACAAAATTATTCACAAGTACTTTGGTTTTGCTGGAATTCATGCACAAAACCGTTATTTTATTCCATGAAGTAAATTTCATTAAAACAAGTTATTTTCTATTATTCCAAAACTTCCTTCAAAACTTTTATGGTTGGTTGATTTAGTTTCGAAAAATTTTCAACTCCATCGTTCCCCAATAGGAAAAACTTGGCGGAACAAATTGAATAGTTCAGTTTCCTCTATAAATCTGGAAGTTGTTTTGCGATGTCGAAATAACATTGAGATCGGCGAAAGTTCGTGGCCACATCTCCGCTGCCACGCAGCGAAAAAATGGTTTCGCTTGCGGTCAGCAGTGTGGAAATTGCATACCTTTACCTTACCTTTACAGCCACAACAGTCCACTGCTGGACATGGGCCTCCCCGTATTGGGGGGTATTGCCATACTCACCACGCTTGGCAGGCGGATTGGCGAGCGCAGTGCAAGATGTTTAATTCAAAGGGAACGCTGCTGCCCATTCACTGGATAATTATCCCTTAGTCGCTTTTTACGACACCCATGGGTAGAATTGGGGTGATGCTATTCTAGGCCGGCATCACGCGGCACTTCATACATACGCTCGAAATAGACGCGCGACGCTGCTTACAAGGAAACTGCCAAGTCTCACTCGCGCGAAATGTTCCTCGAACGCTCGTGGGAAGGAAATAAGGTGTTTTTCCATTGTAAAAAGTAGTTTTTGTTCCTCACAGGGATAATGCAGTTTTACACGTTTTTTTTGTATAAGATTAAAACCTAAAGTGACAATCCTTGCAGTTCAACAAAACCGGGTCGAGTTTCTTTACTGTTACATCTATATACTGTGGTTCCCATCAGGCGTTCAAACCGCAAAGATAAGCAAAACTCAGGCCGTCAGCGTTTTGTAGACGAGCAGACTTAGTATGGATGGTATTTGGCGAACGTTCTTGACTACATATCCGCACCGTTAAGAAAAATTTGGGCTGTTTTCTTATTGTAGACGAGTCGATCTAGTCTGAATGGTATTAATGAATTTATACGTAGCCACATCTCCACTTGAATCATGCATTCAAACCCTGAATATAAGCAAATCTCAGGCCATCTGCGTTTTGTAGACAAGCAGAACTAATGCTGATAGTATTTACAAAGTCTGGGACTATTTCTCCACTTTCATCAGGCAAACAAAATTCCGGTTTTGAAGACGAGCTGATTTATTAGAGCCACGTAATGAAGTCGCACCTTATAAAAATGCACGGTATTTTGTGTTGCAGCGATTGAACCCAAGGTTAAAACATCTTTTTAGCAAAACATTGTTAAAAAACATATTACATCAAGTCGTTCATCGCCACTGTTACGTTACTGTAACTAAACGAGTGATTGTGTAACCTACGCGTGTTGTGTACGTTTATCTACTTATACGGGTCGCCGAAATACCGCGCGTGTCTGAAAACGCTCATATATTATAGTTTCATGGCCTAGTAAGAAATGTTTTTCTCTCCCATTCATGTGTAGGTCCAAAATAAGAGACTATAATACCAAATCCTTCTTTCTAAAAAGCCTTCTTGTCAGATGTGACGATAGTGACCGTATTTTAACGGTCGTCAACTCGTCAACGATCTACTTTTCTCGCAAGGAAGAATGTAATACCAATGTATGTAATACCAAATCCTCTCGTCTGCGCCAACTTAACACATCAAACAAAAACAAGCCCGTGTTCAGAGTTGTCGAGTTCATGAATCCCGAAGAAGCCGCAAGTGCCGACGCAAATACGGTTGAACGAATTACATCATGTCACTTGTTCCCTTCTGCTTATCCAAGTGCTTTATGAGACTTTCTTTCGCTCGAAAATCTGCTTACTCTCTGGGTGAATCGACTTGTTTTTGTCCTTCGACTTCAGATTTTTCACCAATATGATAAAAGTACATAAATAAGTAAATTAGATATTTAAAGTTACTTTTGCGATATAGGAGCTTCATATCTGTTTCAGTTTTTACCAGTTTTTACCAATTTATAGGAGTTTGCTACAGGACACAGATTTTAAATACGATATTTTCGGCTGGCGGTTACCCAGGCAGGTTGTCAGCCTGTCGCCTCAAATTGCAAAACTCGCAAATTCCTCAATCGATTCTTACGACACCCACAAGAAAGATTTGGGGTGGATGCTA
This sequence comes from Phthorimaea operculella, assembly GCA_024500475.1. Classification (NCBI taxonomy): domain Eukaryota; kingdom Metazoa; phylum Arthropoda; class Insecta; order Lepidoptera; family Gelechiidae; genus Phthorimaea; species Phthorimaea operculella. The sequence goes on from JANFCV010000164.1 coordinate 195,018, forward strand.
TTCTAAGCCAGCATCAAGTGGAAAAAATAAAGTTCTTCACCAATGAACTCCTCGATTAATCCCAAAGAAAGTTTCCAAAAGAGATTTGCGCTAAAACTCGCAACTGGAAGTTCAAAAACCGACTCACTAAGACGGGGTCCACACTTAGCAGATGTGGCGCAGTGGTTAGTACGACTGCCTGCGACGCAAAAGGATCCAGGTTCAGTTCTCGGTGGGGTCACTCACAACTTACTCTACTTTGTGAATTTGTTCTCAGTCTGGTCAGGACATTGCAGGCTGAACCACCTAATTGTCTGAAAAGCAAGATGGTTCTGTGCTTTGGAGGGCACGTTAAGCGGTCGGTCTCGGTAGCTGTCTATGATCGATCACTTAGACGGCGGTCGTTGCACAACCATGTCAGAGGCCTGCTACTTGTAGTACCTAGACGGTTGAATAACTTCAACACCAGGGTTCATCGGGTCGTTGGACGACTTGGTGTTCAACTCGAAGAAAAAAAAGTGCAGCGGTAATGCAGATAGTCCGAATTCCAGATAACAAAAACCGACGTTTGAATAACACAACTCAGAACCATGCGTTGAAATAGCGCAGGGCAGAAACTTATTATAAACGTAGGTTGGGGAATTCGAAATCTGTGCATCTGATAGTCGCATGGGTTAGAGCTGCGATAACTTAGCGCAACAACGGAAATATCGTGTGGGTCCCGACGAAGACTGTATACTGGACCGTTTTACATCAATTAATTAAAAGTTCTCTTTCTTCGAACAATCGCAACTTACACCATCTCAATTAGGGAGAAAAGTTGGGAAAACAATAGGTATTTGTTATACTTACTTAGGTACCTAGTTGTCGAAGGTATCGTATCTTTAGAGTTTGAACATGATTTAGTTTGAATGATTAAGGCGACGAACACATGTAACGTCTGTTTGTGCGTTATTTTTGCGCAGCGCTATCGCAAGGATATAGAAAAATACAATTTTCCACGTTATTGTCATACAAATCATGGTTTATGTTATACAGTTTTGGCTAACATAAAAATATCGAACAACGCTGCGTTGCCAGATGCGCCTGTCAAACCGTTCGACATAAACCATAGTTTTTATGAGAAAATCGTGTTGTCCTAAGTTGAGCGTCTACAACTAGCAGGTCAAAAAAGTGGGCTGGTAGTGACTGGATGGTAAAAACGATAGATTGTGCCCATCTAGGAGGTAGCCTACGACCACTTGTGGACTGATAAATAATATGAAATTTATGAATTCGTAATAATTCCCTAACTTTGAAAAATATAACTAGCTTTTTTTGTTGATAAAACCGCCTGTCTATCGCGGTGAGTATGAAAATACCTTGGAAAATACCCATCGAGAAAGGGAGGCGCATATCCATCAGTGAACTGTTAGGGCTGTAAAGATAATTATTGTAATTGCTAAAGAATTGATGCTTTTATCCTCAAAAACACCCTGTATGATGTACAACTACCTAGGAATCTCTGTAATCAAATCCGATCTAATACCTTCGTTAACTACGTAACTCCATCTCAGGTGTACCCCACACGTGCCGGACAATGTTACGGTGGCCGTCATGAACCGAAACTTACGATTCATGATGGCTACGTCACAAAATAGAGAGTTTACAAAATAGAAGGATCACTCGGGCCTATTTAGGATAGATTTGCGATTGTCACTTGTTACATAGCCAGGGTTAATACCTACTGTCACAAGTCTCAAAGTATGAGAATATCAAAACGGCAATATCTGAAACAAGAACATGAAATACTTAATACTTATTTTATTACTTAGTTTATATAAATTTTAATGCAAGAAAAATGAAGTTCATGGCAAACTCTAAAGAGTACCTCTGAGACTTCAGTTCATTCCAGATTACGTCAGTAAGCGTCAATAGAGCTATGCAGACAAGTAAACTGACATAAGTTTCGTAGTACGGTAATAGCCTAGACGGGTACACGGACTACAACAACTACAAATAATGTTCAGTGGCAGCCGCTGACGTGTGCTAAAATATCCGGTAATTATTTTTTTATGAGATTTGACAAACTCTATTAACCAAGAAACAGTATCCGGCAAAACATCGCAAAATTGTGTGGCCTATGTGCAAACCGTCTAATCCAATCTAAATAACAATAAACCCAGCGCCAGTAACAGCTCATTTGCCTTAATCCGTATCTGTTACGTTCCTGGAAATACTAAAACCCTCTCTGTTTATGGGAAATTTATACTAAGGAAATGCAGTGTCCAAAGATAATCATCGTCATTTGCTTATCTCTAATCAGTTGGGGTCAGCGCAACATGTTTTGTTAGAACACAAAATCATGTATCAAAAGAATTTGACTTTCGCCTGCCTGACGTCAACTTTCTTTGGGAATGATATTGTATAAGGTAATACCGATACCACGCGAATTGGAATTGGAATTAGTTGCAATAACTATCCCGGTAAACGGAGCCCATCCACCCGTTAGTGGACAAGATATTCTTGCTACATTAGCAGGCTCGATTAGAACCGCGGTAGCCCAGTTGGTAGTGGCGTCGGCAGTACAGATGCCGAAGGTCGCAGGTTCAAATCCTGCCTGCGGTGGAAAATTTTGCAAGTTTTCCAAACAGAATATTCAGCCGAGGTCAAAAACTCTACTTGGCCTTTTACGAAACACCCTGAGTGGACTAGCGGAGGCAGTATTCTTAGCCGCTACCATTCGGCAATGCGGTGTTTGAAGATAATTTAATTCATCCTAATAATTGAAAATATCGATTACAAACAGATTGACTTATAACGGCTGACTATCCCGAAAAAAATTAGGTCAACCCGATAAACTGAACATCTCTCCCCAGACTATTTTAACTTTATGTTTATTATGGAAATGTGTTAAACTTAAACGGTCAACTCCGTTTTCATGAAAGAATTTTATACCGAACATAAACGTGAGATTCTTTTGAAAACCACTTTTTTTATTTAAAACCGAATATAGCAAGACAAAGACTAGCTTTAATAAAGAAAATATTTTCAGGAAATAGCATATTTCTTGCATAACGACTTTGGCAGCTGTGATAATAGTTTGAGTTTGCAAGTATTACTTTGTTTCTGGTGCAGTTTGAACCATTTTAACAACATTTATGCAAATTCCGACACTGCAAGTAGCAAGCCAATGACCGCAGTCATAGGCAGAAAACAGAACCGACAGCATAGGACCATCATTCTTTTCAGACAATCAGATGGTTCAGTGAGCCTGCATAGTTCTAACCAGACTGTAAACAAATTCAAATATACAATATAAAGTGATAAACATCAACTTCATCTAATCGTACTTGAAACCATCATCGGCTGGATGTGGCTATAGCGGCCTTTAAGATTCTGCCTACCCCGCAAGGGATAAAGGCGTGATATATGTATGTGCATGTATGTATGTAATAGAGCCAGCTTTGATGTTAGTGACGTGTATATTGAAAGGCCATGATTAACCGCTTTGACTGTACATGCAGAAGTGAAGTTGTAGGTAATAATTATGTTTTGCTTTTGATGAGTAAGAAAAGCCTGAGTGATATTGATATTCATTCGTTTGAATTTGTTGGTATTCAAGGTAGTGATTTACGAATGTGAAAATTACAGCCTGACAACCTGTCTCTATGGTGATACACAGTCTTCTGAGTGAATTTCAACTTTATAACCTTTTTACAGCCGTTTGCGCTCTGCATACCCCGCAAGAGATATAGGCGTGATATACGTATGTCTATATGTATGTTTTTATAGGTTCTCTATCCATTTGCATAAAAAGAATTGACATAATATATTTTGGCACAATGTAATTTAAACTAATGATACTTACACATAATTCATCTACGCATAACAGTTTAGGCATAATTTCTTTACGCACAAAAAATATTGCCATAATAGTACATAGGCCTAAAAGACAAAACCATAAATTGTCATATCCATAATCAAAATAAGCATAAAAATCTGATGCATTAAAAGAACCCCTAAATTATATAAAAATAACCTAACCTAACCTAACCTAACCTAAACTGACCTAATTTAACCTAATATATCTTAAAAAATACTAAACTGACTTACATTTCAACCTGAACTGATTTAAAATTTGAACTTAATAAAAAATATATAAATTAGTCCAAAAAAATATTGTAAAAGCAATTATGCCAAAATATTGTTGTATAAAATACAATAGTCTAAAATATGATTTTGCCAAGATAATTATTATGGCAAGAAATTATTATGTCAAAGCAATGGTAGGTGAAAAAAAAAATGCGAAACATGTTATGCTAAAACATATTAGTGGAAAAAAATTATGCCTGTGAAAGGGATACCGTATTTATAACTACGAAGTAAGATACGTTAACTAATTTATGGAAGCAATCTTATATCGAAACCGGAAATTCGGTTCGCAGAGCTGGACTGTCACCAGTAAATGCGAGTTAGCCACTGGAACTATCGAGTTTCCTAAACCACCAAGTTTTTTTTTTACATATTTCTGGAGCGTTACGAATACTTAGCCAGCTTTTTAGTTTTCTTGTTTTACTGTCCAAAGTTTAAACTTGGCCTGCTGTATTTTTTTTACTGCACCGATGAATAAAGAGGTAGAGGTACAGTAGCGACTGGATGACAACAACGGACGATCGTGCCCTAAGGCGTACACTGACGAGGACTTTTTCCCATCAGTGGACTGCTATAGGCTGAAGAGATCATGATAGCGTCTTATGTCTTACAGGGTGGCTTTGGCGACAACCCCCGCAACACACGTCCGGTGCGTTATTTTTGCGCTGCGTTACACATGCGTTTAGACAATACGAATTTCAATCTTATTCTTATACATAATACGGATTTTCAAACGGTTTGACAGACGCATCCATCGACGCAGCAGCGTTGAGCGTTAATTGACAGTCAAACAAAATATATACTCATGAAAGTATGATGTGATCTTTCATGTTATCTCTAGTAGGGATTCAAATAATTAACTATGTTATTCATATGCGACTCGTAGGGAAACACGTTAATTTTCCGTTTAAACTTCTGTAATGAAATAACTTTCGTTCAATGAATAAACAACAACCAGTTGCTTAACACATTCCCTGCGTTACGGGAAGTATTTGGCCGTATTTGACTTTCCGCCTGAGCGGCAGCCTGCTATCCTTGTTTTACCGTCCGTGCGGGGTGTATTTTCCTAGGTTCCTGTGTAGGTAGAAGTGAGACAAATATATTCCTGATATTACGTTTTTAATTATTATCCTTTTCTGAAGAAAAAATGTACGGGAAGTATTTTGTCGTATCGCACTGGATGATTATTGTTTTCGTTCAGTGCTATACGGGAACTAAGTATTTTGTCATAATCACAACCCCGTATAGCACTGCGAGGCGCGTACGCGGCGCGCCAGTTTGGTCTAGTGTTGTGCGCAGTGACCACGTCTCGACGACGCTGGGCTAACGCAATTTCATCAATAATTTAAACTAGTTCAGCTTTTTGATCAAAAACCTGATTTTATCAAGAATCTGCGACCTTATATTATATTTGTGAACAAACGCAAACATACCTGCTTAGACAGCTGTAATTGGTAAAGTAAAGTATTTGTTATAATTTATTAAACTCCGATCTCATGTGAAAGTTTGCATTATACATATATTAGAGTAATTCTGTACCTACAACTTATATTGAAAAGGCGCTTGTCATAAAAACATTGTTCCTCATTTGCGTTAATTAACCTTCTTGTTTTCATTGTCTTTATCAAAATTTTATTTTTTGTTTAAATTACACCTATTACGATAAATACCGTCTAACTCTTCGATAAGTTTCGTACTTTTTTGATTTTACCCCATCCCTATAATTTTTTGTGTTCTATGCGGCGGGGGAAGTAATTTCCCGTAAAACTTGTGTTTTTGAAAAATGCCTTTAATTTCTACATTATTACTTAGATCCCCGTGCGACCAAAGCTGTATATGAGAAAAAATGATATTGTCTATAAGTCTGTGAGAAAAAAAAGTGAAAATCTTGATTTTCCACGCCTGTAGGAAAACTCAAAGTCAGGGCATGATACGGGAAAATACTTCTCGTAACGCAAGATTGGCTTTCTTCATACGGGAACTATATGACTCGTATAGCACTAGCAGTAAAACTAGGTGCAGAGGCTGCCGCAGTGAATGTGTTAATATGGGGAAATAACCGCCGAATATTTACCTATCTAAGAAATAGCAGCCAGCCCAGCGGTTGCACTGCACCCGCTGGCTTTGACTATTCGAATAGGCGTTATTGGAGAAACTAAAACACAAAGCAGTGCAGCTGCATTCCTCCATAGACTTCGAGAGATTAGCTGTAAAATTTTGAATTGCAATTTAGTCTATGGCGGCGTACAGCGCCATCTTAAGGTTTAGTTTCTCCTAAAATCGCCTATTGAGCCAGGCAGCTGAATATCGGTTTGAAGGTACTTCAAGTACTACTAATAAAAAATTTAGATGAAGCCATGCATCAAAACTTCAATATACTCGGAACAACATTTGCAAGATAATCAACATTTTGAATCATCATGTTCAAGGACGCACATTGACACTGACATTTTAGAAAAGAAAGAAGGGTGCTTGCTTGGCACCACACCAACCCCTTCACCTTTATCCTTGATGTAAGTTTAAAAATTCAAATTTTTGTTAACACTAGAATCAACATTGATTGTTTATTTATCTGTTTTTACGCCTTTTCCTATTCGTACTTTTCTGAAAATCTCATTCCTGTAATGTTTTACACGGCCGCTATTTGTTAAAAACGCTTTTACAAATGTGTCGCGGTATCTGCGTCATAAATTTCATTGCACTGTATAAATTGTTGCGAGGAAACCTTGTGGCTTGCGTACATTTACTCACAAATAACTCCGAACTTTGAATGTTAAATGAGAATGGTGGTTTTGTTACTATAGGTTAATATTTTATATCCTTGGTCGTCGATATTTTTTTAAATTTAATTTCGGAATTTTACAAGCAGATGTATCTATTAAAAAACAAAAACCCGACTGCGGTAATTTCAAAGTTAAATATTGCGTTTAAAATACGCCATCTTGAATTTATAAAAAAATATTATAGTCATTGTCACTTGTGCTACTGAGACGAATCTAACGACACCTCGTAGGTATGTCAAGATCCGCCTAGCCGTTTGGGATGTAGCCCGTGATAAATAATTTTCATGTCCACATACATATATACATACATACAAACGTACATACACACTCTCGAAAAACAAAACCCTTCTTCTGAGGCAGTCAGGTAATTAAAAACTGTATTGTATCCTTATTTCCGTGTGTTTCGTTGTCCCCGATGACCGTGAACCCGTTCTGTGAGACAACAAGTTGTTTTTGATTTGACTTCCTGCTGTCCCCGGTGACCGTGTACCTTTCACAAGGACAACGAGACGTTATTGATTTGACTTTCCGCTGTCCCCATTATGACGATAGAGCCTATAGCGTCCTGGTAGACGCTAAGATGATGAGACTTGACTGAAATCTGAAGTGGCTCGTCGACGCGCCATCACACAGCCGCTCGGGGCTACGGTCGGGCATAGACTGACTGACAGGACAGAATCCCTACCCTACCGTCCGTGGTGACGTACGTGCTCGAGACACTGACAGTCAATACACTTACTCTTTATACTACGATAGTCATTACACTAACTCAATACACTACAGAGCCAAAAACGGATTTCCCCTTTTAGCGTAATTCATCATCATCTTCCTGCCGTTATCCCAATTCTTTGGGGTTGGCGCAACACGTTTCGTTGGACACAAAATCGTGTTGCAAAAGGATTTGGCTTTATTTTACAGACTTCAACCCTCCTTGGGAATGCTTTTGTGGCGGATTATCCGCCACCATTCGGTTGGCCCTGGCTGTTTGGGTTGGGTTTATCCATCGGTCACCTCTTACGACCCCCACGGGAAGAGAGGGGGTGGTGGTATTCTACTCTGCCCGCACCACACGGCCTTTTAGCATAAATTGTAAGTTTGATTCTCAACTTCAAAGCAAGGTCTGATAAGGTGGGGCAGGGCGTAGGGTTGAAGATATTGCCCCAGCCTGCCGCATCTTCAACGGGTATTTGTTTAATGGGGACAACGGGAATATTTTTTTGTTTATTTTAATAAACCCCTTTGTCCCCACTCACCGGGGACTACGGGAATAAATCGTGTATTCTATTTGACCGGACATATTCTCATTATTTGTTTACGCTGTTCTAATTATAACCTCACAATAGTTAACCTTTCATCATAGTGTACTCGTGTGGTATATTAATATCCCATCGTCCATTCAACTCTATTCAACCTATTCAACCTTTGTCTAGTGTTATTCCGCTGTTATTCAGCTTATAATAACTGTCACTTACCTGTCCTATGTTACGTCATTAAAGCATAAGCTCCACAGAGTAGACGTGAGACGTAAGATGGCATATGGCAAACAAGTAATCGTCGGAGCGGAGACGTTTGATCGTTTCCATATAAAATATATAAAAGAGAATATACAAAATCACACGCGTGGGATGCGCGTCGCATCGTAAACGGCTGATGATCGCTTGCCTAATAGATGTCATGTTGCGCGTCGCGTCGCAGGTCTATTCTGTGGAGCTTGCCCCTAAGGTGTAGGTAATCTCTTCGCGTAAGCCGTAATAACTACGACGTGTGACAGTTATTTGAAACAACAGACCACCCCTGGGATGTGCGTCTCATTGCTGACGGTTGGCGTCACAGCTGTCTTCTTAGCCCCAAGCTCCACAGAGAGGACAAACAAGGAAAGGACATAGGGCGTAGGGCATGACGCTTGACGTTTGACATCGCGACGTTTCCATACAAAATGTACGAAAAAGTATTGACAAAGGCACACACAAGCGTCGCCAAAGCGTCGCATCCATGACAGCTAGCGTCAAAAACTAAGAAGAATATTTGACGATCACTTGTCTGTCAACTGTCATTCTTACGTCCTATGCCCTCGTCTTTTTGGTGGAGTTTGCGCCTTACGACACTCTCTCTCTCTTCTTGTGGGACACCGAGATGTTCAACGACCCGATGAACCCTGGTGTCAGAGTTTTTCAACCGCCTACTGCAAGTAGCAGGCCACTGACTTGGTTGTATAACGACCGCCATCATAGACAGCAACCGGAGCCGACGGCTACGTGCCCATCCGAAGCACGGAACCATCTTGCTTTTCGGACAATCAGGTGGTTCAGCAGACTGGGAACAAATTCACAAAGTGATAAATATCAATTCTGTTAGTGACCCCACCGGGAATTGAACCCGGAACCTTCTGTGTGGTAGGCAGTCATACTAACTACTGCGGCACATCGGCTGTCGACTCATAAGTGGAGCTGGCACCTGATTATTAAATAAATGTTCAGTGTAGTTACGCATAGCCAAAGTGCTAAACGAGTCACAAAAAAAAAACAAATAAAAACAATATCATGCATCAATATTGTTATAGCGATATCGTTTCAACCGTGAAATCCAATTCGGCGAAGCCGTAGTCTCATAAAATATTTAAAACAAAATGTCGATGAAAACTAGGGATGTGATAAAATATAATCGATTTTTAAAAATAATTTATCTTTTTGGAAAGCAAATTTCGATTTTCAATTATCGAGTATGCAATTTGAATGAATTGATTAATTTAAAATCGTTTTTATAATTTCAAAAATCATGAGTTATTTTTGCGGCACCATTTGCATTTACGAATTATACCTACAGTGTTTTGTAGCAAGCCGGCATTTTTTGAAAATGGTAAATCTAAAGGGATATTTGTGAAATCACGAAAAAAAACAGCTGTTCCATCGAAAAGCCTGATACCTATCCACTATCCAGGCAAAATGTGTGGAACAACAGTTTCTTTTCTTGGTTTCACCGACGGCCCCATAGTAAAAGATGTTCATATAGTAGATGCCTAGATTCACCAGTTTTAATAAATACCCGCTTTCCAGAAACACACTGTATAATAAAAGAAAGAAAGAATAAAACAATGTATTCTTTGGATAAAATAGATTTATTATCGAATTTTTGGCTGACTAGAAATAATCGATAATTGAACAATCGATTTTTTATAACTAAAGTCACATCCCTCATGAAAACTATAACCGCAGTGATCGGACATTTTTGAAAGGAATAAAGGCCTTTTGGACTCGCGCCAGAGGGGGTAGGCAATGTTCGAACTTTTCGAATATTCGACGTTCATGGATGGGGAAAATGAAAAATTTGCTTTAATTTTATTGAACTGTCCAATATCTTGCTTTAATTTTTTATGAAATTAGCTTATCTATTGTGATGGAGCCCGGAGCTGGTGCAAGCGGGAAGAGCCCGGCGGGCACTCTACGCAAGCGATCGCAGCCGACCGCAGCCGACCGCCGCCGACCGCCGGCGCACGCCCTACAAAACCAGCTGCGCGCTGCCCGGAGCGTCAGTCCGTGCCTCCGCCTCGAACGAACTAGTCGTCTGCACCGCAAGCCCAACCGAGCCAGTCGTCCACCTCCGGCCTCCGCTCACCGCTGGATATTGGAAGCTGAGTATTTAATTTATATCGACTTTCTCGACTCCTGCGCAACCGTCTCGTCGAGAGGACATCGAGCCGTCAACCTGGGAGAGATTGAGACCGTCCGTACCGTCCCGGCAGCTGGTTGATAAAACGTAAGATACCCTTACTCTACTTTTATTCTGTGGCTATTCATTTAAGCGCTGATGTTCTGCTGTGCGACCATCATCCAGGCTTTCCACCATTACTACTCCGTGATCCGCGCTCTTGTAGGCGCGACACAATCCCAGCCTCCGTGGTCTGCGCTCCTGTAGGCGCGACACAACCCCTGCCCGTGATCCGCGCTCTTGTAGGCGCGACACAACATCAACCAAGCGATCCGCGCTCCTGTAGGCGCGACGCACACTGCCGGGACCCCTTTCGCGTACCCACGCATCCGTAGGCAACATCCCTAAGTCGCTTGCTTACCCCACGCTTAGCACGCACCGAAATACACCCCCATACCGTCATTCACCGCATCCCGCTAGCCCTATATTGCCGAGGGCCCGTCGCCGAGTGCACCCGCTATTCCTGTAGAGTGTGGATACACTCCCACAGGACCCGAACCGTAACTCGATCCAGCGTGATCAACCCGAGGGATAGCCATCCCTGCCGCTTTACTGCACTCATTGTTCAACCACCATCAACACCCCTACCTTGACTACGGTAGGGGCCCCAAGCACCCACCATAACGCTTGCTCTAACTCGGTCTCTCTCCCCAGGGAACATCACCGCTATCACCGCCGTCACCGCCGCCACCTTCCGTCAGGACTCAGCCCAGCTGCCCGCTCCCGCTACACCCGCCCGGACTCCTTGAAGCACTTTAACAGTCAACTTGTAATTTGTGCGAAGCTTTTATTAACGTAATAAAACCTGTATTTGTGTAACTCTGTGTATCATTCCTGTCTGATCCCGCACACTCACACCCGAGCTCATTTAATGTCCATGTAGTCCAGCGCTTCCCGCTGCTAGCTAGTCCGGGCAACATTACATTTGGCGCCCAACTAAAAAATCCACTTTTTAAAGCTCCAGGGTGGTGTGGTATAAAACAGGAATTTTCAGGTAGTCGTCCGGGAACGGACATAGTCTTCAGGTACGTATGCCTGATCCCGCTAAGCTTAGAAAGCTTAAAAAGAAGGACCTTATCACGCTCGCGGAGCAGAGAGGCCTTCCCGTTGCAGACCCGGTTACGGAGAAGGAATTCACCGTAGCACAATTAAAAGAGAGTCTAAGTAAGTACTTGGAGGGACAGAGAGAGCCGCCGGCAGAGGAGGATCTTACTCTCACGGACATAGAAGAAATTCCGTCGGACAGCGAAGACGATTCAGTCAACTCAGTCATCGACGGTTCGAAGGGTAAGCCAATTACAATTTCAGAGCAACCGCCGAACGGGAAGACAACCAAAAAAATGTCGACAAAAGGTGAGCCCTCCTACAACCCGAATCTTTATAGCATTGTAAAGAATTGGGATATTTCGTTTGACACGACAAACGACCCGGTAGAGTTTCTAGAGAGGTTAGACGAACTAGTCACAACCTGTGGAGTAGAGAACGAGAAACTTATCCCGTTACTCCCCAGATTTTTCAGGGGTAGAGCCAACCTGTGGTACAGGAACAATAAATATAACTGGAATACATGGAAGCTGTTTACAGACGACTTCAAGTTGTATTTCTACCCCAGGGACTATGAAGGTAGGCTACAGGAACAGATCATAGCACGCAAACAGGCCTACAAGGAGAGCTTCATAGAGTATTTGACCGACATCCAGACGCTCATGAGGAGGTACGGGATGCTGAGCGACAACGAGCAGTTGAAGAGAGTTTACGAAAATATGCACGCAAACTATAAACTCTATATCAAGTACCAGGATTTTGATAGTTTACCGGAGTTAATCCGTCTGTGCTCGGATTACGAGGCAGTGACCGAGGAGCGTTACAGAAATTTTGACAAGACCGAGTCACCGGAACTACCTTACAGCAACAGAACCGCGACCGGAAGGAAGGAGGAACCGAGAGGTAGAGAACCGAAATACATTCATAATTACGACAGGAATTCATGTTGCTGGAGCTGCGGCTACCCGGGGCACACTAATCCAGACTGCAAGAGGCAAAGAAGGCTGTTTTGCAGTGGCTGTGGTAAGTTAGGAGCGCTCAGTAGGAATTGCTGTCGACCTGGAGAACCTAGGATGAACAGGAATAGTCCTGGGAACGCGTGCACGGCAGACGACAACGACTACGAGGAAAACCGACCGTTCCTTGATGTAAAGCTATACGGTAAGTATTTTAAGACTCTACTGGACACCGGTTCGAACACATCTTACATTGACTATAGAATTTACAAGTGGTGCAGACGGAATGGAGCCCAGGAGACCAGGATCAACCGACAGATTCGCCTCGCAGACGGTACGAAAGTCAGTCTGACGAGGAGCGTACCGCTGTCGATGGCAATCGCAGGGGTACAGGTAATCCACAACATGGCCGTTCTACCGTCGTCACACGTGATTATAATAGGTATGGACCTAATTAATTACATAGGCTTTCATAAGCTATGGTCAGCCGCCCGAGAATTTCACCAGGAACCGCCCCAGGAACCGCCGGTAACAGGTGTGGTATCAGCGATCACAGTAGAGAGTGTCGAAGCAAAGCACCAACCAACCCAGGTGAGTAAAAACGTAAAAACCGAGCGCATTTGCGCAACCGTAAAACCGTCTAGGAGCAAGGAGACAAACCAGAAGGACCCCCTGACAGGGGCACCAAAAAAAGGTAAGAAAATGCCGAACGAGACCACCAGCAATAAACACCAGACAAAGCAGGAAAAGAGACCCAGGCAGTATACCCAAAAACCTAAATCTCCGTGTGAAATGGCTAAGTGTCATGAAGGTAAGATGACCCACGAGTCGTCGCGGGGTCCCTATGAGTCCCGTACATTCCGTGCCACCCGGGCTAAGAGGGCCAAGGGTGAGTACCGTACCGGACCCGGCCGCCCCAGGAAGGAGAAGTCGCAGGAGAAACCCTACGACAAGGAGAGGAGAGTTTGGAGACCAGCTGTGGGTGACACAGCCCTACCGAGGTACTCCCCACTTTCTAATGCAAGTAAGAATTTCGACGCGAGATTAGCACCCAAATACGTGGACCCGTTCAAAGACACAGGACAGAGAAAGCTGGTTATTTCCAATCTACGAGATGCAAATCACACACGAAAACAGTTCACCGCATAGTTCATCAGTCATAGAGGTACGTAGATTAAGATAAGAATCGGTTTCGCACAATTTAGTAGTAATTTATTTTCCACCCGCATTTTAAATTTACCGCGTAAATTAGAATAACCGCTATCTAGTATGGAGTCGCAAAACTATTTTACGCTACCCGGGCGGGCAGGGCAGACGAGCGGGGAGAGGGGAGAGACCGGATATGTGACCATAGACAAAATTTTAATAGTTTTATTTTCTAGGAACGAATGGTTTCACAACCAAGTTTCATACTAGCGCAGCAATGTACTCGAAACCGACAAGACCGGAATGACTTCAACAAAATGTCAGTTTGACAGCCTCCGTAGCCGGTCGAGATTAGTCACCGCACCGCTCCGCTCATCCATTGGCTCGCGGAACTGAAGACAACGTAGACTGGAAGATGGACAGCCCCGAAATCCTGCCACAAGGACACGCCACACCGCGACGCAAGACGTCGGGGCGCAGGCCGCGACCCCCAGGTGTGATGCGTCGCGTGAAGCCCGAGACACAACCCCGCCGTGCCAACCGCTGCCAGAAAACCCGCCGCCAAACCGCTGCCAACCCGCCGCCACAAAGCCACGCAGAGCCGCCGTCTCCGCGCCGGCCCAGAGTCGCCGACACGCTCATGCCGCAACCCGAGTAACCCGACACACCGTGTGGCAGAAGCACCACATCACACGCCACGGGGGGTAGCTGGGAATCGACGCCGCGGACGCAACCGCGAGCGCATTCCACCCCGTGGCACCCTATGAAACAGTGAAGTATACCGGGTTTACCTTTCATGGGGATTTCTTTTGTTGTAGTTTCGTTTTATCCGGAGGAGTTAGTTTTTGTATGTTTTGCAAGTCATTTTGAATTTGACAGTGCTGGTGTACCTACATTTTTGTTGTACCAAATTCTCCCTGAAAGTGATACCGTCCGGGTCAACAAACCATGTACCATGCCCTAGGGACAACCAGGGGTGGTTCCACACCAGCAATGCACCAGATAAGATGTAATTGACAAAAACTGTCATCCTGTAATTTTATTTTGAAAATATTTTATAATACAAAGTCTGTTTTACTAGTGAATGGAATAGTTTACCCCAGTTTTGAAAGAGGATTGTAAATATGGGAACCTAGGACAAGAGGAGCAGAAATACCTTTAGTACTATGATTGTAACCTGACCATGTTTTATTTTTTGAGGTTAGATCCCTCAAGTATTTTGAAATGGAAGTTTATCAGAGGTTTTACCTAGGAGGGGATACCCGAGACAGGAATTTTGGATGAATATGCTTTTCTTCCGTTGCTTTCTCCCTTCCAGGCAGAAAGCTCATCATCCGGGGAGGGAGTGTGATGGAGCCCGGAGCTGGTGCAAGCGGGAAGAGCCCGGCGGGCACTCTACGCAAGCGATCGCAGCCGACCGCAGCCGACCGCCGCCGACCGCCGGCGCACGCCCTACAAAACCAGCTGCGCGCTGCCCGGAGCGTCAGTCCGTGCCTCCGCCTCGAACGAACTAGTCGTCTGCACCGCAAGCCCAACCGAGCCAGTCGTCCACCTCCGGCCTCCGCTCACCGCTGGATATTGGAAGCTGAGTATTTAATTTATATCGACTTTCTCGACTCCTGCGCAACCGTCTCGTCGAGAGGACATCGAGCCGTCAACCTGGGAGAGATTGAGACCGTCCGTACCGTCCCGGCAGCTGGTTGATAAAACGTAAGATACCCTTACTCTACTTTTATTCTGTGGCTATTCATTTAAGCGCTGATGTTCTGCTGTGCGACCATCATCCAGGCTTTCCACCATTACTACTCCGTGATCCGCGCTCTTGTAGGCGCGACACAACCCCAACCTCCGTGGTCTGCGCTCCTGTAGGCGCGACACAACCCCTGCCCGTGATCCGCGCTCTTGTAGGCGCGACACAACATCAACCTCCGTGGTCTGCGCTCCTGTAGGCGCGACACAATCCCAGCCTCCGTGGTCTGCGCTCCTGTAGGCGCGACACAACCCCTGCCCGTGATCCGCGCTCTTGTAGGCGCGACACAACCCCAACCTCCGTGGTCTGCGCTCCTGTAGGCGCGACACAATCCCAGCCTCCGTGGTCTGCGCTCCTGTAGGCGCGACACAACCCCTGCCCGTGATCCGCGCTCTTGTAGGCGCGACACAACATCAACCAAGCGATCCGCGCTCCTGTAGGCGCGACGCACACTGCCGGGACCCCTTTCGCGTACCCACGCATCCGTAGGCAACATCCCTAAGTCGCTTGCTTACCCCACGCTTAGCACGCACCAAAATATACCCCCATACCGTCATTCACCGCATCCCGCTAGCCCTATATTGCCGAGGGCCCGTCGCCGAGTGCACCCGCTATTCCTGTAGAGTGTGGATACACTCCCACAGGACCCGAACCGTAACTCGATCCAGCGTGATCAACCCGAGGGATAGCCATCCCTGCCGCTTTACTGCACTCATTGTTCAACCACCATCAACACCCCTACCTTGACTACGGTAGGGGCCCCAAGCACCCACCATAACGCTTGCTCTAACTCGGTCTCTCTCCCCAGGGAACATCACCGCTATCACCGCCGTCACCGCCGCCACCTTCCGTCAGGACTCAGCCCAGCTGCCCGCTCCCGCTACACCCGCCCGGACTCCTTGAAGCACTTTAACAGTCAACTTGTAATTTGTGCGAAGCTTTTATTAACGTAATAAAACCTGTATTTGTGTAACTCTGTGTATCATTCCTGTCTGATCCCGCACACTCACACCCGAGCTCATTTAATGTCCATGTAGTCCAGCGCTTCCCGCTGCTAGCTAGTCCGGGCTACATTACACTATTAATACTAGGAAAGTTGTTTATGACCCTACACCCACCCATCTCCTCTTTTGAATCACTTGTAAAATTTCAGTTTAGATAAATCTATGGTAGTTAGATAAGTACTGATTATTTTCAAAGAATATCTCTTTTACAACATGACAATCAACAATGGGAGTTTTTCTACTGACAGTTCTGAATGAGCGCCTAAAACGTAAAACCAGAGGGCGTAGTGCTAAGTTGAAAATTTGACGTTAGATTAACCAATCAACAAAATTTAATGTGGCTGACAACCATGCTTTTGTCAGGTCCCGTTGTGTTCGTAATTTAACGTTGTAATTGCAAATAATTACCTTCCTATTTATTTGATTTCTTATGACATAAAGTCGCCTTGCTATGATGACATGTTAGTATCTAAACTGAAAAAGAAATTCGAACAATTGATTACACACCAAAACTTTAGAACTTTGCTCAGCGCCCTCTATACGACACTTGAGAACCACTAGAAAGTTTTCCATTACTATTACATTCGGAATTACTATCATGCTTTCATGATTATGATTCAAAAGGCGAAACCCCGACCTTTAAATAAAATAATTTAAAATACTGGAATCTGTTGACCAATTTAAAATTCCATGAACAGTGGGAAATGCGTTTTCGGTTTGCGTCCGTAAATAAATCTTTAACGGAAGTAATTTGTTTTTAAATCGTTTTGATCACGTTTCCGGCGTGTTCCCGCATTTAATTATGGAACAGAAGCAAAACGCAACGGTTTTAATGACGTGTCATTCATGGTTTAATGCACAACATTTTATACTATCAGCAGTGGATCAACATAATTCTAGTTTTTACCCAAGACGAAACAGAGACACTACTTATAATATGCGTTTGGGGTGTGAGAATGTTTGTGTGTGTTTGCGCAATCCTATGTTGCCCATTATCACTAAACCACTGGTCAGATTTTGATGCGGTTTTCAGCTATAGAATTGGAAATTCATTGCATTGGTACATGTTTATAGACAGGTATTAAACGAAAAACTTGCAAGAGGTCGATGCGTAAACATTTGCTTGCGCAAACTGAAGTTACCAATTATTTTTAAAACCAGTGGTCTGATTTTGATAAATTTTTTTTAAACTCACAACCGTTTACTGTAGCGCCCCATGGTGTGTTGTTTGCGTAATTTTTAACTAAAAACATTTTCCACACAGCAGGTAGATGAAGATTATGTTTTTAGTTAAAAATTACGTTGTGAGTTTAAAAAAAAATTTACAATATCAAGTTTTTGAAAATATCTAGTATTGATTCATCCCAAGACGTGTTGGGGGCTTTAAAGATTGTCACCAGGTTTAATCGGGTTGCTCTTCAACAGAAAATCCCTCAAAACAAGAAGAAAAAGATAACAAATCTGTGGTACTCTATAACTGAGTAAATAATAAAGTCTGAAAAAATATTATTTGTAAGCAGATAGTTATATTTTATGTTGACTGTCTACGGAAACGCTGCTCTGGATAATATTTCTCTAGACGATTGCCAATATTTATACATATTGGATACTATACAGGGTGGACCAAACAGTGACGATAAAAAACAAACCTAAAATTCTTTTTTAAAATTTCCAATAAAAATTTGGACTCCCATAAGAGGTTACTTAAATCAGCTAATCGGCAACTCTATATTGGAGGTCAACATTTTTATTATTTTGGTTATTTGTTGGGGAAAATTGTTCCTTATCACTATTTTCGCTATCGGTCCCTAGTTTTACAACAAATTAAGTAGCAAAGGCGAGCTTTTTCTTAAGAAAGGATCTTTTCCAGCCGACCCATTTGTTATAAGAAAATTCATGATTTTGTTTTCTTAACATTTTGTATTTTGATTTTACTGTTTGGTCCAGCCTGTATAATAAATAAATAATAACGAAACAAAAACAAATTCTACTTATAACGAAAGCAGTCAATATTGTCACAGCTCTTTTTTCTACGTTAAATAAATATCCAACATTCGAGAAGGTTCAAGGTTAATCTTAGCAGTGAGGGAGTCCAGTCGGAGAATTTTAGAAATACTCGAGCGTAGTAATTTGGCACTGCTTACTTGAATTTGATCTTTAGTACTTATTGATAAATATAGGAATAAATAATATAAATGATACACAGGGAAATGGTTAGAATGGCGTCTATTCAAAGAATGACAAGAGCAGTCAAACACTAAGGAGTTCCTACATTACACCTCCACATTAAATATAAACATAACACTTAATAATTAAACAAATTAATAACGAGCTAACCAAACAACACAACCTTTTAAATAAACAAAACATAACTAAACGGTTCACATTACTACTCCTCCTCGAAACCGAACCGAACAGGCGGTCTACGAATCCGCTCAGAACGTCTCACTGACGGTGCAACTACTTGTGGTGGAGCCGTTGGCATACGCTCTGCTGCAGCAGATAAGTCCTGCACCACTGGCTCCTGACTGATAGGAGCATGACCTTCAGTCTGAACTGGCCCCGTATGTTGCGCATCGACTCCCTCACCACCGCCAACCGGGGAACCCCGGACTTCAAAACTTGGATAAACCAAACTTGACCTACCGGATCTGCGCCTAATTTGATCAATGTGCCTCGTCAAAAACCGGCCGTCATCACTGGACAAAGTATACCTCCGAGAACCCTCTTTTCCTATCACAGTACTACCTGCCCACTTATCGCGATTACCATAATCCCTAGCCCAGACAGAGTCCCCTGGTGCTAACTCACGCGCCTCTCCGCCACTCGCGCTCTCTACCTGACGCTGCTGTGCCCGACATACTCGGTCCTCCAGCGAGTGATCGCTACGCAGTAAATCTAATCGAGATCTTAATGCCCGACGCTGTAACAGCATAGCCGGACTATCCCCCTGTACGCCAAAAGATAGGTCTGCAGAGCAGTATCAATATCTACCGCATCTCTTTTACCTTTCTTGATAGCTCGCTTACACAGTTTCACTGCATTCTCGGCCGCACCATTTGACGCTGGGTGATATACGGGCGAGAAAGACTGTCGTATACCATTTTGTAATAAAAAGTCCTTAAACTCAGCGCTCGTAAATGGTGGCCCTTGATCTGAAACTACCTCCTTAGGTAAACCGAAACGCGCGAAAGTTGACCGCATCACCTTTATCACCGCCTCCGCATTAGTCCTGGGCATATCGAAAACTTCCAACCACTTAGTGCTCGAATCCACCATGACGAAAAAAGTCTTTCCTTCCAAGGGTCCCAAGAAATCAATATGCAACCTACTCCAAGGACTCACGTATGGCCACGGTTGAGGCGAAGCTCGTGCCGGTGCCGGAGCTTCCGCAGCACAGGTCTCACATTTCTTACACATGGCCTCCACATCTGAGTCGATACCCGGCCACCAGACAAAACTTCGTGCCAAAGATTTAGTCTTAACGATTCCCATATGACTGGCATGTAACTGCTTCAAAACCTTTTCACGCAATGAGCTTGGCACCACTACTCTATAACCCCACATCAAGCACCCTCGCTCGACATAAAGCTCATTGGCTCTAGCCAAGGCTTCGTTTCATCACCAGCACACGACGGCCAACCCGACTGAACGTACATCACGACTTTACTTAGCAAAACGTCCTTAGATGTCTCTGCCCTCACATCATCATTCGTTACCGGTAAGAAATTCTCCACGAAATTTAGGTACGTAACTTCCTGTATTCTATGATCTGTAGACGTTGGCTGAGGCAACCTAGACAACGCATCTGCACAGTTCTTAGCTGATGCCACGTACTCTATATCATAATTGTAACCTGATAAGAGGATTGCCCACCGCTGTACACGTGAAGCTGCCATAACAGGTATACCAACTTTACTGCCAAATATATAAGTGAGCGGCTTGTGATCAGTGCGCAAAATAAACTTCCGCCCATATAAGTACTGATGAAATTTTCTCACCCCGAAAATAATTGAAAGCGCCTCCCGGTCGATCTGAGCGTAAGCGCGCTCTGCCACTGTCAACGTCCGCGAAGCGTAAGCAATGGGCCTCTCTCCATCAGGCGTAAGGTGGGATATAACCGCTCCAACTCCCGTTCCACTAGCATCAGCCGTCAGCACAAGCGGAAGTTCCTGCGAGTAATGCACTAACACGTCACTAGAAACCAAGGCTCGCTTCACCGTCTCGAAGGCAGCCTGGCAATCCGCACTCCAGACATACTTAACATTTGCCCGAAGGAGATTGTACAACGGCGCAAGAATAGTACTGATATTCTTAACAAACTTTCCGTAGTACATGACCATACCAATAAAGGCTCTCAATTCGGACACGTTTGTCGGAGCTGGACTATTAACAATTGCTTTAACCTTGTCGGGTGAAGTATGTACCCCCCGCTTTGCTAATCACATGGCCTAAGTAATCCACAGACTCAGCGAAAAAAGGTACATTTACCCTTGTTCACCTTCAACCCACTGGATTGAAGACGCTGAAAAACTTTATGTAAGTTTTCCATGTGCTCAATGTCATCAGCCCCCGTTATGATGACGTCGTCTAAAAATACACCTACCGAAGGCAAATCCGCAAACAATTGCTCCAGACGTCTCTGAAAAATGCCCGGGCTCGACGACAAACCATAAACCAACCGCTTGTACATAAATAGCCCCTTATGAGTATTAATTACTGTATATTTTCTACTTTGCTCATCCAGCTCAAACTGTGCATAGGCCTGCGATAAATCAATTTTGCTAAAACGCTCACCCCCATGTAAACGTACTAAAAGATCCTCAACCTTAGGCAACGGGTAGCGATCAATCTCTATAACTTTATTTATCGTTTGTTTGAAATCTGCGCAGATCCGTATAGACCCATCTTTCTTTACCACGGGCACTATAGGTGTGGCCCAGTCCGAACGGTCGACGGGTGTGAGGATGTCGTCGCGCACCAGTTGATCCAGCGCACGCTCCACCGGCTCCCGCAGTGCATATGCCAGAGGACGTGCGCGCATAAACACAGGCTGCGCACCTTCACGAACGTGGAAGCTCACCGTACCGCCAGTGAAACGCCCCAAACCATCCGCAAACACCTCACAATATCTGGAACTGAAATTATCCAAATTAAATCTCTCCTCTCTCAACTGGTTTAACGTTCCAAATTTTTGCTTTAAATCTAGAATATCTAATGCAGATATCCACTGCCTGCCTAAAAGTGCGGTCTTGCCACCCCTAATAACGTACAAATCCAATTCCTTTGACTCATTCTGATAATTGACCAGCACCTTCAGGTACCCCTCGGGCCGCACAGTCTCTCCTGTATAATACCTTAGTATAATTCTACATGGTCTTATTGGTATTTCCTTGTAATAACGCTCATAATGCTGTAAACTTATGCATGAAATGGGGCTTCCCGTATCACATTCCATATCGAGACAACGTCCATGCACATTCAAAGGAATAATTATAGGTTCACTCTGCCCAATAGACAAACTATTAATATCAATTATTATTACCTCATCGCTGTCCGGATCAGTTACTTCCTCTATACCCACATTGTGGTGCTCTACAAGATTCGGGCACATCCGTTTTAGGTGGCCTAACCTATTGCAAACACGACATGCGTATTTCCTAAAACGGCACGTAGCCACGTCGTGCGCCGCTCCACACGCTCGGCACTGCTCCTGCCCTCGCGTCGCATGAGCCTGGTCAGTCCACGTGCGCGTATTCGACCCAGCCCCCGCTCGACTCGAACCCGCACGCTGGCTACCAACCCCGCTGCGAGGCGCACCTCCCGTGCCACCACCGCCGGGCCGTGCCCCAACCCGCTCTGAGCGTAGAACGCCATTTCGCCCCTCATAGGCCATTCTGTGGCAACAAGCCGTGCTTCCTGCTTGTCCTACTACCGCGGCTGCATCCTTCTCTGCAGCTTCCAAACTCAGCGCCAACTTGTAAGCCTTGCCGAAGTCAAATCATCCTCCGCAAACAGTCGTTGGCGAATGCTTTCACTCGTGACATTGCAAGCAAACTGATCCCTGAGATTCTCTTCCAAGTTTTCCTTGAAATCACATTTAGTCGACATCTTTTTCAGAACTGTGACATAATCTGCAATACTCTCGCCATGCTGTTGCTTCCGATTCCGAAACTTGTACCTTTCCGCGAGAATGCTTGGTTGCGGCTGCAAATGGTTTTCAATAGAAGTGACAGCTCTTTGAAAGATTTCTCTTTGGGCTTCTTCGGTGTGCATAAATTCACCAGAAGCTCATAACATTCTGCCCCGACTACTGTTATTAAGGTGGAAACCTTCATTTCCTCTTCCACCTTGTTCACATTAAAAAATTCCTCCATTCGCTCCACATACTGGGACCAGTTGCCCCCTCTAACATCGAACGTCTCCAATTTGCCGATGGACATCGTGACTTACTAATTAGTATTGCGTACTAATAAATATTAACTAGAAACGCGTAAACAGCTCGAAAAATCCTTGTCGCCATTGATAAATATAGGAATAAATAATATAAATGATACACAGGGAAATGGTTAGAATGGCGTCTATTCAAAGAATGACAAGAGCAGTCAAACACTAAGGAGTTCCTACATTACACTTATAATGTGTGTTAAGATAAGATAGAGCAGGCCTATCTTAAGAGTACCTAAAGACCTTTGTTTTTTTTTTTCATTGTAAATTTTTATTCTTACGAACAAACGTTTATCCTATTATAACGTTATGTAAAAGCGTTGGAGTTTGCGAAACCAGTATGTAATTTTAACATCAAATTTGAAGGAAATTGCGGAATAAGACATGTCGGACCGTGCATTACTATATATGGCTCTAGAATCAAAATTCCCTCGATATCTTTAGGATATTGTAGTCCCATATTCCCTGGAACACTGAAACATTTTTTCATTCTTATTATTAAATCCCCGAAATACAGGGACACAAAATGCACCTTGTTCTATCGTATGATTCATTGTTTGAGACGAGGCGTCATGCAATATAACTC
Source organism: Phthorimaea operculella (assembly GCA_024500475.1). Lineage (NCBI taxonomy): Eukaryota > Metazoa > Arthropoda > Insecta > Lepidoptera > Gelechiidae > Phthorimaea > Phthorimaea operculella. The sequence goes on from JANFCV010000164.1 coordinate 218,552, forward strand.
CCTACCACATAACACTGTTAGATCTTGGGCCATAAAGGAATAAAACTCCAAGACAAACCTTGTAAGCGGCGCTCGAGTAACTTCAATTTTAACCCTCATTGGCTCCCATACTATACGAAGATAATTTCTTGGCAAATAATGGGAATATTCTGCTCCGATCCATCTCAATGAGGCTCTTCCAATGATTTATTACGATCCGAAATGTAAGAATATTATTCTTTCTGTAAAATAATATCATTATCATTGTGTCTTTCGTAATGTTTCTTTTTTTGCGATCATGTTTTTGAAATTGACTTTTTATGTTATCGAATCGAAAAATGGATACCTACTAGAATATTTATAAACTACGATTTCTGTACTTTTTTATATCTAAATAAAAAAATAAAGATTTTTTTTTGTCTGCGATAATCTGTCTCTGTATGAGTTCAATTTAAGTTTTCCATATTTAGTCACCCATTTTTTATATCGCAAATCAAAATCAATTGTGTGGTTTTTAAAATACCTATACAGGGTTGTTCCGAAAGACCTGTACAGAATTACTTAAGTTTTCCCGAAATCCTAAGTTTGACCTGTTGAGCTTAGCGTTTTCTGGGTCGTACGGTAACCGCAAATTAGCCCCAAACTCCACAGAGAGGACATGGAGAGGACATAGGACGTAAGGCGCAAACTCCACCAAAAAGACGAAGGGCATAGGACGTAAGAATGACAGTTGACAGACAAGTGATCGTCAAATATTCTTCTTAGTTTTTGACGCTAGCTATCATAGATGCGACGCTTTGGCGACGCTTGTGTGTGCCTTTGTCAATACTTTTTCATGGAAACGTCGCGATGGCAAACGTCAAGCGTCATGCCCTACGTCCTATGTCCTCTCCATGTCCTCTCTGTGGAGTTTGGGGCTTTGGGAGACGGCGCGCAGGGCGCCTTTACAGATGCTTCACTCAATACTAGCCCCGATTTTGACACTCACTGACTTTAATTATTGGAAATAACTGGAATGTCAGAGGAAGTCAAGGTAATTCAGAAGATGGTTTGCATGAACGTCATATTTTTTAGATTAAAATTGGCTCAGAATCATATGACGTTCTTGTATCAGATTTTACTGTTTCGATATTCTTTCATACTTTGTGATTGTTGGCAGAAGCAAACCTGGCTATGTAACAAATGACAATTGCAAAAATCCTGAAAAGGGTCGAGTGAACCTTCTGTAAACTCTCTATTTTGTCCCCGTATACTCTCTTAGTAAATATGCCTTTAATGTCGATTATAATAGTTTCAGTTTTGTCTAGCTGTATTGCAGTTTGAAGTTGGTTTTACGCTTATAATTGTAGCCAGCGGCTATAAACGGCTGCGGTTAGTTCATTCCTTTGTGAATGAAAATTGGAAACACTTTGATGTTCTACAGAATTACTTAAGTTTCAAGAATAAAGGCTTCATTTTGTAATTAATCCAAATACAAATTAGCAGACTAAGAATATTAATAAATTACAATAGGTACCTGAAGAGAGTAGATGGTGCGCGGGGTGCTTTTACTGATGGCTCACTCAGTACTAGAGACAATTTTGATGCTTACTGACGTTAACTAGAATGAGTTGGAATCTCAGAGAAACTCAAGACAACGAAGATGGTTGCCACGAACGTCATATTTCTTGCATTAAAATTGGCTCTGAATTAAATCAGATTTGTTCTTCTATTTTTGACAGTAACAAACCTGGTTATGTAACAAGTGACAATAGCGAATTTACTAAATAGGGTCGAGTGATTATTCTGTATACTATCTATTTTGTGCTTTTACTACTAATGCAGTTTCTTCAAACTATCTTCTACAATAGTCCATAACAGTAACACCCTCCTAAACCTACAGTGTTGCTCACATTCAATGTTCACGTGTTGAAGCAAACTCGAGACCAGTAGTTCTAGTTTTATTGCTACACTTAAATTGGTTGTCACGGTATGGTGCTTCCGTAGTGTAGTAGTCTGAGCGTTAGCCTGGGGATCCGGAGGGCCCAAGTTCTATTGTCGGTAGGGAAGGCACCAAGAAAGAATTAATTTTGTTTTTATTTTTTCCAGTTTGATTATGATAGAATTGTAGCTTGAATCACCTGACTGTCCTTAAGAAAGAAAATGGCTCCATCCTCCATGCTTCTAAAAGTGAGTTAAGTCGTCGGTTTTGGTTGCGTTAGGTATATCAAAAAGACGGTCGGTATAAAAGTCAGAGGCCCCTTCTGACAAAACTTCCAATAAAACCCTAGCAGCATCGTTCAGCGGGTCGTTCATCGACTGGGGGTCCCAAAACAGAGAAAATTCAGAGAACTAGTTTTACCGCAGAAGTTTGAGTGGTTACAGGCAGTTTGATAACTTCATCCAAAGTGTGCTCCTATCTTTCAATATCCAGGAAACACATAAGGAATAGTCGTAAAGAGAGAACTTCGTAAATCCGTGTACATACATTGTGTGAAATGTGAAACAGTGTGATATTGCTGTTCACATTGTGGGAAATGTTGATCTGTCGTGTGATATTGCTGTTCACATTGTGTGAAATGATTTGTGTGAGGAATTGTGTGATATTGTTCTTCGGGTGGGGTTCTAACAAGTTTTATAAGTGATTGTTATTGGTAATTTTGAGATTTGTTGGCAAGAATTTATGAGCTACCTCAGTTTGTTGTAGATTGCAGTGTTGAATATCAGAAAGCTTATGTTAAGTTGTAATAGGTCTTGGATCAAAGATTTTATTGTCAAGCAATTTATTGTTTTTGCCAATAGGTATGCTTAAACCTTTGGTTCTAAAGTACCTACAGGAATCAAGGACGAAGAAACCCTGATCTGCATCACACTCAATTACATGTATATGTTACCGGCCAAACCCGATTGTTAAGAAAATACCTAAAATATGTAAATGGACTGCAAAAACCTAACTAAGGAAAACAACCATGTTTCGTGACAGCACATATAATGACTTTATACCAGAGATCAAAAAAGTGACAACATCAGATTCAAATAATATGAAAAATAGACAAACGTGTAGGCGGCACCAGCCAGTTGCCGACACCGATTTTAGGATAAACTAGTTTTTCCTAGGCCAAAGTAGTTTATCCTACATGCGATTGGATAAACCGGTTTGGACTAGGCTAAACCGGTCCGTCCGATGGCCGATAGGAGAAACTAGTTAATCCTAGGCTGAACTAGTTGAGCCTAAAATTAATAATTACACTTCAGGATAAACTGGTTTGGATTAGTAAAAAATGGTTAAGGCTACAGTAACGTAGCTCTAGAGGGTAGAGGGTAACGTCAGGCATCCTGGAGACATCGGACACTCTGGAGACTCAAACACGCTAGAGGGTGGGGTGTAGCATTGGACACCCTGAAGGCTCAGACGCCCTGGAGCACGCCCTACAGTGAGGCACTACGTTCACCCTGGAGGCATCAAACACCTGTAAGGCTCGAACTGGAGGACCCTGGAGGGTGCGGGGTAGCGTCAGACACCCACCCTAAAAGCTCGGACGCTGCCTGCCGTGGGCTGGGCTTCCACAGACCAGCGACACATGTGATGTGACAGCTCGTGAAAGCTATCACCGTCAGCGACCTTGCAAGTGCTCGCGTCAGGGCCTAGAAGGTCTCTGATCCTTCAGGGTGTCCGACGCTACCCCGCACCCTCCAGGGCAATCGAGCCTCACAGGTGTTTGAAGCCTCCAGGGTGTGCGATTATACCCTTTACGCTCTATCTAGAGCTACATCACAGTAGGGCGTCCTTCCAAGGCCCGGCCTTCAGGATGTCCGATGCTTAACCCCACCCTCCAGGGTGTTTGAGCCTCCAGGGTGTCCCGTGTCTCCAGGATGTCCGACGTTACCCCTCTACCCTCTAGAGCTCCGTCACTGTAGTCTAACCATTTTTAACTAAGCCAAACCAGTTTATCCTGAAGCGTATTTATTAATTTTAGGTTCAACTAGTTCAGCCTAGGAATAACTAGTTTCTCCTATCGGCCATCGGACGGACCGGTTTAGCCTAGTCTATACCGGTTTATCCAATCGCATGTAGGATAAACTACTTTGGCCTAGGAAAAACTAGTTTATCCTAAAATCGGGTTTGGCCGGTAACATATATATGCATAACGTATTAACGTTAACCTACTTTTAATATTTTCTCTACGCCCTGCCTAAACTCCTTTCATCTTCAAAGAAAACGTCACAGGTGGCGGCATGTTCTCCAAATATTATTGCAGCTGGATCCGAGGTCTAACACTTCCTGTTCGAGGTGATTCGTGGCGGGAATACCAAATTTTCGCTGCAATTTTTTAACGGGTTTGGCTAATATTGGTTCTATCTGTTTGCCAGGTTTTATACAAGCCAGACTAGTGGCAAACGAGATTTAATATGACCATGCTGTTTTCCTATCAATTTTTTAAATGCGATGTCTTTTTATTTTGCAAAAACAGGTTATTTATTTTGGTTTTTTATCACTATTTATACTGAAAAAAGATTCGTTAAAATGTAGTCGTTAATTTAGCCGGGGTTCAAACCTTGAACCGTGTTTTTCTGTACCAACATATTCAATAATTTGCCCACTAGGGTGGTATTTTATTTATTTCAAGTAAGGCTCTAGCTCCACACATTAGACGTAAGACATGAAACGTGCGACATCGCGACGCTTGAAACCGATTGAAACATGTAAGAAACAGAAGAGCCAAAGCTACACCGGATGACGGTTGGCGATCATTTGTCTGACAGATGTCATCTTAGTCTCACGTCTACTCTTTGGACTCCAAAGTTTGGAGCTTGCACCTAAGATAAAAGTAAAGGTAAGATATAACGGCGAGATATAAATGAAGTTCAAGCTAGAAGCCTGCAGCACTATTACGATCTCCGCTCTTGGACTAACATTCGATGAATTATTCATCCGCCGCTGATCTCCCGGACTAATATTTGAGACAGGGAATCTCGCAAAATCTTCCCATGGGTGGAAGTTAAGCGACCCTCAAAAGTGCTGGAATTGACTTTTTAGACTAGAGGAAAAAAGCGAATTTTTCAAATGGTGCGACAGATGAAAGTTCTTATAAAACAAACTCTACTCAATATATCAGACATTTAAGAATGTGTATAATAATTCTTGTATTACTGATCCATGTTTTACGATAAGTTGTTCTTTTTTGTTGCATGGTCCAGTCACTACTTGCCTATTGTGCTTTTGGAACGGATTTTGATCCACGAGGGATATTGTTCAGTTTTGTTGGATGGTCCACTGCTTGCCTATTGTGGTTTTGGAATGCGTCACAAATTTTTCGGTTCAAAATCTTTCCGAGTATTGGGGGATTCCCTCCATTTCTTCCCTCGCGTGGCTGCAGGGCTTCCCGCGAATTTCAGATGAACGGATTGAAATTGCTGAATTACTGAATACTTGCAAACTTCGCGCATAATATCAAGCAGCGATTTGATTCCAATTTCAAAATTTACGCGCTGCTCTGCTACCCTTATGGATAATCTAACTGACATCCTTACCCTCTCTCAGGATGCTTTTTATAAAGAAGAGATCCCTTAAAAAAAGGCTTTCAACTGCCAATTGAAGGGATCCAACAGGTGTAGAGCATTGAGTTGTCCAACGACCAGATGAAGCCTGGTGTCAGAGTTCATCATTGACCGAATTCGCTCAAAACTCTTAAAAACGTACACGTTAGAAGTAATCAATTTGTTACATGATGTTTTTTTCGTACTGCATGTTCAATAAAGTTTAGTAATTGCCCCGCTTGAGTACAAGAAGCTTATTGTAGAGAGAGAGACGAAACTCATACCGAGTTGTCGTAAGACACTCATGAGACCGGTGTCTCGTAGATTTGCACCGTGGTCCGTATTTACGTAGTTTCAAACTCCAACTGTCGTAAGGTTGCTTCCTTGCCTGAAGAGCTTTTTTGCAAATTTACCTTTCGTCTTTCGATTTCATTTCAGTGTACTTCATAAAATAAAAAATGCATTTGTTCATCTTTCCCTCTCTAACGCAGCGATTTTAAATTCCTCCCTTATTTAGTCCTAGCAGTATAACCAACTGGTTTGGACTAGTACTTTCCATTTTCATAGTCAACCTTAATGAATGCGAAGTAAAGTCTTTCATCCCGTTCCCTGAGGCAGTTTTGAGAAAATATGGCGGTTGTGCCGAAGTGTTGAATAAAATTATGAGGGGAAAGATTTTCGTGACACCCGGAAATACAGACGAGCGATTAAAAAATGATTTCTTTATTTTTTTTTCGATTCGAACGATACGACTCCGTGTGGTGCCGGCAGAGTAGAATAGCACCATTTTGTGTTGAAACGTGTTGCGCCGACCCCAAGTAATTGGAATAAGGACAGGAAGATGATGACGAACGATTCGACTCTAAAGGGCAGAGCACACCGCCTCCGTATGCATGACGTACACGTCATCCATTACGCAAGTAACTATGACATTGTAATGCATGGGACTGTATGAGACGTACCGCGGTGTGCCGTGCGTGTCTCATACGATTCCCATACTACACAACCGGTACGCGCGTGATGACGCGCACTCATACGTCCTGCATACAGAGGCAGTGTGTTGTGCTCTTACAGTATAGCTTAGAGTATGTGTATATATATATACAGCTGTCAAACTCATACTACAAAACATGTCAACCAAATGTCAACTACCAAGTAAAATAGACTTTATTTCATAGGATAAAATGATTTTGACAGCTGGCCTGGCCTATTCCAACGACCGTACTGTAAACCGTCGGCCCCGGTTGCTGTACTAGATGACGGTCGTTATATACAGTGAATACTAGATGACGGTCGTTATATATACGGTGAAATTTTACTAGTGACCGATAGCGTATCTTTTTCTCCCTGTTGACCCTCTGGTTGGCCGGTAGAGAATGCCGCGTGGCATTAGGGCCGGCTCTTGTACTGTGTGCAATAAAGAATAAAAAATAAATAAATAGCGAAAACTCACAAGAATGAAAGAAAAATGCAATTTGGTTCAAATTGTTTTTTTCATATATCGACCTATGTTCCTTGTTGTTCCTTATTACCAGCCGGTTTTGAGATTTCGCTATCGGTCACTAGTAAAATTTCACGCTATATGTACAACCATGTTAGAGGAGTAGTAGGCCGTGTATACCGCACGTCTATTGCCTGTAGGTTGAACTTAATTAAGCTGTCCTTTATTAGACGATGGCGGTGGGAGGTCCCGCAGTGGGGGGCTCCCTTTGCTCCTGACCTTTGTGCAAAAATTACCTTGTCACTTTAATCAAGCCTTGTTTTTGAGGGAAGTTAAATAATTTTTGTTCAAAACTTGCCTCCTAAGGACCCTAGTACAATGTAGAAAATATTGCCTGTCAGGCCCAAGCATTATTTTGAACTTCACATAGCAACATTAATTTTAGGGATATTTGAGAAGATAATTCAAAACAGAACTGAGACACCGACTTCACTGTAAAAAATATTTTAATGTTTTTAAACCAATATGAAATTATTTTGCAAATCTCATCGTGCATTTGCATATTCTCTATTGTGAAAGAAAGTTTTCGAAAATAAGTCCTATGTTAGTTAAACGGGTTTAATTAGGTTATAAGGCCCTCATAGTGGTCATAGTTTTGTAGTATTCAGTAGGTAAAGAGCGGCTGTGGAACGGAGCGAGTGCGCGGCGAATTCGTCGCAAACGCGCGTTGGATGTGCAACGTTTTTATCGCGTAGGTATTTGTACTTTGTACCAAAAGTAAAAACGTTGCGATGCTGCTCGTCCGCGAAGAATTCTGTGCCCATACACCACGTGTTTGCGTGAAACATTCTCTGTCGATTTAGTTATGAAAAGCCCAGAACTCGCAAGTAACCTGGTGAAGTTTGTTCGGCAAGCATTGTCCGGCGGTTTGTGAAGGCGGTGTCGAAGTGAGAGTCTTAGTTTGTTACTATCATTTATGTAGTTAAAACGTTCTTTGTCGGTTTCGTTATGAAAAGCCCAGAATTCGCAAGTAACCTGGTGAAGTTTGTTCGGCAGGCATTGTCCGGCGGTTTGTGAAGGCGGTGTCGAAGTGAGTCTTAGTTTGTTACTATCATTTATGTAGTTAAAACGTTCTTTGTCGGTTTCGTTATGAAAAGCCCAGAATTCGCAAGTAACCTGGTGAAGTTTGTTCGGCAGGCATTGTCCGGCGGTTTGTGAAGGCGGTGTCGAAGCGAGAGTCGCTCGCTTTGTTCCGATAAACTAATTAAAACATCAACAATCTCCTTTTTAAAACTGTGGGCTTAAATACATACAAAATTGACATGACTACCTATCACAAATTAGGGAAACGGCGCGCGGTACCTATGCAGTTGCACACTTTTCGTGTTTCCGTGATGGGGGCAATGCTAGTGTCTATTTTTTCATATATTGATTTTCAACTCAACCGCATGGTATAAAACATTCTTTGTTATGATAAGACCAAGTGCAAGTAACCTGGTGAAGTTAGTTCGGCAGGCATTGTCCGGCGGTTTGTGAAGGCGGTGTCGAAGCGAGAGTCGCTCGCTTTGTCTGCGCTAAACTAATTAAAACATCAACCACCTTAAAAAAAAAGAAAATTAGAACATGTATACCTCTATATACATCACGTCTATATCGCTTGTGGAGTAGGCAGAGCGTAAACGGATGTAAAAAATGGACGATAGTTTGAGAGTCATTCAGCACGAGTGACACCGGCTAAGTATATAAAAATTTGTAAATTCGAGATGGCGGATTTTTATCGCAAAACAAAACTTTCAAATTACTGCAGTTGGGTTTTTATTTTTTAAAACATCTTCTTGTTTAATGGATTGTTTTTTCACTCAACCGCGTGGTATAAAACTTTCTCTGTCGATTTCGTTATGAAAGCCCAGAATTCGCAAGTAACCTGGTGAAGTTTGTTCGGCAGGCATTGTCCGGCGGTTTGTGAAGGCGGTGTCGAAGCGAGAGTCGCTCGCTTTGTCTGCGCTAAACTAATTAAAACATCAGAAAGCTGTCAAACAGCTGTCAAACCTATACTACGGAACATGTCAACATGGAAAAATAGATCTTGTGTCACAGCAATAACATGATTGTGACAGCTGTCAAATATGGCCTATTCGAATGACGGTACCATAGATAGTTTTTCACTCAACTGCAAAGTATAAATCATTTTCTGTCAATTTCGTTATGAAAAGCCCAGAATTCGCAAGTAACCTGGTGAAGTTTGTTCGGCAGGCATTGTCCGGCGGTTTGTGAAGGCGGTGTCGAAGTGAGAGTCTTAGTTTGTTACTATCATTTATGTAGTTAAAACGTTCTTTGTCGGTTTCGTTATGAAAAGCCCAGAATTCGCAAGTAACCTGGTGAAGTTTGTTCGGCAGGCGTTGTCCGGCGGTTTGTGAAGGCGGTGTCGAAGGAGAGTCACTCGCTTTGTCTGCGCTGAACTAATTATAACATCAACCAACCTATTTATAAAATTGTTGGTTAAAATAAAAAATTTAATACCTAAAAATTTAATTCAGATTAAAATAGGTTCAAATCAAGCAAGATTTCGCTGTATTCATACAGTTCGTTGAAATATTGTAAAAAACATTATTATACACGTATATCACAATTGAGCTAGGCATGGTGGACGGACGAACAGGCAGACAGATTTAACGAAAAGATAGGTTTATAGTAGACTACAATTTCATGAAATATGAACCACCACATCTTTTCCGCGGGTGTCATAAAGAATTTAGAGAACTGATGTGTATTGCAATTATAGGCGGCGACAGGCTGACAACCAGTCACTTGGTGATACAAACTCTTCTCAATCTTGTCAGACGTGGTGAAAATGCCGTTTACGCTCAGCCTACCCCGCAAGGGATATAAGCTTGATATATGTTTATTCCACACGTACAGGTTGAGTGTGGGTAGGCTGTAGATATGTAGGTATGTGTCAAACTAGGACGCTATTAACGCGGCACTCTAAAAGGATTGTGTGCGGCGCGAAGTGACAAAGCGTCGTCGGCGCGAGTTTTCCTCTCCTTGTTGATGTGATGCCGTTACCACAGTAGATAAAGCAGTAGCAGAACTTTATATAGGTGAAATTTTACTAGTGACCAATAGCGAAACCTCAGAACCGGCTGGTGATAAGAAACTACTTTCCATAAGGAACATAGGTCGACATACGAAAAAAAATTGTTTGACCTCCCTGAGTAACTTAAATCAGCTGATCGGCAATTTTGAATGGAAGGTTCAAATTTTTTTTTCGTTTTATACCTATGTTCCTTGGGGAAAGTTGTTCCTTGTCACCAGCCGGTTCTGTTTTCGCTATCGGTCACTAGTAAAATTTCACCCAATATTACCGTAAATAACAGCCAAAACAGTCCACTGCTGAACATGCTGCCTATTAGGGGGTATTGCCATACTCGCCACGCTTGGCAGGCGGATTGGCGAGCGCAGTGCAAGATGTTGCATTTACAGGGAACGCTGCTGCTCATCGCCCTGGATAATTTACCCTTAGTCGCTTTTTGACATCCACGGGTAGATTTAGGGTGATGCTATTCTAAGTTGGCATCACACGGTAAAGTATCTTACTTAATCCAGTTTGATACACATCTTCACCACAACATTTTCTTGTGGATAAACGCCTTATTTGTGAAACGAGCAAGTAGGCTTACCGCTCATCCTCCTTAAGGGCAAGCTCCAGAGAATAGACGCGCGACGCGATGCGCAACAAGACATCTGTCGGACAAACGATCGTTAGCCGTAATCAATAGGACGCAAATCTAGCTTTGTTTCTACTGTTACATAAAATACTAAAACGGTTTCAAACCTCGCGATGTCGCAGGTTTTGCGTTTCACGTCTACTCTGTGCAGTTTGCGCCTCATTTTCTGTTAGTTACTTATTCAGTCTCTTTTTTGGCGCAGGTACACCAAAGGTACACTGCATGTACACTGACTGACGGCCGGCGAGAATCGTTCAGATGACGTGTAACGGTTTTGTGCGTCAGTATGAATGAGTTTCCGAACTATTGTATCAAGTTTAACCACTGCTCTTGCCGTCACCGTCGCTTTGTGAACAAACGGCCCTTATCTTTCAATGTAGCGACAGGCACGCATTCAATGCATCTGCGTGAGTAAAATTTTGAGCGTTGCTACTTTACTATTAATATTTTGTGGCGTTGTATAAAGTGTAACTACCGCTTTAGCTTTACTGTGCCGCCACCGCCGCTTTGTGAACAAACGGCCTTATCTTTCAATGTAGCGACAGGCGTGCATTCAGGTTGGTCAATTAGGGAAGTCGTTTGTGTCGCTCTCTCTGTCGTGGAAGCTTGTTTATCTCAATATTGTATTATAGCGGAGGCGATGTGGCGCAGTGGTAGTGTGACTGCTTGCGACGCAAAGGTTCCGGGTTTGATTTCCGGTGAGGCACTCACAATATTGATATTTATATTTATCGTTTTGTGAACTTGTTTCCTGATTAGTTTGGACACTACAGGTTAAACCACTTGATTGTGCGAAAAGAAACATGATTCGGCTAATCCATCGGTCTCGGTTGCTGTCAATGTTTATCTAACTTAAACGGCTGTCCTAACAAACCAAGTCAGAAGCCTGGCTAGTAGTGATTATGATGTAGTAGTAGTCCGTTGAAATACTTGAACACAATTAAGGGTTCGTCGGGTTGTTTAACGAATCGAAGACCGTGAAAGGTTCTCGTTTGTAAAAAAGTTTTTATTGTAAAGCAATATCCAGCCACGGTAATCTGCGGAGTAATCTCCGTCGCCGATGACCGAAAAATTGCCCCCGACAGTGACGTGGCGCGTGGCCCACGCTGTGAATCGCGACCCGATTTCTGAATCGGTGAATTTTGAGATCAAAAACAGTCTTCCATAAAAGCATTTTTTAATCAGTCTCCCTCTTTGTTGGGGCACCGAGTCGTCCATTAACCTGATGAATCCTGGTGTCGAATTTTGCTACTACGTATTATCTACTGGTCGCTGATACGGTTGCGAAACGACCGCCATCTAAGTGGTCATAGACAGCAACATGAACCGACGACGGCTTTATCTAAGTGCCATCGAGCGAGAGTACGGAACCATCTTTTTTACGGACAATCAGACGGTTCAGCCTGCAATATCCTCACCATACTGGGAAAAAATCACATAGGGATGAATAATCAACTTTGTGAGCGACCCATCGAGAGTCGAACCTGAAACCTTCTGCGTCGCAGGTAGTCGCACTACTACTGCGCCGCATCAGCCGTTAGTCAACAGTTTGAAAATATAGAAGCTGACTTGTTGAGTCATTTTATACAAACACTTTGAAACTTGTACGCAAAAGGTTACCATCCCACTCAGACACCATCCCTAGTGTAAATCATTGCTTTAAAAGACACAGACATAAGTTAATCAGAGTAGAATTGGCGATTGGTTTAAGTATGCGTATTGGTTATACCGTGTACGAACTTGACAATACACTGATTCAGAAATGGACCTCCTGTAACGTTACAGGTCGAGGGGGAGGGGGGACTGTCTGCTACTGTTTCCCAGCTATTTGTCACATTGCTTCCGCGTCGCTACCCTGGCAGAAGATACACTGATACCTACACCACCGCGGTATTGGGGTGAATAACTACATCGTGTAATACACAATACGATACCAAAAAATAGAGAGTTTACAGAACTTGTAATGCAGCAAATGATTAAAATATTTATTTAAGTGACAGAGTACCTTGCACCTAATAAAACTTACGGTTCAGAGGTTTCACAGTTCTTGTTTCTACGCTTTATGTGTATTTCATTGTTTAAAGTACAGTACTGCCTAATATATAAATTAGTAGTTGTATTTCAAAACATGCAATAGGATCGCACGTTGAAACCACAGAGCGAATGTTCACTTAATTAGGTTCACTAAATTACGAAATGCAACTACAACCATATCAAGCTACGAATTCCAGAGATCAACTTATAGTGGTTACATTAGTGACTGTATGGCGAACCAGACTACTGTTGATCCGGGGACGGAATTGCATAGGTACAAAAGCATTACTATGGAGAACACATAATGATACGAATAGGCTATGTTATTTGAACGATTTTATGTTTAAATTAAATTAAATAGATGAAAAATATTCTGCTTCTGTTCTAAACTAAAATGTTTCTAGCAGTTAGTAACAGCACCTTACGAATTTGATGCAATGAGGTAGAAAACTAGAAAAATAACGGCGCTACTCTCGAATATGCTTTTTTTCTGTGATTGGTCGAAAACGTGTCGATGTCAAAGTTGAGTAACTTCTTATTGGTTGTCGTTGTTAAATGTTAAGTCATCGCCTGCTGCCATAAAAGTCGGTTTTTGTATAGGACTCCATAATTTATTTTTGTCAAAAAACTGAATCCTGTAGAGACTATAATGGTGCGGATAACAACTGCTTTCAAATCTTCCTAGATTTATAAGGATCCTTACAAAATCTACTAGCAGCTAATGAAGCTTAGCTATAACTAAATAATATGAACACGATACCTAAAGCAACACGACTTGCACTAAGCCGGGAAGCAGCGCCAGGGCAATGCAAGTGCTGACGTATCATTGAGCTACACTAGAGGTAATATTTGGTATTTATCGATAAAGTAAATATATCCTAACTAAATAATATGAACACGATGAAACAACACGACTTGCACTAAGCCGGGAAGCAGCGCCAGGGCTCTGCAAGTGCTGACATGTCATTGAGCTACACTAGAGGTGATATTTGGTATTTATCGATAAAGTAAATAATGCCTAACTAAATAATATGAACTCGATACAGCAACACGACTTGCACTAAGCCGGGAAGCAGCGCCAGGGCTCTGCAAGTGCTGACATATCATTGAACTACACTAGAGGTGATATTTGGTATTTATCGATATAGTAAATATATCCTAACTAAATAATATGAACTCGATACAACAACACGGCTTGCACTAAGCCGGGAAGCAGCGCCAGGGCTCTGCAAGTGCTGACATGGCATTGAGCTATACTAGAGGTGATTGGAACGCATTTGGTACTTGGTAGTTATCGATAAAGTATATTGCCTGACTAAGTAATATGAACACGATAAATAATAAAATAATATAATAATAATAATCCTTTTATTTCAGGCAACGAGGTCCTTATAAAATAAAATAAAACTATACAATATGACTTACAATCTAACATAAATACTATAAATAAACTACAATCACATGACTTAAGCTACGTAGGCACTTTACGTGACGGCGGCGACACACGCTCACGTTGCACGGGGGGGTCGATAGCGCCTAAATACGACACCCTGTGGCCAGAAATCTTCTCGCATGAACCCGCACACATATTTCTGGGGAACCGACAGAACAAACGACCTAAAATTGGTTGTCACTTTAGAGTCCAGCTGTCGGATTTCCAAGGTCAATCCGGCGGGAATCCGCTGAAGATCCTGACGAAGTTTGAACGTTTTATAAAGCAACACGACTTGCACTAAGCCGGGAAGCAGCGCCAGGGCTCTGCAAGTGCTGACATGTCATTGAGCTACACTAGAGGTGATATTTGGTATTTATCGATAAAGTAAATATTATTACCTAACTGAATAATATGAACTCGATACAACAACACAACTTGCACTAAGCCGGGAAGCAGCGCCAGGGCTCTGCAAGTGCTGACATGTCATTGAGCCGGTATTCCTTTCACAGGCATAATTTTTTTCCACTAATATGTTTTAGCATAACATGTTTCGCATTTTTTTTTTACCTACCATTGCTTTGACATAATAATTTCTTGCCATAATATTTATCTTGGCATAATCATATTTTAGACTATTTTATTTTATACTAACAATATTTTGGCATAATTGCTTTTGCAATAATTTTTTTTGATCTAATATATGTATATATTTTTTATTATGTTCAAATGGCAGGAAATTTAAGTCAGTTTAGTATTTTTTAAGATATATTAGGTTAAATTAGGTCAGTTTAGGTTAGGTTAGGTTTTTTTAATACAATTTAGGGGTTCTTCTAATGCATCAGATTTTTATGCCTATTTTGATTATGGATATGACAATTTATGGTTTTGTATTTTAGTCCTATGTATTATTATGGTAATATTTTTTGTGCCTAAAGAAATTATGCCTAAACTGTTATGCCTACATGAATTATGCGTAAGTATCATTAGTTTAAATTACAGTGTGCCAAAATATATTATGTCAATTCTTTTTTACCCACGACGGAACGGAGACGGTGCGTTTGGGGTGAGAGAATGTGTGTTTGTTTGTTTGTGTGTGCAAACCTATGTTACCAAATATCTCCCGAACCAGTGGTCCGATTTTGATCCGATTCAGTAATAGATTTGAATTTTTTTGGTGCATGTTCTTAGATAGGTATTACGCGAAAAACTCACCAGGGGGCGCTGCAATAAACATTTGTTTGTGCCAATCGACACAGCCCCCAACGTATTTTCTAATGTTATTTATTAACTTAAGGAGTTAATTACCTATGCGATTTCTACACCTACATCTTTGAGAACCAAATACATACGTAAGAAAGTGCTAAAAAAGCGAATACTTTGTTGTTCATATTATGTCTGACGCAGTAAGCAATTAAATCAACTCACTTGTACAAAAGCTTTTACATAATGTAAATTGTCTCTTATTTATCACATAGCTTATTAAGGTCGGGGGTTTCAAAATTATTTTATCCTTTTTCAACATCATTTTACCGTCGTGGGTACTTTCAAAATTTTTAATTTTGTTTTTATTATGCAAATGGATAGAGAACCCATTGAGCCACACTAGAGGTGATATTTGGTATTTATCGATAAAGTAAATATATCCTAACTAAATAATATGAACGCGATACAACAACACGACTTGCACTAAGCCGGGAAGCAGCGCCAGGGCTCTGCAAGTGCTGACATGTCATTGAGCTACACTAGAGGTGATGGTACGCGTTTGGGACACATTACGTATTTATCGATCAAGTTATTGACAATGTTTGTTATATTGAATAAGGTAGGTCTGTTTCTGTTTCTGTTTCTGCTCGCTCTGCTCGCTTGCTCTGTTCTGCTGACACTACACGCAGGATAGACTCGACTAGTTGCATTTTACTACTATATCTCAATTAGAGTGCGTTGCATCAAATACTTCTTCTGGCATCATTTAGGTAGCATTGTAAATGGAAGCCTTCTTAATTCGGACGTATTATACGGTGGCCATAATATTATGTACGGCTCAAAATGGTCTCCGTATAACCCATCCGAATTTAAAAGGCGCCCATTTTCAACGCTACCAACATGGCGCCAGAGAAACTATTTGATGAAACGCACTCTAGTATGACTATCGACACTATGACAGCACAGCACTAGCTGGCACGCAGAGCTGACAATAACGAGGTTGCTCGCTCTGTTCTGCTGACTCTACACGCAGGATATGCTCGACTAGTTGCATTCACTGCAAATATTCACTTCTCGCCAGGGAAGACGAATAAAATGGAGCAATAAAAATAATAATCATGTAAAAATTTAAATAAACTATTTGTATGCAAATTAGTTGGACATTCGCATTTTCCTTACGCATAGCGCATGCGTTACGCAGCGCTGAAATACAAGGTGTTCCAATGTAAATACAATAAATTGGAGACGTTGTGTAGTCCATCGTACCGAATATTTTTCATTATGGGGCCAAGTTATGAAAACCCCTCGTTTAGAAGTAATTAGCAACTTAAATTTGTTAAATTTAATTGAGTCCCACATTATGAAAGGAGCTTTATTTATTATGACCTTTATTTATGTCATGTTGCCGTCTTGGAAAAACTTTTGTTATTACCGCCACAACTGTTGCCAAGGCAACGGTTTTGGCGGTAATTTAGTTGCCAAGGCAACAGTTGTGTCGTGTTGTGGCGTAGACTAAGGTCAAATGTCATGTTCGTCAAAAACTGACACAACTGTCACTACAGACTCTACTGGATTCTCTGATTGGCCCTTTGTCTTTGCGTCTCTATGGGCGCTCTAAGTCATAAGAAGTTTTTAGTTTGAGGCGGTAATAAAATAAAGTTGACACCAAGAAAGAGATCTTTTATCTTAGGTTTTCGTTAAATTTCAAACATAGACAACTATGTTCCAAACTTTTTCGAAGATTCAAATGCAACAAGTTAAAAATGCAAGGTTGCAATCTTGAATAAGGGGTAATACATAATGGTTGTAGTAAATGTAGGCATTTAGTTTGTATGGAAATTTCAACTTCTTAATTGTTAAGAATTCAAACTTGGTAGCATAATGGAAATTGTTCAGTACAATGGTCTACACAACGTCTCCAATTTAATGTATTTCCTTTGGAACACCTTGTATACTATAGTGCAGCAACGAACGTTGCGTGTAATTCCCACCTTAACTACATCCTTTATTACGTCACATCTGCCTATCGCAGTCCACTGCTGGACGTAGGTCTCTCCTAGGGTACGATCTCCTACATCTTTTGCTGAAAATTTTGATTGTGATTGATAAATACTTAAACACGTGACTACAAAATAGAAAGTATACCTTGAGTATCACTGCCAGGTTAGTATTATGTTCCTTGTTGAGTATACAGATTCACTCGACCCACAATATGTATAAGGCTATGACCCACAGAGCACCAAAATGTCATTCTGCACGAAAAAGGTTTCATTTTGTTTATGACTCGACCCTACTTAGGATTTTTGCGATTGTCAATTGTTACATAGCCACCCTGGCTACTACTGTCAAAAATCTCAAAGTAGAAAAATATTAAAACAGCAAAGACAAGATCCTGAGCCACTTTTAATCCATGAAATATGACGTTCGAAGCAACCATCTTTTTAGTTACCCTTACCTTGCTTGAGTTCCCCGACACTCTAGTTATATCCAGTTAAAAACAGTAATCGTCAAAATTTCCCGAATTAAGACCTGACCTTCAATCTACACATCCGAATTTTACAACACAAATAAATTGTCCAATTTTCTTCCTGAGTTGATAATAACTTTATGGAAACGGAAATAAAATTATTTAATTTGAACGACATTAATTTTGAACTATTTAGGAACCGAAAACCGTGACAATAATAACACTACATATAAAAACACGTAAAAATCTATTAGAAAATCATTCTGCTGTATATTTTCAACGGTGCTGCTTCAAAATGATTTACAAATTCGGTGTAATATTCGTCGTGCTTTTGCTACTTAGTGAAGTAAGTACAAATGAGCAATAATGAAGCTCAAAATATATCGGTGTAATAGAAATTTTAATACCTAATTTAATTACACCCTAAGGACCTATCTCCACATATTATATGAGCGTAAGAAATGAGACGTGAGACGTTAGACATCACGCCGTTCGAAACCGATTCCTTTAAAATGTTTGAAACAAAAAAGACGCCGTCTACACACGTGAGACGTGTGTCACATCGATGAATAATGCAATAAAAATGCTATAAAAATGTGCTTCCAAATGTGAATGTGTTTAGTATTTTTTGACAAAAAACTTGACGACACTAAGCAAATTTTCCATAAAAAATAATATTTTTAAAACGTAGAACAAGTGGGACTTAAAATGTGCTCACTTGTTCCACCGTAGAACTAGTAGGGAAAAAAAGTTCCCACCTGTTCTACCGTAGAACTACTCAGTAGGACAGGTGGGAACAAAGGGTCATTTTAGGTCCGTCTCGCATCGTCTTAATAAGTGTAAAGATAGCGCTACGATTTGTAAGTCTAATATTTTATATACACTTTTCTTATCTATTTTAATTTTTTCAGAGTCTGCAGCAGGTTGAAGGTAAGTTATCTGGCTATCAGTTTCAAGGTCACCGATACATATAGTATAGTAATATCGCACCTATCTCTACATAAAATACCTAAAACTACAAATAAGTACTTAACAATTTATTTCAAACTGTTTTATTTAAAGAGTTTCTAAGAATGATTTGTGACCAACATTTTGTTAAACAAGAAGGTGCGTTAAAACTCGACTGCGGTTGAAGTAGTATTTAGCTCTAAAAATCCGCCATCTTGGATCTTTAATATTTTTTAATATAGCCAGTGTCACTCGCGCTGCTGAGACGAATCTAACGACACCTCATATATATCAAAATCTAACTATCCGTTTGGGCTGTAGCCCGTAACAAATTTTTTTTTGTCCACATACATACATACGTACATATACATACTCTCGAAAAACATAACTCTCCTTCTGAGGCAGTCGGGTAAAATATAACAATATTTAAAGCTAATATTTTATAGTTGCAGGCAATTCCAGCGGCAGTTTTGGTGTGAATGTTGGTGAGTAGATGAGCAGAAAGAAACCTTTTAGGGAATACTTACTAGTTTTGCAACACCACAGCCGATGTGGCGCAGTGGTAGTGCGACTATCTGCGACGCAGAAGGTTCGCGGTGGGTTACTAACAGCTTATTTGAGATACTATTGGGAAAAGTTGTTGCTTATCACCAGCCTATCAAATGCAGTGTGTTATCTGTCACTAGTTGAGCGACTCGGTGTCCCACACGAAGAGAGAGAGAGAGATAAAGAGAGAGAGAGAGAGTAAAATTTTACCCAATATAATTAAATGTACCCACCTACCTTAAGAAGCATGTCTTTATTCTGTCAATATCATCATCATCAGTCCACAACTACCCACTGCAGAGTATAGGCCTCTTCTCTATTGAAATTTTATCCATTGAAACCCAGTAAAATGTTATCTGATCAGTAAATGAAATCATCAAATAGACATTATATATATTTTTTGTTTAATAAGTTCATTTACCAAAACACAAATCGTCAATATACAAAGCATTTTTCATTTTGCACAGAAAACGGAGGTGGTGGGAGAGGTGGCCGTGGCGGCTGCGGTAAACTTGTGAAGAGAAGCGTCATAGAAGATGCTTTAGGCTTCGGCAGCCACAAGAAGAACGTAGAGGAAGATTCTGCAGAATCCAGAAAACATGCAATGGAGAAAAGGGACGTCAAGGAAGGATCAGAAGATCCAGAGAAACACACTTTGGCGATGAAAAATGATGAGGCAGGGTCAGGAGACTCCAGAAAACAGAAGATGGTGAAGAGAAGCGCCGAAGAGGGATCCAACTCAGCGCAGAAGAGCATGGAGGAAAATTCAGGAGACTCCGGAAAACGCAAGATGGTGAGGAGGAGTGTTGAGAAGGAAGCTGGAGATCCAGGAAACCAAAAGAAGAAGTCTAGCAGCAGCAGCTCGGAAAGCAATAGTGATGAATCCTCTTAGTTTAAAAATCTTTTTTACTAAGAAGATAAAAATAGAACTTGATAAAAATACAAATTAAATATTAACCAGATTTTCTTAAGGTGCGTTTCAGTGTAAAATGGAATACTTTGGACGGCCGCAAAGGCTGAAAGAGCTCGATTTATGCAAAAATATGTTTTCTAAATAATAATACATTATTTTATATTATTTGGAATATGCTTTCTGAGATAAAACTTATCAATGATATTTTTCGTGTTAACAAGAACTTAACTCAAAAATGGAATTTCTTTAAATAAAACACCATTCAGATAAACTGAAAAGTTTCTTCTTTTAGCAAAAATCCTTATCTTTGTACACATTTTTATAGCTCACTTAGTTTTTCAACAAAAAGCCATTATCAATAAGGAAACTAGATCCAGTAATGCCTCTTGCCTTGTCACTTGCTAGATACAAAATCAGATCAGCTATTTCTTCAGAATCACAAGCCCTTTTTAAAGCTGTCAATGCTATGTTTTCCTCTAAAACGGCTTCTGTATCCATACCAGCATTTTCAAATATATTAGTACGAACTGGTCCAGGTCTGACAAAGTTCACTCTTGTACCTTTTGAAGCGAGCTCTAATGCTGCTCCACGTGTAAAATGATCTAAGGCAGCTTTTGAAATGTAGTAGGAGATGCTGTCAGGCAATGATGGTAAAGAAGTCGAAGCACAACTTGAAGTATTTACGATATTTCCTTTCGAAGCGGCAAGGTGAGGCGCGGCAAGACTAGTCAGGTGTATCACAGCACGTACATTTACTTTCATTATGGCGTCGAAGGATTCGACGACTTTTCCGTCCATGATAGATCCAAAATTGACAAATCCAGCATTGTTGATCAACACATCTAATTTCCCAAAAGTTGCAATAGTATCTTTAATGATTCTCTCAACATCGCCATCTTTAGATAAATCAGCGTAGATGGTACAAGGTTTATTGCCAATTGTTGCAACTTTGGAAGCAACTGCGTCAAGTTTTTCTTTGTTTTTGTCAACCATAGCCACGTCTGCCCCTTCTTTGGCAAAGAGAATGGCTGTAGCTGCACCGATGCCAGAGCCAGCTCCTGTCACTAATACTACTTTAGTTTTGAAACTCATGATTATAATGACGTTTATACCCGAAAAATATCACAGACAAACTGCCTTTTAATTTTCAGTTGCTATCATATCTGATCCGTTTATCAATGCTCCACTGCACTTTAATCAGTACATGACAAGCAGGATCAAGATCGTCTGCATTATCTTATCAACCGGTGAGATAGCAGACAAATGCAGGCCTACCTAAAGTTAACAAAAAAAAACATATCGCAATGTTGTGCAATACCGTTTGACATAAACCGTTTTCGTTTCGTATGTAGGTAGGGTAAAAAATTGAATGAATAACGCACAAACGGACGTTGCGTGCCTCTTTCGCCGAAAAAAGAATATTCATCTATGATGGTATAACTCGATTTTTATAACTGTGCGTTTGGAGCTGTCAAACTTTGTATGGGTTTTGACAGTTCAAATGTCAAATAGTATAGAAAGTTTGACAGCTCCAAACGAACAGTTATATTATAAAAATCGAGTTATACCGGCGTTCGAATACGACATATTTGAGAGCTGTCAGACCCATTCTAGAAAACATGTCAACAAAGAAAAATAGGCCTTATGTCATAGCAACACGATTTTGACAACTGTCAAATAAGACCTATTCGAATGCCGGTACTAAAAAAATATCTAAGCATTCAGTTTAGAATTTGCTAAAGGAGTGTACTGCCAGAATCGAACGCAGCAGTATATCTAGCTATCTTTGGCATTAGGAAGATTGTAAATATTGCAATCCGAACATGCGCAAATATTTATTGATGATAGATAACATAATGTCTGTTGCTACGAGGCGTGATAGATAACTGATAACATACACGCGTACTTTCACCGCTAATTTAGGCTGCCCAAGGTCAGTAAATTATTTTTCTATGTCACATACGATCATCTATACTATAGTATCTCTGTTCTGCCGTGATAAATAAGATTAAAGAAGCAAATAGAGAAGAAAGTGTTATTTTTTAGAAAAGGCTTAAGTTTAAACATGGTAGCTGGTTAGTACGCCTACTAATCGTATTTATATATAAAAAGGAAAAGCTGCACAATCTTGATGATTAGAGGTAAAATACCTTCTAAAGCTGTCTTAAAATATTTGCGAGCTGTTATTTTTTGCGATGGTTTACATGTTTGAATAGATCCAGTCCATGAAGAAGGTCACCCTACTGAAGACAGCCGGCCAACCAACTTCACAACCGTTGACGTTTCCGAAGGAAGTGACACCAACCTACAAGATAAAAAAATCATTAGTAAACAAATATCATTATGCAAGAAAACGCCTTCATGACGCGAAATATAAGACCGTTTGCATCCAACGGTTTATTGCAACGTTTACAATATTTTTGGGCCGTTCGACCTCAAAAAATTTACAGTTTGGAAGGGTAAAGTAAGTTGCTATGTCCACATGTATCACCAAAAATTTCGGCACTTTCATATTTTGAGGAAGTATGAAAAATCCAGAGGATGGGAAGCAGTGTTCCCTATCAATACGAGTACCGTACAGCACGTTACACTCGCTAGCCAGTTCGTGGAAGAAGGAAGCCCATAATGTCTAGCTATGGACAGTAGTGTTTGTTAAAGATGGTGATATTACTTACCAAGAAGTTACCGAAAGTCAGAGGGCCGCCAGAGTCCCCAAAGCAGGTGGACCTGCCGTTGGAACCGTCAACGCAGACGTGCGAGTCGAAGATGCTGCCTGGAAAGTAGCCAGCGCAGACACTGTTCTCAACAATAAGGAGCTGGACGTGGTGGAGAGTCTGCCCAGCAGGGATTGGCAAGTTTCCTAAAATTCGAATAAATGCAAAAAAATTACATACAGTCATTGTGGGCACTGGAAAATATTTGAAGAAGCGCAGGATTTATTTATACCCAAGGGTCATAAAAAGTGACTATGGATCCAGGGAATAGCCATATCGCCTACCAAGCGTGGTGTGCATGGCAATACCCTCAAGTGTTTGAAGGTCCATGTCCGTCCAGCAGTGGATTATTATGACTTTGAATGTTTATGAGACAAAGTTACCGTCAAATTGTGCTCCAAATCCAGCAGCCCACACGTATTGACCAACGTATCCCTGGTTGTTAGGGTTCACTGCTAGATTGATGTTGGTAATTATGTCTGAAATAGAAAAAGTGTCATTTTAGTATTCGTAAGATTTATGAAGTAGGTTACTTCAACGATATTTGAGGCCCAGCTGATGCATACAACTTTATTTATTTATTTATTTTATTTCTTAGGGCAACCAACAAGTAACACACTTAATACAATTCAATACACAGAGAACAATTTCATTACATGGCGAAGTGGTTCCTTAATTATAGGTTGTCACAACATGCTTAAAAAACAGATTAACAGTATTGTTAGTGGTGAAAATTTCTTATATAATAATATGTTAGTTATGGATATAAAAGAAAAAAAAAACAAAATATAGTAACTAACTCACTCAAAATCTAAATTGTGCATTTTCTTTTCAAATGAATATTTGGTTTCGTGGAATATGTCCACAGACTCGCTACATGAGTTGTACAGCCGACATAACCTTAGAACAGGGGAATTAAAGCCTAGAACACTACTGCGACGCGGAGGATATAAAGGTTTGATCTTAAAGCGCGGGTAATTTATTACTTCCACTGTCCTGTGGCACGGCCCAGGTTTTACCACAGGAAAGACATGCGGTAAAAAGAGACCTGCGGGATCTTTGAGTTCGTAATTGCCAGGAGATAGCGCAAAACAGTTTCGAACCCAACATATAATATCACTGGTTTCGAAGGCATTTGTATTTAGTTAATTTTCAGTATGTCAGCTTGGCTTTTCTGTATTAGTGATGGCATAAAGGATAAACTGAACAACTTCGACCAAGGAGCATTGATCTAAATTGTAAAAAAACGTCTTCTCCTACGAATACAAATACCTAGGTAGAATACTAAGCTTGTATTGTTTTTTTGAAAAAAGCCCTTCAGTTTTATTCATAACTTGTTTTATAGCTTTCTTTCGAAAAATGGAAAAGTCGTGTACTTACACTACAAAATGACTGACTCATAAAATTACTTGCACAATAATTTTTCACACGCACAGATAAAGATTCAATAAAAGGCACGGTTAAAAACTTACTGCTAAAGCCCGTCCAGGGAACCGTAATCATTGCAAGATCGTTCACATAAGTGGTAGGGTTCCAGCCTTGATGCACTACGACTTGGTTGGTCTGATGACGGGTACCGCCCTGGAAGAGAGTGGTCGAGCCAAGCACAACTACCATCTGGGTTCCTTGATGGGTACCATCCCACCAGCAGTGAGCTGCAGTCACAAGCTTGGTGTTGCTGAGGAGGGAAGATCCACAGACAGAAGTCTGCCCGTTGTCCAGTGAGATTAGGAGACCTCCGAAGTAAGGATAAAAGCCGAGGTCAGCAGGGGAGCCACCGACGATCTTGGAGCCATCAAAGGTAATGGCTTCTTCTGCAGCTTTGATGTAAGCTGCTCTAGGGATGCCGACGGTCTCATGGTAGTTACGGCTGATGACAGGGCTGCCCTCCGGGTCGACTCGGAGGATCTTCGGGTGCCCAAAGGCTACGCTTAGCAGCGAAAGAGCAACTAATGACTTCAACATGATGAAAGTTTGCTGATTTGGAAAAAATTGCTC
This sequence comes from Phthorimaea operculella, assembly GCA_024500475.1. Taxonomy (NCBI): domain Eukaryota; kingdom Metazoa; phylum Arthropoda; class Insecta; order Lepidoptera; family Gelechiidae; genus Phthorimaea; species Phthorimaea operculella. The sequence goes on from JANFCV010000164.1 coordinate 243,475, forward strand.
ACACTTTTATATGAGCGGCACGTTATCAAATTACTAATTGCTATCGCTCACATTTTGATAATCTTATGATTATTAAAATCAAAGTTTTACCAGACTAGCACCCGCCCCGTCTTTATCCGGTTGATAGTTGTGTTTTTTTTACTTTGCTAATGATTTAATCGATTTATTTGCTTTTGTTTGTCGAGTCTGTGTCCCACTCGAGAGAAGAAGGCTTCAAACCATAGGCGAGAAACACACGCAACGTCCGTTTTTGCGTCATTCATTCGATTCTCCACCCTACCTCCATACGAATACGGCATGTGTCAAACAGCATTTCACAAAATTGCGTCAATGGATGCGACTGTATTCGTATGAAAATAAGTAGGTATATGACATTTGGTTACTATGATGGATGACTTTTCAAGCTTACCTATAAAGTATTAGCACACCTTCAAAACAAACAAACAAATAACCATAATTGTTAAACAATAGTTTTTTTGCAGCAATGTAAGCATGCGTGCGTAGGTCATGGAAATTTTATCAATATCATGCATATGTATTGAAATTTAAAGTACGATTATCTGGCACAAACTAACAAAATCGGAATTCAAACTTGCAGTTTTCAAAGATTGCAGCATCTATGACTCATAAATAGAGCTCTATAAATTGTTTCAAAATTATTGATAGCGCAGTTCATTAGGTGTTGTAGCGATTTTCGAAAGGATTTTATTTATTTTTTAATAAAATTAAATACAATAACATAGTTTTACAGGACACCTTATCCTAATCAGTAACCACTATACAGGAATACGATAAAGGACTATTTTAAATAAAACACTTAGGTACATAAAATTAAAAGTATATTTTTACAGATACTGGCATATAACATTAATATTAATTATCCTTTTACCTATTTTATTTTAGATTTACACCATTATCAATAAGGAAACTTGACCCAGTAATACCTCTTGCCTTGTCACTTGCTAGATACATTATTAAATCAGCTATTTCTTCGGGCTCACAAGCTCTTTTTAAAGCAGTCTTAGCCTTAAATGGTCCCATAACGGTTTCTGTATCCATTCCAGGAACTAAATTCGTTATAACTGGTCCAGGGTTTACGGAGTTCACTCTAATACCTTTCGATGATAATTCTAATGCCGCTCCCCGAGTAAAGTGGTCTAGGGCAGCTTTTGAAACATAGTACGCAATCATGTCGGGGCTGACTGGTAAAGACGTTGAAGCACAACTGGATGTATTTACGATATTCCCTTTCGTAGCTGCAAGATGAGGCGCAGCAAGAGTAGTGAGGTTAATCACAGCATGTACATTTACTTTCATGATAGCGTCGTAGGCTTCGACCACGTTTCCGTCCCTAATAGATCCAGAAATGATAAATCCAGCATTGTTGATCAAAACATCTAATTTCTCATAAGTTGCAATAGTATCTTTGATGATTCTTTCAACGTCATCATCTTTGGTTACATCAGCGTAAATGACACAAGGTTTCTTGCCAATTGTTGCTACTCTGGAAGCAACTGTGTCGAGTCTTTCCTCGTTTTTGTCAACCATAGCCACATTAGCACCTTTTTTTGCAAAGAGAATTGCTGTAGCTTCACCGATACCGGACCCTGCTCCAGTCACCAACACAACTTTATTTTCAAAACTCATGTTTATAAACGTAAGACGAGTTTACCCGAAAAATATTACAGATAAACTGACATTTCTTTTTTTTATTATCTGATACCGTTTATCAACATCACAGCAGTTTAGTCAGTGTATCTAATCTAGCTTAGCTATACTTACTAACATTGAACATTATGATATGTTGAACTCATAAGATTTCGAAAGGTTACTCTGTTGCTGCACTTCATCATCCATCACATCATTCACGAAACTACAGGTAAAGTTAAAATGATCGACAATGAAATAAAATGTTCGACAAAAGCCATTCGGTTAAATTGGCTGAAACTCTGGAAAATCTGGTATGTTATAGGTACATACTTATACCATACTATGCTCTTACCAAAATTAAAAAATAACAACTAACAATAATGACTAGTTTCAGTGATACAGTTTTTTTGATGTAGAATGTAGACTAGACACCCTAATAATTAATAATTATATGGATGGCAGCAGTTTCTATACAAAAGAATCAGCTTGAACGCTCAGTCGCATTTATTGACAAAAAAGCCCATAGTCTTTATCAATAGGGGTAAAATACACTGAAACCGTTCTAAAGCTATGTTTAAATATGTGGACGCTGTTATTTTATGCAGAATGAGGGTTGAACTGTGCGACGACCGGTAAGGACTTTGCTCTGTCAGACAATATACTATCAACAGCACATCTATATATTTTAGAGTTAAATTCATTTTTATCTTCATAATTGACCTATGCTCCTTGGGGAAAATTGTTCGGTTTCATCACAAAAAAGAGTGTTTACAGAAAGTTCACTCGACCTCATTTAGGATTTCCGAGATTACAGAGTATAAGAAAATAAAAACAGCAACATCTGACACAATAACGTATAGGTATTCTTCTGAGCCAATTTTAATCCAAGAAATATGACGTTCGTGGCGACTATCCGGGACTGGTAACATACCGGTCCTAAGGGTTCTTAATTACCTTGAGTTCAAATATTTGAAGTCAAAATCGTCGCTAGTACCTACTAATAAAGATGCCCCGCACGCCGTCTTTCTAATTTGTGGTGTTATGGTCTGGTTCATCCCTTTAAATAATTGCAGTTATTTATTTTACATCTTGTACTTACACTTGCACACGAAACACCGAAATACATCAAGCTGTTTGGCTCCATACGAACATTATTTACCGATGTAAACCACAGTGCATTTGGCGTGAAAAGGAGATGCATTGCGGATGCATTGGTATGGTTTGCATATTGTGAGTTACCGCGAGTACTGGGAAATAAGATTTATCGAAATGTGCTCTCAATATCACCAAATGTAAATAGAGCGTGAGCGGGATTTATAGAGAAGAGAAGAACGCATATATGACAATGAAAAAAGTATTTTTGAATTGTAATCTATGTTTTGCTGGCCATTCAATCTCAGTTTCGAGTTATACGGGTTGTTCACTTTCATGGACTGGTTCTTGGCTTTAAAAATTTTGCAGTTTGTTTCTTTACATTTTATATGAAAACGGCCTGTATATCTATCAATGGCTCTTACATACATAACATAAACCAAGCTTATGCTATGCAGGCTCGTGTAAAATTTACTAACCATTCCTTTTTTCTGCCTAAAAGCTATAAAGGTAGTGATATCCGTAAACGTAAATAGTAGACTGTGATATTGTTACACAAATAAAAACTCCAACAAAAACTCTTTCGCCAAACTACAGAATTCGCCAGGCAAACGAAGTCGCTGACACAGCTTTATGTCTGAATTGACTATAGTCTTCTTTTTAGTAATATAAATAATATTACACGTATTCAAACTTCACAAGGCTAATTCTGGCTGGAAATTATTTTTGTGAAAACAAATTCGAATCTAATCATCCCTAACAAAAAGATAATTGGATTTTCACACAAATTTAAATTTAATTCCAATATTGATTTCGGGTAACTGCCTCGAGGGTACACCAGGGTACGCACATGAGAACTTTAGGTGAGATTCACACTTAACGTCCATTTGTGCGTTATTGTTAAACGGTTTTAAAGGTGCAACACTAACCAATGCTACAAAGAAGGGAAACGGCGCGCGGGGCACCTTTACAGATGGTTCGCTCAGTAGGCACTAGCCACAATTTTGACGCTTACTGACTTTAACTGGAATCTCAGGGGCAGTAAGAATGTGGTTGGCAGGAACGTCATATTTCTTGGAGTAAAGTACCAGATTTTACTGTTTTGATATTCTTATAGCTACTTATAGATATTTGACAGTATCAGCCCTTGCTGGCTATGTAATAAAATAAATAACTTAACAAGTGACAATCGGAAAATTTCTGAATAGGGTCGAACCTTCTCAGAACTTTTTTTGGAAAACTTCCAAAATTTTCACTGCAGGCAGGATTTGAACCTGCGACCTTCGGCATCAGTACCTACTGCCGACGCCCTAACCAACTGGGCTACCGCGGTTCTAATCGAGCCCGCGAAATTATGGATTATTACTTCTCAGAATTCTTTTTTTTGAGACGTAGCGTTGTGCGATGCGCAGCACTAGCCGATACGTCTGCCAAACCCTTTGACATAAACCGTATCAGTACTACGTATGAAATAATGTGAAATGTCACAGTTTTCTAACGCATGCGATAGCGCTGCGCAAAAATAATGCACAATCAGACGTTACTTGTGTTTCTCACCTTAAACATGAGTAGGGTTCAAAAGGACCCTTTTTGTTTGACTTCAATTTCACAAGTAGTAAAATTTTATTATAGATAAATGTTGTTTTATGCGTAATCCTTTTATGAGGAAATTCGTACTAAGTACATACCAATATTAATACTGCGAAAGTTTGAATGTATATGTATGTTCGTTATGTTACCTCATTATCATGCTCAAATGGCTTGACGGATTAGGAGGAATGCTTTATATCCCATACCCTTTATTTTCTTACACTTTTTTTTGTTTTATAGTTGCAGTTTACTAGTCGTATTGTAAGGAAATGTTTTGCTAAAACGTGCCAAATTATATAAGGTTCTATTAAATTCACTGCATATATTTTCAGGGCCTATGTTCTACCCGCAAAATTGATCAACTATTCCCAATGAACATAGGTCGAAAGATGAAAAAAAATTTAGACCTCCAATACAAAATGTACCAGTCAGTCAACCAAGTCAATTTGTTGTTCTTTTTATATTTCGACCTATGTTCATTGGGTAAAATTATTTAGTTTTGCAAATAGCACATACTCTAGAAATATTTGCACTGAATTTAATAGAAACTTATACAGGTAAGCTATGTAAAGTAAGCTGAAAACTGAGTATAATAAACACTATCAAAAGTGCTAAGTCATTTCATGCCGTGCCTATTATAAATTCAGCCTCATACTACACAAATAATAAATCAATTTTCTCATGAATAAGCAAACAACATTAGCATATAGATTCAAAATGAGGCGCACTACCGTTTAAGTCATTAATCGGGCCTTAGTGCGGTTTAGCGGAGTTTAACATAAAGGTCGTTGGACAAACAAGTGGAGTGTGTTGGCCCAACTTTAGCCAATTTGGCTTTACCTTTATTAGCCACGACACAGTAGGAAAAAATATAATAAGAGAATACGGTAGTGAAACTTCATATGAACAATATTCACGCACATAGACGCACGACGCCGCTTTACGGCTTCTCATCGACTCTTGCCCGGTGGTAGTTAGGATCACTACGCCTAGGAAACGTCTGAATAATTTACTATACATACCTCTGTACATACATCATCATTATCTTCCTGCCTCTTACTCCGATTACTTAGGGTCTCAGCGCAACATGTTTTGTTTGAACATAAAATCATGCCTATATCCCTTTACAATTATGCGTTGACGACCGTTAAAATACGATCGCTATCGTTACGTCTAACACAAACGGCTTTTACTTCACCTGCTGGACCGACGAGAAAAAATGGAGTGATGAATCTCATGGCAACGAGACTCGGCACGGAACAAATTACTCTTATGAGGAAGTAGTGTGAAAGATATTTCTTTTTCTGTGTTATAAGATTTCAAGTCTGTACAAAAGAAAGAGTTGAAAAGTGGATCAAGAGACACAGAGACTACCTTGACGCTTCGAGTGAAAGAAGATAGCAACGGAAACGGGTCGAGTTTTCCTACTGCTATAGCATATCTTACTTACTGTGACCAACCTTTCCCCTCCTCCCGTCTATCTACCCCGCGGCGGCCCTAAGTGAGGATTAGGGCCGAAAGGTCAAAACTCGGAATGTCAAACTAGGGAAACAAATATTTCAAAAGGGCGTTGAAGGATGAAAAGGTTTTGTTTCCGTGTAATTTTACGGGACGCTTCTGACTTTGTCAAATAAACATTCAATGTTGGAAGTTTAATTTTTAAGTCATCGTAAGCTGATTTTATTTAATTACCTACATAACAAACAAATTAATGCTAGAACCACTTTAAAGTATAGGTACCTTGTATTTTGGGAGTTTAAATATAACTTTTACATTTCCGCGGTTTTGCAGTAAAATGTACAGTATACTTATTTTTATTTAGTTTTATTTTATTTTTTGTTTCTCTAGGAAACTTACAGCTAACATAATTACAATAAATCAACACAACAATATAAACTTATAGCCAATTATACTCTAATTAATTAATCTGTGTATCAAATTTCACTGAAATCCTCAAGCCGTTTGAGCGCAAAGGGATAACAAACACATGTTAAGGTAAAGTACGGATAGATGCGCCGTTGGGATAGTTGCGCAGGTTTCGAAAACACTATGTTCTTGTGAATTTCAGCACTATTGCTTATTAAAACATAGTAGTCTTCCTCCTGAAAGCCTAAGTACCACGTTAATTATTGGAGTAATTGCACAATTTACGCCAGTTTAAGCAAAAATCTTCGGTAGCGTGGTCAAACCGGGCGTCGAAATTATTTTAGCACATTTTGTTTTTCGGGTATCTTTTCTCACGATTGTAGAATCGCTCACATTTTTATTTCCTCATATGCACTACTTTATAAAGTATGTGCCCATTTATTAATTATTCCAAAATATCAAATCATTATTTTTTTATATAAATGCGCAAAGATCCGTACCAAAAAGGATATTTGCGCAGGTTTTTTCGACGGATAGATGCGCTTTGGGGGATAGTTGCGCAGATTGATATTTTTGTTTATTTTAGTATGTTGCAGATGGATAAAATGCTTCTAAATTACAGTCTAGATATGGACGTTGTTCAACATACATTTTTATGCTACCTACGCGTTGATACAATTTTTTTACTAAAATAATGACTTAGCACTCAATAACTTTAGAAATAGTAATAATATTAAGGTTCGCAGGCCTATTTGATTTTTAAAATAAGTATTTAATCAACGATGACATAAACATAAACATAAAATAAGTATTTAGCAAACGAATTTCAAGTTGGTTTGATTTAAATAAAGTACAAATTTCATAGTAAGTCACCTAGGTAATCTTCAAAGCGCAAGTATCCCCCCATGATTTTTTAGTGCTGCGCAACTATCCGTGCGGGTGCGCGACTATTCCTTTTTCAAGAGGTCAAATAAAACTGGATTTACATCAAAACAATAAAAATTTAATTCATGTATTAGGGCTTTAATGAAAGATGAAAGATCAATCCTTTAATCTGTAAAGATAATTTTGTAAATAAGTTCTTAATTATTGAGTTATAGAGCATTTTCCAAAAGGTGCGCATCTATCCGTACTTTACCCTATACACACGTCGATACAAACTCCCAGGTTTGCAATATAAGTATGAACCTGACTGAACAATATTACTGTGATTTTCTTCTACAATTTCAGTAGACTTGCTTGTCGCTTGTCAGAAACAGAATCTAGATAGTTATTTTGAAACGCGCTGTCTTGGCAGGAACATTAATTATGCCTTTAAGTGACGTTTATTGTACAGTTAATACTATTATTATGACGGTATTCCTGACAGGCTCGTTTAGGGCTTTAAATGATAAAGATTGAACATTTTGAAACAAAGCCCTTTTCAAAATAATTTTCTTGAAAAGATTGATGACTGTAGAGTAGAGTAGGCAAAAGAAGTACTTAGTTATTAAAATATCGTACACCTGGCTAAGTTCTTGTATGCCTAAGTAAAGTTAGAAATACGTGTAACGTACGATTGTACGTTATCTTTGACCAGCGCATGCGTTTTACAATTTATTTCCATACAAATACGGTCTACGTCAAATGGTTTGACAGACGCATCCAATGACGCAGCATCGTGCGATGTGCAGCTCTATCAGATGCGTCTGTCAAACCGGATGACATACACAGCGCAAAATCGGACTACCCATCAACCTCAAATCCTGTAGTCGGTTCTTATGACACCCAAAGGAAACTCATGGGATGTTGCTGTTCTAAGCCGGCATCACTCGGCAAGAGAGGTCATGAGAGGTCAGTGAATTTTATTCCAAAAAACGAATAACCCACAGTTCGTCATAGTTGTCTTATCTATCATCATCATCGTCCTGTCCTTATTCCAAATCATTTGGAGTCATCGCAACATGTTTTTAGGGTTTCGTAGTCTACTAGATACCCTTATAGTTTCGTCATGTCTGTCTGTCTGTCTGTCTGTCTGTCTGTCTGTCTGTCTGTCTGTCTGTATGCCGTGCCCTTATAACTCTGTCAGTTTTGGAGGTATCGACATCAAATTTGGTATGAAGATAGATCGTGTTGACCCAAACTTAGAAATTTTGAGAAAAAAAATATTTCATTTGTTTTTTGGACCCCCTCCCCATACATGTGAAAGGGGGGCAAAATTTTTTTTTTCTCCTTTAATATTGAGTAGGGTATTGTTGAATAGGTCTTTTAAAATTAAGGTGAGGTTTCTTTGAAACAAAGTCTCTAAAATGTTTTTGTCTCGAGATATTTGCTTTTAAAAGGGGCGTTTTTGTGCCATAATTTTTTCCAGCTGTAACTTCTAAAGTACGCATGCTAAAAAATTGAATAAAATATGGAATATAGTTCTTATTATGAAGTTTCCATGAAAACTATGACAAATACTGTACCACTTAAGATTAAGAAAATATCGAAGTTTTTCAAGTTGCGGTTGGTCACCATACAGCTGCAAACAAAGCAGCAACAAAATTAACTTTGTAACGCCGAAAGACCTGATATTTAAACGTTGACTACGAAACCCTATTTGTGAGCGTGTCTGACACGCTCTTGGCCGCTTTTTTTGGAATGTGCTTACTTACTTATTCTTGATCTCTTTATCCATTAGAAAATCTGGATTTCCCTTAGAGCAAAGCTAAGTGAGTAAAGTGATTACCTGAAGTAATATCTCTCCCCGGCATCGACTGGTTCATTAGCGTTGTCGTGAATATTTGAAGCGCTCGCCGTCCCGACCGCCGCCGCACTAAGCACTGCATTTTCTAACAAAAACCTTTCTCTTGAATTATTTTATCTGTTACAAAAAAACCGCATCAAAAGCAGTTCCGTGGTTTAGGAACTGTTAGTTAATTCCACGACAGAAAAATGCAAAAAGCGACTAGAAATATAGATTTAAAAATTCACTAGCGACCGTCGGGACTTGAACCCGGGACCGTGGGGTAACGTACCACCGCTCTGCCATCTGAGCTACAGACGCCTGGCAGACCCTGATGATTTTCAGAAATCTTAATACATCGCAAAAAGCTACTTCATTTATACAATTTATTGATGATGCCTAACTATTTTTAGATCTCTTTATCCATTAGAAAATCTGGATTTTCCCCCTAGAGCAAAGCTAAGTGAGTAAAGTGATTACCTGAAGTAATATCTCTCCCCGGCATCGACTGGTTCATTAGCGTTGTCGTGAATATTTGAAGCGCTCGCCGTCCCGACCGCCGCCGCACTAAGCACTGCATTTTCTAACAACTTTGGAAACATAGGGAAGTATATTTTGGACGGTGAAGCTTTTGTTCCAATTTGTTCTTTTCGTTTTGTTTCTTTATCTGTGTTTTATTGTGCAATGAAGTATATTTTGATTTGATTTAATTCTTTGGCAGTGTGATGCCGGCTTAGAATAGCATCACCCCATTTCTACTCGTGGGTGTCGTATAAGGTGACTTAGAGGTGGATCCAGGGAATGGGCAGCAGCGGCATGACAATAGAACACCAATCCGCCTGCCAACCTTGGTAAGTATGGCAATACTCCCCAATTGGGGACAGTGGACAGTTGTGATTGTATTAGTATAGTAGATAGAAACTTTCCTTTGGAATTATTTTTGACTGGAGGAACGACGTCGCATGGTTTTTCTTTTGGCTAATTTAATAATATGTAAGAATTAAGTAATATCTCTCCCCGGCATCGACTGGTTCATTAGCGTTGTCGTGAATATTTGAAGCGCTCGCCGTCCCGACCGCCGCCGCACTAAGCGCTGCATTTTCTAACAACTTTGGAAACATAGGGAGGGATATTTTGGACGGTGAAGCCTTTGTTCGAATTTGTTCTTTTGGTTTTATTTCTTTGTCTGTGTTTTGGTGAAGCTTTTGTTACAATTTGTTCTTTAGTTTTTTTATCTGTGTTTCGTTGTGCAATGAAGTATGTTTTGATTTGATTTGATTCTTTGGCCGTGTGATGCCGGCTTAGAATAGCATCATCCCATTTCGACTCGTGGCGTGGGTGTCGTACGAGGCGAGTAAGAGTTGGATTCAGGTAATGGGCAGCAGCAGCAGCAGGTTCCCGGACAATAGAATCAGCAACAAATGTAATTTTTTTTCGTAATACGACCTGTGCTCCTTGGGGAAAGTTATTCTTTATCTCACAGCCGGTTCAGAGTTTTCAATATCGGTCACTAGTAAAATTTCACACAATTTGTCCCCGTGTGTTTAGTGCAACATCCTCAAGCTAATTACTGCAAACACTCCAGTAGGTACGCTGCACAATCCCGGTTGGCCTCGGCTCTCGATTACATTGGATTTGTTCAGTAATCGACTCGTTAGGGAGTCTTCTTGCAACGCATCGCCGATACTTTGTTATGAATGTTATAATGGAACACTAGGACATGATATTATTGCGAATATTTTTACCAATATCGTGCTATAATGACAATATAACTAGGGATTGCAATCCCGCAGTGCGGGATCCGCAATCCCGCGGGATCCCGCGCCATTTTTGGCCTTGCGGGATCCCGCACCTTCAAAACGCGGATCCGCGGATCCCGCACATTGAAAACGAATAGCGAAAACTCGACGTTCAGTTCCTAAAAATATGTCCTATTTATCAAAACATTCTAAACTATTAGCTTAGAAGCTGCAAGAGCATTTTCTTCTCTCGTAAAAGAATTTTTGAATTCTCGTAAAACCATTAATACTCTTTAATTTAGAGCATTCTTCTATAACTTATCAGTTATCTATACGCTAGAGTGAAAGCACTCTGACACCAGGGTTCTTGTGTCGTTGAACGACTCGGTATCCCTCATGAAATTAAGAAGTTAAGTTAGTAAATTGAAAATTTGTTATTTGAGTTTTGAGTCTTATGAAAGTTTTGATCTGAACTGAAGTGACTAATTTGCCCCCTAATTTTAATTTTTAGTCAATACAATATAAGAATTAGTACATATTACTAAAACAACCTGGCTAAGGGTGTGTCAGATACGCTCACAAATAGGGTATTGCAGTTTACATTTTAAGTTTTTCAGCGTTACAAAGTTAATTTAAACCGCAGATAGAAAACCTTTTATATTTTTCTTAAAACTTGATTGATATTTTTCAGTATCCGTTATATATATATTTTTCATGATAACTTTAGATTGAGACCTATATTATTTATTTTTATCAAATTTATAGCCTCTATGCTTTAGTACTTACAGCTGGAACAATTTATGACTCAAAAACGCCCCTTTTAAAAGCAAATATCTTGAGATAGTAATATTTTCTCCCGAAGTTTTAAATACTTATTCAACGATACCCTGCTCAATATTGCAGACAATAAAAACACTTCTTGCCTGTCACATGTATGAGAGAGGGTTTAACAAAATAATATTAGCAGTAGTAAGAATAAAGGGTAAAATTGAACACAGCTCTAAATACGATATAAATGTAATTTGATAACACTTATCTCAATTTTTATTTAGTTATTTTAGCTCCACATGATAGGTATGTTAATTTTTATTGAATTAAAGTCGATTTTTGAAGAAAAATCTGTTTTCCAAATAAGATTTTAAACATGATTACAAAGATGCGGGATCCCGCGGGATCCGCGCGGGATTGGCCTAATCCCGCAAATGAATCCCGCGGGATTGAATCAGGTGCGGGATTGCAATCCCTAAATATAACGTATTTAGTTTAATTAGAAGATTAATTACATAAAGTTGCCTTGCCGCAACCATTGTATGAAAAATAATATATATTTACCCGATCGCCTCAGAAGGAGGGTTATGTTTTTCGAGGGTATGTATGTATGTGGACAAGAAAAATTTTTTTCACGGGCTTCAGCCCAAACGGATAGTTGGATTTTGACATATGAAGTGTCGTTAGATTTGTCTCAGCAGCGCGACTGACACTGGCTATATAAAAAAAATTCAAGATGGCGAATTTTACAGCAAAATACTACTTCAAAATTACCCGGAGTCGGTTTTTTTTGTTCTTGAACACGTCTACTTGTTTAAGTAATAATATTCCTTCTATTTCTTAGATTAAAGTTTGTTGCCCAAAGTTTTGAAAGCCAGAATAAGTGATAAATACTTAAATAAATAAAAAACTACTGTATAAAAAGTAGATTATTTTCTGCACGCACGGCACGACGACGCTCGGAATGTTTCATCTAGCAACAAAAATGTAATTTGAGAAAATTGCTGGTGCAGCTAAATCCTCGACCTTTGTCTCTTTAAAAACCTTTTAGCTTTGAGATGGGTTCGAGAGCGATACAGATGTAGGTATAGGGTACTTTCGTGGCACAGTTGTAGTGCAACTGCCTGCAATGAAGAAGATTCAGGGTTCGATTCTCAATCACCTCTATGTCAAGACATTGCAGGCCTTGTCCGAAAAGAAAAATAGTTTTAGCTACGGTATGCCATCGTTCCCGTCTCGGTTGCTGTCTACGATTACTTAGTTAGACGGTGGTCGTTATACAACTACTATGTCAGAGGCCTGCTACTTGTAGTAGGCGGTTGAAAAATTCTGATACCCTTGGTATCAGAATCGGGTTGTTGGACGACTCGATGTCCCACGCGAAGAGCGAGAGCCAGCAGATCAACCTACCCATTTAAGGGACGAAATTATGCTTAATTTTTATACAAAAAATAAGAAAAACCAGTGTAAGTTGATCCCATAGGTGGTGCTGGTGACAGTAAGGTCCACCCGCTATCATACTGTCATAACCAGCTTAGCAGGAGGCTAAGTTACTATGTTCGCAATACTTATATTCTACGCGACCAGCAGCGTAACTTGGCCTCCCGCTTCGGCTGGTTATGACAGTATGATAGATACCTACCTACTATCGACATCAGGCGCACTTCACGGTAACACAATCAGTGATTTTGCCGAGATAGCGCAGCTGAAAGAGCATCATAGATTGAAGATGAAAAATCGCAAATTAAATTTTCCGCGAAGGATACTTTGTTGAAAGTTATAAGATCTCGGTTAAAAGTCTTTGATTTGTCTGAAAAGATCATTTAAAACTGTAGATCACTTCAAAGAAAACAGGTTTAAACCAGTTGAATAGGTTAACTATGCTGGTGATACTTAACTATAGTTATGAACGATCAGCAGCACATCAACCTACTCATATTGTCACCAACCGATATAATACTTTTCTGTATCCGAACTTGTTTATACTTTTATGTATCCAAACCATTTTTCTAGTGTGAAGTTGGCAGCCCTGCTGCACTTTTTCAGTTGCGAATTTTTCTTGTTCGAGAAGTGTGTGTGAATTTTATAATAAGTGTCTTTCTCGGAAATAAATCTTATTATAACCGATTTCCGGGTTTTAGTGATTCAGATAGGCACACAAAATAACCAGTCAGTGACAAAACTGGTCATTGAGCCGGATCATTTGTGTTTTCGTTTGTGTGCTTGTTTGCCGTCGCAATGGCGGCGGTGAACAAAAGTGAATCAAAAGACGCCAGCAAATCTTCTCGATCCCGTCGCAGCTCACGGAAGAAAGCTGATTTACTCGAGCTTAAGAAGTCTTTGGACGAATTAAAAGAGGTGTTGGATGACAAGGAGCAGCTTCTGCGCCGCAAAGTCGCCGTTTTAGAGGACATGGCGGCGGCGTCATCCACTTCGTCATCAACACCTAGTTCAAGACATATTACAGTCAGCGAAGCTAGTATCACAGCCGATGAGGTCGGCTCAGAGCACGCTCGCACACGTGAGTGGGCTAGAAAACATGAAGATTTTTTTCACGGAGTCGTGGGCGACTCCCGAGACGGCAGCGAAGTTCCCGCCGCAGTGCAAAACAAATGACGGTGGTGGCGTAAGAAAAGAGGCGCCATCTAGCGGCAAAGACGAGAAAGAAAAATTCTTTTCTAGCAGTTGCCGGACTTGTGAAAGCTGTTGTAATAGTTCCGAAAAAAAACACAAACGTCAAAATCAGACGTCAGATTTGGAAAATGTAAACATAAACAAACTTGCATCTGCAATCCAAGGAATTGCCATTGGAGGCCTTAGCAGAGACACCAGGTTGCCTGCTTTCGATGGATCCAGCAATGACTGGCTTATATTCAAGGCCACGTACGAGGAGAGTACGAAAAAGTACAAGATATCGCCGGTCGACAACATCGCGAGGTTACGGTTGGCGCTCAAGGGGGAGGCGAGAGCAGCGGTTTCGGCGTGTCTGTACACCTGCAGCGACCCTGGCGAGGTGATGAGCAACCTCGAGCTTCGTTTCGGTCACCCGGCAAAAATAGTGCGTGATCAAATTCGGGTTATAAATGCTCTTAAACCGGTTTCTAACGACCCCGTAGATTTAAGTAAGTTTAGCTGCATAGTGAGCAACTGCTGCGCGTCAATGAGTGCAATTAGTAGTGAATATGAACATAGTGCTCAGCTTTTTGAAAGTATCGTCATGAAACTAAACAGCAACTTGCGTTCTCGGTGGGCGGATTACGCGTCGCGGCATGCGGACCGCGGGACAAGTCGGCTTGCGTGCCTATCGGAGTTCCTGAAACACGAGGCTGAGTGCGCGCTGCGTTATCTACCTGTTGTGTCAGGTGGTCACGTGGGCGTCAGCGCGCGCTCGCCATCCGTGCCTGCTGCAGCGCCACTTGCCATAAGGAAGTATCCAATCCACACTGCAAATGCTGGTAAGCCAAAACTGTGCTCATTTTGTTCGAACAGTGACCATAATATAGTGTCTTGCTCAAAGTTCATTGACCTCGACATCCCGGACAGACGGCAGTGGATAAAAGACAATAAGAAGTGCTATAGGTGCTTATTGTATCAGCATTTAGGAAAGACTGTAAATTTTCTAAATACCTACACAGGTTATTAAGATTGCCTAAGCCTGCAGAAAATGTAAACCAAGATGAGTCTGAAAGTGCTAACATTAATACTATTTCGCAGAATGTTAGCTCTAAATTAAAAGTTTTGCCTATACAAGTTACAGGGCCAAATGGCAGTAGGGAAACTTATGCATTGCTTGATGAGGGGGCCACTATTTCCTTGATAGACCAGAGCCTGGCTCAAGATATTGGAGCTTACAATTCCAACATGCCCAGTGAAACTTTAACTATCAGGGGGATAGGGTCTTCCTGTCAAACGATCAAGAGTACCAAGGTGCAGGTAGAAATTGAGGGCAAAACAGGGCGTAAATTTGGGCTAAATTTAAAAACAATGTTGAATTTGGATTTGGAGACACAATATTTAGAGAAAGGCAAGATAGTTTCATACAGTCATATCAAACCTGTTGAACATCTGATTGATTGGTATGCAGAAGCTACCCCCAAGCTGTTGATAGGTCAGGATTATTGGCATCTTATAGTAACAAGGAAGTTGTATGAGGGCAAGTTCAATGAACCTGCAGTATCTGAAACCCTGTTGGGTCATGTGGTTCATGGAAATGGCCTCAGTGTTCGTGGCTCCATGCTGTGCAATCACATTTCAGTGGAGTCTCGTTCCCCGGATGAAGAACTAAATTCCCTAGTTAAACAGAGTTATAGTTTAGACTCCCTCGGTGTAGTTCCAAAAGAGCGCAATAACCCCCAGATTGAAAGAGCGCTAACTATTTTAAATAACACCACTAAGAGATGTGATGACACAACATGGGAGACAGGTTTACTATGGGAAAAAGATGAAAATGAATTTCCGGAGACAGGCAAATATGCATTAAAACGTTTATATTCTGTGGAAAAGAGTTTCAAAAAAGATCCTACATTTGCTAAGGCTTATGAAGCCCAGATTCAGCGGTTGCTGGATATGAACTATGCACAGTTATATGATGATAGTAACAGGTTTGCAGAACAGTCTGTACTAAGTTGTAAAGAGTGGGTGCTCCCCGCTATTTGCTGTTATAAATCCAAACAAACCTGGCAAAGTAAGACTTGTTTGTGACTGTGCTAGTAAGGTAGGTGGTAAGTGTTTGAATGATTACTTGTTGACAGGTCCAGAGATGCTGCAGTCTCTTCTAGGCATATTGTGGAAGTTCCGACAAAGGAGCATCGCTATTGCTGCAGACATCAAAGATATGTTCTTAAGAATCAAGATAAGGCCTGAAGATCAAGTTTTTCAAAAGTCCTACTGGCGAGCTCCTGGTGACCCAAATCCACCTAAGATGTATGTGATGACCTCAATGCTCTTTGGAGCCAAATGCTCCCCATGCAGTGCTATCTTCGTGAAAAACAAGAATGCTGAAGAGTTCAAGGAAGAGTATCCAGAAGCTGCCCGAGTCATAAAAGAGAACTTCTATATGGACGACTATTTGGATAGCTACTCATTAGAAGAAGAAGCTACACAAATGGCAGCTGACGTCATCAACATTCATGCTAGAGGCAATTTCGACATTTGTAACTGGGCTAGTAATTCAAAAGCAGTCCAACAGTCCATTCCCGAAGAAAAAAGAGCTCAGGGCATTGTTGAAATTGGCTGGGAGGACAGGAAGGAACGGATGCTAGGAATGTTATGGCAGCCAGCAACTGACTCGCTGAGTTTTAACTTATCTATGAAAAAAGTACCAAAAGAAGTTCCCAGCGGTGAAGTTCGACCTACTAAAAGACAGATGTTAGCTGTTATAGCGAGCATATATGACCCCATTGGAATTTTGTCAAATTTCACCATAAGAGGCAAAATTATACTTCAAGAAGTATGGCAAAGTGGCATAGCATGGGATGAAAAGCTGAAAGACAAAGAATTTGATAAGTGGAAGCAGTGGCTATCAGATCTAGAAGGAATAAAAAACTTTTCCTTACCACGGCCATATGCACCACGACCTGACGATGCATCCATAGAGCTGCATACATTCTGTGATGCTAGTGCCAAGGCATATTCAGCAGCATGCTACTTTCGATTTGCTTACGAGGATGGCAGCGTAAAGACAGCATTGGTTGCTGCTAAAGCTCGTGTCACACCACTGAAACCTTGTTCAATACCACGACTAGAACTGCAAGCAGCTGTACTAGGAGCGAGATTAGCTCATACAGTTGCCAGTGAGCATCAGTTTCAAATTGTGAAAAAACATTTCTGGACGGACTCCGGTACTACTCCAGCTTGGATCCGTTCTGATCCTAGAGATTATAAAGCCTTTGTAGGCCACAGATTGGCTGCTATTGATGAATTGACAGAAGTGTCACAATGGAGATGGGTCCCCACAGCTTTCAATAGCGCTGATATAGCTACCAGAGATAGTACAAACCTTGAAATGTCACATGATGGTCCATGGTTCAGCGGTCCTGCATTCCTGAAAGAAAAAGAAGAAAACTGGCCTGTAGAGAAGGAAAGGATGACACCGTCTGAAGAAGCAATCTGTGAACAAAAAGAGAAATGTATTCACATCATTACAAAGAAAGAAAATTACTTACCGAAGATCACAAGATTTTCCTCCTGGACAAGATTTATTCGTGCAACGGCTTATATGCTGTTATTTATTAACAGATGCAGGAAAATTGGAGATACTTCACTCTCACTAGATCTCCTCAGGAAGGCAGAGAAATTGTGGATAAAAAGTGCACAAGAAGATGACTTTAGCCAGGAGTTGACATCTATAAAAAAAGACAGAAGTTTACCTAAAGATAGCAAGATTTTATCTTTGAGTCCAGTTATAGATGAAGAAGGAATTTTAAGACTCAAAGGAAGAATAGATAGAGCACCAAATGTAGCTGAAGAGGTGAAGCATCCAGTTATTCTGAATGGTAGCCATCCATATACAAGATTACTGCTTCATCATTATCACAAGCAGCATAACCATGCAAGTACTGAGACTGTTGTAAACGAAGTTAGGCAACACTATTGGATAACAAAGATGCGTTCTTGCATAAGATCAGTTTCCTTCAATTGTCAATATTGCAAGATAAAGCATGCAAAGGCCTTACAGCCACCTCAAGGTGACCTGCCACTTGCTAGACTAGAGCATCATAAGAGAGCCTTCTCTTTCTGCGGTCTAGACTACTTCGGTCCCATGGAAGTTGTTATAGGAAGACGAAGAGAAAAGAGATGGGGTGCATTATTTACTTGTTTGGTAACAAGAGCAGTTCATATGGAAATAGCAGGAAGTCTGACTTCTGATTCAGTGATCATGGCAATAAGGCGCATGGCAAATAGAAGAGGCTGGCCTACAGTAATTCATTCAGACAATGGGACAAATTTTAAAGGTGCAGAGACTGAACTTAAAAAAGCATGGTCAGAGATAGATAAAGATGCTATAGCAAATAATATGCTAGCTCAAGGGATTGAGTGGCATTACATTCCTGCCAATGTTGCGCACATGGGCGGCGCTTGGGAGCGTTTAGTCCAATGTATTAAGAGAGCCCTAGCAGCCACCCTAAATGAAAGAGCTCCTAGAGAGGAAGTATTGGCTACGCTTATAGTAGAAGCTGAACACACAGTAAATAGCAGACCACTTACCTTTGTGTCAGTTAATCCAGATGATCCAGAGGCTTTAACACCTAATCATTTTTTAATAGGGTCTTCCTCAGGTGTTCCAGTACCAGGAAAATTTGATGATAAAGATTTACTTCTAAGGAAGCAATGGAGAATCTCGCAACGTTTAGCTGATATGTTCTGGTCAAGATGGCTCAAGGAATATTTGCCTACCTTGCTTGATAAAAAGATGAAGAATACTAGAGACCAGGATATCAAGTTGGGACAACCAGTGCTGATTATAGATCATAATCTGCCTAGAAATGCGTGGCAAAAAGGACTCATCACAAAGATTTTCCCAGGAGATGATGGCACAATACGCGTTGTTGAAGTCAAGACAGTAGGAGGTTCGTTGCGACGTCCAGTAAATAAGATCATAATCCTACCAGTGCAGCAAGAGTCTATTACTTCAGTAAATTGTTTTTACAATGTTATGTCACGCCTATATCATGTTTCGCAGAGGCGCGACAGGGAGGGGGAAGAATGACAATTTACCTCAGTTACCAGGCTAAACAAACTTGTATAGTTTCAGGTAATAGTTTTACAGATACCTCTCCAACTTAGTACAGACTGTTCAATACTGTTCATTTGTTCAATGTTTAGGGAAACAATTCTATATCTTCACATGCATATTTGTGTGTTTCCGGTTGTTGGTTTTGTTCAATGACATGTGTTATGATTTGAAGTTGCAGGTAATGCAACTTATGGAGGTAATGTATCTGGCCAGTGGTTATCCGATCCCAAGAGCTTGTCTCGTAGGGCTGGACAGATGCATTTCCTCCCAGTGCATTTTTATTCTATCTGATTATGCCTAGGTGTAGGCGTAATAGTTTTTAACTCAGGACCTGATTTTTTATTTTCAAAGTTCAGCTTACATTTTATTGTCCTGACAGTCTAGTGAACCAGTCAGTGTTCTAATTAATAGAAGGAAAATTGAATAATTTTTCATCTTTAGGTGCAAAACTTGGGGTGATTTTATGTGTAGATTTTTGCACATGTTAAAGATAAGTGTATTATGTATAACATGACAGTCATGCAGTCATGCATGATAGTATACCTAGTGTGTTTTTTATATGACCATGTAAACCTATGAAGTCATGGTAAAGGTAGTAAAGTGTTAGGGTTTTCAGTTCATTTGTATCTACAGTTAATTTCTAAATAACTAAGTCTAATTTGACAATGCTATGTTGATTTATTCGAGTTCTTGAGTTTTTTCTAAAGTTTATTTTAATTGTTATGATACAATGCAAGCTATAGTTAGCTGTTTTGTTTTCTTTTCATGAGTAGGGATCTATGGGTGTTAGGAAATAATAGACAGGAGTTGTTTACCTATAGTTTATTTTAGATGAAAATTGTGATAGGTAGCAATGACCTTGTCATAATAAGTAGAGTCATTTCATATAGGAATATCAGTTATATTTTTCAGAAGTTAAGGTGTAACATAGACATACAAACTGTTTGGCATATCATTCATGTATATTAGAGAGCCTTTGTTGGTGCAGTTTAGTGGCACATAGTTAAACTTGAGGATGTGCCAGGGAGGGGGTATGTCACCAACCGATATAATACTTTTCTGTATCCGAACGTGTTTATACTTTTATGTATCCAAACCATTTTTCTAGTGTGAAGTTGGCAGCCCTGCTGCTCTTTTTCAGTTGCGAATTTTTCTTGTTCGAGAAGTGTATGTGAATTTTATAATAAGTGTCTTTCTCGGAAATAAATCTTATTATAACCGATTTCCGGGTTTTAGTGATTCAGATAGGCACACAAAAATAACCAGTCAGTGACACATATAAAGTAACAACTTTTGCTGGTTTTCCATACATTTACTAAAAATAGCCCGTATAATTTGATCCCTTGAAGGTAGGTAGCTGTTGACCCGATTGCTCGTTGTTTCAAGCTTTTGAGTCAGACGTTTGTTTCCCTCTGACGAGAACCACGTTTTGTTTAAAATTTTAACAGTACTACTGGCTTTGTTGCGGTAAAATGAAAAGGAATCTGTCTACTAGGGGTTTTCTTCAAATTGTAAGTGGACAAAATGTTCCTACCTATATCCTAAAAAACAGGGTGGTACCGAACGACTCACTTTTACGAAAACGCTTCTACAGAGTATCTGTTTAAGTAGTCCAAAGAAGAAATGTATATTCCATACATGCTCAACTAGTATCAATCATGAAACCAAAGATCAAAATTAGACCTCCCAAACTACGCTGACTAATAGAACATTTTGTATCAAAATTCCAGTAATAGCTGGTATTTTGATAGTAGTTAATATAAAATATTTCTGTGGGCTATTTAAACCGGGCCACCTTGTAATAAGCTCAATAAGCTCAACAAGTGAAACTGAACAACTTTTAAGGACCAAAGTTTATAGCTTATTTTTTGCTTAAATTGTTCGAAAGAGTTTTTTTTATCGCACGTCGAAGGTGTTTTGTGTGACGAGTGGCTATTGTGTTGTGTCATCTAATATTATCTCTCGCATGATCAAAAGCCATGCACAAGGTCAAGGTGAAATCTTCAACAACTGCGTAAGAGGTCATTTACGTTTTTCTTGTAGGTAATCATGCGAGTTTCTCTGAAACTGGTAAAAAAAATATTCATAATCCCTATATTTTTTGCAAAACGGCGTTCTAAGCTGTGTGGGCGGAAAAATTGTATATGGCTTATTTTTTGACAAATAGTCTACCGACTGTATCTAATTCAAACTCTACTGCATTTTCTGTACCACCAATACTTATACTAGCCTCGGCAAAATGACAATTTCTGGTTTCATTTACTTGGGAAGGGTTCGATTTCCAATATTCTCTGCAATGCACCTACTAAGAATCACTGTTCTAAGGATTCGTGTAGGTATAGTTTCCGTAAATTGTGTAAAATATATTCATTATTTATTTTCAACATAAGTAAACCAGTAGGTTTCCCTCTGCTTTGCAGTAGAAAGCTGAATGAAGCTGAAAGCTGTGTTGAAGTGATTTTAATTTTTAAGCGTTTTCGCCGGCAGCGCTGAAAGAGCTGCAATCAGTAGCGCTGTGTTTAGACGACGCTGGACATTCAGCGGTAATTCTGCTGAATGGGGTAAACCGGCTTTTGGAGTTGGTTGAAAAAGTATTTACCATAGACACAAATTAGGGAGACGGTGCGCAGTGCGCCTAAAGGCTCACTCAGT
This sequence comes from Phthorimaea operculella, assembly GCA_024500475.1. Lineage (NCBI taxonomy): Eukaryota > Metazoa > Arthropoda > Insecta > Lepidoptera > Gelechiidae > Phthorimaea > Phthorimaea operculella. The sequence goes on from JANFCV010000164.1 coordinate 265,274, forward strand.
ACTAGCGACGATTTTGTTACTTACTGACTTTAACTGGAATTTTAGGGGAACTCAAGAAGAAGGTTGCGACGAACGTCATATTTCTTGGATTTAAAGTGGCTCAGAACTACCTTATATGACGTTCTTGTATAAGATTTTGCTGTATTGATATTTTTATACTGTCAGATTTTTGTCAGTAGCAATTAACCTTGGCGATGTAACAAGTGAAAATCGCAAAAATTTAAATAGGGTCGACAGATCCTTCAGTTAACTCTCTATTTTTGATACAGCGGTAATTTTGAATGAGGTTAACTGGATTTTTAAGTTTCGTTTGGTTGAAATAGTATTTATATACAGGTTGGTAGCGAAAGATCCACTTCTTCGATAAAGCTAACCTCAATCAAACTGAACAACTTTCTAAGGGCCAAAGCTCAAAGCCTAATAAAAGCAGTTAGCTGATCATGATTTTGTTTAAGAGGTCACCATTTTACGTTTCCTCAAAAATGCATATACATACATCACGACAATCTCCCTTGCGGGATAGCCAGAGCTTAAACGGCTGTAAAAAAGAAAGGCTTTTTACACCACGTCTGACAAAAGTTTGAAAGTCATTCAGATGACCATGTATCATCGAAGTGAAAGGTTGCCGTGTGGTGCCGGCTTAGAATAGTATAACCCTATATCTTTCCCGTGGGTGTCGTAAGAAGCGACTAAGGGATTTGAGAGTTGATTTGTATTGCAATTTACGACAGGCTCCCGAAATATTCTCTTTTTGAATATAACGTATAGAAAAAAACATGAAATAGTAGTCAACACAAAACGAAACATCATTTAATTGTTCTAATCCAATTCTCTAATTAAAGGTAAAACCGCTGCGACCGAAACCACCGCACTTCAGTGGTACAGTTTTGAAATTGTCGAGCGATTAACTAAAACTAAATTGTATAATAGCCTACATAATTTCACACATAGTTAAGTAGGTAATATAAAGTAACTAGCAGCCCGCCCAGCGGTTCTACTCGTTGATATTTAGGTATTTACCCGTAGTAAGAAGTTTTAAATATTATTAAAGACTGTGGAGAGGAGTTTTGCCGCAAAGGCATAATATTGCAGCCGGTTCAGCGGTTTTCCCACTATTAATAGGAATGAGATAATTACCCGTAGTAAAAACAAGCCAATTATTCAGTTGTGGCTTTCTAATGGTGACAGAGTTTTTGAAATCGGAGTTTTAGGAGTTTATCGATAACGTCATACAGACAGACAAACAATTTTTTCCTCTGTGTGGAATGGAGAAGACAACTTATTGTAGTATTCTGTACTAACACAAATTGTGTTTATTTAATAAACAATGAATTTAGTAACTTTTATGGCTCAGTAAAAAAATGTGTTAGCTCAACTATTATCACGAACAACGACCAGAAAACTATTTCAATTTAAATAATTAACATAGTAGTTCAGAATTTGTAACAAGTTTCTATTGTGCGAGTTTTGTATAAAATTGTGTGAAAATTGTTAACTAACCATTCAGTTTCGAGTGAATATTTGAACACCATGTATAAGTTTGCTGTGCTTTTGGTTGCTCTCTTGCTGGTTAGCGAAGTAAGATATATTACTATATTTTGTAACCAATGTCTGTAACATGGAAATGCTTTTGTGGTGTGGAAATAAACTATGTTTTACCTAGTACAGTCACATTTTGAATAAGCCACACAGGGGTTGTAGACGAAACGACTGAAAATATTTTTATTTCCATTTAAATTATTATACTTCTTAAAATTGATTCTAGTACAAAATGACTCCCTCCACATGATTATATTTTCATTACCGATTTATTTTTATTGGAGATTATAATATTTCAATTCGTTTGGAGTAGCGCTGTATAGCTTATTCCTTTGCTGTGGTACTATCGCTTACACATCACCTATTCAAGGGGTCAACTTATACTGGCTTTTCTAAGTATTAGTAAGTACAGAAAACCAGTGAAAGTTGGCCCCTTGAAGGTATATGTACTTCTGAATTTTATTTTCATTTCAGAGCTTCCAGCAGAGTAATGTCGAGGGTAAGTTCACATAGTTAACATTTTTAGAAATATTATGTGATGCAACATCGTGTTCCAAACGGAAATGCATTAAATTGGACACATTGTTAAGAGCATTGTGCTGAACAATGAAGCGGTTAGCTATAGTTAGTATTCTTTGACAATGATGTGATAGCTTATTTTAAAGATTTTCGTATAATTTTTTTCGTATTTAGTTACAGGTTCAGCATCCGGTAACTTTGGATTGAAAGTTGGTGAGTTCAATTAACGAAAAAAAATCTTAATCTTCTTCTTTTTTTTCGTATAAGTACATATACATAAACACAAATCTTTTAGAAGCTTCCTGTTAATTTCAATTATTAACAACGTAGCTTATACCTACTAAAATATCGGCCAGTTTTTTTATGTGGACGTAAAAGAAGAACAAAATACAGCCCGACTTAACAAATAATAGGTACCTAGAATAATATTTCTAAGAAAAAATTTATTAAAAGATGCCTGACTACCTGTGCTATATGTGTTATAGTAGGTAAGTAATTTTTAACTTTTTGGTTACAAAGTTAATACAAACAAAGCAAGCGGAAAAAATTCACGCCGCCAGCGGGATTCGAACCCACGTCTTCTGACAAGCCGGGTCAGACGTGTTGTAATTTTAAGTAATTTTTTCTTCTTTTATTGTCTAGGACCAGGAGGAAAGCGTCTGGTGAGAGACGTCGCTTCTCCTATAACTATGGAGAAATCGGAGAACCCTGATCATCATCATGAGGGTAGTGGTTCTGGAGAAATATGAGGCAAGTATCTGTCTACTATACCAAGTCAATCAGACCTATATTTGTGTAAACTATCCCAACACAAATACATATATATCACATCCGCCTATAGTAAGTAGTCTACTGTTGGAAGTAGACAGGGTAACACCACAAGGTACTATCGTTTTCGCCATACAGTCGCTACTGTCATCGATCCATCCGGCCGAAGGAGCACCAAACGATAGGTATACTCTCTCTTTGTTTTCGTATGTTGAAATGAGTAGTTCAACAACCCGATGAACTCTGTATAGCTAGCACGCGACCCGCGATAATAGATTTTCTTCATTCTAAACCCTTATGTCAAAAATCTTCAACTGTTTTGATAAATTCTATTCAATTTGACACATCTGCTCGCGCGCGAGATAAATTTTTCTACAGTGCGCATGCTATCCATACAGGTAAAACGAATAGACATGAAGCTACAACACTACTTTTTTTTAGAATGTACTGTTTTTAATCAGATAATTTTCTTATTTTCAGATAACTTCACCAGCCCACAAAACTATTCGAGGAATTGGTCGTTCAACAAATCTTTTTCCTGGAAATTTTAAATTCTGACCAGATAATCCTAACTTTGTACCTAAATGATTTCTAGAAATGTGTCATAATTTGTTAACAGTTATAACTTATAATTAAAGCAATAAACAAAAATTAAATGTACAGAATATAATTTGTTTTATTCTTACTTAATCATCCATCTACGATATCGTTGACAAAATTAAGGCGCAAGCTCCACAAAGTAGACGTAAGACGTGAGACGTAAGATTGCGTCTGTAAAACAAGTTATCGGCGGAGATGTGAGACGTGCGAAAACGCTTGAAACTGTTTCCATATAAAATGTATGAAAGGAAAGAAATAATCACTTGTCATCTCATAATGTCATTTTGCACGTCACGTCGCGCTTCTATTCTGTGGTGATTGTCCATAAGCCCCAAACTCCACAGAGAGGACCTGGAGAGGACATAGGACGTAGGGCATGACGCTTGACGTTTGCCATCGCGACATTTCCATACAAAATGTACGAAAAAGTATTGACAAAGGCACACACAAGCGTCGCCAAAGCGTCGCATCTATGACAGCTAGCGTCAAAACTAAGAAGAATATTTGACGATCACTTGTCTGTCAACTGTCATTCTTACGTCCTATGCCCTTCGTCTTTTTGGTGGAGTTTGCGCCTAACAATGACATATTTTTTTACAAATATCATGTACCTAGATGAACAATTTAAATTCTAGAGCAACTTCAAGTTTGGCTTAGCTAGTTTCTGTTAGGAACTCAAACATTGATTAGAGTAGAAGCTTGGACGAATAACATACGACCAAGAGAAGAAGCTATTAAACAGATAGATATTCAGTTCAGTCAGTTAAATGTAGCCTACACCGATTTCAGAAAGGCGTTTGATGTGGTCAATGGCGACGTTCACCTTTTGAAGTTGTTATAAATTGGCTTTACACCTAAGCTCTTAATTTTCTTCGCAAGTTACTTAGAGGGTCACCAGCAATTCGTTGAGTATGCAAATCGTATCTCTGCACCATATCAAACTCCATCAGGGATTAGTCAGAAAAGTTATTTAGCTTGAATTTAGCCCATTAGAATTCGTCATACCTACTGATTAATGATGATCCTGAAGTATTAATCCAAGTATCCATATTTTGTTTAATGACGATTTGAAACTGTATATCTGTTAACCCCATACAAAATTGAGCTGTTGATGTACATGGGCAAACTTCAAGCCAGTCCGGCAAAGAAGTTGTAGGCATAGGCAAAGTAAAATAAACGATTTTTTAAACCTTTCCGGTCATACATGAAACTGGGGGGCTATCACCGAATAAGGCGAGAAACACACGGTAACGTACGTTTGTGCGTAATTTTTTCGATTTCTCACCTTACTTTACGGGTGTACGTATGGACGTAGCGTGTGTTTTTCGCCTTAAACGATGTCATTTTTAGTCGAGTGAAACGTAGATGGTAGGTCTAACTTCTTCTTATTTTCTTTCACTACAAAGGATATAATAAATAAGACAATAATATAACACTACAGTAGATACAAATTAACTCTATTTTTCGAAAATGACTCTTTATGCCTGCCCTGCAAGGTATAAAGGCGTGTGTCTGTCTGTCTATATACTTTATACTAGGTAGATACAAAAAGATATTAATCCATAAACTTATGGGGGTACCTGATTACTTCAGTGGATAGGTAATCATCTCATGCCAAGTTTGGGTTGTCATACTTTCATGGACGTACAGTGTACACTGTACAGTCAAATCGAACTCTGGCTGGGTTAGACAGTTTGAACATTAGACCGAGCTTTTACCACAAACATAAAACTTATATTGGCAGTTCGAACACAAATTAGAGAGACGGTGCGCGGGGCACATTTACAAATGGCTCACTCGGTACTAGCGACAATGTAGAAGCTAACTGACGTTTACTGCAAGAAATGGAATCTCAGAGGAACTCTTTATAAAGATGGTTGCCACGAACGTCATATTTCTTGAATTAAAATTTGTTCACATACAAGAACGTAAAATGATTGTCACGAACGTCATATTTCTGAAAGGTTCCTTGTGTATTAATGGACTGCTCTGATAATAATAATGCTGGTTCGAGGAAATAAACTTGGGTTTATTAATTAAATCGCAAACTAATATGAAAACACGTATTATCAAGAAGAAAATTTTTATGGCACCCACGTTGCCATAGCAACGTATAAACATCTCTTGTTGGTGTTGCCAACATACTGCCGCCTACGCAAGCAAACAAACATGAAACTTAAATTTCTCTCATAACAATGAACTAAATCACAATATTCTCTGTTAAGCTTCATGCCTTTAAATTAATAAGTAACATGGCCAATAAAATCTTAACTTAAATAAGTACTATACGCACAACCTTAAGTAATTTTCACTCACAACTTAAATATTCCATTTTAACAAATCAGGCTGTAATTAACCTACACAGCATGCTCACATATCTATATCTATACATCTAATAAAATCGTAACTGGTCGGGGTAACAGGAACCTCTTATAGGTTTCAGAAAACCTCATCTCCATAGAAAAGCGACATCTATTGAAAAATATTTTACCCCAAATCATTTGTTCGCGATAATCTTCGAAAATATAGTACGTGTGTACATTAGACTCCTTGTGGTGTGTAGCTACTAGCCCTGGTCAACACCTAGGATACTTTTTACCGCGGGAAAAACGCTTATTCCTACATGAAATACGATTAAAATATTGTTCTGTGGCTTGCAAAAAGGAGAAACCTCTTTTCAAAACCTCTATATTTTTTATTGTTTTTGATTGATTTTGACAAATTGAAAAGACATCAGTTTTGACGTTCATTGCCAAACACCTGTGCCAAACACCAGTTTTATTTACTTACATGTCTTCAGTGAGAGTATAGTATTCTTTGCATGTCTTTATTTGATAGAAATATCGTATTGAAGTACTTTGTTATGCAACAATAAATCCTAAATGTAAGTAAATTACACTCATTTATTAGAATAAGGCGCATGTGGATTGGCGAGAGCTGTGCAATATTTTACATGCACGCTGCTCCCCACTCCCTGGATGAAACTATCCGATTTTACGACAATGAATAGAATTTGGGATGATACCACTAATAAGCATCACACAGTTTATGATTATTTGCCATAACCCTATCAGCCACAACAGTCCGCCGCTGGACATGAGCCTACACACTTCGCTTGCAGCGCAGTTCAAGATGTTGCATTACAAGGAACGTTGCTGCCCGTTCTTTAGTTGCTTTTTACGACACTAACAGGTAGAATGGGGGTGATGCTATTCTATACAGGCATCACACGACACAATAATTTATTATTTTTATTTGTACCTATCTTAAGATTATCTCTCTTTTTCAGAGAAATTCTTCCCTGTCTCATGGGCCTTAGCCAAGTAAGGAGAGGCCATTGTAAGACTCAGTAGTCACGGAGGTAGTCAAGAGCTTCCTGGCAATGCGACACGTATTAAGTATTGCGGCTTTTTGTGAAGTGTGATAAAGGTGAGGATAGATTTTTAAGATTTTTTGGCTGTTATGTAGAGTTTTAGGAATAATACCAGTAGAGGATAATACTATTGGTACAATGTGAACGGTTTGAGCTCTCCACTGGGTTCTATTTTCGATTATGTGCAAATACGAAGCACGAATTTGCTGCTGCCCGTTCTTTAGTTGCTTTTTACGTCACCAACAGGTACAATGGGGGTGATGCTATTCTATAAAGGCATCATAATAAATAAATAATAATAACACAAGCTCAAAGAGTATGTAGAACCTAACGAGTACTGGACGCGTCTTCGATGTAGAGGAACCTAGCCTGTTGCAGGCTTGCAGATCGGAACTGGTAATTTCGGACAGCTGCATTTTGTCACCTATTACTTTTGCAATAATCTCAGTTAACCTTTCATCCTTGGTTTCAGCGACTCCATGGAACAAGAGGACCTTTCTTCTCGGAGCAGGAGAAGCAGTGGCATTCTTGAGATGGATCTCAAACTGTCCCATGTGGAGTAGATACTCCCATGAGAGTAGAGGTCAAACTCCAAATATAATGAGAAGTGGTTGCAGTGTTGAAATTCTTAATTACGGATAGTGATGATAAGCCACTTAATTACTTAGTGCTTTAATAATGTAAATACAAACGCAGTAAGATTTATTTATTGATTAAAATATGTAGAGCTAAATTAGTGAGTATTATTGTCACGACTACCTACCTGTGTAGTACCATCTTTTGTGATTCATATTTCGTAGTGTTAGTAAGTAGGTACTTAAGCTACTTTTTCTTATTTAAAGAAAATTAATTGAGCATTACTTTTTTGTTAGTGTAGTAATCACTTTCTGTTTGATTCCGAAGCTGATCTTAGCGCAGTGGAAGCAAATTAAAGTTATCTTAAAATCTAAAACTAAATGGTCGATCAGCCTCGGAACAACATTTGACTACGATTCGTAGTGCTCTTTACTATAGCTAAATAAAATAAACTTAATGAGAGAATTTTGTTCCGGAAAGTTTCCGGCCGAGAAATTCTTGTTCTTAAATAAGTATGAATATCAAACTGTAAGTCAACAAATTTACCATGCTACATATAAAACATAACATAAAAGACAAGTGAATAACCTCTTTAACATTTATCTACTAATGTTACAAAAATATAGACACAAATAGGTACATTAGCATTTTGAAACCTACCTAAACTCTTATGTACTAATTAAATGGAAGTATACATATACCAGTTATAGAACGTCTATAACATTTTCCATTGGACGTTATAACCTCAAGAGCCCGTACCTTGCCATCAACCCCAGGAAAAACCTTCTTTACCCTAGCCATTGGCCAATATAAGGGAGGAGACGTTGGATCTCTGAGTATAACTAACATTCCCTCTGTCACATTTGGCAAATCATGAATTTTTTGTTCGTGTTTGACTATAAGCTTCAAGGCATGTTGCAACTCTGCACTTGATAAAAAGTTCTGCTTATTTTTTGTGTTTTGAGGCCTACAGTTGTGACAAAACCGCATTATGTACGCCATTACCCCAGTCATCTTATTGATATCTGAGTATTTGTCAAAATGTTTAAAAAATTCGACCTCTTTCGTCGTGAGGAGAACGACATCCTTGGAAGATGCAGAGGCAGCCTGTAACTCAGGTAAATCATCGGGCAACTGGACAGACTGATCATCAAAACTGTACTCCCTGTTCTGCAGAAAAATAGGGCCCTTCCACCACATCGCACAGTCGGCGAGCTCGTGCGGGTCGACACCTCGGCTCACGTAGTCTGCGGGATTCTCGTTAGAATTTACATACTGCCAGCGCCATCTGCCTGTAAGCTGCTGAATCACCCGTACTCTGTTCGAAATATAGGCCTTTAGTTTGATAGCCTCTGTTTGTATCCATGCCAGGGCAATTTTTGAGTCAGAAAATAAGTGCACGCTGTCGACCTGAATTTTAGATTTTAATGTATCATGCACCTTAGTCATCAACTTGGCTAATAGCAAATTAGCATTCAGTTCAAGCCTTGGAATCGTCAGCGCCTTCGTGCGAGGGTTTATTCTGGATTTCGAGCAGAGCAAGGATAATTCAGCCTTACCTGATGGTTTCACCACGCGCAGGTATATGCAGCATCCATATCCAGCTGACCCTGCCGCATCAGCGAATCCAACCAACTGCACCGCTGTCGCCTGCTGGACATCTATATTCCTGCCAATTTGAATAGGTGGCATGGAAGCCAAGCTACTTGCAAAGCGCGACCAATCCTGCTGCAACTCCTCGGATGGCTCAGCGTCCCAGTCGACCTTCTCAAGCCATAACCGCTGCATAATGACTTTAGCCTTTACTATGATCGGGCTGACAAACCCCATCGGATCATAGAAACTAGCAATCTGACTCAACATTTGCCTCTTAGTCAAAGACCCAGAATTAAACTTGTCTGGGCATTTAATTACGAAGCAATCATTCTTCGCATTTATTGTTAAGCCTAACGCCTTTATATTATAAGACTCCTTTTGAAGATCAATATCATCAACCAATCTTTTGTTCTGTGGCACATCATGCAAAATATCATCACTATTGGATGACCACTTGTGTGTATGAAAGCTACCTAAAGCCAGCAACTCTATCAACTCTTTTTTAGCCTCTAGTATTTTCGCTTTATTAGACTCTGAATAAAGTACGTCGTCGACGTAACTACAATTCCTCAAAATATAGGACGCAAGAGGAAATTGCATCTCATACCTGTTAGCCAGTTCGATCAGACAACGCGTAGCTAGATAGCTGGAGCATTTTAAACCATATGTGACGGTATTAAGGCGAATGCACTTAATGCTCTCGTTAGGGTTGTCGCGCCACAAGATATTTTGCAATGAGGCGTGCTCGGGATTAACTAGAACGTTCCTAAACATGCGCCTAATATCTGTGTTGAATGTGTAGTCACCAAACCTATATAACAGAACTATATCGAACAGGTCCCTTTGTACAGTGGGCCCGTTGAGTAGAATGTCATTTAGTGAAATCTTATTTTTTGTTTGCATAGAACCGTCGAACACCACGCGAGTCTTTGTAGTAGTACTATTCTCATTTATCACGGCGTGATGAGGGAGAAAATAAACAGCATCAGAATTCAAATCAATTGAATCAAAATCAAAATAACTACCATGACCTAAATCGACATATTCATGTATGAAGTCCTGATAGTCTTTCAGTAAGTTGATGTTTTTGCTGAGCCGTTTTTCGAGATTTAAAAATCTATAGTAAGCTAGATCGAACGACGCGCCTAACGTTTTATTCACGTCGCTAAGAGGAACCTTCAAAGGGAGATCGACTTGAAATACATTGTTTTCAAGTTTGACAGTCGACTGAAATTCCTTTTCAACAATATCATGCTCCAAATCCTGCTCTTTAAATATTTCCGGTACCGCCTCAGCTTCCCAAAAACGTGCGAGCTTCTTATCAACCTTTGAGTCGCAATGCGTGCATAAGAGTGAGACCATTTTTGTTACCTCATTTTGATCCGGTAAGTCGCCACCTATGATATGGCCAAATTCTGTATTTACAATCCGAAGACACCTCTCCTCTCCATGCTTGGGCTGCGAGGTTGACGGGCCACCCACAGGTTTACTCTGCACCACCGGCCAAGGCAGCCTCAGCACCTCGTCCGGATACGGCGACTGCAGCAACGACTGGAAAAACACGTTGGCACCAATCAACATATTGATCTCAGATGGGATGTCAAATTGCTCATCAGCCAGTGTCATGTCAGGAGGTATCTGCAGTTGGGAGCGATCAATTTTGTCTTGTGGCAGATGGCATGTGACCTCATCCACTACTCCGCAGTTAAGCGAGCGACTAAAAGTTGAGTTGAGCGAATAAATTTCTAAAGGAACTGAATATTTTACTGCCTTCTTTGAATTCCCTACACCTATCAGATTTGTTCCAGAAATTTTAGGTGTCAAACCTAGGACGTCAACTAATTTTTGAGAAACTAGCGACTTCTGGGAACACGAGTCTAAAACAGCTTTTACATGTACTTCCCTGTTATCTCTGCTAAAAAGCTTCACTCGAACAGTAGGAAGCAACACATTCTCCTCTGCATCGTCATCATCAGTGGTATCATTGCCTGCAAACATTACTAGAGGCCCTTGCTTCGGCTCCGTCTCAGTATGGAGCAAGGTGTGATGCTTGGGACTCTTACAGGTACCACATTTGAAGAAGAACCTGCATTTGCCAGGATGAGAATTTAGGCAAGAAGAACATAGGTTATTCTCCTTTGCAAACTTAATCCTCTGCGAAATAGGTTGCATTTTAAAACGCTCACATAAATAAATCTTGTGCAAACACTTACAGAAGCGACAGGCCTGCTTGTTGTCAGTTGCCACTGCATTCACCGCCTTGGGAGATGGCTTGCTGGCCGATGACGCAGGCTCAGAATTTTCAAAAGCCAGCGCCCGGCGTTCCAAGAACTTCAGGAATCCCTCGGTGTCTGCTTCCTCGTCGGCATCCCTATCTAGCTGATAGGCCCTCGCTGTTGCCGCATCCATCTTCCGGTTAAAAATATTTATTAACAAAGGAGCCCATTCCGTAACATTCGCACCTAAATTCTTTAATGCAGCTAGTGTCTGTTTAATAGTGGACACAAATTCCCTAATTTGAGAGGATGATGTGCTGTTTATTGGTTTGATATCTAATAGTGTGTCAATGTGTTCATTTTTTATTTTGTATTTATTATAATATCTGCCTTGCAATAGATCCATCGACTCGTAATAGCTGCCCTGGGTGAGAGGAAGGTTTTTAATTAGATCGAAAGCCTCCCCCCTTAGATACGACCTAAGATAGTGTAACTTCTGGACAGTGTCCATTGCCGTGTCATTATGAATGATGCTCTTGAATAACTCGATAAACGTAACATAATCTGAGTATTTGCCTGCAAATACGGGTAATTCAATTCTCGGCAAGAATTTTGAAGTTCCCGTAGGAAGTGTGCTTTGAAGCGGAGGCGGCGTCTCCCTGGCAATCCGCTCATCAAGAATCGAAATTACTTTATAATATTTGTTCTCGGTTACCTCCACATCCTCCGTATCGTCGGGCTTTAGGGATAGAATCTGCTTGTTCAATGCCTCATATTCAGCAAAGGAACCGACTGCCCGCTCGCGCCTGGTTTTTAGCTCGGTAACTGTTAGAACCAACTTGGCTTCCTTATCACAAAGCGCGTTGTACAACCGCGTTATTGCACCTTTCACATAACCGCGGGAGACCACCAGGTCCGCCACATCCGCTTCTGACATTTTTTAAAAGGTTTTTCACACTTTTACAATACCAAAATACACTACAACAACTTTTGAAAACACTCGAGAAAATATCTACCAAGTTCCAAACAAAATAAACAGACAAAATATTTGACAGACTACAGAACTAAACGTGACACGGCGAATGTCCCTTTTCCTCTCCACAACCGCCACCATACGCCTCTCGCTCACTCGCCCGCCATCTTGACGCATGCGGCAAAGGCAGCTTCGTGATTGGCTGCACTGCGATGAACGACGAATTTGACGTATAGTGATGTGCCGCGAAGTAGAAATACCGCTTACCGAAGGCTTACCGGTATCGGAATCGGTAATACCGGTTCTGGATCTTTGCTTCTAGGCTTCTAGATTTTCCTAATAATCTAGATTGATGCAGCAAACCTGAGATCTTCAAACCGTTGAACTTCTCATAATCTTGTTTGAACTGCATATGCGCGAAAACTCGAAGAACGAAGCTGCTGTAGGTATTGAAATTCGACAGCCGCTTGAACTTGAAGAACCTCGTCTACTAAAACAGATGAATGAATCGCTCCAACCACACACGGCGTAGAGATCTGTAGTAGAGAATCTTTGTCTTCTTTCGCTTTTGGAGTGCTAAGTCTTGATAAAATATCGACGTGCAGAACCAATGGCGTCCTTCTTGCACACCACGGCGTCGTCACAAAAGCTTGCAATTCCAAGTCCTCCCCTTCTTCCAAAAGGACCAATGAAAGGTTCCTTGTGTATTAATGGACTGCTCTGATAATAATAATGCTGGTTCGAGGAAATAAACTTGGGTTTATTAATTAAATCGCAAACTAATATGAAAACACGTATTATCAAGAAGAAAATTTTTATGGCACCCACGTTGCCATAGCAACGTATAAACATCTCTTGTTGGTGTTGCCAACAATTTCTTGGATTAAAATGTGTTCACAATGTTCACATACAAGAACGTAAAATGATTGCCACAAACGTCATATTTCTTGGATTAAAATTTGTTCACATACAAGAACGTAAAATGATTGCCACAAACGTCATATTTCTTGGATTGAAATTTGTTCACATACAAGAACGTAAAATGATTGCCACGAACGTCAAATTTCTTGGATTAAAATGTGTTCACAATGTTCACATACTAGAACGTAAAATGATTGCCACAAACGTCATATTTCTTGGGTTAAAATTTATTCAAAATCATATTACGTTCGTTCTTGTACAGATTTTGCTGTTTTAACATTATTTAACTTTTGGATTTTTGACAATCAACCTTTTGACCTTGGCTAAGTGACAATCGCAAAAATCCTAAATAGGATTGAGTGATCCTTCTGTAAAAATGATCGGCTGTAAAAAACGGCCATTTTCACCACGTCGCGTCTGACAAAAGTTTGAGAGTTCATTCAAAAGACTGTGTATCAACATAATGACAGGTTGTCAGCCTGTCGCCTAAAACTACAATACACATAAACTCACAAATCTATTAGTCGCTTTTTACGAAACCCACGGAAAGATATGGGGTGATGCTATTCTAAGCCGGCACCACACGACACTCCAGAGTAATTATCATTGAATGAATGACGTGTCGATTTTGGTGTCCACAAAATGAACAGAACAATTTATTTAACGCGACGATTTTGTTAGCATTTATCTTGTTATCTATTATGTAATTTTAAACAACAATTTTGTACCTCATTGTTGTGACTATTACAATACACAACTACCAGAAAACCATTTTGAATTTGGACAATTTATAATCGCAATATTAACATGAATGGTCTGAATATTTGACCTTATTAATTTCGCATGTGCAAACTTTGTATAAAATCGTGCAAAAGTTGTAAACTAGTTATTCTGCTATAAACGCTCATCAGGAAAAGATTTTTTAACCGACGAAAAAACAAAAGAGTAGGGTGTTCTCAATTCGTTCCGAAAATTCATTGTTGTAATGTATAAATACGCTGTACTCCTTGTCGCACTTTTGCTGGTTAGCGCGGTAAGTCTTACCTAACATTATTACCGCCAGGTTTATCGGGTCTTTGGCCGACTCGGTGTCTCACTAGAAAAGAGATCACCGCCATCATCAACAACAGATTTAGTCAACAATAGTCCAATGCATGGGCCTGTTTGGCATACACTGGATTCCACCCATAAGTCGTTGATAAACTTCTCTTTCACCTGAAGCGATTTGCTTTATCTTTCATCATCAAGGCAAGAATGAATAGGCACTACCTTGGCAAGTATGCTTCAAATCATCTGCATCATCACTTACCAACAGGTGAGATAGCAGACAAATGCGGGCCTATCATACATTAAAAGAAAAAAAAAATACTCACCACGTTTGAGAAAGCGATTGGCGAGCGTGCATGATAATACCTACATTCAATGCATGCAGCCTATTTCCTGGATCCAATATCATAATTCATCTCCTAGACCTCTTTAAAGAAAGTTGAAATAGGGTGATGCTTTGTTGTTGTTATTGTCTAATTCAGTAAGAATCCTGTAACTAAGGAAACTGATTCTGTTTACTTTCAGAGCTGCCAGCAAAACGTCGAAGGTATGTTAGGCTTACCCCTTATGTTATAATGATATAATGTGTTTCAATGATATGCTATTTACTAAAATGAAGTAGTAACTTTACGCATGATGTAGCTAGTTTAAAGTTCAACATGTTTTTATTTCAGTTTCAGCATCATCAAGTGGCAATTTTGGAGTAAAAGTCGGTAAGTTATAACAAGAAATTAACTTTTTTTAATACATTACTTATTACCAGGAAATGATACTAGATTTATGTGCTCAGGCCAATAATGAGAAATATTTCTTTGCCTTACTGAAGATTAGGCGCTCTAGCAAACTTTTAACGTGTCTAAAGACAAAGGTGCAAAATGTGCTGAAATTTGATAAGTAATTATTATTTTTTACGTTGAAGGTGGAGGTGGTAGTGGTGCGAAACCTGCAGGATTCAGACCAGTCAAAAATAGCGCTAGTTTTCTGGAGAACCCTGAGAAAGACCTACATGGAATCGGCGTGTAAGGCAAGTACGAGTAGATACCATCTTCAGCGTACACACTCTGCAAACATTTTTAAAGATATTTGCGAACTAAAAGTGTTCAGGTATAAAGGTATTACGCCTGTAATATCCCTTGCGAGGTAGGCAGAGCGTTTATGCCTGCCATTTACACCATATGCAAGTAATAAAGGGAAATAAAAGTGCAAAGATTTATGTGGAAATTGCATCTTTGAGTTTAGTTTTATCATTTGATTTAATGATAAGTTATCATTCCCTTACTCATTATACTGAAATTCAATATCAATGTTTAATTTTCTACTTTCAGGTGACGTGATCCCGTAACCCAAAAGCTACCTTGACATACGTCGTACAAAATAACTAAAAATTAAAAAAGCTTTGATTATTTTATTAATCTATAAAAATGTACCTATAAATTACTTATTTTCGAATTTGCTGTATAATTTACCTACCTACAACTATTCATATTCACTATAGCCAAAATGTACTAATAAACATAAAATATCTATCTATCTATATCTATACATCTAATAAAATCGTAACTGGTCGGGGTAACAGGAACCTCTTATAGATTTCAGAAAACACCTCTATACCGCGTTTTAGAAAACCTCATCTCCATAGAAAAGCGACATCTATTGAAAAATATTTTACCCTAAATCATTTGTTCGCGATAATCTTCGAAAATATAGTACGTGTGTACATTAGACTCTTTGTGGTGTGTAGCTACTAGCCCTGGTCAA
Source organism: Phthorimaea operculella (assembly GCA_024500475.1). NCBI lineage: Eukaryota > Metazoa > Arthropoda > Insecta > Lepidoptera > Gelechiidae > Phthorimaea > Phthorimaea operculella. The sequence continues at coordinate 281,160 of JANFCV010000164.1, forward strand.
CACCTAGGATACTTTTTACCGCGGGAAAAACGCTTATTCTTACGTGAAATACGATTAAAATATTGTTCTGTGGCTGTCAAAAAGGAGAAACCTCTTTTCAAAACCTCTATATTTTTTATTGTTTTTGATTGATTTTGACAATATGAAAAGACATCAGTTTTGACGTTCATTGCCAAACACCAGTTTTATTTACATGTCTTCAGTGAGAGTATAGTATTCTTTGCATGTCTTTTTTTGATAAAAATATCGTATTGAAATACTTTGTTATGCAACAATAAATCCTAACTGTAAGTAAATTACACTCATTTATTAGAATAAGGCGCATGTGGATTGGCGAGAGCTGTGCAATATTTTACATGCACGCTGCTCCCCACTCCCTGGATGAAATTATCCGATTTTACGACAATCTGAATAGAATTTGGGATGATACCACTAATAAGCATCACACAGTTTATGATTATTTGCCATAACCCTATCAGCCACAACAGTCCGCCGCTGGACATGAGCCACCACACTTCGCTTGCAGCGCAGTTCAAGATGTTGCATTACAAGGAACGTTGCTGCCCGTTCTTTAGTTGCTTTTTACGACACTAACAGGTAGAATGGGGGTGATGCTATTTTATACAGGCATCACACGACACAATAATTTATTATTTTTATGTGTACCTATCTTAAGATTATCTCTCTTTTTCAGAGATATTCTTCCCTGTCTCATGGGCCTTACTTAGCCAAGTAAGGAGAGGCCATTGTAAGACTCAGTAGTCACGGAGAGGTAGTCAAGAGCTTCCTGGCAATGCGACACGTATTGAGTATTGCGGCTTTTTGTGAAGTGTGATAAAGGAGAGGATGGATTTTTTAATTTTTTTGGCTGTTATGTAGAGTTTTAGGAATTATACCAGTAGAGGATAGTACTATTGGTACAATGTGAACCGTTTGAGCTCTCCACTGGGTTCTAATTTCAATTATGTGCAAATACGAAGCATGAATTTGCTGCTGCCCCTTCTTTAGTTGCTTTTTACGTCACCAACAGGTAGAATTGGGGTGATGCTATTCTTTAAAGGCATCATAATAAATAAATAATAATAACAAAAGCTCAAAGAGTATGTAGAACCTAACGAGTACTGGACGCGTCTTCGATGTAGAGGAACCTAACCTGTGGCAGGCTTGCAGATCGGAACTGGTAATTTCGGACAGCTGCATTTTGTCACCTATTACTTTTGCAATAATCTCAGTTAACCTCATCCTTTGTTTCAGCGACCCCATGGAACAAGAGGACCTTTCTTCTCAGGAGCAGGAGAAGCAGTGGCATTCTTGAGATGGATCTCAAACTGTCCCATGTGGAGTAGAGACTCCCATAAGAGTAGAGGTCAAACTCCAAATATAATGAGAAGTGGTTGCAGTGTTGAAATTCTTAATTACGGATAGTGATGATAAGCCACTTAATTACTTAGTGCTTTAATAATGTAAATACAAACGCAGTAAGTTTTATTTATTGATTAAAATATGTAGAGCTAAATTAGTGAGTATTATTGTCACGACTACCTACCTGTGTAGTACCATCTTTTGTGATTCATATTTCGTAGTGTTAGTAAGTAGGTACTTAAGCTACTTTTTCTTATTTAAAGAAAATGAATTACCTAAGCATTACTTTTTTGTTAGTGTAGTAAGTAATTACTTTCTGTTTATTTTATTTCGGTATTTTAAAATGGAGTTGTACTAATTATATTGGTAATCCGGTTGCGTATACCTACTCGACAACCCCAAACAGAAGACCATGGCGCAGAAAAATTTGGAGAGCAGACCCCACCCCACCTTATGTGAGGCGGTGCAAAGAAGTCATTCTACCTGTAGTGTGAACCGATGGGAGGCTCAAACGAACGTAACGTCCGTTTCATCTGCCGTAGATCGTGCATGCATCTATCACTTCAAAACTTAGCGATGTGTTTAGATGTTTAAAACGGTTGCACACAAATGTCTTGATCAACATCGATGATAGATAAGTTATGATAACTTTTATTATCTCTGGACTGTTGGCACACAAGCATCCCTTGGCGAGACGAAGTTCGCGGGCACCAGCTAGTGTTCACATAAAATTATAATAATGTACCGTTTAGGTTTCTTTTTAATGTCTATTAAACCTTTTAATTATACGATTAAGGTTATAAGTAAGTAAAAACTATTTATTAAATACAGTGACAAAAATAAATAAAAGCGCGAGCAAACGCGGTCTTATCTTAAGAGATCTCTTCTATACAACCTTGACATAGATCTGCAGAGTTTAGGACTATGTTTGATTGTTTCTGCTACCACTAACTAGTCTACCCATGGCCGCATAACACTAAAGCTACCAATGATGAAGACACTGATGGTTCGCAAACTTTTTCCTGATGGTTTTTGTTGATATCTAATCTAGTCACATACGGCAAGGTACTTCCCGTGATGCAGGGAATGTGTTAATGTTTCTATTACTACTAGGTAGTTAACTCATGGCCACACCACAGCTCAAAATGATAATGATGGCTCGCAAACTTTTTCCTGATGGTTTTTGTTGATATCTAATGTATTCACCATGAGGACAACCTTTTATATCACCATGAACCCATGAATTAAAGCTATTATTATGCAATCATTTTATCATTTAGGTACATGCGAAACAAAAACCTTGACGAAATTTTAACTATACAGGGTGGACCATGGAGTGACGTCAATAAAAGGAAATTAGATTCCTCACATTTTGGGGTATTCGAAAATACCCCATGTATGTTCTGCGATTATTTTTAGTTTCCGAGTTATTCAACTTATAAAGTTGTATGGGAAAATCTCGACTGGCAGTAAATTTTCCTTTCTTTTTTTTATTTCCGTTTAAGGCCTTCTCGCGCGGTTGATTTCCTAGCACAATCTTTATGATTTGTACTTTTTAGCGTACAAAAAAAGAAAAAATGACTGTCATTCGAGTTTTTCCCATACAACTTTAAAAGTTGAATAACTCGGAAACTAAAAACAATTGCGGAACATACATGGGGTATTTTCGAATACCCATAATACGTGAGGAATCTAATTTCTTTTTATTGATGTCACTTCATGGTCCACCCTGTATATAATAGTACCTGCAAAATTTGTATATAAATGTGCAAAATATGAAAGGTATATCATACAACTGAAAGACTTGTACGCGATTAATCAGTTTTAAGAGTTCTACAAAATAATTTCTACAATGTACAAAATCGCCATTTTCCTGGTTGCAGTTTTACTGATTAGCGAGGTAAGCAAAAACTTACCTAAATGTGTTGTGTATTAGCAATATTTTCCTATTTCCTATTATCGAAATAGGCTTAAAGTGGCCCAAGTCATAATACTGATTTATCATATTTTTATCAGTCGGTATAAAAATTATTATTGAGAATCCAAATTTCTCTTTTTTTTTCAGAGTCTCCAAGACAACGTCGAAGGTAAGCAAAATACAAAATAAATAAAATAGCTCAAACATTGCTCCATTTCATTTTACACCTATTGAAAAGATAGTATTAGTATTCTCATAAATGAAAATCATACGTGGATTTGTTAGCGTCGGCCAGAGATTGACCCCGGGACACATCGTCACATTGCTCTGACAATGAGCTACCAGCGTTTATCGCCAGGCTTGCCAAATCTTCAATTTTTTGATGCTCGTATCGAGGCAACATTTTATCGTATGATTAGTTTATACTCTTGAGAATAAGCTGCGGTCTTGAAGAAAAACCCGACCGCATCCCATACAAACCCTGAGCTTCTCAGCGCCCTGTCAACGTGACGGCGTCGTGGCGCGCCACAACGACGCCGACGCTCGGTCTTTCTGGTTCCCCATACAAACCCATACAAACCAGTCATTTGACAGCTTTTTTTAAGCTTTTTTTTTTGTCGCTTGGTTTTTAAGCCTACCATAATAGGTAGTCCTGAAAATTCATCTAAATCCATTGCATAGGTATTTTTTGCTGTTGAGGGCATGGGTTTTCTTATTATTATTTTTATTGACGTTTACTTTTCTCTATTTGTTTCAGTTGAAAGCATGTCTGCAAATAATTTCGCCGTCAAAGTAGGCAAGTAGATCAACAAAAGATCGATTTGATAAATATTACTACCCCTGCAGTAACGGATCAATCTAAATATTCTTTTGAACTGTATAGAAAACTAGCTTCCATTTATAAACCTTAAAACTTCAGATTCAGATTCATTTTATTTGTGTAAAACATAAATGTCAATCCAATAAATAGTTACTTGTCAAAGTAACTTAAATAATAATAAATACATCTATACATTTTACGTAAAACTCTAAGACGGTGTGACAGTTTTCTTTAATAAATACAGTTTAAAATAAAATCTATTACCGTTTGATACCTTAAGGTGCAAATTCGTCAGGTGCGACCAACGAACTTGCACTTTTCAAGGGGTAGGATGGTGTGCTGTACTGTTGTAGGTAGACAGTAGATTTTTTAGAACACTGTAAGAAAACATTATTGGTATAAACATTCCAACGTAAAAAAAGAATTACCTGAATTTCCTGAATAAGTTGTAAAAAGTGATTTCTTAATTTAATAATAATAAATACTGCCACACACTTTAGCTATTATAATTATTTTTGTTTAATAGTTAAACCTATCAATCTGCTAAGTTTGATTAATATATTTTTTTATTTATGTATTTTCTGCCATATTCATTCTTATTTTTGCTTTTCATCATTATTATTTTTTATAATCTGCAGCGACTGGCAGGCTGGTGAAAAAAAGTGCTTCATCGAGGTTTCTTCTGAAGACAAACGGCAAAGAAGGTCAAACTGTTTTAAGCCAAACCGTGACTGATCCATAAGAGGCAAGTACCATTTTTTTAAGGTGCATGTTCATCAGGTGTGGCTGATAGCAGCCGTAGTGACTGCGGCCATTACACTGACGCGTGCGGCCGTTGCGGCTATAGTCGTAGTATGAAAGTGTATGGCGCACGGCCGCACAGCGCACACGTCTGCCGCACCCCTAGAATGTGGCACCATACACTTTCATACTACGACTATAGCCGCATCGGCCGCACGCGTCAGTTTTGATTTCAGGAATGTTTGTAATATAAAATCTTTTTTTACTTGCAGTTGTGCCCTATGGAGAAACGTTCGCAAGAAACTATTCATTCAACAACCAATTTTATTTTAAATTTTAGATAAAAGAAACAACTATCCTCTCATCATTTTTTTACATTATGTAATAAATACTTCAGAGCAGAGAATGATGTTTAATTTAATTAGGTATAAAAAAAATACGATGCTCCTTACCACAACTACATTTTTATGTTGACAACCGTTACCTGAGACTTATTGTTAGGCGCCACTCAGTGAAAAAATACACTGACCAAATACACAAGTAATTGGGAAACCACATTAAGAATTAACGACAATAACTAACAACATCTTTTTTTTAATCAGTAAAACCATGGGAAAACTGTGCGCTTCAATTATGTATGCCGAAATTACTTAAAGTGGTCACTTTTAACAATTTTGACATACATAACTCATAAATATCAATTTTTATCTATTTTTTTAGATGCAAATATTCTTTGTGATTAGGTATTGTCGGTAATTCATACATTTGCCTCCAGACGACCAGCGTGTTCAGCCAGAGATTTTTTCCTGTTTAGGGGCGTCACTAGTCTGACGTTTAGTCTTAACCTATAGGGATTTTATTGCACTCAACTCACAGTTCTATAATATTTTCATATTCATAAATGAAAATAAGGAATTGAAAAAATGACATGTATCACCGGGGGTAGAACCACAGAATACATAATAGTACAGCTACAGAAGACGCACTCCGACATAGTAATTCAACAAATATAATTCTTTATGCGCGATAATAAAGTACAATTTCCTTCGCGCCGGCTTTGGATACCTACTTTTATATTAGCCTACTGATCGCGCGCGCAAGCAAAAATGAGTTCATCTGCCGCAGACCACCTCTGAAGGTCACAGCCGGCACGCTTTGTAGGGATGCGAATTTCGAGATTTATATGAAAGTAGGTACCTATATAATGTGTACTGGAGTACATTTCTACACCCAAGTAAAACATAAATAAAATGTTTTGTTAAACTTAGGATATTGAAAGAAAATCAAAGCACAAATATTAGAAAAAATATGAAAATTGCATTGTCATACAAAATTTACGAATGAGGCAGGAAGGTGAGTTACTTAATACAGAATTGATAAAATAAAATAAATCTCGTGAAGGAATACGAACGGCATCGGAGCGCGCGCGTAACGTGCGGCGTGCGGCAACCAACTGATTATCCACCTCGCGGGGGCCGCCGCATGTACTTGCAACTCATTACCTACGCCGCGGAGTGCACCAGGCCTGGTAGAACCCAGGCTGCATGGGTCAACGCCCCACCGCTCTGCCACTGAGGTATCGATGCACCGATCGATGCTTTGCGATCAGCCGCACCTGACGAATTTGCACCTTAAGCCGTGTCGTGACGCAAATACTATACTACTATAACAGCCACAACAAATTCCATTGCTGAACATGGGCCTCCTCCTAGTATGGAGGGTATTTGCCATACTCACCGGGGTTGGTGGGATGAATTTATCCTTTAGTCGCCTCTTACGACACCCATGGGAAAGATATGGGGTGATGACATTCTAAGCCGGCATTACACGGCTGTCAAGGCAATATATTACCCCAAATAGTATTACCTCGATAAGTGCTCGAAAATTAAATAATTATCATTGTTTGCAATATTGCTTCATCCTCGTTGTTTTAACATTAAACGCTGTTTACTCACCACGACACAGCTAGTTAATTATGCACCATTTGGGTTTCTTTTACCTAAATATCTATTAAACCTTTGAATAATACGGATAAGGTTATGGTAAAGTATTACATTATTATTAAAGCTTTATTTATCCAAGACAATATTAATTACATTTCAATACAATTACAATTCATTGTATATTATTCGATTTAAATAAAATAAAATTTGATTGCTTATTAATTTTGTTTTCTTATTCTACTGTCTGGCCCCTTTTGGGTAAAAGCCTCCTCCATTTCGTTCCATTTTTCTCTGTCGGTTGCAACCTCCATCCAATTCTTTCTCGCAGTCCTTATAATATCATCAGCCCATTTCCACCATTTACTTCGTTGTCTTCCTACTTTCCTTTTTCTCAGTGGGCCTGGCCATTTTGTTTTTTTTATTTTATTTTATTTTTTTTTATTTTTATTTCAGTAGGCACATCTCTTCTCTTTGTATCTTGCTATATGTCCTGCCCATTTTCATTTTTGTTTTAGTGTGAATTGGAGGGCGTCTGTTATTTGCGTTTTTTTGCGAATATCGCTGTTTCTGGTTTTTTGTAGTCTTCGCAATTTTAAGATACTTCTTTCCATGGCATGTTGGCAGGACAGTATCTTGTTTTTTACTTTTTCTGTAATAACCCATGTTTGGCTGGCATAGGATAAACAAGGGAGTATGCAAGTATCCATTATAACTATCTTAATATTTAAGTTGTAGTTTTCTTTTAGGATTTCTTTCTGTGCCCAGTATTTTTTCCAAGTGACATTAATTCTTCTGTCTATTTCGTTTTCATTGCTGTTTGCTTTAAAGGAAATTAGTTTGCCCAGATATACATATTCATCCACATATTCAATCACATTCCCTTCTATTTTGATTTCTTTCTTGTTGCTGTTTGTTATTATCTTGGTTTTAGACACATTCATATGGAGGCCAGTCTTTTGGCTTTCTGTGTCCAAGCTTTGTAGCATTTCTCCCATCTCTTTGGCAGATTCGCTAAAGAGGACAATATCATCGGCAAACCTTAAGTGTGTCAGTCTCTTATTAAGAATCCAAATGCCTTTGTTGTCCCAATTAATGTTCTGAAATATGTCTTCTAGGACAGCTACAAACAGCTTTGGAGATAAGGGATCGCCTTGTTTTAGCCAGCATTACATACAGTGACAAAAATAAATTAAAAAAAGTAAAACGGTATCATCATTAGCTAGCCTGCATAACACTAAAGCTACCAATGATAAGCCACTGATGGTTCGCAAACGTTTTCCTGATGATTTACTTCTCGTGACGCAGAGAATGTGTTAATGTTTCTACTACCATAAGGTAATTTACGAGTACTCATGGCCACACCATAGCTCCCTGATAATGATGGTTTGCAAACTTTTTCCTAATGGTTTTTGTTGATATCTAATCTAGTCACTATAAGGACACCGATTTATATCGCCATGAAACCATACGAATTAAAGCTATTATTAAGCAATCATTTTATCATTTACATGCAAAACAAAAACCTTGATGTTATTTTAACTATATTACAAAACTTGTATATAAATGTGCAAAATATGAAAGGTATATCATACAACTGAAAGACTTGTAAGGGATTTATCAGTTTAAAGAGTTCTACAAAATAATTTCTACAATGTACAAAATTGCCATTTTCCTGGTTGCAGTTTTGCTGATAAACGAGGTAAGAAAATATATGGATTGTATTTGCCATATTTTATTTTTGAATATTCTTTTAAAGTTTTATACAATAATCACATAAAAAAGTAAACGAGAAGTTAAAGTTGGTAAGTAAATGATTGGGAATATGATTTTTTAAATATATTTTTTTTCAGAGTCTCCAAGACAACGTTGAAGGTAAGTGAAGTGGAATAAATGAAACATCACATAATAAAACATCCGTGGATGCATGGATTTGCTTAATACTTTTTGTTTTTCTTTTTATTTTATTTATTCGTAATTTAAAAAGCATCAGCAATTATGAATATAAAACAGGTCACATTTAAAAAAAACTATGAGCATAACTTGTTGACGATCTCCACTGATTTAATACGTATTCTATTATCTTTTTACAGTTGAAGGCATGTCTGGAAGCAATTTTGCCGTCAAAGTTGGTAAGTAGACCAACAAAATATTATGTCTCTCTTCGTGTAAGACACGAGTCGTCCAACGACCCGATGAACCCCGTTGTCAGAGTTTTATAACCACCTACTGCAAGAAGCAATCTTCTGACATGACGACTGACGCATGCGATGCAGCTATAGTCGTAGTATAATGAAAGTGAATGACACACGGCTACGGCTACACGCGTCTGTCGCACACAACAAACACTTTTATACTACGACTTTAGCCACTCGTTACGAACTTGCACCTTAAGAATAATATGCAGACATTAAAAAAAAATTAAACACCATGGAGCTTTCTGAATAAGTGATAATAATTTCCCGCTATAAAAAGAGATTTACTTTATTTATTTAATTTTATCAAATACTTAGACATACTTTAGCATTTATACCTTAATTCTATTCGTTTAATTGTTTAACTTATCCATCTGTTATGTTTGATCTGTATATTTTATTATTTTATATACTTAGTGTGTTAATATAGAGTGTTAAGAAAATAAGTACTTGTCTTTGAACAACGCGTCCTATAGGTATACCTAATTAAAATACTTTTCAAAACTTTTTATTAAACTGTTGAACCCTACAACACAGTACGATGTACAGCCAATAACCGCTAGGACAAATTTGCACTGTCCTTTTGCCACGTGCAATAAGGTCTACAACGGTGCAATGTCTGTAATGACTCGCCATGTCGCGATCATTTCTAGGGTTGGACAATACCTATCAATAAAAAGTTTTTCTCAAATATTTTTTAAACATGCTTTGTTATACCTGCAGAACACATGGTTCAAAGTACAGTACTACTACTTTAAGAAAAGTAGGTACAATTTTTTTTTAACACCCTGTATATTTTTGCTTTACATCATTATTATTTTTGTTACCTGCAGCGACTGGCAGACTGGTGAAAAAAAGTGCTTCAGCCAGGTTTCTACTGAAGACAAACGGCAAAGACGGCCAAGTCCTTAGTCAAACCGTGACCGACCCGTGAGAGGCAAGTACCATTTTTGTAAGGTGCAAGTTCGTCAGGTGCGGACAATTTCAGCCGTAGAGGCTGCGGTCATGCCGCTGATGCGTGCGGCCGATGCGGTTATATTTGTTGTATAGAATGGTGTCGCAATATGGTCTGCGTTGTCGTTACTTCGCAGGCTTCGAGTAGTCTTAATGCCTTTCCGTTTAAATTCTTCTAAATTACGGAGGACAAAAAAGGCTACTTGAAATAATGAATTCACATGGCATGGGAAGAATATCGAACCTCACAAAGTACGGCCTGCAAGACTCATCAGTGGGTATGTCTGCCATAGCACGAATTGCTTGCTTGTGGAGTACAAACGCACAACGTTGGCGGCCCCGCCCCACAACTCCAATCCGTATGTCAGACTAGAATATATAGTGGCGTAGTAGCATGTCTGTACAGTCGTATGTGCGGTTCACTCAGCAGCATAGCTTACCATCGTAAGTGCGAAAGAAGCTAATCATATTTCTATCATTTTCATCAGGATGTACTTAGTTCCGAAAATGAATGCCTGATACTTAGATAGGTACTGTGAAAACATAAACAAATTCTGGTACATAAGAAGTGTCTTTTATTGCCGGGGAATCACAAGTTTTGATTTCTGGATTGTTTTGTAATATGAATTCTTTTTTATTTGCAGTTGTGCCCCATGGAGAAAAGTTCGCGAGGAACTATTCATTCAACAACCAATTTTATTTTAAATTTTAGATAAAAACAACTTTGCCCTTGTCTATTTCTTACATTATGTAATAAATACTTTCAGAGCAGAGAATGATGTTTAATTTTATTGGGATAAAATAACTTCTTATGTATCTACCTAATTTCGCTATGCTTCTTCCTACAACTACATTTTATGTTGACCACCGTTACCTGCGTTAAGGCCTATTCTAATCTGAGTGACATCTGTTGAGTACGTGTATGTATACTCAATCGCTTGCCATTTGGTACCAATCATCGCAAACCTCATACCCGACGAATACTGATTAAATTTCTATAAGGCCTTAATGTCGATACCATTTAAAATACCAACTGAATTTCATTTAAAAAAATTATTACTGAAAACATGACGTTGCGCCAAAAGAACTTTTTCGCAAGCCTCAAAGGTGCAAACCAATCCTTAAGGCTTAAGTCGTAGTATGAAAATGCATGGCGCACTCACGTACGCATCTATCGCACCCCTTGAACGCGGCGCCATACACTTTCATACTACGACGCATTGGCCGCAGCCGCGCGAGGTTGCGATCGGTCGCACCTGACTTACTTGCACCTTAAGCCATATCGTGACGCAAAGCAATATTTCATCCAAAATAGTACTTAGGTACCTCGGTAAGTGCTCGAAAATTAAATATTAATCATTGTTTGCAATATTGCTTCGTCCTCGTTGTTTTAATATTAAAAGCTGTTTACTCTCAACGTCACTGCTAGTTAATAATTCATTTGGAGGCAATAGGCCTTGACTTGAGACTGGGTGGGAAATTATACTACACAGGGTGGTAATGAAAGGTAGATTTTTATGAAATCGCTGAGCTATAGGCCAGAATTATTAAATTTCCCCAAGAGGTAAAAAATATTAGGTACCTCTCAAAGAGAAATTATCATTATTTTTGTATGGGTAGTCAAATTTTTTAAATATGGCCTTCAGAGCTTAGCAAACTTCCAGCAGCGCGGTAAAGATGTCTCTGAATCTAACCCAACAATATCACGCTTCTGGTTGTACAAAAAATTACGAATCTACCTTCGACCACCCTTTTGATCCAACTGATTTTACCACTGTTCCTTAAATGAAAGTAATAAGTCTTAAAGTTTTAACAGAGGCCGAAATTGTCACTGAAACCATGTATTATTTACTTTTCGTACTCTATCAACTAATCCTTCCTTACATACCTACATACCTACACACTAAACGACTAAAGCCTCCCACTGACCAGCGACATCTCATCTGCAACAGCTGTCAGCAACGGTCGCAGCTGACACTGTCGCCAGCATGGCACGTGACAGTCAACCGCCAGTTGCTGTCACAGGTGAAGTGTCGCTCGTTTGTGAACAAATCATACTTATTAGTTCTGTGTGACAAAGTGTCTCTGGATATGTATAGTCCAGATGGACTATGAATGCGAATCTGCGAGGCATCGGTCTCACGAGTGTCTTGCGACAACTCTTGTGAGTTGGTATGGGAGCCATGCCCTGGATGGACATCGATCGGAGAGATACTACAATTACGTTAGGTAGGCAACAGGTTGATAGCATGTTAAAATGAAATGAAATTGACAAACGTATTGTGGCCGTTACCGCTTTGCCTACCTTGCAAAGGAAAAAGGCGTGATGGGTTTCCCTCTAAAACTCTAACTCCAAAGTTGAGTAAAAGGATCATCGGTAGCTTTGTATAAAACTATCAGCGTTAGCCTTACAGTTTTAATATGCGTAAAGTTTCAATAGATGCAGATAAAAGCCACTCTAATGAAATTCTCTGGCTTCGCGTGAACTCGCCTACCCGCATGCGTAAATATGAACCCGACTTCAGCACATACAGGCTCGTGTCTGTGCTGTAACCGACTTTTGTACTTAAAAATCGCTACAATAATGGTGACTACAACGCATATACCTACAGTACGCGCATGAGTTCTTGGCCATCGGGGAATGAGGAGGCGCGCGGAGGCGGCGCGCCCCGCGGTTACCCAACTACCCGCATTCGCCCGCAGTCGAGTGATGGGAAAAAAGTGTGTCACAAAGTTGTCGATATTTTGTCGTTGTGTTGTGTTTTGTGTAGAAACCATAAATACTTCTTTAATATTATTCATAAACAGTGAAGTTACAGTTCGAACAAACTATGGCTAAAAAGGCCCCTTTAATAAGTAAATGTCTCGAGACATACATTTTAGTTACTTTGTTTTAAAGAAACCTGCACTTAGTTTTTAAAGACCTATTCAATGATACCCTACCTACTCAATATTGTAGGAAAAACAACCCATTAACTAATAACTATGAGTAGTCTGAACTGAACTGTTCGGCAACAATTCTCGATATCGACATCAACATGAATTAGTCACAGCACTACCGCATTCCTCAACATGGTCATGAACTCATACGCGTACTGTAGACATCAATCTGATTCTCTGTCTGACTTACATGATTGTGATTAACGATCAATGATACTTAATCACAATCATGAAAGAATTAATGAGGAGCTATACCCACCTAATGTCCGTTGATGTTTTGTGTTGTTGATGTTTTAATTGCAACTGTTTTATGAGATATTTTTTTTAAATGCTTTATGATCGTTTTTATGCTTACTTTTTTAATGATAAATGTAATTTTAATTTTTACTTATATTATTAGGTGTAAATCACATTTGACGTTCCTTGCTGTGATTTTTAAAAACTTTGTCAACTCAAACAAAAAACAGGTTTGTCATAATTACGTGAGGTAAGAACTGCGTCCATAACGCACGAGCGAGTGAAGCAAAAGTGCCACGGCAGAATAACATGAACGACGGCAAAATGACCTAAGGACACGAAACAAATGTAATTGTGAGGAGGCTGGTATGGTATGATTGCTCTACGTTATAGTCTGGTTTGCGTGTCTGAACGTTGAAAGAACCAGACTACAGCCCAGACTATGGTTATTTGTAGTCGTGTTTGTAATTACGCAACCCGGCCAGCCATATGATAATAGCGTGAACTCTCCTACCCCGCCCAGCCGTATGGAAATGTGCACCAACTTCAGCTCTTACATATTCAGTGGCACAACGACATGCCAGCTTTTCAGGAATATTGTGAGACGGCTGGTATAAGTGCTCTGTGTTGTAGTCTGGTTTGTGTGTCTGAACGTTGAACAAACCCGACTACAGACAGACGGAGCAATTACACGAAAAAAGCCTACAGTGCCCTGCGCGTCCAATTCAACAATGCCTTTAGGAGACTACTGGGGCTGCCCCGACATTGTAGCGCATCGGGGATGTTTGCAACGCGAGGAACAGACGGCTTTGATGCTGTCCTGCGCAAGCGCGTGGCCTCCCTGCGGTCCAGAGTACGGGGCAGCACCAACACTCTCTTAGGGACTATCTCGGATAGGATGGACAGTCCAATCCTCAAACATTGGATGTCCATCCATATAATGGAAAATGAAAATTTTAAATTTTACTAACATAGTTTTTAAGTTTCTTACTAACCCTATGGACATGTATTTTTCTGTCTGAAATAAATATTATCATTTCATTTCATCATTTCATTTCATTTTGTTTGTAGTCGGGTTGGTATTTACGCTACCCGGCCAGCCATATGCTAATAGCGTGAACTCTCCTACCCCGCCCAGCCGTATGGAAATGTGCACCAACTTCAGTTCTCATAACGCACGAAATGAGCGAGTGAAGCGAGCGTGCCGCGGCAGAACCGGCATACGGCAACACGAAATTAATGTACTACTTAATTGTGATAAAGTTGGTATAAGTACTCTGTTTTGTAGCCTGGTTTGTATGTCTCAACGTATCAAACCTGACTACAGCACAGACTTTTGTTTGTAGTCTGGTTTGTATTTACGCTACCCGGCCAGCCATATGATAATAGCGTGAACTCTCCTACCCCGCCCAGCCGTATGGAAATGTGCACCAAACTCGACTACAGCACAGACTTTTGTTGGTAGTCGGGTTGGTATTTACGCCACCCGGCTAGCCATATGATAATAGCGTGAACTCTCCTACCCCGCCCAGCCGTATGGAAATGTGCACCAACTTCAGCTCTTACATATTCAGCGGCACAACCATATGCCAGCTTTTCAGGAATATTGTGAGAAGGTTGGAATGAGTGCTCTGTTTTGTAGACTGGTTTGTGTGTCTAAACATTGAACAAACCCGACTACAGCACAGAATTTTGTTTGTAGTCAGGTTGGTATTTACGCTACCCGGCCAGCCATATGATAATAGCGTGAACTCTCCTACCCCGCCCAGCCGTATGGAAATGTGCACCAACCTCAGCTCCCATGTGAAGCGAGCGTGCCGCAGTAGAACCGATTACGCAACACGAAATTAATTTACTACTTAATTGTGAGAAAGTTGGTATAAGTTCTCTGTTTTGTAGCTTGGTTTGTATGTCTCGACGTAGCACAAACCCGACTACAGCGCAGAGTATGGGTGTTTGTAGTCGGGTTGGTATTTACGCTACCCGGCCAGCCATATGATAATAGCGTGAACTCTCCTACCCCGCCCAGCCGTATGGAAATGTGCACAAAACCCGACTACAGCACAGATTTTTGTTTGTAGTAGGGTTGGTATTTATGCTACCCGGCCAGCCATATGATAATAGCGTGAACTCTCCTACCCCGCCCAGCCATATGGAAATGTGCACCAACCTTAGCTTCCATTACGCACGAAACGAGCGAGTGAAGCGAGCGTGCCGCATCAGAACCGACATACGCAACAATACGAATACGAATTAATTTACTACTTAATTGTAAGAAGGTTGGTATAAGTGCTCTGTTTTATAGCTTGGTTTGTATGTCTCGACGTAGCACAAACCCGACTACAGCACAGACTTTTGTTTGTAGTCGGGTTGGTATTCACGCCACCCGGCCAGCCATATGATAATAGCGTGAACTCTCCTACCCCGCCCAGCCGTATGGAAATGTGCACCAAACCCGACTACAGCACAGACTTTTGTTTGTAGTCGGGTTTGTATTCACGCTACCGGGCCAGCCATATGATAATAGCGTGAACTCTCCTACCCCGCCCAGCCGTATGGAAATGTGCACCAAACCCGACTACAGCTCAGACTTTTGTTTGTAGTCGGGTTGGTATTTACGCTACCGGGCCAGCCATATGATAATAGCGTGAACTCTCCTACCCCGCCCAGCCGTATGGAAATGTGCACCAACTTCAGCTCTTACATATTCAGAGGCACAACCACATGCCAGCTTTTCAGGAATAGAGCCCTACGTGGATGATGTCTTTGTGAAATTCTTGAAATTAATATGGTTGTGCATTTGGATATTTTTGAATTAAGATCTATAATTAAATTTGAACAAGTCGTTCAAAATACTCTTCCGTCTCTTGAATAATACATAAGTAAGCATTTTCCCGTATTTTCATACATAGATGAGGAATAATCCGCAACACTACAGTACACAATATTATATTCTGCTTTTATCCATAATGTTACATGAGCAACTAGAGTAATAAAGAATAATAAGCGCTGATCCTATTGTATGAAATTCTTAACATGATCACAAAGTAAGTATTGGCAAGCGACATAATCTAAAGGCCATCAAACTAATAAGATTAATAAACCCGAGGTTTTAGACTATGTTGAGATTGATCCGTATAATTAGGTGCACACATAATCTACGTAGTACGTACCTCTAGCTTATCGACTATTCACTAAGTACCCCTAAGCACATTGAGTATTGCTCATACTCAGTACAATCTCAGCTTGCAGTGTAGTTAACTAGATACATTATTAGTATTGAGTCGATAAGCTAAGCGGCTCAGACGTAACTCGGAATAATTAGGTACCTACAAGTTCAATAGGTACACGACTGAACTAGTACATAGTAAGTCATCTTGAAAATAATAATGAAATCCGAACGCGCCTTTATAAATGGCCCACTCAGTATTAGCAACGATTTTGACGTGTACTGATGCTTACTGGAATGAACTGGAATCGCAGAGGCGTTCAAGGTAACTGAGGCTGATGGTTGCCATGAACGTCATATTTCTTGGATTGAAATCGGCTTACAATCATTATTACGTCCCTAATTGTATTTGATTTTGCTGTTTTGGCTTTTTGAGATTTTGACTGTAGCAACCCTGGCTATTTAACAAGTGACACTCGCGAAAATCCAAAATGGGGCGTCAATTGATCCTTCTGTTAACTCATTATTTTGTAGTAACATGGCCTCATTTTATTAAAACTGAAAATGCTGAAAAAAAAACTGAATTTATCACTCACAGCTTTATTTATATTGTCCATTGTTCAGAAAAGCATTTCAGCAGCTTGAATCAGTAAATGCGATGCCCTGTTAAAACGCAGCGGCTGATTGCAGCGCTTACACTGCTGCAGTGCCGATGCAGAACTGCAAATATGATGTTGCCATATTATTGAAAACTAGCTGGTGCCCGCGAACTTCGTTTCGCCAAAAGAAGCGGCATATCATGCTAAACAACTTTTTCAATATAGACGTTTTCGTATCTCTTAAAGTTTTGCCGAGCTCCTGGTGTTCCTGTAGGTAGGTAGACAGACAGGCTCTCCAGTGCTTATAAGGGTTCTCCCTAATCATAAAATATGATAAGGATGTTTATCTTCCATCATACCAAACATCAAAAAACCTCTCTAACTGTTTGATTGTTTATTGCACAATTAGTTAAACCACACAGACATTACTTATGATTACTTCTTCTTCTTCCTTGCACCTTCCCACGTTAGGTGGTGTTAGCTCTCCTAATTTTTCGTCGTCATAACGTTCTTTCTGGGGTTGTAGGATCAGGTACGTCTATTTTTCGTGAGCCTGGTCATACTCACTTACAGATTACATTTTCAAAAATAGGTAGTGTGATATTGATATTGATTGTTTACTTATTTTAGTACGCGCCCATTATTTTTAGGGTGTCGAACTGTCGAACCCAAAGTGTACCCTATTACACCCTGAGACTTCGCTTCGCTGTCTGTCTGTAACATCTCCATGATAGTAAGAAGTTGTATTTCTGTTGCCGTTGCGGGCGTTGCGGCTCCCATACAACAAACATGATTTTTACAAATTTTTTACATAATGGTACCGGTCACGTGTATTTTTCTGTTCTCATTTTCATACTTTTTCTCATGTGAATGGTACGATTAGAGCAGGCAGATGATGATAGCGAAGACGATGACGATGATGTTGGAATAACCTAGAGGAACCCCGGAATACCGCCGATTTGTTTGTTACTTGTCTATGAAAGGAAAAGCCCATCTCTGTGCCTCCTGTTTCGAAGACTGAGCGTCTGAGTCACATCTTGATGATATTGTTGGCTACACTACTAAACCCGATGTTTTTTTATTATTATTTTTTGTAAAAGAGTAAGCCATTTGCCGTGTGATGCCGGCTTAGAATAGCATCACCCCAATTTTATCCGTGGGTGTCGTAAAAGCGACTAAGCGATAATCATCCAGGGAATCGGCAGCAGCGTTCCCTGTCAATGCAGCATCTTGCACTGCGCTTGCCAATCCGCCTGCCAAGCGTGGTGAGTATGGCAATACCCCCTGATAGGGGGAGGCCTTTGAGAATAAAGGCATGCTATAGAGTGCGCATTAGACCCCACAGCGTACTGTCATAGCGTAAGCAGTTGCTCCCTAGATACAGATAAAGTTATAGACGTTCATCAGTGCTGTCACTGGCATGGCGTTTTGCTACTGACAGACAGAGAAGTTGCACCCAGACTGCTGCCGACAGTTCTGACTTTTTAGGCGCACTCTATAGCTTGCTTATATAGGGTGTCGCGGTTTTAGTGGTCCAAAGAAAAAATCTAGACTCTAGACATCCTAAGCTACCATAATACCAAAATCCCATACTAATTTTGCTGCTTGATAGAGCATTTTGCACGGGAGGTCCAATTTTTTCTTCAAATATTAAGCAATATTTTTTGGTATTATGGTATCTTAGGGTGTCCAGAGTCTAGATTTTTTCTTCGGACCACGATAATCGGGACACCCTGTATAGGTATACTATAAGGAGGAGGCCCATGTCCAGCAGTGGACTGTTCTGGCTGTTATGGTATGGACCATACAACTACAAACAAACCAGCAACAATATTACTTCGTAACGCTGATAAACCTGATATTTAATATTAACTAAGTACGAAACCCTATTTGTGGCCGTGTCTGACACGTTCTTGGCCGGTTTTACATTTTGCTAGGTATATAAATATTTATATGTTGGTACGTGTTCGAATCTCTAATCCAATATGAATGTAAAAAAAGCAACTGCATAATATATTGTAAGAAGTGAACCAGTTCAAGAAACTAAAACCTTTCCCCAAAGAACATGGTTCAAAATATAAGGTGTAAACAAATTAACTACAAATATTTTAAGGGGTGAACCAGCGTTAGTCCATGAACCCGAACAATTTTCCCTAAGGAAGATAGGTCGAAATATGAAAAATAAATTTGGACCTCCCCTACAAAATGTATTGGCCTAACCGATAGCCGACCGAGTAATTTGGAGGGATGAGGGATGTAATTTTTTTACATTTTTCGACCCATGTTTTTTGGGAAAAGTTGTTCAGTTTCATGGACTGATTCACCCCTTGAAATAATTTCAGTTAATTTTTTTTCATCTTATAGTATACTTACTAAACTTATTCCTCTAGCGCTACGCAATATCGATTTCCGTGCAAACTTATTTAAAGGAAAGTTGCCACCCCCCCTTTTAGGGGTTGATTTTTTTTAGCCTATAACCTAGTCGGTCATTTTCCCAACATTTTGGTATACTTTGCATCAAAATCGGTTCAGTAGTTTTTGCGTGATGCTTTCACATACAAACAGATAAACAAATAAACAGATAAACAGAAAAAAAATCTAAAAATTGCTGAAACGTGTTCTGTAATCAATTTTAAGTATCACCACAAAGTAAGTATTGGCTAGCGCAATCCAGAGAGTCGGCTTCGAACAAACGCGGCTAAACTCACTCGGACATCCACACGCGTCGTTTACGCGCTCTGTGTAACCGTGTCGAACCGGTAATGGTTGAGTGTAAACGGCGCGTTCGGTGCGGGCGGACGGAAACTTGGCGAGTAAAGAAAAATATTTTTATTATGTATTTGGGTGTAATAATACCACAGAAAATTGTGAATAAATGAAAAGTAGAACTCTTTTAAGTATTTGATAAATAAATAGATACCTACTTCAAACACTAGAAATGGAGGGATTTCTTTTTAAAAATCTTATTTTTCGTTCGTAATATGTACTCTAGCGTTTTAGGTACGTACGTAGAAGTAGGTAGGTTGCGCTTTAGTTTGATTTGGTAGGTTAAATGGGCTTAAGTAAGTACCTACCTACTTATAGTAGATAGATACCTACCTAGTCAGTATTTGAGGTGAAGCGATGAGTACCTACCGAAATACCGATAGCAAAAGGTCCAGGTTATGTCATCTTCATTTCCGATCATTAGGTAGGTATCTACCTATGGTAGTCCAAATGGACTATTACGATCCTGGATATTTTTTAATTTTTTCGTCACGGCAGCTGGGGACCTTCGAAACTATGGTAGGTAAGTATACTCCGAAACTAAGGTAGGTACCTATCTACCAACTTACAGCTACAGATACAGTTTCCATGCCCGCATTTTTTCCGGGCGTGTCCCCGCGTTTGTCATGTCGTCATGTTCATGTCATGATAGTCATAGGTACCTTACCTACCAACCTACCTACCTACCGTTCCCAGTGCATATCGCCCGCCCGCCAATACATTGGTAGGTAGGTAATCTGTGTGCGACTAATAATAATAATTATAATAATTAAAAGTCTTTATTTCTCATAAACATTTTGGCAACATATCAAGAACCCGCCAAACTGCATAGCAGTTTGTTGGCAGAAACACACTCTCGAATTTAAATTATGCCTACAAAATACAATATAGGTAGCTTATATCAAAAATAAGTATTTAACTAGTACAATTCTTCCTTTTCATATGCTGATAACAACTCCTCTTTAATTTTCTTTTTAAAAACAAACTTTGATACATCTTTCTCATCTACAGACAGCTTGTTATAGACTGTAGGTACTAGATAACATCTTGTCCTCTGGCCATAATAGTTACAAACTCTAGGTACAACATATTTATCATTGCTAACAGATCTGGTGGTATAAGTATGTTCTGCCTCAAATTTGAATTCAGTATTTCTATATTCCTCCAGAGCTATTAACAATTTAACCTTATCATGAACCGGTAGTACTTTACAAATCTGGAACAAAAGGGAATAATCTCTGTTACAATTTTCTTTCACTTGCCTGTCAACTAATAATTTAAGAAACCTCATTTGTATTGCTTTGATCTGATCTAAATAAGACTTAAATGTTCGGCCATAACTACTTAAACCATAACTTAATATAGACTCTACTAAAGTGTAATAAACTGTGTACAAAGTAGCTCTATTCACAATGAACTTAAGGTGGTAAAACTTTTCCAATGTTATTCTTAGCTTTGAACTGACCTTTTCAATATGTGTTTTCCATGAAAAATCCCTATCAATAGTCAAACCTAGATATTTGTAACTACTTACCAACTCAATTGTCATACAATTACAGTTATGTTTTTCTCTATGTAAACAATCATAAGAATGACCCAACAGCACAGGTTTTTCGCAGTACACTCTACTGTGTGGAGAATATATATGCATACATTTTGTTTTGGCCATGTTTACAATTATACCATTATCATGGGACCACTTAATTACACTATCTAAGTCCTCTTGCAATTTTTGTTGTATAATATTTAAATCACTATCTGCATACAATATACAGTGACGGCACGTTTGACTTTTATGATGGCTTGACTCCCTGTTCAAAAATACCTACCTTCAAACCATAGGTACCTAAACTATTAAAGTTCGTGACTGGAAGATAGGTATTTTTTAGGCCTTTCTTTTAGATAGATACCTTCACTTGTTTTCCGTGGGAAACACCGACGAACGACGTGAGGAACCCTTTGTCGTGTCGGTCATCGCCGCCGGCCGGTCCTCTACATACCTACTACCTACTTACCTACCTGCCTACCTATGGGTCGCTTCGCTCACTACCTAGTCTCGTGACCCAAACCCATTGCCTATCTACCGATTTAGGTGGGGACCTACTTATTTCCTATTAGAAATATAACCTTCTCCTTAGGTAGGTTACTACTAGCTTAGGAAATACTTCCATATGGTAAAAAATATTTCATAACGGCCAGATAATTTAGGAGTTTATCAATTGCATATACCTAATTCATACGATAGATAACTTCATTTAAAAATCAGAAAGTAAAAGTAGCAACCCTAGAGAGTAGGCATAAGTGATCGAAAGAAGGGGCGAGCTGGCCTTCTGTAAATTCTCTATTTTGTGGTATCACCAAACAGGTTTTTTTGGAAAATCTTCTATGTACAGACTTTCGACCCTCTACAACTTTATTATATGTATAGATTAAATGCCCAATGAAGAATCGTCAATGAATTTGAAATACTGTCGGCATTTTTTATGAAAAAAACCGGCCAAGAGCGTGTCAGACACGCCCACAAATAGGGTTTCGTAGTCAACGTTTAAATATCAGGTTTTTCAGCATTACAAACTTAATTTGTTGCCGGTTTGTTAGCAGCAGTATGATGACCAACCGCAAATAGAAAAACTCAATTTTTTCTGAAACCTTTAAAGGTACAATATTCGTTATAGTTTTCATTGTAACTTCAGATTGTAAGCTATATTCCATATTTAGTTCAAATTATTAGCGTGTATACTTTAGAAGTTACAGCTGGAACAAATTATGGGTCAAAAACGCCCTTTTTAAAAGCAAATATCTCGTGACAGAAACATTTTAGTGACTTTGTTTCAAAGGAACCTCCCCTTAGTTTTAAAAGACCTATTCAACGATACCCTACTCAATATTGCAGAAGAAAAAAAAAATTTTTGCCCCCCTTTCACTTGTATGGGAGGGGGTCCAAAAAACATTTAAAATCTTTTTTTCTTAACATTTCTATATTTGGGTCAACACGATCTATCTTCTCACCAAATTTCATGTCGATAGCTCTAAAACTGACGAAGATATGAGGGCGCGGCATACAGACAGACAGACAGACAGACAGACAGACAGACAGACAGACAGACAGACAGACAGACATGACGAAACTATAAGGGTTTCTAGTAGACTACGAAACCCTAAAAAGCAGCAAGATTTTATGAAAAAATCGGATCTGCCATACAGTTTTTCGTACTTGTCACATCTTCGCCGGCGCACTGAAAATGGGGCTTTTTAGGCTTTTTAGTTTGTTGAAAATGGTACAAGGTGCATAAACGCCCTGATCAGAAGTCACCAAATTTTACATTAACACATTTTCAATCACAGAAAAAACCGGCCAAGAGCGTGTCAGACACGCCCACAAATAGGGTTTCGTAGTCAACGTTTAAATATCAGGTTTTTCAGCATTACAAACTTAATTTTGTTGCTGGTTTGTTAGCAGCAGTATGATGACCAACCGCAAATAGAAAAACTCAATTTTTTCTGAAACCTTTAAGGGTACAATATCCGTTATAGTTTTCATTGTAAGTTCAGATTGTAAGCTATATTCCATATTTATTTCAAATTTTTAGCGTTAATACTTTAGAAGTTACAGCTGGAACAAATTATGGGTCAAAAACGCACTTTTTAAAAGCAAATATCTCGTGACAGAAACATTTTAGTGACTTTGTTTCAAAGAAACCTCACCTTAGTTTTAAAAGACCTATTCAACGATACCCTATTCAATATTACAGAAGAAAAAAAAATTTTTTGCCCCCCTTTCACTTGTATGGGAGGGGGTCCAAAAAACATTTAAAATATTTTCTTCTTAACATTTCTATATTTGGGTCAACACGATCTATCTTCTCACCAAATTTTATGTCGATAGCTCTAAAACTGACGAAGATATGAGGGCGCGGCATACAGACAGACAGACAGACAGACAGACATGACGAAACTATAAGGGTTTCTAGTAGACTACGAAACCCTAAAAAAGGTACAATGGAGCCCGAGAGTAGCGCCAAGTTGCCAGTCTTTTACCTCACCTTTTGACATTTCTGCAAAGCAATAATATTATCTAACATTGCAGAAGTTGTAGATCACTCTGTCGAATGAGACATGGGCCTTACATATAGAGGTATAAAATAGGAAACTGGCATTTCAATATTTGTCGGTGATTCTTACAACTTTTCTCGTTTGACATTACCGTGAGACAGGGTTCATCGGGTCGTTAAACGACTCGGTGTCCCACACAAAAAGAAGAAGACCGTGAGACATCGGAAACGCTAGGCAATGTCTATTTCTAAGTAACTAATAGTATCAGGCGTTACATTGCGGAAGTCCATCTTGATGAAAATGATAGAAATATATTTAGCTTCTTCCGCACCTAGGATGGTTATGCTGCTGAGTGAACCACAGTACGACCGCAACCTAATGCAAATGTACTAGCGATATAACACACCAACACCGCAACCACCGTTTTACACTCTACACGTGTTTCACTCCTCCACGGAGCATCCTCAGGAGATCAGGCGTTACATTGCGGAAGTCCATCTTGATGAAAATGATAGAAATATATTTAGCTTCTTCCGCACCTAGGATGGTTATGCTGCTGAGTGAACCAGGAGAGCATCCTGAGGATGCTCCGTGGAGAAGTGAAACACGTGTAGAGTGTAAAACGGTGGTTGCGGTGTTGGTGTGTTATATCGCTAGTACATTTGCATTAGGTTGCGGTCGTACTGTGGTTCACTCAGCAGCATAACCATCCTAGGTGCGGAAGAAGCTAAATATATTTCTATCATTTTCATCAATGTCTATTTCAGCAAGACAAGCAATAAAAAAGCCTTGACCTTGTCTATTTGACTCCAAGTTTGGCAATACTGCTTCTGGAAAAGAACGGATGTGAGCAATTTAACAACTTAAGGTGGATCGTTTTCCATACAAAATTTAAATGGAGTTATGTCTTTAAATGAGACAAAATTATGATTAAAAAACTTGATGGGAAGTCCCGTGCTTTTATAACATTGTCGCAAAATAAAACAAATAATTTTTTTACCGTCAGATTTCTCTGTAAAAACCGTGTCGCCACTTAATGAACATAGATGGAGCTACTGCTGCAATAAACACGTTTAATTTTTTTGTGGAGAAAATACTTGATATTTTTTTACGTTAAGCAGTTTTGCGACATATTTACGTGTGCCTTCCTCATCTCACATAAAGATTTTTTGATAAAATTGTTGTTTAGCTCATGTGTAACTCGGTTGAAGTTCAGATTTTAGTTTGTATGACGTAACGATCCCCCGTCTGATACATACATATAAGACGCCTTTATCCCTTGCGGGATAGTCAGAGTGGAAACGGCTGCAAAAATAGCCATCTATACCACGTCTGACAAGATTTTGAGAGTTATTCAGAAGAGTGTGTATCACGATAGCGACAGGTTGTCAGCCTGTCGCTAAAAAGTAAAATTCCAATACACACCAACTCTTAAAACTACCCACAGAATATCAATAATCCACTACACATAGGTATCATAGCGGCAACACTACCGGAAACGCTAGGCAATTTGTATATTTCAGCAAGACAAGCAATAAAAAAGCCTTGACCTTGTCTATTTGACTCCAAGTCTGGCAACACTGCTTCCGAAAACAAACGGATGAGAGCAATTTAACAACAAAAGCGGAATGTTTGATAAATTGATGCCAAAATTAAATAGTGGGTGAAAATGTACTAGTGATTTAATAGCAAAAACTCAGAACCGGCTAGTGATAAGGAACAACTTTCCCCAAAAAACATAGGTCGAGATATGAAAAACAAAAAATAGCAAATCAGTTGATAGACATTTTTGTATGGGAGTTATAAGTTTTATTTTCATAATTCGATCTAATTATCTTGCGTAAAGTTGTTCTTATCACCAGCCGCTCCTGAATTTTCGCCATCAGTCACTAGTAAAATTTGATCCTATTTATGTTTTTAGTTTTGTTAGTGAAATTGAATAACCGAGGTACTACTTATCAGTTAAAGATTAACGTTACACACGTTAATGGATCCCAGTTTGAGGTTCAACTTGCACAGTATTTGTTCCTAGCTATTACTGGCTGTATCACGAGAGCGGTATTTTTTAAAGTAACTATTTTTTTGTGCAAAAGTGCTAGTAGTACGAGTAGTATGACAGTGTGTAAAGCTGTGTTGATTGCATTCACGGTCGGCGAGCAAATGGCGCCGAGTAATGAGAGGCTGACATCCAGGCTTTACATGTTCAGCAGACGAGTGGATTTTTTAAATTATTCTAGAGCTTTTCACCAGCCAATAAAATGTAAATCCTCATTAAAATGTCTAGTGGTGCTCGGTAGGATAAACTTATGGAACTTATCTAGCGCGCGCAAAAACAGTAGCCAAGATCATGAGCATGACATTTCACGGTCATGCCTTATCTTAGGCCAAAGCAGAAAAACAGTCCAATTTTATCGTAAAATACTACGAGGGATGAAGGGACAACGTGTCGGTGGTTATTTTGATGTTACACAAAACCCGAAAGGTATCGAAAATTAGTATACAATAATTTTAAAATCGTTTGTTAATTTAATTGAGTAATAAGAAATGCAGAATCGATCTATAAATCGGTATTTCATCCAAAAAACATTGATTATTTAAATAAATTGATTACTTTTTCACCACCACATACTTTTTTTTACAGTAGCTAGCTATGTATCCTTGAAAACTATTAAATTCTGGCTTCAGAGCACCTAGTAAAAGTAACACCCTATTCGATTCCGACACGCAACTTTTTCCAAGCAAACTTTTCGCTGTTCACGCTACTTTGTTATGCGTATAGAAACATATACCATCTTAACTTGTTCCTTTCTCAGCAAACTTGCAGCAAACTGCCGAGTGGTGCACAGCAATTAGACACACACTGCACTTTGCAAGAGGCGACCGGGGACCATTCCGGGAACGCTAAAAGCGGTTTGGGGACGCGTGACGGATGCTCAGAGCAAACGACTTTGACTAAGTTTCTTTGTTAGTGTGTAAGAGTAGATAGATTAATAGGATTTATTACGATAGGTTTTTTTTAAGAGCTTGATCCAAAAGTTGTCGGTATACTCTTATAGATTTTGCCGGGCTTACTGGCATATTTTGTCACAGCAAACGACTTTGGCTATAGGAGAACAGTGAGTAGCAACTCAGTAGTTCACAGCAATTAAACACACACTGCACTTTGCAAGAGACGACCGGGAACTATTCCGGGAACGTTAAAAGCGGTTTGGGGACGCGTGACTGATGCTCAGAGTAAACGACTTTGGGTATAGGAGTGATGTAGTTAGATACCTAGGTAGATTATACGACCAGGCAATGTAGTTTGCAACCCATGACGAAGATATTTTTTCAAAGCAAACGGCTTTGGCTATAGGAGAACTGTGAGTAGCGACTCAGTAGTGCACAGCAATTAGACACACACTGCACTTCGCAAGAGGCGACCAGGGACCATTCCGGGAACGCTAAAAGCGGTTTGGGGACGCGTGACGAATGCTCAGAGCAAATGACTTTGACTATAGGAGAAATGTACCTAAGTATATTGTGCGACACAGCAATTATACACACACTGCACTTTACAAGAGACGACCGGGAACCATTCCGGGAACGCTAAAAGCGGTGTTTAGTTTTCGTATAAAATGGGCGCGCGGTGCTGGCAACACTGCTCTGTCGTTGTCACGTCCTCTGCCGTCGCCCGCATCGTGGATGCGAAGTTTAATTATAAATAAGTAATTTAGTGTGCTTTCGGTTTTCTCGTGTGGTTTTCCCTGTTCGGTGGGGAAGTGAACCAAGTGATTTTTGGTTCCGGCGCTTTGATTGAGAGTCACGCGACCGCCGGCAAAATATAACCTCACTTTTCGTTGGCTCGCGTCGTGACTGCCGATAGCTACGTATTTTAATTATAAATGATTGGAGGCCAACGGGGCCGATTTCTCATTCGGAGAGAAATCTTTTAGTTATTTTGTGTTAAAAAACATTATGTGATGTCGAACTGTGAACTATAGTGCAGATTGGAGGAAAGGAGTTCGAGAACGAGCGGGTGTTCCGGTGCCGTGAGTTTAGGTTATTCCCTATTCCTGTGCTCCTCAAATATCCTGAATACCTGATTCCTGTCATACTTAAACTCACAAAGAAACGGCGTCATCGTTCGCTCGGTAAGCAATTCGTTGCTGGGCCCTGTTTAAGTAGATTTTGGAAACAAGAATTTCTCGGCCGGAAACTTTCCGGAACAAAATTCTCTCATTAAATTTATTTTATTTAGCTATAGTAAAGAGCACTACGAATCGTAGTCAAATGTTGTTCCGAGGCTGATCGACCATTTAGTTTTAGATTTTAAGATAACTTTAATTTGCTTCCACTGCGCTAAGATCAGCTTCGGAATCAAACATTTTTTGGTAGCAGAGCGTGGTTACTTTATTGCAACATAGTTAGCCGTAATTTAGTATTAAGCGTGTTTTTTAAATTACCCACATATTTTATTAATTTTGGAAAATATTGTTTCGGTTTTTTTTTGTGACTGTATTGTTTGCCTAGTGAACGGTACCTTATCGGTAAGGTCTAGGCCAGTCAACTAACATTTATTTTGTGGTATTTGTTTATTGGTTTTTCGTTTTTATTAAGTCGAGTGTGTAAAAGTTGGTACCATGGCTCCCTCGATCGCCAGGTATAAGGCTGCTATAAAGACAGAATTAAGGTGGTTTACTACCACAGCGGCAATGATCGGCCACGAGGACCGGGAGGACGCGCTCTTGAAAAGTGCACTACAGGCAGATGAACGGGTTCGGGTTGTGTCGGAACACCTCACAGAGTGCCTCATGCTCCTTGAGGAAGCTCCTAACCCTGAAGATAAGGAGCTGGTTGAGGGCGATGTAAGCCAGTGCTTGGAGCTGGCACAGGACATTGCGCAGGCAGCTGCGGACATATCTAGGCGACGTGACGGAAAGGAAAAGCCATTCCGTGGTAAAGTGGGACAAGGATTACAGGTGCCTCTTCCGCCTGTTACGGTTCCAGTCTTTGCAGGCGATTACGCCGACTGGCCGGCGTTTGAGGACCTGTATAGCAGTGTGGTCCACACACGGACGGACATAACGCCGGCGTACAAGATGGCTCAGCTGATGTCCAGGCTACATGGAGAGCCTCATGAATTGCTGACGCATTTGGCTGTCTCGGATAGCAATTATGAGGTGGCGTGGAAGATCCTTACCGACCGGTATCGAAACAAGCGCCTGATTGTAGACAGGCTGTTAGACCAGTGGCTGTCAATACCAACCATAACGCGAGGTACGGACCTCCGCGAGAAAATCTTCCACCCAGTCAGCGTCGCGGTCAGCGCACTGGAGCGACAGGGTTTGCCAGTGGCGGGCTACGGTTATATCTTGGTCCACACAGTGCTTCGCCGCCTGCCGAGCGAAATGGTCGCTCGATTCGAGCAGCTACATGGGGCAAGTCCTCGGACCACCTCCCGAGCTACGAGGATCTGAAGTCGTTGCTCGAGGCCGTAAGCAGGCGAGTGGACTTCAAGGATGGTGAAGCCCTCGCAAGGAGACCTCTGCCCTCGCCACCCGGAACGGCCGGGTGCACCGGCGCGAGGAGGCAACAGTGGCAACCCAGGCGGTACAACACCGCATTGGAATCAGGGTGTGCCTACTGCAGGAGACAGGCCACGGGGTGGCAGCGTGTCAGGAGTTTGCTGCGCAGCGGGTTCAGAGGAGACGGGGTGTGGCACAGCAGAGGCGTTGGTGTTTTCGGTGCCTGGGGCCGCATCAGGTGCGAGTGCCCTTCAAGCACCAACTGTAGGTACTGCCAGGGTGCACACCATCCGCTGCTCTGCATGAATCGCTCCGGAGGCGCCGGGGCAGCGCTGGATCGGATCAGCGAAGGAGCCTGCCCACCAAGGGAGGGAGCAACGCTCCCACCCTCCAAGGAGGAGCCCACCTCCGCATCGGTCACAGGGACAGGCAGGGGACGTCAACAGACGGAGCCCACTTAC
Organism: Phthorimaea operculella; assembly: GCA_024500475.1. Taxonomy (NCBI): domain Eukaryota; kingdom Metazoa; phylum Arthropoda; class Insecta; order Lepidoptera; family Gelechiidae; genus Phthorimaea; species Phthorimaea operculella. The sequence continues at coordinate 310,822 of JANFCV010000164.1, forward strand.
CCAAGGACGTGGGGACAATCCCCACCACGGCAGCAGGTGCCGGATTGGGGAAGAGCGGCACAGGAACGTGGCCAGGACACCCATCCCAGGTACGGGATTCAACGGGCGGGTGTCAGGGGAGCACTAGGCAGCCACCAGGGTACATGCAGTATTCTGCGGGCTTGAGCCACCTGGTTGGGTCTCAAGACCCACGCATGCCCCCGCCTATGCCTGAGTACCCGCGGCTACAGGCGCAACCTCGGTACGGACGTTTGCCGTCGGGGTACTATAGAACTCCAGCCATGGCCTTTATGGGCAGACCTCCTACCAGCAGGAATGGGACCCATACACAGGTTTGGGTAGTGAGGATACCCCGCGGGACGCGGCCTCACCGCGTTTAGATTCCCGCTAGGTAATTGCCGCCTACTCATCAGCTTCGGCTCCCCGTCCAATCACGGTACTTTTGCCAACGGCTAAGATTTGGGTATGGGGATACGGTGGCCGGACCATTCAAGTAAGAGCCCTACTGGATACAGGGGCTCAGGGATGTATTGTATCGAGTAAGCTGGTGAGTAGGCTAGGCCTAAATGTACGGCCAAGTGAGGATGAAGCTGTAGGCATCGGGGGCCTAAATGTGCCTGACATTCGGGGTCAGACGAACTTTGAGTTCGCATTAGGTAGCACATGTACAGGGTCAGCTATCAAGTCTCAGCCGTGGTGCTGGATGAAGTGGTTGGGAAACTCCTCAGGTTAGGTTACCACCAACGGTACGAGGGTTAACCACAGGGTTGGAGTTAGCTGATCCTGATTTTGATACTCCTGGTACGGTGGACGTACTTCTCGGGTCAGACGTCCTCGGGAGATTATGGTGCGGTAGGAAGAAGGTACTCCAGGAAACTGGTTTGGTGGCCGTAGATACCACAGGGGGGTATGTTGTTTTCGGCCCAGTTTGGAGACCTCAGGACCTACCAGAAGGGGATCCGGTCCTCTATGGTAGTGTGCTGTCAGAGGTGCTGCAGAGGTTTTGGGAGTCTGAAGAGCGCCCACGGCGGACAGACGGAGGCCAGAGGATGACGAGTGCGAGTTGTTCTATCAATACAACACTGCGAGATGCCCGTCAGGCAGATTCGTGACCAGGCTACCTTTTCTCCCAAACCGCCCCGCTTTAGGTAGTTCGCGACAGCTCGCGGAACGGAGACTACTCGGAATGGAGCGGAAGATGAGGCGAGACCCAGCACTTCGGCAGAAGTATATAGAATTCATGCGGGAATATATTCAATTGGGCCACATGTCGGTGTCCAGCCTGGATTGGAGGTGTGTCGAGCATTATTACATTCCACACCTGGCTGTCTTGAAGTCACCTGAGGCGAAAATACGGGTGGTGTTTGACGGTTCTGCTCCTACCTCGAATGGTGTGTCTGTGAACCAATGTTTGCACGCGGGTCCTAAATTGAACCGGGACATTGTGGACATTCTCACAGACTTTCGGTTACACCAGGTAGCGTTCGTCGCAGACGTCAAAATGATGTTTCGCCAAACCATGATACATCCGGATGACCGTCGGTATCAGCTGATTTTGTGGCGTGAGAGCCCAGATGAGCCGATGGTCACATACGAACTTAACACGGTGACGTATGGACTTAAGCCAAGTCCGTATTTGGCAGTACGTACGCTGCGAGAGTTGGCCGCACAGGAAAGGGTAAGATACCCTCGAGCCGCAGCAGTACTGGATCGCGACGTCTACGTGGACGATATCTGCACGGGTGCTGATAGCGTGGAGCAGGCGCTAATTCTACGAGACGAGCTGATCGCGATCATGGGTTCAGGAGGTTACGAGTTGCGGAAATGGTTGTCCAGTTGCCCAGAGCTCCTGGCCGGTTTGCCAGGCGAGTTCCATCAGGACCCGCACCTCTTTGAGAACCCGGACAATCCAAATACGTTGGGCATCCTCGGGGTGCAATATAGGCCAACGCATGACGTATTCACGTACAAGATCGAGCCCGACCTTTTGGAGAAAACTTGGACTAAGCGGTCGGTACTGTCGACAATCGCTAGAACGTTCGATCCTAACGGATGGATCGCCCCAGTTACGTTCATGGCGAAGTGCTTTTTACAAAGGTTGTGGCTAGCCAACTTAGGATGGGACGACCAACTCTCCGGAGAGTTGTTGAAGGATTGGCTCAAGTTTGTGACCACCTTACCAGGGATTGTGCACATCGCGATACCCCGCAAGTTAGTCCCATCGGTGGGATGTAAGGCTACCCTACATGGGTTTTGTGACGCCTCGGAGCGAGGGTACGCGGCAGCTGTATACCTTCGGACAGCAAGTTCAACGGGAACTGTGCACGTGCGTCTGGTTATGGCCAAAAGTAAGGTGGCACCAGTCAGAACTAGATGGACCATCCCCAAATTGGAATTGGCAGGGGCAGCTCTTCTAGCGCGCTTGCTAAATCATGTAACCTGCAATCTGCGTGGTACCATCAACTTGGATGAAACGGTGTACGCGTGGACTGACAGTCGGATAGTTCTATGCTGGTTGCAGACGTCGGTACATACACTTGAGGTTTTCGTGGCAAATCGGGTGTCACAGATTACGGGGTCGGAAACTCCGTTAGTGTGGAGGCACGTACCGGGAGAATGGAACCCAGCGGACTGCGCTTCGCGCGGGTGCAGGGCACCTGATTTGGTGAGTCACCCACTGTGGTGGGGACCTCAATGGCTGACTGAGTCGCCGCAGGAATGGCCATTCAACGAGTGCAGGGCGCCGCTTGGGCCACCTGATCGAGGTTTGCGAGTGAACGTGGGGCAACTCGTACCGAAGCCTAACCCAGCTTTCTTGCTGGAACGGTATAGCTCCCTCGACAAACTTCTTGGGGTGACAGGTTGGATCAAGCGGTTCGTGAACAACTGCAGGAAGCCTCAAGCAGAACGGAACTTTACACCTGTCCTCTCGCCTGCGGAGCGGAATGCGGCTCTATGCTCATTGGTTAGAGTCGTCCAGGCGGAACATTTTGAAGAGGAGGTCAGGCTGCTCAGGGATGGACGTGGAAAGCTGAAGGGAGGAATTGTGCGCCTCAACCCATTCCTGGATGAGCAAGGTATGCTCAGGGTTGGAGGCAGACTTCGGAACGCTAGCCTGCCCTTTTCGGCTCGGCATCCACTGTTACTTCCAAAAGGGGACCCTTAGTTGAGCTCTTAGTCAGGGATCGTCATGAGAAAAACTCGCACGCGGGCTGTAATGCGCTATTGGCCATCCTACAGCGCGAGTTCTGGATCTTATCGGGACGACGAACGGTACGTAGCGTTGTGTTTAGGTGCTTGCCTTGTTACCGCTTGAAGGCAGCCACAATGCAGCCACAGATGGGAGATCTCCCACCGGACCGGGTGACGGAGGCCTGGACGTTTGCAGGTGTGGGAACGGATTTTGCAGGCCCTTTCATGGTAAAGGCATCACGCCTACGGAACGCAAAGTCTATCAAGGCGTACTTGTGCGTGTTCGTGTGCCTAGCCACCAAGGCCGTCCACTTGGAGCTCGTGGCCGACCTATCTACGGAGGCCTTTTGGCAGCGCTGGAGAGATTTACGTCGCGACGAGGGCGACCAGCGCTGATCAGGTCGGATTGTGGTACCAACTTTAAGGGTGCTGATCGGTGTATGAAGGAAATTGTAACGTTCTTAAGGGAGAACGAAGAAGCCATCAGCACGGGCCTCTCCGTCAGGGCATTACCTGGGTGTTCGATCCACCAGCGTGCCCTCACTGGGGTGGTATTTTTGAAGCGGTTGTAAAGTCCGCTAAGACGCATTTGTTGCGCGTTGTAGGGTTAACAATTTTGACTTTCGAGGAGCTGGCGACCGTGTTTTGTAAAATTGAGGCTGTACTCAATTCGCGTCCTTTGTGTCCGCTCAGCTCAGACCCAAATGATTTAGAGGCCCTGACGCCAGGGCATTTCTTAATTGGCCGCCCACTTAACGCCTTGCCGGAATATCCCTATACGGAGGTGAATAGCAATCGTTTGTCGCGTTATCAGTTGTTGCAGCAAATGACTCAAAACTTTTGGAAGCGTTGGTCGCTTGAGTACTTGCACATTCTGCAGCAACGCCTTAAGTGGACGGACAGGACTGAACCCCCCTGCATTGGAGATCTCGTTCTGGTTAAGGATGCCAACCTACCGCCACTGCGTTGGCGCCGGGGGCGCATTCTCAACCTGTTTCCGGGTAGTGATGGCACTCCTCGAGTTGCAGAAGTTCAGGTGGGGGATTCAGTCCTTAAGCGAGCAGTAGCTACATTATCACGCCTGCCATGCATAGAGCGGACCGATGGGTCGGTCCGGGGCGGGTGAATGTTTAGTTTTCGTATAAAATGGGCGCGCGGTGCTGGCAACACTGCTCTGTCATTGTCACGTCCTCTGCCGTCGCCCGCATCGTGGATGCGAAGTTTAATTATAAATAAGTAATTTAGTGTGCTTTCGGTTTTCTCGTGTGGTTTTCCTGTTCGGTGGGAAGTGAACCAAGTGATTTTGGTTCCGGCGCTTTGATTGAGAGTCACGCGACCGCCGGCAAAATATAACCTCACTTTTCGTTGGCTCGCGTCGTGACTGCCGATAGCTACGTATTTTAATTATAAATGATTGGAGGCCAACGGGGCCGATTTCTCATTCGGAGAGAAATCTTTTAGTTATTTTGTGTTAAAAAACATTATGTGATGTCGAACTGTGAACTATAGTGCAGATTGGAGGAAAGGAGTTCGAGAACGAGCGGATGTTCCAGTGCCGTGAGTTTAGGTTATTCCCTATTCCTGTGCTCCTCACAATATCCTGAATACCTGATTCCTGTCATACTTAAACTCACAAAGAAACGGCGTCATCGTTCGCTCGGTAAGCAATTCGTTGCTGGGCCCTGTTTAAGTAGATTTTGGAAACAAGAATTTCTCGGCCGGAAACTTTCCGGAACAAAATTCTCTCATTAAATTTATTTTATTTAGCTATAGTAAAGAGCACTACGAATCGTAGTCAAATGTTGTTCCGAGGCTGATCGACCATTTAGTTTTAGATTTTAAGATAACTTTAATTTGCTTCCACTGCGCTAAGATCAGCTTCGTAATCAAACAAGCGGTTTGGGGACGCGTGACGGATGCTCAGAGCAAACGACTTTGACTAAGTTTCTTTGTTAGTGTGTAAGAGCAGATAGATTGAATTTGATAGGAATTATTAGGATAGGTTTTTTAAGAGCCTGATCTAAAAGTTGTGTGTATACTCTTATAGATTTTGCTGGATAAACTTGCATATTTTTTCAGAGCAAACGACTTTGGCTATAGGAGAAATGTATCTAAGTAGGTATATTGTACGACTCAGTAGTTTACAGCAATTAGACACACACTGCACTTTGCAAGAGACGACCGGGAACTATTCCGGGAACGCTAAAAGCGGTTTGGAGACGCGAGACGGATGCTCGCTTTGCTAGTTGCTAGTGCTAAGAGCAAGCGACTTTGGCTATAGAAGAACTATAGATACTTTGGCTATAGGAGAAATATACGTAGGTATATTGTCGTACTTAAAGCAATTAGACACACACTGCACTTTGCAAAAGACGACCGGGACCATTCCGGGAACGCTAAAAGTGGTTTGGAGACTCGTGACGGATGCTCGCTTTGCTAGTTGCTTGTGCAAAGAGCAAGCGACTTTGGCTATAGGATTGATGTTCGTAGATTATGTGACAGCCTTTGATAGTGCGATTGTTTGGTGTGTGTACATTTCTGTCCAGATTGCAGGGTACCAGGTTGAATTTTTTCCAAAGTTGATATTTTGAATGAGCTATTTAAATATCAGGATGTTCTTTACGCGCGTTTTATAAGTTCTAAACGAGTTCCTTTTTTTAGCTGCGCAACTGAATAAGTGAGAGAGTATTGAAAATATCTTAATTGAAAAGGTTTACAAAAAGCAAAACACGCTACCAAGAATAATTTCTGTTAATATTATATTCTTGTCTTCAGCTAAAATGTTTCGTTATGAAATTCATTACATTCGGGAGATGTCAGGTATGAAAATCTGATTTGATATTATTTTGTAGAACATGCGGGTAGTATGATAAAATTATGACTTACCCTCGCGTGGCAGGTGACGTTGAAAATTTTCATAATGCAACAAAAATGTTATTTCATTTTATTTCAGACCAAAGGGTCGTTCGAATAAGCTACATTTGACAGCTTTCAAACTCATACTATGAATCAATTTACTATAGATTCTCTAATTAAACAATAAGAAGTGCCAATTCAACAATATTTTTCGCGAAATGAGAGCTTATAACGCATTATAAAATATTGTTTATGAAAACAGAACAGACAAGTGAAATGTGACTTTTCCATTAAATAATACTTTTAGGGTTCCGTACTCAGAATGTGAAAACGGGACTTGTTTAAATGCCGTCTGTTTGTCTGTTTGTTCATCTGTCATCAAGCTGTATCTCATAGTGTAACCCATGGTTAGTTGCAACAATAACGAAACACCTTAAAATGTAAAACACATAGAATAAAATAAATATATTAGAAAATGTGGAATTTCATAACGCTCACAGTGATATGTACAAAATAAAACATTATAAAAACCTAGTTATAATAAATACACAGAACATGCTTTAGCTGTTTTTATCGATAATGAATAAATAACAAAATGTATTTATCTTAATATGAAAAATAAAACGGTTCTCCCATACAAAGTGGCACACATTTTTAACATTTTGTAATATTCATATTTCGTTAAAAAATCTCGTAAATGTTGTTCAGCTTTGTATTTGATTAACGTGAAATGTTGTCCTATAAAATTAAAGTGCACGGAACCCTACTTGCACGAGTCCGTCTCTCATTTCGACGACTTTTCATTTGATATGATTGTTTAATTTCGTTGCAAATGAAATATTTTCCATTTTGCAGAGTGCGGTGAACGGTCACTTTTGCACTTTGTTTACTGAATACAGGTTTTATTTGCTGCAGAGATTTTTCGCTATTGAGTAAATATAAGCAGAATATGATTTATTTTTTTTCTGGAATTGTCGTATGTTTCGCAGTATACGCAGCACGCGCACCGAAGGAAGACTTATCTCGCGAAGAAAACAAAAGAAGCAAAAAGACAAAAGACGTGTCAAATTGTATGGAATTTGTCAAAACAAATGAAGAATTTTGACATACAGGTGTAGGTATAGAAAATCCAAAGAAAATCATTACAAAAGCTATGACGCGTGGTGGCATGCTGAGTTTTCGAATCAGCTCTGCAATAGTTCTTAGAGAGGAATCGCGGAGCTTAAAGTTTTTTTTCTCAAACATGCTAGGAAATATGACAATTTCTTTCAAGAAAACAATCCAGAAAGTTTGACATTGTCTGTGATTTTGTAATTTCTGAACGATTTCTTTTTTACACACCAGCAATGGATTCCAATACAACTTTTCTGGCGCGATATCGAAATCGTTCAGAAATTACAAAATAAAAAAAGAATAACTCCTAATCCACATCTTGACTTAGTAATCAGTAAAACAACTTTTTATATCAAATTACTATAAAATAAATATAAATCTTTATAATTTCCTAGCATTTTTTTGAGAAAAGCACTATGTAAGCCTCGGGGAAAATGACTTTGCCAGACTCGTATTTTTGAAGTCCTCGCCTGCGACTCGGACAAACTCTACTCGTCAGTCAAAGTCTTATTTCCCGTCCTCGTCAACAACCTACTATTGAGGCACCGCAAGGAAAAATCTTTCTTACAGGCAAGTCTAATCAGCAATGATCTCACCAAACTGAGAACGCTAAAAAAGTGACCTCTCTGTAAATCATTGTCGTTAAATTTACTCAACGACTAGTTAAACGTTTAACGTTTTTACATCAATCATTTTACGTGCCATTAAGTTTTTACACACTGCATCGTTTATGGGCAATTTTATATTTTTATGTCTCAACTAGCGGGACGGTAGCGGTTTCACACGCTGCAACTCATTTTCCTGCAGGAAAAGGCAATTTATCGGCATATTTTAAACACAAAACCTTCCTCTTGAATCATTTTATCTATTACAAACAACTGCATCAAAATCAGGCAGGCGATTAGGCAATGGTAATGATAATACGGGCTGTTTTCCGCAACTCGACGTTTACATGCGCCTATTTTGCGTGCAAAGTGGATCCCTACTTGAACCAAAAGAAGCCGTTGTTTAGGAGGAGTAAGCAAATTCTACGACAGACAGAGAAACACAAAAAGTTACTTCATTTTATTAATACAAATATATTGATAAAAATGTACTTAACTATTTGTTAGTATTCCACCTACTACGCTGTTGAAAAAAATATTTTTATACTTGATTTTTTTTTTAATTTTTTTTTAAAGAAAATATCAGTCCAGATTTTCGTAACCTCTACATAGAGTACAGTCAAAGTAGTCAAACACACTCTATCTTGCTTACTCAACAATAAAACCGCACCAGACTCTACGATTAATGAATGGTTTGTTTGATGAGCCAATTGATTAATTATTGCTATAAATAGTTGACATATTTACATTTATTCAAGATATATATTTATTACCCGACTACAGCAAAGCAAAAAGGAGGGTTATGAGTTTGACCTGTATGTATGTATGTTTTTAGTGCCTCGACACACTATGACCGAATTCGGCACAATTACGCCAGCAGTGTTATTTGCATTACATTAGACTTCAGCAGAAATTCCGTCGCCGAATTTCGATCCGAAGTAATTCGGCGTGATTTGTACGTAATATCCAATCATCGGCGCTTAAAATGTGTCATCTCCAACCGAAAACGCAGAAAACTGATGGAACGGAATTCAGCCGCCGAATTTCGGTCGTAGTGTGTTCGAGGCACTTAAAAAATCTGTGTCCCTAAGATTTTAAGGCTAAGATTGAGCCACGGTAGCCCAGTAGAGGCGTCTACAGTACAGATGCCAAAAGTAACAGGTTCTTAAAAATATATATAAAATTTCCCTAAAAACTAGCTTTTTGATTTCTTTGATTAAAAAATCTTATCTATTATGATGAACATGTTTAGTAAGAAACGCTCACATTTATTTAAATAATATTATTCACATGCTCTACATAAAACCACAGCCACACCACATCAGCTGCAATGTTTGTGGTGGTTTCTAGTGTGGACTGTACTCCACTAGACTGCAGGTTATTTTGCAAATGTGTAGTAGCGTGGTAGCCGATATGACCCAATGTAGCTACTCGAGTTCGTACCTAACTAACTTACCTATCTGGCGTTCCCTAAAATTCATCATTTCCTTATGCAAAAATACTTACTAACAAAAAAAAAAAAATAACTACAAAAATTTGCCGACGCCTTAAAATATTGTATCCTGTATAGAGTTCCGCATCTAATGGATCAAAACGGAACATTCTGTGAGACTTCTCTGTCTGTCACTAGAATGTTCCTCATAAACTGTGATAGTTGTGAAGTAAACAAACATAATGAATATCTACATACAACCGCACCCACGCCACATCAGTTGCAATGTTTGTGGTGGCTTCTACTGTGGACTGTACTCCACTCCGACGGTAGGTAATTTTGCAAATGTGTAGTAGCATAGTAGCCGATATGAACAATATTCGTAATAATATACTCACAATCAAAATTTATTATCTACGCTACCACTACCAGTAATTTAACTACATACCTGGCGTTCCTTCAAATATTTTTTTCCTTATTTAAGAATACGTACCATCAAAAAAATCAAAATAAGTAGAAAATGGCCGACTCTTTGAAATATTTTATCCATCTTAGGGTTTCGTAAACAAAGGATCAAAACGGGTCATTCTGAGACTTTTCTGTCTCTGTAATAGTAACAGCTGTGAAGAAGCCATACATAATGAATATCTAGAGGTATATAAAACCGCATTGCCACGCCACATCAGTTGCAATGTATGTGGTGGCTTCCACTGTAGAGTGTACTGCACTCCAACGGTAGGTAATTTTACAAATGTAGCTGACATGACCAAACCAAGCTAGTAAAGTTATCTACAACTACAACTGCCACAATAGTCCACTGTTGGACACGGGCGCTCCTCTTAAAATATTAGATCTAACATGCAAATCGTGACTCATCGTGGGTCGACTTTTTAATTGTCAATGCGGCAAACTAGTTTTTGAGATCGTTCAGGATGTCAATACCATACCATAACAGCCTTAACAGTCCACAACTGGACATGGACCTCCCCCTATCGGGGGGCATTGCCATACTCACCACGCTTAGCGTAGAAAACGCTTCTGCGCATTTCGTAAATTCGTCCCTAAGTTGCTTTTTACGACACTAACGGATATAAATGAATTAATGCTATTTTAAGCCTTACCTGGCAATATTTAGATGATCTCCTTAATGCGATATTTGTGTCTGTTTCTACTGCGGACTATACTCTACTCCGACGGTAGGGTAATTTCGCAAATGTAGCTGACATGACCAGCCCGAGGCCCTAATACACTCAGCATATTACCTGCACTACCAGTAAATCTATCTAGCCATCCTTCGAAGTCATGTTTCCCTCATTCAAAAATAAATATAAGAAGTATCCGAAGCCTTGAACATTTTTAACTTTTTTGGGACTCCGTAACCAAAGCGTCAAAAATATAGGCCATATTTAACAGCAGTTAAAATCATGTTCATTGTTAACATCTCTTCTAGTAAATGGTCTGTTTGAACGGCCGTACCTACTTTAGGTGTTGCTGAGACTTTGTTGTCTATCCAGGCTGACTCTGAAAAGCCATTATAGTCAGAAAGGAAATGTTCACAGATGACGTACCTATCTATTTATTTTTGTTAATGCTACAACGACAAATAAAGACTAGATTTTAAATAATATTATAGCAGCTCTCAATGCTCTTATGCATTTTTCGTGGTAGTTATGCATTGTTTACAAATACATAATGGTACGGAACCCTTCGTGCTCAAGTCCAACTTTCATTTGGCCGGTTTTTTACAAAAGTTTAATTTTGGTAGGTAAGGAAGTAAATAGGTATAATACATGAATAATAATTGTTTCAGACTGAAATTTGCAGCGAGCACATCCGGTGCAGGCTGTCTGGTATACCCGGTCTAAATCTACTATAGTACCTATTACACGACCAAGTCACCAGTTCTAATTTGCCTTACATTGCTGGTTATTATAGCACGAGCGTCATTATGTTTGCCGAGTGCTGGCTTAGAATAGCATCACTCCATCTTTCCCGTAGGTGTCGTAAGAAGCCATTAAGAAATTTGAGAGTTTATGAGTATTGTTGCAACATAATAGTCCTCTGAAAGAATCTCAAACTTTTGTCAAACGTGGTGAAAAGTGCGGGCTTTATATTTTAGTAGGAAAGCACATTGCACTCCGCACCGCTTCAGAAGTAAATTCAATAGAGGGTGTTAATTTCAATGCGTGCCATAGCTTCAGGGTAGGTTTAGTAACGATAAAAGATGGCGTAAAAATATTGAAAAAAATCCCAGCCACAATTTTTTTTTACTTGGCTCAACTTGGCTGATATTTGATTCAAATGCCAATAAAAAAATTATATCTCAGTCGAAATTCGTTTTCTCAAAGTTATTAGATAAAAGTACTTGTATGGGCAATATCTAAACAACAACAGTGGCAAAAATAGTTTGAAAAAAAAAAAAATTTTTTTACTTTTTTTTCAATATTTTTACGGCATTCTCAATCGATACTTCACCTACCCGAAGCTATGGCACATTTAAATTAATACCCTGTATAGCCAGCAATGTACGCCCAAGTGGGTCTTGCAGGGTTAATGTAATCGCTACTCTACTAATGCTATGCTGGGGCTAGGCTGTAGGCACAAAGTTCAGTGCATTAGAAAATTACTGACATTTCGCCACACATACATTTGCGACGGCATGGCATGCAAATACTAAAATGCCTTTAGAATTCAGGTTGCTAAAACGAATAATAAAGTTACCTATATTAAAATAACAATGTAGGTATTCTTTGAGATTACCTTTTTCTCTCACGTGTGACACCAAGTCGACGAAACGTCCGATAAAACGGTGCCAGTTTTTAAATTGCACTGATATTGCTGTACCGATCGTCGTTTTCTATGTCACCTATAACATTATATATTTTAACAAAAAATACTACGGTGCACTACCAAGCACGAGACCAAACCACGAAGTGACAAGAAGTATCATCTTTGTGAGTGGGGATTTGAACTTATTACCTCTGGCGTCTGGATCTGAGACCGACGACGGTGAGACTGCTAGTCCACAGAGGAATTTTGTGTAAACATTTTGCGAAACGTACATTATGCATCTTTAAGGTTATACATGTTTGTTTAAATTGTACTGAAAACCATCCACGAGTGCCACTTTTCCAATGCATATAATACAACTTCACACAGAATAATTGAATCTTAGAGCAGAATAGTTCCAAGATTCAAAGCTTTTATTCCCTGAAAATGTCTGTTAAAACACCGTTTGAACCGCACTCTGCATAAAATAGCATCGTCCTCATATAAGTTTGCATATTTTTGCGGCTCTTTGAAGCGATGTCTGCTCCCATCGTCGGGTAATTTTCTTTCTTGCTCCTTTGAAGGTGAAATTTATGTTGCTTGGCTTTCAGGTATATCTAGTTCTATAAGCAGCACATTAACCTACCAATTTAGAGATCAACTAGTACTGGGTTTTCGTACGGTTAGTAGGTAAAACCAGTATAAACTGATCCCTTAAAAAGGTAGGTCCCTTATCATCCCTTTATCAACTTCCTTATAATGTTTTTCATACAAAGTTCATCCGTTAAGCGGGTAGGTTGATATGCTGGTGATAGTTCATGTATTATGTATGTATTTGATACCATACTCTTTACTTGCAGGCGATGTTTTCTAAAATCTATTGTCAGCTTATACTGTTTTAGGTGCTAAAATATGGCGTTGAGATTTAACAAAAATGTTATCAAGCAAACACTAACATTCTCACGTTAACCTTGTTCTTAGTACTAAGGCTAAACGTCAGACTAGTGGCGCCCCCAAACAGGAAAAAAATCCCTGGCTGAACACGCTGGTCATCTGGAGCCCAATTTATGAATTGCCGACAATAACTAACCACAAAGAAAATGAATATAATAAAAAGTCTAAAAATTGGTACCCATGAGTTATGTAAAAATTGCTAAAAGTAGCCACTTTAAGCAATTTCGGCTTATATAACTAAAGTGCACATTTTTCACAAGGTTTTACTGATTCTAAAAATTCTTTGTTGTTAGTTATTGTCGGTAATTCATAATGTGGTTTCTCAATCACTTGCGTATTCAGTCAGTGAATTTTTTTCACTGTGGCGCTAGTGTCGCTAACGTTGAGCCTAATTAAGGGGCAAGCTCCACAGAATAGACTCGAGACGCGACGCGTAACATGACATTTGTCAAACAAGCGATCGTTAGTAATTATCGATGGGACGCGAGTCTGTTGAGTGTAGCTTTGTTCCTTCTGTTTCATACATTTTATATGGAAACGGTTTCAAGCGTCGCGATGTAGCACGTCTCACGTGTCCGAAGATCACTTGTTTAACAGATGCGATGTTACGTCTTACGTTTCACGTTTATTCTGTGGAGTTTGCGCCACAATCTTTAATTAAGTAGGTATGTATTGACAACGTCAAACCCTTCCTTCATGCAGTATCTAAACTCAAACACCATTAACCTGATGATGATTAAAGTTCCACCTGTATCAATCACTGACCTTCCACCTTACAGTAATTGCTATATAGAACTTATGGGTGATCTAGATAAGGCGGTGGGTAAATATGGGCTTAAGGCACTCCCTTAGGCTAGGTGCTGCCCTTTATCTTAACCGGATGATGATCAAAGTTCCACCTGTATCAATCACTGACCTTCCACCTTACAGTAATTGCTATACAGAACTTATGGGTGATCTAGGTAAGGCGATGGGTAAATGTAGGCTTAAGACACTCCGTTGGGCTAAGTACTGCCTTCAAAGCGTATGACAATCCTTGCTCGGATCGGAAAGCTAACTCGAGGAAAACGCAATTTAGCTACTGAAAATTAACAATCCGCCCAAGGAATGTAACCGCTATTTTTTTTTATAGTAATTGTTTGCCCGAAATTACACTTTATTCCGTTTTTTTTTTAAATCTAACCTTTCATTTGAAACAATTTATTCTATTTAGATTAACCACACTAAAATCACAGTTAGCGGCGCGCGACCATAAGCGACTTCTTTACCTTACTAGAGAAAGGTACAAGAAGGCTTATTTCATACTATGTACTGATGATAATCCACAAACTCATCAAACACCATATTTTAACGTGATGATGATTAAAGTTTCACCTGTATCACTCACTGACCTTCCACCTTACAGCGATTGCTATACAGAACTTGTGGGTGATCTAGATAAGGCGGTGGGTAAACATGGGCTTAAGACACTCCCTTAGGCTAGGTGCTGCCCTTTATCTTAACCGGATGATGATCAGAGTTCCACCTGCATCAATCACTGACCTTCCACATTACAGTAATTGCCATACAGAACTTGTGGGTGATCTAGATAAGGCGGTGGGTAAACATGGGCTTATGACAATCCCTTAGGCTAGGTGCTGGCCCTGAAGGAAGAAAAATATATAGCGAGATGAAAACGTAATAATTTTTATGCAAACGTAATTCCTTGTTTTTCGTCCGTAAAATGCAGGCAGAACTGTTATTATTTTTTATTACATTTGTGGGTGCCCTAGATCAGGCAATGAGTAAATATATGGGATAAAAACAACCCTTTAGGCTTGCTGTCGTCCTTAATCAATCACTAACCTTCCACATTAGCGCAAAAATAACGCTCTAACGGACGTTCCGTATGTGTCTTGCCTTACTTCAATGTAATCTAGCGGATTTTCGATAAATTACATTTTAATCAAGTTATGAATTTCAATGTGATGAGGGCAGCACCTAGCTTACGGGGATGTCTTGATGAACAGGCGAATTAAGGTCAGTTTGCTTTCTCAAATTAGGAAAGTTTCATGCCGTAGATCAGCAAACCTTGCTAATCATTATGGGCTTAGATTAGACTTAATTAAATTGGTTATATAGGGTGAAATTTTACTAGTGACCGATAGCGAAAACTCAGAACCGGCTGGTGATAAGGAACAACTTTCCCCAAGGAACATAGGTCGAAATACGAAAAAAAAAATTTGGACCTCCCATACAAAATTGCCGATCAGCTGATTTGAGTTACTATGGGAGGTCAAAAATTTTTTTTCGTGTTTCGACCTATGTTCCTTGGGGAAAGTTGTTCCTTATCACTAGCCGGTTCTGAGTTTTCGCTATCGGTCACTAGTAAAATTTCACCCTATAGTTAATTTATGATGGTACCATGTGGTGCCGGCTTAAAATAGCATAACTCCATTATATTTTCCGTGGTTGTCGTAAAAAACGACTATGGGATTTGAGAGCTGGTGCGCATTGCAATTTTAGGCGACAGGCTGACAACTTTTCACTGTGGTAATACACAATCTTATTTTATTTTATTATTCTTAGGGAGACTAACAGCAAAATATATAAACGTGTTAAAAAATTTGAATAAACATAATTTTGCTAATAATAAGTCTCCGCCTTTATAGTCTTCCGTATGACTCAAACTTTTATCAGACGTGGTGGGAATGACTGTTACTTTACAGCCATTTATGCTCTGCCTACCCTGCAAGGGATATAGGTTTGATATATGTTTGTTTGTATGTTTATCAATCGCATTTATTCATAGTTTTCAGCTTCAATCTTACTAGATTTATGAGACGTGGGATTTACAACGGCGTGGAGAAAGTGCCGGTATTTTTACGGCCGTTAACACTCTGCCTACCCCGCAAAGGATAAAGGCCTGTTAGGTGCATATATGTTTGTATTTATGACAACAGAATGTAAATTGAGTGACATTCAAAAGTAGTTTTACAAAAGAGGCCTGTATTTTTCCTACTACTGCCAATCTCTACCACAAAGCTACAAACACTTACAAACTTGGGCGACATCTTGAACCAATAAAGCCTATACACACACATTACGCCCTCGATGTGTAACAAGGCCCTCTACGAACGAGCCCACCTCAGTCTAATTAGGCCCACCACCAGCCCTTAATTAAAGCTCTAAGCGTCATATACCATTATTGCAGCGCCTACCCTACGCTCATGTGTCACTTCTTGCTATTAAAAAACTGTCACTGTCGCTCAATTTCGAATCCATTGACGCATCTTCAAAGAAAAATTCTACAAGGTTTCAAACAAAACCAGCAATGTACCTCGCCGAAGCGATACGACACGACAAGTGACGAGTTTTATAGTACAGGGTTACAACAGGGTAAACGTGGTAGTAAAAGGCCCGGCGGCGTCAAAAGGCGCATAAATTTATTAAGCCTGCGATTGCTGTGGAGATGGAGACGAATGGCGGTGACTGGCTCGGTGGTTCGTTTGCCGGGAGGCTGTGGTCGAAATTGCGGGCAATGAAACTAATTGGAGCTAGTACCCTGTTGACTTACTAATAGTCTAGTATGCTGGCGTTATTTGAGGGCATAGCTTACAAAATTCTAAAGTCGCTTATTTTGCGTACGATTTCGTTAGGCCCTATTTCCGCACATGAGACGTCGTGAGCGGATTGGGGTCGGGTTGCATAAAATTTTTAGGCATATTTTTATTAGGCATACGATCACCAGTCATAATTAATTCAAGTCATAACTTCAATACGCTTAACCATTTTGGCATAAATTACAGAGTCATAACGTCAATAATCATAAAGATAAATTGGCATATTATTCGTTGCCATAATTTTAAAAACGCATAATTATTATACCGCATAATATTTAAAACCATTCTACGAAAAACAGGCATACCCTGCAGCGTGCAGGCAAGCATACATGTCAAGCATACATGTCAACCTAACACAACCTAACCTTCCGAAAATGGGTAATAGTTTTTTACTGTGGGGGGCTACGCGCTCTCTTCCTCGTCGTGCATTCAAGCAAGCGAGCGGCATGCATGCAAGCAATAAAGCAGCAAGCAACAAACACAAGCGAGCAGGCATGCATAAATGTCTACCTAACCCGCAGGCATGACGGAAGCAAGGCAGCTCGCTACGCTCGCTGTGCTCGCTTTCATTATAGCCTGCTGAACCTAACTTAACCGATTCGGGGTGCCCCGAACTCTCGTGCTCGCTTCGCTCGCACCCACCCCTGTTTTCGTACGCGTTACGCGTCTAATTTACAGAAAGAGTAAGTGAACATTATTCATAAAATCTGTTTGAATCTGATGTCTTCCATAAAAATATTATTCTCATTGATCAATATGACAGATAACAATTATGCGACTCAAAATTAGTCTAAACAAAAATAGGACAAGCGACTAGTATGACTATTAATGCGTATGACATAAAAAAATTATGCCGAACATATAGTATGACAAAGAAATTTATGCAAATCGTGTTATGCCAAACTATATTAGGAACTTCAACAATATGCATAACGACAGTATCCCGACGTGAGCCGTGAGACGTGAGATCTGAGACATCGCGACTAGGGCATGTAAAATCGGAAGGTCTTCAAAACCGGTTTTGATTTCCGATGTTGGAGGCCAAAACCGGAATTCCGGTTTTGAAACTCGGAATCGGATTTTTTTATAAAAAAGTTTTGTTCCAGTTTTCTAATTCGCTTAATCTGAGTTCTACGCATATATTTTTTTTTGTAATAGTTTTATTATTGGTTACATAATTACATTAGTCCTTAAATTCACTTACATTAAGTACTATAGCTACATAGCATAAACAAATAAAATATACTAATCACAAATATAATAATTACCATAACAATCTTTTGAGAATACAATCACATAAGTATACTTTTTACTCAATCACATAAAAGTATACTTTTTAGTCGATCATATAAGACAGTATACTTTTTAGTCAATCACATAAGTATACTTTTTAGTCAACATAGTAAATCACCTCTCTTCCCATGGGGGTCGTAAGAGGCAACCGAGGGATAAACCCGACCCAAACAGCCAGGGCCAACCGTATGGTGGCGGTTAATCTACCACAAAAGTATTCCCAATGAGGGTTGACGTCTGGTAGGCGGCCGGTCGTAAAATTAAGCTAAATCCTTTGCAACACGATTTTGGGTTAAACGAAACGTGTTGCGCCGATCTCAAGTGAATCATGTGGTAACTATTGTTAAAGGGCAGAGCCAATGACGTAGCTATCTAGGTCCAAACCCGTAACGGGGTTAAGTGGTGTCACCGCATAGATTTTTTTAAGATTTCATTTTCAGAGATATTGCAGAAAAGCGTTACGTCCGATTCAGTTTTTCACTCTTACTGCGGCAACTAAAAAAATCTACGCCGACTCAAGTTACTAAGTTCTAATAATGTAGGTAATATTTCCAAAAATATTACTTAGGTAGGTATCTATACCAACAACACCTATTATTTTTGCTTTTGTGTTTTAGGCGGTGTTTTTTTTTTTTAAAAAGCTTATTTTATAATTATAGTGGCTACTTTCAAGTTAATTAACTTTCGAAATAACGAACTTCACGACCTACCTTTCTGTACCTAAACAGTTTCAAGCGCACAAAGAAACATGACCTATATAAGTAATCTCTTTTTTTTTGGTGGACTTTTGAAGATGTTTGGCAGGCAGACGTCATTCGTGCAGGTAAACACAAAAATATGAAGAGTTTATTCAATTCTTAAGATCCTTTTATCAGATCCTGACTTGACGACTATAGTACCACCAGGACAGTGCACCCTTTCAAACAAAAAAAAATTTCTCCAAATTGTTCCGAGCGTCTCTAAGTAAATCGGTGATTCGTTGGTTTTCGTCGGTTAGAAAACACCGCAAGCATAGCGAGCGAAATTAAAAGTTAAAATAAGCCACAGCTATATTTTAATGATTGCACGTCATTATGCGCGTACTTCGCGGTTGCGAAGCATGGGACCGAATGAGATACAGCAATTGTTTGCGTTGCGTAGGGCACGTCCCACCGATAGTTTGCTCAGAAAGAAAGAAGCGCGATTAAAATAGAAAAGCGCAAAACTTTAAGGAGGATGATTAAAAATTATTAACATCATAATAATATCATAAATCCTATAGATAATTATTATCATAAATCCAGTGATAACAAACATTCAATCTCGTTTTAAAGCACTCGCGATTACTTTCACACATAATAATTACTTTAACGGGTCTTATCGCGAATGTTTTTTAGGTAAATAAGCAGTCTGCTCGCGACCACGACTGGTGCAACCCAGTCGAAACGTCGAGTGTCCAGGTAAATCGCTTATTTACCTAAAAAACTATCGCGATAAGACCCGTTAAAGTAATTATTATGTATTCAATCTCGTGTTTTATCGTCGGATTCATCCCCAAATAACACATGTGTTGTGTACCGCGACTGGTAGTTAAGTGTAGGTATAATTTTCAAAGATTTTCCTTAAAGTCGCTTTTGCATTGAAAAATCGGGACGACAATGCGAATTCGGCAGCACCTGGGATGACAAGAGCAGCCCTATTTAGGGAAGCACTGCTCTCCTCGCTCAGTCGAGGGGGGGGCTAGAAAAGGTGCCCTAAACAAATGCTCGTCCCTTCCTGGAAGGTGGTAGTAACCACGGCTGCCATCGCATCACTTAACACGTGGTCGACGCAACAAAAATAAAATAAATAACACACCATCTATAATGACATTTGGCGCATGGAACGTGAGAACGCTCATTGATAGAGATGGCAACGCCTGTCCTGAACGTAAAACCGCTATAGTAGCTCGGGAACTTCATCGCTATAACGTGGATGTGGCTGCACTCAGCGAAACACATCTTGCCGATGAAGGAGAACTAGTGGAAGATAGAGGGGGATACACTTTCTTCTGGAAAGGTACATCCGTATCTGAACCTCGACGTTCAGGGGTAGGATTTGCCATCAAAAATCATTTAGTAAAGCAACTTGAAGAATGTCCTGTTCACATCTCGGACCGCGTTACCACACTGCGCCTTCACTTGGACAAAGACAACTACCTTAATGTTATCAGTGTCTATGCTCCAACGCTAGATAAGTCTGATGACATTAAGGACAAATTCTATGAGGAACTATCTCAATGCCTTGACAGCATAAACGCCAGAGAGCAGATACTATTGCTGGGCGATTTCAATGCTAGAGTTGGTCGGGACTATGAGGCTTGGCCTGGAGTTCTGGGGCGACACGGAGTCGGCAACATGAACAGCAATGGTCAGTTGCTACTCAGTCTCTGTGCTCAATACGATCTAGCGATATCGAACACTATGTTCAGACTTGCCGCTAAGCACAAGACGACGTGGATGCACCCGCGATCCAAACACTGGCATTTGATCGATTATGCTATTATGCGGCAAAGAGACATCAGTCAAGTCCAAGTCACCCGCGTCATGCGCGATGCTCACTGCTGGACTGACCACCGACTTATTGTCACAAAACTGCGACTCCGCCTTCGTCGACCTCGTAGATCCATGATAAAAAAGCCTGCGTCTTTGAACGTGGATAGGCTGCAAGATCGCGAGATGAGAGAAAAGTATGCTGAAACCTTAACCGAAAATCTGTTGCCAACAAATGAGACAGTTGATGTCAATGCTGCTTGGCGAAATTTGTCATGTCATCTCATAGAAGCCGCTACCGCTACTTTAGGTACAAAAGACCGGCGTAGTGAAGATTGGTTCGATGACAATGACGAAGTTCTCAAGGCAGCATTCGACAAACATCGAGAGCTCCTGCGACAGCATCATCGGAGAGGTGGAAGTGTAGCGGCAGTCAAAGAAAGTGACCAAGAATTACGTAGGCTGTCTCGGCAAATAAAAGACAAGTGGTGGCAGGAAAAAGCTTGTCAGATGCAGTGGCTTGCCGATACAAACCAGCTTGGGAGTTCTACTGCGAGGTGCGTAAACTGACAGGTACGCCCCATAGAGCAAAAGTGCCTTTGAGGTCTCTGGATGGCTCGCAACTCTTGACCAGCAAAGAGGATGTGCTCAAACGGTGGGCTGAACATTTTAACGATCTGCTTAACGTAGATCGATCAGCTAACCTGCATCACATCAGTTTATTACCTCAACTCCCCCTAGCCACCGAGCTGGACGAGCCCCTGTCGTGTGATGAGGTTGTTACTGCCATCAGACAGCAGCATAATAAACGGGCGGTTGGCATTGACCTTATACCAGGCGAAATACTTAAATATGGCGGTGCGGAGCTGCACTCGATGGTATGGAAACTTTTGTTCGAATGTGGGAGGAGGAGCGAGTCCCGGACGATTTTAAAGTGTCTCGCATTAGTGCCCTCTACAAGAACAAAGGTGACCGTTCTGACTGCAACTCGTACCGCGGTATTTCGTTATTATCGGTCCCCGGAAAGGCCTTTGCAAGAGTCCTATTAAACCGCTTGAAGGACTTATCAGAAAAGATTCTGCCCGAAACCCAGTTTGGCTTCCGACCTGACCGAGGCACATGTGAAGCTATTTTCTCGGTACGTCAACTGCAGGAAAAAAAGCAGAGAACAAGGTCGTCAGTTGTACCTCTGCTTTGTTGACCTGGAGAAAGCGTTCGACAGTGTGCCTCGTGAGGCTCTCTGGATGGTGCTAGGAAAACTGGGGTGCACGGAGAAGTTTGTGCGCCTCCTGAGACTCCTGCATGACAATATGCAGTGCTGCGTCTCTGTAGACGGTGAACAGTCTGATTTTTTCCCCGTCACCTGTGGGGTGAAACAAGGGTGCGTTCTAGCGCCCACACTGTTCGCCTTATACTTTGCGGTAGTAGTCAAGGAGGTCCTAAATACTGTCTCCGAAGGAGTCCGCATCCGCTTCCGCACTGATGGCAGTCTTTTCAATTTGGCTAGACTTAAGGCGCGCACCAAAGTCTCGCATGCACTTATTACTGAAATTATGTATGCCGATGACTTGTGCTTTCTTGCAGAATCCCCAGAAGGCCTACAACAACTGATGACCGTTTTTCACCAAGCATGCTGCAAATTCGGCCTAAAGATTAGTGTCAAAAAGACGGAAGTGATGTCCCTGGATACACAAGGTCGTGAGACACTGACAATTAAGCTTGGTGAAGATATGTTGAAACAGGTTGACAAGTTCCGATATCTGGGGAACACTATTACAGCTAAGTGTGACCTTGATGCTGAGATCAATAGCAGAATCAGTGCTGCAGCTGCAGCATTTGGGAAGCTGCGTTCCAAGGTTTTCTGCTCGCACGACCTTAAACTAGCCACAAAAATATCTGTATATATGGCGATTGTACTGCCAAACCTTCTGTACTCTTCCGAGACCTGGTGTGTGTATCGTCACCACATACGCACTTTGGATCGATTCCACCTCAAATGCCTTCGCACCATCATGAAGATCAGATGGTCCGACCGAGTGCGAAACACCGAAGTTCTAAGACGAGCCAATGTTGGTGGCATTGAAGTCGACAGCTTCGGTGGTGCGGTCACGTATCCCGGATGGCGGATGAGCGAGTGGCGAAGCGCATCTTCTATTCTGAGCTAGAGGAGGGCAAGCGAAAGCATGGCGGTCAACTCCTCCGATTTAAAGATGTTCAGAAGAGACACATGAAAAGATGCAATATCGAACCCTCTCAATTTGAGGTTTTGGCAGCGCAACGGCCAGAATGGCGCGGTCTTGTAAAGAGGCGAATCCGCGACTTCGAGGAGCAGCGTAAAGCAGACCTTGACGCTAAACGCGATGAACTGAAGGCCCGTCCTCCCGCCGCCATTAACTACAATTATATCAATGGCAAACTCACGTGCCCACACTGTGCACGGGAGTTTACTGCCAAAATAGGCTACAATAGCCACATACGAGCGCATCAGCGCCGACTTGATTAGGAGTAGAAGTGGTCGCCATGGCCGAAACCGGCCGGAAAGATCATCATCATCAAATTAATAAAACTACTGTTTTTTCTAAAACCGGTTTTAGCGATGATTTTTCGCTGAAAACCGGAGTTGAAACATCGGAAAAATCGGTCCGATGTTCCGGTTTTACGATATTCCGGAATTCCGGTTTCCATCCCCTAATCGCGACGCTTGAAAACGGTTGCATTTGCATAGAAAACGTATGAAACTGAAAAGACACCATCTACTGTAGATCACTTGTCTGACAGATGTCATCTTACGTTTTGAGACTCTCGTTTCATTTGTAAAGACAGCGCCTTCTGTGTGGTGAGTCAGTAAAGAACACATCTTGTGTTTTTTTACGCTCGTGTATATATTTTTCGTAAATTAAGCTATGTATTTATTCACACCTTGCAAAATCCTACTAATATTATAAAGGCGGATGTTTGTGTGTGTGTTTGTTACGACATCACGCAAAAACGGCTGATTAGATTGGCATGAAACTTTGCAGAAATATAATAGGGCATCTGGAATAACACATAGGATACTTTTTACCACGGAAAAATGTCTCATTCCCACGGGATCACGCGTTTTCCAATATTTTTGAAATAGGTGGCGTGACTGAGCCGATTCGCGTTTTAAACGTTTTCGCCGAAAACTAACAGCGACATCTCTCGGCGAATAATGCTTTCTTCCCGCGGAATAGTAGGTTGCAGCGGGTGAAACTGCTGACGGGCAGCTAGTAATAAATAGTCTAGAACCTATGAGATAAATATAAACGGCTCAGGTTAGCCGGTAGAAAATGCCGCGTAGCATTGGGCCCATCTTTTGTACTATGTGCAATTGAAATAAAACAATATTTTTGAAACAAGAAAAGTTAGCAATACTGGGCTACTAGTTTCCTACAGGTACACACACAATGTTCCCTTCTCAGAAATTCTCAGTGTTTCCACCAAGTTTCCACGCAAGCGACCCTATTCAGAATTTTGGACGTTTCCGTACACAAACCACTATTTTTGACCTATTGTGTTTAGTTTCGAAGAATGCTTTTTCCAGTTAAATGAACTACTGTAGACCTCGTCGATCTTCGGATGAATGGTCTGAAAATAGATCAAGCTCTGACATAACTGAGT
Source organism: Phthorimaea operculella (assembly GCA_024500475.1). NCBI lineage: Eukaryota > Metazoa > Arthropoda > Insecta > Lepidoptera > Gelechiidae > Phthorimaea > Phthorimaea operculella. Next base: position 334,790 of record JANFCV010000164.1, read on the forward strand.
TGTTATTTTCAAGCACAAAGTTGTTCAAGACAAAACAATCTGTAGATCTTACTAATTATTTTATAGCAGTAGATAAATAGTGTATGTTAGATAGACGATTTTTTTACTGTCTACTATCAAATTTTAGCTAGAGAACAGAACGAGCTTTAAGACATTATGTTATGGGTTAAGATTGTTATCTCAGAAAAAAGTAAATTAAGTAATTGCAATATCTTTGTAACGCCCGAAGTACAAAATAGTACATCGTATTGTACAAAATAGTTAGCGTTATAATATAACTTGGGCGGCACGAGGATATTACTTCAAGCAATATACTATGATATCATTTATCTACAGTCAAATATCTGCAGCCAGAAACGAAATGCGTCTTTGTCATGTCTCTGAAATAAATTATCTTGAACCCCAACTTTATCAGACTCTATCTGAGTCTTCCTTTCTCTATAAACTTAAACTAGGACAGTGACTAAGTAAGCAAACAATGTATTTTATCCAGGAAAACAACGTTTAAATGCTCATTGCATTTCCAATACACGTCGCCGGCGATAGAAGCTGCAACTACCCATCGATAGTGGAACAATAGCTTCCGAACACAATTACACCGCGCGGAATGCACCGCGCTATCGGCCCATAGTGGCACCTTCCCTTCAGCTGTGTATGCAATCCTGGTACTTGTCGACGTAGCTTGTAGGAGAATAGGTATTACAATGATTTCAATATTTATCAGCGCTATCCAAGCGTTATCTATCATAGAGCGTGTTGGATACCTTCAGATATGTATGCGATCCTGGTACTTGTGGACGTAGCTTTCACTTATCTGCAGCCTGCGCTATCTTCGCTATCGGCCCATAGAGCACCGCGGACAACTTCAGATATGTATGAGATCCTAGTCGATCCTAGTACTTGAGGGTGTAGCTTAAATGTTAGCAAATATTACTAAATTTTCCGCACTTTATCGGCCCAAAAATTATCCGTGCTATCTTCGTTATTAGCTCATAGAGCGCCTCAGACACCTTCGGCTTTGTATGATGTCCTGGCTAGAACCTACGACTTTAATTTTTAGGAAGCGAACTATCTCGATGTTTCTGTGAAGACATTTCAGTATCTGACCTCAAAACAGTGATTGTTTGCTGTCTAAATATTAAAGTCGAAGGTTCTTTACCAGGACACCATATTAAGCCGAAGGTGCTCTAATACAGTGATAGTTTGCTACCTAAATATTATTACATTCGAAGAACATCATACAAAGCCCAAACGCTCTTATACAGTGATAGTTCGCTACCTAAATATCACATTCGTAGAACATCATACAAAGCCGAAACGATCTTATACAGTTATTAGTTTGCTGCCTAAATATCACATTCGTAGGACATCATACAAAGCCGAAACGCTCTCATACAGTGATAGTTCACTGCTTAAATATCACATTCGTAGAACATCATACAAAGCCGAAACGCTCTCATACAGTGATAGTTCGCTGCCTAAATATCACATTCGTAGAACATCATACAAAGCCGAAACGCTCTTATACAGTAATAGTTCGCTGCCTAAATATCACATTCGTAGGATATCATACAAAGCCAAAACGCTCTTATACAGCGATAGTTCGCTGCCTAAATATCACATTCGTAGGACATCATACAAAGCCGAAACACTCTCATACAGGACATCATACAAAGCTCAAGGTGTCCGAATATTCACTTTCTATATTTTGTGTCAGCCCGCCTGCCTGGCGTGGCGAGCCGTGTTTGTTATGTAAATAGATCCAGTCCGGCCCAGCCAATTTGTTCGGTGAACCTGCAGCCGCCCCTGCATAAATTGTATCATGTATTTGCAGTGGAATTTGCCGGGACACCGGACTTCAGACTATGAAAATATTTGCCGAAGTTTTTAATACAAGCCAGAGAATTTCAAACTATAAACTTTTTAAACCGCAATAATAAACCTGATTAAATTTGCGGGAACTTCTCGAGCTCCTAAGCAAGCTCTTGGCTGTACAAGAGAAAAGCATTTATTTTTTTCAAAGCAGCGGGGTCCATTCCAAAATTGAATTTTCTGTCGCGAGTGAGTTGACTCGGGCGACGCGACCGCGGATCGCGGGGCAAAATGTTTGCCTTGCACTTCGTACGGTACACTGCAAGACAAGTTACCACTCACTCACTGCTTTAAAGAAAATAGAAATAAAAGCTAAAGAAAGCGAAGCATAAATATTGTATTGTATACTATAGTCTTGTTTTACATTATCATTCGAAAGAAAGGATCATTCAAGCTATTTGCTTAAACTCTACTTATATTACAGGTCCAAGTATATTATATAGAGCATTGCTGCGACGAAGAGCGGGCTAACCTCTAATCGTCGTAGAGTGAAACTACTACTTAGTTCCTTGTTGAGAACTTAGTGACAGTGTCGCTACGGTTAGACCACATTATAAACTACAATCTAAATTAGATAAGTAAAGCAGTTCAGATCATAAGGCTTACCGCTGCGATGGAGAGCGGGCTAACCTCTAATCACCGTAGAATGAAACTACTACTTAGTTCCTTGTCGAGAACTTAGTGACAGTGTCGCTACGATTAGACCACGTTATAAACTACAATCTTCTTTACATAAGTAAAGCAGTCCAAGTATATTATAAAGAACTTTAGGCTTACCTCTGCGACGAAGAGCGGGCTAACGTCTAATCGTCGTCGAGTGAAACTACTATTTAGTTCCTTGTTGAGAACTTAACGCCACACTGTCACTACGGTTAGACCACATTATAAACTACAATCTTCATGTATTCTGAACTGACCTTACCTAAGTAAAGTAGTTCAAGTATATTATAAAGAGCATTATGCCTTACCGCTGCGACGGAGAGCGCGCTAACCTCTAATCGTAGTAGAGTGAAACTACTACTTAGTTCCTTGTAGAGAACTTAGCGACACTGTCACAACGGTAAGACCACGTTAAATAAAGTTTGGATGCGATAACATAATTTTAGTTATACATAAAGTACTTTGGACTTTATGTCTCATTCTTAAATTGAGTCTATCGTAATTATGCTGATACATTCTGCTTTTTTAAAGTTTTGGTAGCGTAATGGCTTATTAGTTATTAAAATTATACATTGACGGTTTTGTTGTACAGAAATGCTTCAACTAATTACAACTTTAGAAGCTGTAGAACTAATTTCGAAACGATAATCTACGGGGCTTACTGAAGTTATCCACTTCTCAACTTTTGTCTCCAACTACGCTTTGTGTGAGCCTAGTTGACATAAGCCTTCTATTCAACTACAGCCATTGTCTCGTGGACATCATTAAGTATTACGCTAAACGCCCACCTGCGCTCAAAAGGTTAACAATTGTCTCAGAAGGTCGGCGAAGACAATAATGGAGTCCTATTACAATGAGTAAACTATGCGTGACATACAGTTGGCAAAAAACTGTACCGGGAGTAACGAAAGGGTATAACAAGCCGAAAGGAGGTCAAGGTACTCATGAAACTGAACAACTTTCCCCATGGAACATGCGACGAAATATGAAAAAAAATGGACCTCCCATACAAAATCGCCAATCAGGTAATTGATTTACTATGGGAGTTCCAATTTTGTTTTCTTCATATTTTGACCCATGTTCCATGGGGAAAGTTGTTCAGTTTCATGAGAACCTTCACCTCTTTTCGGCTTGTAATACCCTTTCTGTTACTCCCGGTATGAATCCAAGTGTGAAATGTTATTTTTTGTGTGACACAAAATAACATTTTAACCTAGGTGGAAGTTATTATATTGCTATCGTGGTTGTTTATCCGAAGTCCCAAGTCAATGTGGTGTCCGAAGCACGGATCTTTTTGCCGGACAAGACCGAATTTTGACCGCTAAACTTATAAATAAAGGAATCTAGAAATGAAATATCGCAACTCAATTTTCACGCGTGAAAAACACGAATACCTTGGCATTATTCATAGGTGTAGGCTATGAATAATGCATTTTGATAGACTACAGATAGACACACCGTCGCTGCGCCACAAAATTGGCATCGGACATGCCAACACAAAGGTTTACAATAGCCATCATCCAGGTCGCATGCCAAATCAAATCCCGATTGTTATGCGCCCGGAATCAAATGTGCCGGGGGAGGACGAGGATGGGTGACGGTAAAACGTTGAAATAAAATGGCGAACGGACGTGAACCGGACGAGGCACGTCCGGGACACGTGCGGCGTTATGGTCGTGCTGACAACACGCATTTTAGAATAAACGAGATGAGAGATTTTTAGGTGGGTTCAATTCGCTTTTTAATTTGTCTCTCAGCACTTACGAAGCCGATAAGAGTTGATGATGAGTAAGTTTATCTGGATAACAAGAAAACACTGAGATAAACGAATATTATTAAATGCTTGCATAACTTCGCAGGCAACTTTTGTGCCGCGGCACGGTAGCCCATATGGTAAAGGCGCAGCTAGTACAGCAAAAAGTCGCCGGTTCATACCGATTTAAAATGCAAGTTTCATAAATTAAAGAAAACAACACAGACGATGACAATAACAGATAACGCTTAGCTTCGATTGGTAGAAAAGCTAATCTACCTCTTGCAATAGCGAAAGTCCGAAGGCAAACATGCGATGCCACTGATACCGCCATACTACCTATTCTTTGCCAAAGCATTTTCTAATATTGTCGAACACGACAGATAGCAGAATAGTTTCAAAACCACTATCTTACTTCCTAACCTTCCTGCTTAGCAAGTTGAAAGTTTAATAAAGAGCTCAGGAGCACACGTATGCATTTAAATGTTCCGCACTAGAGCAAATACGGACCGCAATCAGGATGTGGCCTGGGGCGGGTCGCACCGGGTGTTTCAATGGTTTTGCATGCAATGGGAGACTTGCCTTCTTTTTTAGTACTTGCTATAAAAATGGGTACCCTCAGACAGAACTATAAAGAGGTACTAGGTCCTTTGCTTTGTAGGACAACCATTGTGACTGACAATGCGGAAGGAATGGCGCATTCGCTACGATCAACATAATAATTGGTAAAATAATCTCCTAATATTCAAAGCATAATTATTGGAATAGGCACCTTAGGAGTATTCTTCTAAAATAACTGTGAGAAATACTAATCCCCGGTGAAACTTTATATGCTATTAGTACCTGACTAGTATTTAAATGCTCCGGAGTGGAGCAAATACGGACCGCAATCAGGATGTGGCCTGAGGCGGGTCGCACCGGGTGTTTCAATGGTTTTACCTTTGCATGTTGTGTGCGAGAATAGCTTTTTTTTCTGGTGTGACTATGCTCTGTTCAGTACAACTAGCTAGTAGAGCGCCATCTCAAAGGCATCTCAGTCTCAGCACGTGAGCAAAAGGGACAACTGACAACTATCACAGCTTTACGCACGTAAGTGAAAGGGACAATTGACATTTTGGTATAGGTACAGGACAGGTTTTTAATCGTAAACAGAGTACCTATAAGTACCCACAGATATAACAAGTAAATTAGTTCTTTGCTATATAGGGCGACAACCTTAATCACTAAGTTACTTGTTTATTTCGAATTCCCCAAACTAAAAACGCACGTTGACGCATAAGAAACGCAACGATAAAAATACGCAGCTCGTCATATGTGGGAGCCACTCTATTGATACCATTTTTAGTACCTGACTAGCATTTAAAAGTTCTGGACTGGAGCAAATACGAACAGCAATCAGGCTCTGGCCTGGGGCGGGTCGCACCGGGTGTTTCAATGGTTTTGCATGCAATGGGAGACTTGTCTTCTTTTTTAGTACTTGCTATAAAAATGGGTACCCTCAGACAGAACTATAAAGAGGTACTAGGTCCTTTGCTTTATTTATAAGACATCAAACATTGTGACTGACTATGCGGAAAGAATAGCGCATTCGCTACGACCAACATAATTAAATGGTGGTCAAATAAATCTCCTAATGCAAAAAACATAATTATTAGAAAAGATACGGGTATTCTTCTAAAATAACTGTGAGAATCCCGATGTAACAGTGACTTTATATGCTGTTAGTACCTGACTAGTATTTAAATGTTCCGGACTCAGGATGACCGCAATCAGGATGTGGCCTGAGGCGGGTCGCATCGGGTGTTTCAATGGTTTTACCTTTGCATGACTGTTATAAAGAAAAAACTGGGTACCTTCATTTACGTGCTAACTGAAAACTACAACCATTGTAGTGAGTCTATTCGAGTAAATAGCGTAACCGCTATAACCTCAATTGGTATATAGGAAGAAATTCAGGCGTTACGTATGCATTTAAATGTTCCGGAGTGGAGCAAATACGGACCGCAATCAGGATGTGGCCTGAGGCGGGTCGCACCGAGTGTTTCAATGGTTTTACCTTTGCATGACTGTTATAAAGAAAAAACTAGGTATCTACCGACCTGACCTACGTACATTTACGTGCTTACTAAAGACGACAGCCATTGCAATGTGTCAATACGGCTAAATAGCGTATTCGCTATAATCTCTATTATTATTATATAGGAAGAAATTCAAGCATTAGGTATGCATCTAAATGTTCCGGAGTGGAGCAAATACGGACCGCAATCAGGATGTGGCCTGAGGCGGGTCGCACCGGGTGTTTCAATGGTTTTACTGGAGAATCGCCTTTTTTGAATACCTGCTGTAAAAAGTGGGTACCCTCAGACAGAACTATAAAGAGGTACTAGTTCATTTGCCTTGTAAGTTTGTCCAAGCTTGTAAGACAACAACGATTGTGACTGACTATGCGGAAAGAATAGCGCATTCGCTACGACCAATGCGCAAAACATAATTATTGGAAAAGATACGGGTATTCTTCTAAAATAACTGTGAGCAACACTAATCCCCGATGAAACTGTGACTTTATATGCTATTAGTACCTGACCAGTATTTAAATGTTCTGGACTGGAGCAAATACGGACCGCAATCAGGATGTGGCCTGAGGCGGGTCGCACCGGGTGTTTCAATGGTTTTACCTTCGCATGCGCTGGGAAAAACACCCTTTTTGTTTCTGAGTGACTGTTAAAAGGAAAAAAATGGGTACCTATCGACCTACCTACATTTACGTGCTTACTGAAAACGACAGCCATTGTGATGTGTCTATTCAGCTAAAGATTGCATTCGTTATAACCTCTATAGGTATATAGGAAGAAATTCAGGCGCTACGTATACATTTAAATGTTCCGGACTGGAGCAAATACGGACCGCAATCAGGATGTGGCCTGAGGCGGGTCGCACCGGGTGTTTCCATGGTTTTACCTTTGCATGACTGTTATAAAGAAAAAACTGGGTATCTACCGACCTTACCTACCTTCATTTACGTGCTTACTGAAGACGACAACCATTGTATGTACGTGTAATGCATCTATTCGGCTAAAAAGTGCATTCGCTATAACCTCAATTGGTATATAGGAAGAAATTCAGGCGTTACGTATGCATTTAAATGTTCCGGAGTGGAGCAAATACGGACCGCAATCAGGATGTGGCCCGAGGCGGGTCGCACCGGGTGTTTCAATGGTTTTGCCTTCGCATGCACTGGGAAAAACGCCTTTTTTGTTTTTGAGTGACTACTTATAAACAAAAAACTGGTACTTACCTTACCTACCTACATTTACGTGCTTACTGAAAACTACAGCCATTCTTCTTCTTTTCGTGTGGGACACCGAGTCGTTCAACGAGCCATTGTAATGTGTCTAATTGGCTAAATAGCGCATTCGCTATAACCTCTATTAGGTATATAGGAAGAAATTCAAGCGTTCCGTATGCATTTAAATGTTCCGGACTGGAGCAAATACGGACCGCAATCAGGATGTGGCCCGAGGCGGGTCGCACCGGGTGTTTCAATGGTTTTACTGGAGAATCGTCTTTTTTGAATACCTGCTATAAAAAGTGGGTACCCTCAGACAGAACTATAAAGAGATACTAGTTCATTTGCCTTGTAAGTTTGTCCAAGCTTGTAAGACAACAACGATTGTGACTGACTATGCGTAAAGAATAGCGCATTCGCTACGACCAACATAATTAAATGGTGGTCAAATTAATCTCCTAATGCAAAAAGCATAATTATTGGAAAAGATACGGGTATTCTTGTAAAATAACTGTGAGAATCCCGATGTAACAGTGACTTTATATGCTATTAGTACCTGACTAGTATTTAAATGTTCCGGAGTGGAGCAAATACGGACCGCAATCAGGATGTGGCCTGGGGCGGGTCGCACCGGGTGTTGCAATGGTTTTGCATGCAATGGGAGACTTGCCTTCTTTTTTAGTACTTGCTATAAAAAATTTGTACCCGTAGACAGAACTATAAAGAGTTACTAGCGCCTTTGCTTTGTAGGACAATACATTGTGAATGTGGAAAGCATAATTAGTGGAAAAGGTGCATCGGTTCTTAAATACACTAATTCCCGATCAAACCTCATTAAACTGTGACTTACCAGACTAGCATTTAAAAGTTCTGGATTATTTATAAGACATCAACCATTGTGACTGACTAGGCGGAAAGAATAGCGCATTCGCTACGACCAGCATAATTAAAATGGTGGTCAAAGTAATTTTTTAATGCGCAAAGCATAATTATTGAAAAATTTACGGGTATTCTTCTAAAAATAACTATGACAAACACTAATCTTCGATATGGCTTTATGTGCTATAAGTACCTCTCTCTCTCTCTCTCTCTCTCTCTCTCTCTCTCTCTCTCTCTTGGCAACGTGTCGTTCAAAAACTTGATGAACCTGACTAGTATTTAAATGTTCCGGACTGGAGCAAATACGGACCGCAATCAGGATGTGGCCTGGGGCGGGTCGCACCGGGTGTTTCAATGGTTTTACCTTTGCATGCACTGGGCAAAATGCATTTTTTTAAGTGACTGTTATAAAGAAATACTGGGTACCTACCTACATTTACGTACTTACTGAAGACAATAGCCAACCTAAATACTTAAATAATAAAATTTGCTATAAACTCTATAGGTATATAAGGAAGAAATTCAGGCGTTACGTATGCATTTAAATGTTCCGGAGTGGAGCAAATACGGACCGCAATCAGGATGTGGCCTGGGGCGGGTCGCACCGGGTGTTTCAATGGTTTTACCTTTGCATGCTGTGTGGGAGAATCGTCTTTTAAGTACTTGCTAGAAAAAAATGGGTACTCACACACAGAACTACGTGTAAAGAGTTACTAGGTCCTTTGCTTTGCAAGACAAGAACACTTGTGATTGTGACTGACTATGCGGAAAGAATAGCGCATTCGCTACGACCAACATAATTAAATGGTGGTCAAAGTAATCTCCTAATGCGCAAAGCATAATTTGGAAAAGATACGGGTATTCTTCTAAAATAACTGTGAGAATCCCGATGTAACAGTGACTTTATATGCTATTAGTACCTGACTAGTTGTTTAGTTTTCGTATAAAATGGGCGCGCGGTGCTGGCAACACTGCCCTGTCATCTTGTCACGTCCTCTGCCGTCGCCCGCATCGTGGATGCGAAGTTTAATTATCAATAAGTAATTTAGTGTGCTTTCGGTTTTCTCGTGTGGTTTTCCCTGTTCGGTGGGGAAGTGAACCAAGTGATTTTTGGTTCCGGCTTTTTGATTGAGGCCAACGTGGTCGCCGGTAACATAACCTCACTTTGAGTCGTCGCTCGCGTCGCGGCTGCCGATAGCCATATATTTTTGATTGTTTTCTTGATTGGGGCCAACGGGCCGATTCCTCATTCGGAGAGGAATCTTTAGTTGTTTTGTGTTGAAAACATTGTTGATGTCGAACTGTGAACTGGTGAATGGTGGAGTGATGAACTGAGGTGAAGCCAAAACTGTCGGAGGGACGGAGTGCCACACGAGCTGGTGCCCGGGTGCAGTAAGTCTAGTACCTAAGTCCCAATCCAAAAGTCTTCCTCAAACCTGATACCTATTTTTCCTGTCAAAAACTAGACTTACAAGGAAACGACGGCGTCATCGTTCGCTCGGTAAGCAATTTGTTGCTGGGCCCTGTTTAAGTAGATTTTGGAAACAAGAATTTTTCGGCCGGAAACTTTCCGGAGCAGAATTCTCTCATTAAATTTATTTTATTTAGCTATAGTAAAGAGCACTACGAATCGTAGTCAAATGTTGTTCCGAGGCTGATCGACCAGTTTTAGATTTTAAGATAACTTTAATTTGCTTCCACTGCGCTAAGATCAGCTTCGGAATCAAACATTTTATGGTAGCAGAGCGTGGTTGCTTTATTGCAACATAGTTAGCCGTAATTTAGTATTAAGCGTGTTTTTTATATTACCCACATATTTTATTAATTTTGGAAAATATTGTTTCGGTTTTTTTTTGTGACTGTATTGTTTGCCTAGTGAACGGTACCTTATCGGTAAGGTCTAGGCCAGTCAACTAACATTTATTTTGTGGTATTTGTTTATTGGTTTTCGTTTTATTAAGTCGAGTGTGTAAAAGTTGGTACCATGGCTCCTCGATCGCCAGGTATAAGGCTGCTATAAAGACAGAATTAAGGTGGTTTACTACCACAGCGGCAATGATCGGCCGCGAGGACCGAGAGGACGCGCTCTTGAAAAGTGCACTACAGGCAGATGAACGGGTTCGAGTTGTGTCGGAACACCTCACAGAGTGCCTCATGCTCCTTGAGGAAGCTCCTAACCCTGAAGATAAGGAGCTGGTTGAGGGCGATGTAAGCCAGTGCTTGGAGCTGGCACAGGACATTGCGCAGGCAGCTGCGGACATATCTAGGCGACGTGACGGAAAGGAAAAGCCATTCCGTGGTAAAGTGGGACAAGGATTACAGGTGCCTCTTCCGCCTGTTACGGTTCCAGTCTTTGCAGGCGATTACGCCGACTGGCCGGCGTTTGAGGACCTGTATAGCAGTGTGGTCCACACACGGACGGACATAACGCCGGCGTACAAGATGGCTCAGCTGATGTCCAGGCTACATGGAGAGCCTCATGAATTGCTGACGCATTTGGCTGTCTCGGATAGCAATTATGAGGTGGCGTGGAAGATCCTTACCGACCGGTATCGAAACAAGCGCCTGATTGTAGACAGGCTGTTAGACCAGTGGCTGTCAATACCAACCATAACGCGAGGTACGGACCTCCGCGAGAAAATCTTCCACCCAGTCAGCGTCGCGGTCAGCGCACTGGAGCGACAGGGTTTGCCAGTGGCGGGCTACGGTTATATCTTGGTCCACACAGTGCTTCGCCGCCTGCCGAGCGAAATGGTCGCTCGATTCGAGCAGCTACGTGGGGGCAAGTCCTCGGACCACCTCCCGACCTACGAGGATCTGAAGTCGTTCCTCGAGGCCGAAAGCAGGCGAGTGGACGTCCAGGCTGGTGAAGCCCCTCGCAAGGAGACCTCTGCCCCTCGCCACCCGGAACGGCCGGGTGCACCGGCGCGAGGAGGCAACAGTGGGCAACCCAAGCGGTACAATATCGCATTGGAATCAGGGTGTGCCTACTGCAGGAGACAGGCCACAGGGTAACGGCGTGTCAGGAGTTTGCTGCGCAGCGGATTCAGAGGAGACGGGGTGTGGCACAGCAGAGGCGTTGGTGTTTTCGGTGCCTGGGGCCGCATCAGGTGCGAGTGCCCTTCAAGCACCAACTGTAGGTACTGCCAGGGTGCACACCATCCGCTGCTCTGCATGAATCGCTCCGGAGGCGCCGGGGCAGCGCTGGATCGGATCAGCGAAGGAGCCTGCCCACCAAGGGAGGGAGCAACGCTCCCACCCTCCAAGGAGGAGCCCACCTCCGCATCGGTCACAGGGACAGGCAGGGAACGTCAACAGACGGAGCCCACTTACCCAAGGACGTGGGGACGATCTCCACCACGGCAGCAGGTGCCGGATTGGGGAAGAGCGGCACAGGAACGTGGCCAAGGACACCCATCCCAGGTACGGGATTCAACGGGCGGGTGTCAGGGAGCACTAGGCAGCCACCAGGGTACATGCAGTATTCTGCGGGCTTGAGCCACCTGGTTGGGTCTCAAGACCCACGCATGCCTCCGCCTATGCCTGAGTACCCGCGGCTACAGGCGCAACCTCGGTACGGACGTTTGCCGTCGGGGTACTATAGAACTCCAGCCATGGCCTTTATGGGCAGACCTCCCTACCAGCAGGAGTGGGACCCATACACAGGTTTGGGTAGTGAGGGGATACCCCCGCGGGACGCGGCCTCACCGCGTTTAGATTCCCGCTAGGTAATCGCCGCCTACTCATCAGCTTCGGCTCCCCGTCCAATCACGGTACTTTTGCCAAAGGCTAAGATTTGGGTATGGGGATACGGTGGCCGGACCATTCAAGTAAGAGCCCTACTGGATACAGGGGCTCAGGGATGTATTGTATCGAGTAAGCTGGTGAGTAGGCTAGGCCTAAATGTACGGCCAAGTGAGGATGAAGCTGTAGGCATCGGGGGCCTAAATGTGCCTGACATTCGGGGTCAGACGAACTTTGAGTTCACATTAGGTAGCACATGTACAGGGGTCAGCTATCAAGTCTCAGCCGTGGTGCTAGATGAAGTGGTTGGGAAACTCCCTCAGGTTAGGTTACCACCAACGGTACGAGGGTTAACCACAGGGTTGGAGTTAGCTAATCCTGATTTTGATACTCCTGGTACGGTGGACGTACTTCTCGGTCAGACGTCCTCGGAGATTATGGTGCGGTAGGAAGAAGGTACTCCAGGAAACTGGTTTGGTGGCCGTAGATACCACAGGGGGGTATGTTGTTTTCGGCCCAGTTTGGAGACCTCAGGACCTACCAGAAGGGGATACGGTCCTCTATGGTAGTGTGCTGACAGAGGTGCTGCAGAGGTTTTGGGAGTCTGAAGAGCCGCCCACGGCGGACAGACGGAAGCCAGAGGATGACGAGTGCGAGTTGTTCTATCAATACAACACTGCGAGATGCCCGTCAGGCAGATTCGTGACCAGGCTACCTTTTCTCCCAAACCGCCCCGCTTTAGGTAGTTCGCGACAGCTCGCGGAACGGAGACTACTCGGAATGGAGCGGAAGATGAGGCGAGACCCAGCACTTCGGCAGAAGTATATAGAATTCATGCGGGAATATATTCAATTGGGCCACATGTCGGTGTCCAGCCTGGATTGGAGGTGTGTCGAGCATTATTACATTCCACACCTGGCTGTCTTGAAGTCACCTGAGGCGAAAATACGGGTGGTGTTTGACGGTTCTGCTCCTACCTCGAATGGTGTGTCTGAAACATTGGTTATGTTTGCACGCGGGTCCTAAATTGAACCGGGACATTGTGGACATTCTCACAGACTTTCGTTTGCACCAGGTAGCGTTCGTCGCAGACGTCAAAATGATGTTTCGCCAAACCATGATACATCCGGATGACCGTCGGTATCAGCTGATTTTGTGGCGTGAGAGCCCGGATGAGCCGATGGTCACATACGAACTTAACACGGTGACGTATGGACTTAAGCCAAGTCCGTATTTGGCAGTACGTACGCTGCGAGTTGGCCGCACAGGAAAGGGTAAGATATCCTCGAGCCGCAGCAGTACTGGATCGCGACGTCTACGTGGACGATATCTGCACGGGTGCTGATAGCGTGGAGCAGGCGCTAATTCTACGAGACGAGCTGATCGCGATCATGGGTTCAGGAGGTTACGAGTTGCGGAAATGGTTGTCCAGTTGCCCAGAGCTCCTGGCTGGTTTGCCAGGCGAGTTCCATCAGGACCCGCACCTCTTTGAGAACCCGGACAATCCAAATACGTTGGGCATCCTCGGGGTGCAATATAGACCAACGCATGACGTATTCACGTACAAGATCGAGCCCGACCTTTTGGAGAAAACTTGGACTAAGCGGTCGGTACTGTCGACAATCGCTAGAACGTTCGATCCTAACGGATGGATCGCCCCGGTTACGTTCATGGCGAAGTGCTTTTACAAAGGTTGTGGCTAGCCAACTTAGGATGGGACGACCAACTCTCCGGAGAGTTGTTGAAGGATTGGCTCAAGTTTGTGACCACCTTACCAGGGATCGTGCACATCGCGATACCCCGCAAGTTAGTCCCATCGGTGGGATGTAAGGCTACCCTACATGGGTTTTGTGACGCCTCGGAGCGAGGGTACGCGGCAGCTGTATACCTTCGGACAGCAAGTTCAACGGGAACTGTGCACGTGCGTCTGGTTATGGCCAAAAGTAAGGTGGCACCAGTCAGAACTAGATGGACCATCCCCAAATTGGAATTGGCAGGGCAGCTCTTCTAGCGCGCTTGCTAAATCATGTAACCTGCAATCTGCGTGGTACCATCAACTTGGATGAAACGGTGTACGCGTGGACTGACAGTCGGATAGTTCTGTGCTGGTTGCAGACGTCGGTACATACACTTGAGGTTTTCGTGGCAAATCGGGTGTCACAGATTACGGGGTCGGAAACTCCGTTAGTGTGGAGGCACGTACCGGGAGAATGGAACCCAGCGGACTGCGCTTCGCGCGGGTGCAGGGCACCTGATTTGGTGAGTCACCCACTGTGGTGGGGACCTCAATGGCTAACTGAGTCGCCGCAGGAATGGCCATTCAACGAGTGCAGGGCGCCGCTTGGGCCACCTGATCGAGGTTTGCGAGTGAACGTGGGGCAACTCGTACCGAAGCCTAACCCAGCTTTCTTGCTGGAACGGTATAGCTCCCTCGACAAACTTCTTGGGGTGACAGGTTGGATCAAACGGTTCGTGAACAACTGCAGGAAGCCTCAAGCAGAACGGAACTTTACACCTGTCCTCTCGCCTGCGGAACGGAATGCGGCTCTACGCTCATTAGTTAGAGTCGTCCAGGCGGAACATTTTGAAGAAGAGGTCAGGCTGCTCAGGGATGGACGTGGAAAGCTGAAGGGAGGAATTGTGCGCCTCAACCCATTCCTGGATGAGCAAGGTATGCTCAGGGTTGGAGGCAGACTTCGGAACGCTAGCCTCCCCTTTTCGGCTCGGCATCCACTGTTACTTCCAAAGGGGACCCTTAGTTGAGCTCTTAGTCAGGGATCGTCATGAGAAAAACTCGCACGCGGGCTGTAATGCGCTATTGGCCATTCTACAGCGCGAGTTTTGGATCTTATCGGGACGACGAACGGTACGTAGCGTTGTGTTTAGGTGCTTGCCTTGTTACCGCTTGAAGGCAGCCACAATGCAGCCACAGATGGGAGATCTCCCACCGGACCGGGTGACGGAGGCCTGGACGTTTGCAGGTGTGGGAACGGATTTTGCAGGCCCTTTCATGGTAAAGGCATCACGCCTACGGAACGCAAAGTCTATCAAGGCGTACTTGTGCGTGTTTGTGTGCCTAGCCACCAAGGCCGTCCACTTGGAGCTCGTGGCCGACCTATCTACGGAGGCCTTTTTGGCAGCGCTGGAGAGATTTACGTCGCGACGAGGGCGACCAGCGCTGATCAGGTCGGATTGTGGTACCAACTTTAAGGGTGCTGATCGGTGTATGAAGGAAATTGTAACGTTCTTAAGGAGAACGAAGAAGCCATCAGCACGGGCCTCTCCCGTCAGGGCATTACCTGGGTGTTCGATCCACCAGCGTGCCCTCACTGGGGTGGTATTTTTGAAGCGGTTGTAAAGTCCGCTAAGACGCATTTGTTGCGCGTTGTAGGGTTAACAATTTTGACTTTCGAGGAGCTGGCGACCGTGTTTTGTAAAATTGAGGCTGTACTCAATTCGCGTCCTTTGTGTCCGCTCAGCTCAGACCCAAATGATTTAGAGGCCCTGACGCCAGGGCATTTCTTAATTGGCCGCCCACTTAACGCCTTGCCGGAATATCCCTATACGGAGGTGAATAGCAATCGTTTGTCGCGTTATCAGTTGTTGCAGCAAATGACTCAAAACTTTTGGAAGCGTTGGTCGCTTGAGTACTTGCACATTCTGCAGCAACGCCTTAAGTGGACGGACAGGACTGAACCCCCCCCTGCATTGGGGATCTCGTTCTGGTTAAGGATGCCAACCTACCGCCACTGCGTTGGCGCCGGGGGCGCATTCTCAACCTGTTTCCGGGTAGTGATGGCACTCCTCGAGTTGCACAAGTTCAGGTGGGGGATTCAGTTCTTAAGCGAGCAGTGGCTAAATTATCACGCCTGCCATGCATAGAGCGGACCGATGGGTCGGTCCGGGGCGGGTGAATGTTTAGTTTCGTAACGTATGCGCGTTTTGTTGTTTCGCGCCATTTTCGTCTGACAGACCGTGGCCTGTGACTGACGTTAGCTTGTCGGCCGACGCCATCTTTTTTTCCCTTTGTTCGTTCAGTCGGTTCGATACCACGCGGCCGCCGGCAAATATAACCTCACTTTCAGTCACTCGCGCGTCCGGTGTTAGACACATATTTTAAGTAGTCTGGGTTTTATTATTTTGTGTGTGCTTTGACCACAAGGGAAGAGTTCCCTGTCCAGTGTGGAAGTTAATCCTATATTTTAATTGTGTGGAATTCTCATGCGGGAGAAATCTTTTAGTTTTGCGTTTTGTACAGCAAACTCATTGCTGTCGCAACCAGTAGTGTGCGGGAGAAATCTTTGTTATTAGTGTGTTAAAACATTATTCGATGTTGAACTGTGAACTAGTGAATAATATAGTGATAAACTAAGGTGAAACCAAAATTGTTGAAGGGACGGAGTGCCACACGAGCTGGTGTCCGGGTGCAGTAAGTCTAGTATCTAAATCCCAATCCAAATGTCTTCCTCAAAACCTGATACCTTTTTTCCTGTCAAAAACTAGACTTACAAGGAAACGGCGGCGTCATAATTCGCACGGTAAGCAATTCGCTGCTAGGTCCTGTATAAGTAGACTTTGGAAACAAGAATTTCTCGGCCGGAAACTTTCCGGAACTAAATTCTCTCATTAAATTTATTTTATTTAGCTATAGTAAAGAGCACTACGAATCGTAGTCAAATGTTGTTCCGAGGCTGATCGACCATTTAGTTTTAGATTTTAAGATAACTTTAACTTGCTTCCACTGCGCTAAGATCAGCTTCGGAATCAAACACTGTCGTTTTCAGTTAGCACGTAAATGAAGGTAGGTAGGGTCGGTAGATACCTAGTTTTTTCTTTATAACAGTCATGCAAAGGTAAAACCATTGAAACACTCGGTGCGACCCGCCTCAGGCGACATCCTGATTGCGGTCCGTATTTGCTCCAGTCCGAAACATTTAAATACTAGTGTTTGATTCCGAAGCTGATCTTAGCGCAGTGGAAGCAAATTAAAGTTATCTTAAAATCTAAAACTAAATGGTCGATCAGCCTCGGAACAACATTTGACTACGATTCGTAGTGCTCTTTACTATAGCTAAATAAAATAAATTTAATGAGAGAATTTAGTTCCGGAAAGTTTCCGGCCGAGAAATTCTTGTTTCCAAAGTCTACTTATACAGGACCTAGCAGCGAATTGCTTACCGTGCGAATTATGACGCCGCCGTTTCCTTGTAAGTCTAGTTTTTGACAGGAAAAAAGGTATCAGGTTTTGAGGAAGACATTTGGATTGGGATTTAGATACTAGACTTACTGCACCCGGGACACCAGCTCGTGTGGCACTCCGTCCCTTCAACAATTTTGGTTTCACCTTAGTTTATCACTATATTATTCACTAGTTCACAGTTCAACATCGAATAATGTTTTAACACACTAATAACAAAGATTTCTCCCGCACACTACTGGTTGCGACAGCAATGAGTTTGCTGTACAAAACGCAAAACTAAAAGATTTCTCCCGCATGAGAATTCCACACAATTAAAATATAGGATTAACTTCCACACTGGACAGGGAACTCTTCCCTTGTGGTCAAAGCACACACAAAATAATAAAACCCAGACTACTTAAAATATGTGTCTAACACCGGACGCGCGAGTGACTGAAAGTGAGGTTATATTTGCCGGCGGCCGCGTGGTATCGAACCGACTGAACGAACAAAGGGAAAAAAAGATGGCGTCGGCCGACAAGCTAACGTCAGTCACAGGCCACGGTCTGTCAGACGAAAATGGCGCGAAACAACAAAACGCGCATACGTTACGAAACTAAACATTCACCCGCCCCGGACCGACCCATCGGTCCGCTCTATGCATGGCAGGCGTGATAATTTAGCCACTGCTCGCTTAAGAACTGAATCCCCCACCTGAACTTGTGCAACTCGAGGAGTGCCATCACTACCCGGAAACAGGTTGAGAATGCGCCCCCGGCGCCAACGCAGTGGCGGTAGGTTGGCATCCTTAACCAGAACGAGATCCCCAATGCAGGGGGGTTCAGTCCTGTCCGTCCACTTAAGGCGTTGCTGCAGAATGTGCAAGTACTCAAGCGACCAACGCTTCCAAAAGTTTTGAGTCATTTGCTGCAACAACTGATAACGCGACAAACGATTGCTATTCACCTCCGTATAGGGATATTCCGGCAAGGCGTTAAGTGGGCGGCCAATTAAGAAATGCCCTGGCGTCAGGGCCTCTAAATCATTTGGGTCTGAGCTGAGCGGACACAAAGGACGCGAATTGAGTACAGCCTCAATTTTACAAAACACGGTCGCCAGCTCCTCGAAAGTCAAAATTGTTAACCCTACAACGCGCAACAAATGCGTCTTAGCGGACTTTACAACCGCTTCAAAAATACCACCCCAGTGAGGGCACGCTGGTGGATCGAACACCCAGGCAATGCCCTGACGGGAGAGGCCCGTGCTGATGGCTTCTTCGTTCTCCCGTAAGAACATTACAATTTCTTTCATACACCGATCAGCACCCTTAAAGTTGGTACCACAATCCGACCTGATCAGCGCTGGTCGCCCTCGTCGCGACGTAAATCTCTCCAGCGCTGCCAAAGGCCTCCGTAGAAAGGTCGGCCACGAGCTCCAAGTGGACGGCCTTGGTGGCTAGGCACACGAACACGCACAAGTACGCCTTGATAGACTTTGCGTTCCGCAGGCGTGATGCCTTCACCATGAAAGGGCCTGCGAAATCCGTTCCCACCCTGCAAACGTCCAGGCCTCCGTCACCCGGTCCGGTGGGAGATCTCCCATCTGTGGCTGCATTGTGGCTGCCTTCAAGCGGTAACAAGGCAAGCACCTAAACACAACGCTACGTACCGTTCGTCGTCCCGATAAGATCCAAAACTCGCGCTGTAGAATGGCCAATAGCGCATTACAGCCCGCGTGCGAGTTTTCTCATGACGATCCCTGACTAAGAGCTCAACTAAGGGTCCCCTTTTGGAAGTAACAGTGGATGCCGAGCCGAAAGGGCAGGCTAGCGTTCCGAAGTCTGCCTCCAACCCTGAGCATACCTTGCTCATCCAGGAATGGGTTGAGGCGCACAATTCCCTTCAGCTTTCCACGTCCATCCCTGAGCAGCCTGACCTCCTCTTCAAAATGTTCCGCCTGGACGACTCTAACCAATGAGCATAGAGCCGCATTCCGTTCCGCAGGCGAGAGGACAGGTGTAAAGTTCCGTTCTGCTTGAGGCTTCCTGCAGTTGTTCACGAACCGTTTGATCCAACCTGTCACCCCAAGAAGTTTGTCGAGGAGCTATACCGTTCCAGCAAGAAAGCTGGGTTAGGCTTCGGTACGAGTTGCCCCACGTTCACTCGCAAACCTCGATCAGGTGGCCCAAGCGGCGCCCTGCACTCGTTGAATGGCCATTCCTGCGGCGACTCAGTCAGCCATTGAGGTCCCCACCACAGTGGGTGACTCACCAAATCAGGTGCCCTGCACCCGCGCGAAGCGCAGTCCGCTGGGTTCCATTCTCCCGGTACGTGCCTCCACACTAACGGAGTTTCCGACCCCGTAATCTGTGACACCCGATTTGCCACGAAAACCTCAAGTGTATGTACCGACGTCTGCAACCAGCACAGAACTATCCGACTGTCAGTCCACAAGTACACCGTTTCATCCAAGTTGATGGTACCACGCAGATTGCAGGTTACATGATTTAGCAAGCGCGCTAGAAGAGCTGCCCCTGCCAATTCCAATTTGGGGATGGTCCATCTAGTTCTGACTCGTGCCACCTTACTTTTGGCCATAACCAGACGCACGTGCACAGTTCCCGTTGAACTTGCTGTCCGAAGGTATACAGCTGCCGCGTACCCTCGCTCCGAGGCGTCACAAAACCCATGTAGGGTAGCCTTACATCCCACCGATGGGACTAACTTGCGGGGTATCGCGATGTGCACAATCCCTGGTAAGGTGGTCACAAACTTGAGCCAATCCTTCAACAACTCTCCGAGAGTTGGTCGTCCCATCCTAAGTTGGCTAGCCACAACCTTTGTAAAAGCACTTCGCCATGAACGTAACCGGGCGATCCATCCGTTAGGATCGAACGTTCTAGCGATTGTCGACAGTACCGACCGCTTAGTCCAAGTTTTCTCCAAAAGGTCGGGCTCGATCTTGTACGTGAATACGTCATGCGTTGGCCTATATTGCACCCCGAGGATGCCCAACGTATTTGGATTGTCCGGGTTCTCAAAGAGGTGCGGGTCCTGATGGAACTCGCCTGGCAAACCAGCCAGGAGCTCTGGGCAACTGGACAACCATTTCCGCAACTCGTAACCTCCTGAACCCATGATCGCGATCAGCTCGTCTCGTAGAATTAGCGCCTGCTCCACGCTATCAGCACCCGTGCAGATATCGTCCACGTAGACGTCGCGATCCAGTACTGCTGCGGCTCGAGGGTATCTTACCCTTTCCTGTGCGGCCAACTCTCGCAGCGTACGTACTGCCAAATACGGACTTGGCTTAAGTCCATACGTCACCGTGTTAAGTTCGTATGTGACCATCGGCTCATCTGGGCTCTCACGCCACAAAATCAGCTGATACCGACGGTCATCCGGATGTATCATGGTTTTGCGAAACATCATCTTGACGTCTGCGACGAACGCTACCTGGTGCAAACGAAAGTCTGTGAGAATGTCCACAATGTCCCGGTTCAATTTAGGACCCGCGTGCAAACATTGGTTCACAGACACCATTCGAGGTAGGAGCAGAACCGTCAAACACCACCCGTATTTTCGCCTCAGGTGACTTCAAGACAGCCAGGTGTGGAATGTAATAATGCTCGACACACCTCCAATTCAGGCTGGACACCGACATGTGGCCCAATTGAATATATTCCCGCATGAATTCTATATACTTCTGCCGAAGTGCTGGGTCTCGCCTCATCTTCCGCTCCATTCCGAGTAGTCTCCGTTCCGCGAGCTGTCGCGAACTACCTAAAGCGGGGCGGTTTGGGAGAAAAGGTAGCCTGGTCACGAATCTGCCTGACGAGCATCTCGCAGTGTTGTATTGATAGAACAACTCGCACTCGTCATCCTCTGGCTTCCGTCTGTCCGCCGTGGGCGGCTCTTCAGACTCCCAAAACCTCTGCAGCACCTCTGACAGCACACTACCATAGAGGACCGTATCCCCTTCTGGTAGGTCCTGAGGTCTCCAAACTGGGCCGAAAACAACATACCCCCTGTGGTATCTACGGCCACCAAACCAGCTTCCTGGAGTACTTTCTTCCTACCGCACCATAATCTCCCGAGGACGTCTGACCCGAGAAGTACGTCCACCGTACCAGGAGTATCAAAATCAGGATCAGCTAACTCCAACCCTGTGGTTAGCCCTCGTACCGTTGGTGGTAACCTAACCTGAGGGAGTTTCCCAACCACATCCAGCACCACGGCTGAGACTTGATAGCTGACCCCTGTACATGTGCTACCTAATGCGAACTCAAAGTTCGTCTGACCCCGAATGTCAGGCACATTTAGGCCCCCGATGCCTACAGCTTCATCCGCACTTGGCTGTACATTTAGGCCTAGCCTACTCACCAGCTTACTCGATACAATACATCCCTGAGCCCCTGTATCCAGTAGGGCTCTTACTTGAATGGTCCGGCCACCGTATCCCCATACCCAAATCTTAGCCGTTGGCAAAAGTACCGTGATTGGACGGGGAGCCGAAGCTGATGAGTAGGCGGCGATTACCTAGCGGGAATCTAAACGCGGTGAGGCCGCGTCCCGCGGGGTATCCTCGCTACCCAAACCTGTGTATGGGTCCCACTCCTGCTGGTAGGAGGTCTGCCCATAAAGGCCATGGCTGGAGTTCTATAGTACCCCGACGGCAAACGTCCGTACCGAGGTTGCGCCTGTAGCCGCGGGTACTCAGGCATAGGCGGAGGCGTGGGTCTTGAGACCCAACCAGGTAGCTCAAGCCCGCAGAATACTGCATGTACCCTGGTGGCTGCCTAGTGCTCCCTGACACCCGCCCGTTTGATCCCGTACCTGGGATGGGTGTCCTTGGCCATGTTCCCGTGTCGTTCCTCCCCAATCCGGCACCTGCTGCCGTGGTGGAGATCGTCCCCACGTCCGTTGGTAAGTGGGCTCCGACTGTTGACGTCCCCCTGCCTGTCCTTGTGACTGATGCGGAGGTGGGCTCCTCCTTGAGGGTGGGAGCGTTGCTCCTCCCTTGGTGGGCAGGCTCCTTCGCTGATCCGATCCAGCGCTGCCCCGGCGCCTCCGGAGCGATTCATGCAGAGCAGCGGATGGTGTGCACCCTGGCAGTACCTACAGTTGGTGCTTGAAGGGCACTCGCACCTGATGCGGCCCCAGGCACCGAAAACACCAACGCCTCTGCTGTGCCACACCCCGTCTCCTCTGAACCCGCTGCGCAGCAAACTCCTGACACGCTGTCACCCCGTGGCCTGTCTCCCTGCAGTAGGCACACCCTGATTCCAATGCGGTGTTGTACCGCCTGGGTTGCCTACTGTTGCCTCCTCGCGCCGGTGCACCCGGCCGTTCCGGGTGGCGAGGGGCAGAGGTCTCCTTGCGTGGGGCTTCACCAGCCTGGACGTCCACTCGCCTGCTTTCGGCCTCGAGGAACGACTTCAGATCCTCGTAGGTCGGGAGGTGGTCCGAGGACTTACCCCCATGGAGCTGCTCGAATCGAGCCACCATTTCGCTCGGCAGGCGGCGAAGCACTGTGTGGACCAAGATATAACCGTAGCCCGCCACTGGCAAACCCTGTCGCTCCAGTGCGCTGACCGCGACGCTGACTGGGTGAAAGATTTTCTCGCGGAGGTCCGTACCTCGCGTTATGGTTGGTATTGACAGCCACTGGTCTAACAGCCTGTCTACAATCAGGCGCTTGTTCCGATACCGGTCGGTAAGGATCTTCCACGCCACCTCATAATTGCTATCCGAGACCGCCAAATGCGTCAGCAATTCATGAGGCTCTCCTTGTAGCCTGGACATCAGCTGAGCCATCTTGTACGCTGGCATTATGTCCGTCCGTGTGTGGACCACGCTGCTATACAGGTCCTCAAACGCCGGCCAGTCGGCGTAATCGCCTGCAAAGACTGGAACCGTAACAGGCGGAAGAGGCACCTGTAATCCTTGTCCTACTTTACCACGGAATGGCTTTTCCTTTCCGTCACGTCGCCTAGATATGTCCGCAGCTGCCTGCACAATGTCCTGTGCCAGCTCCAAGCACTGGCTTACATCGCCCTCGACCAGCTCCTTATCTTCAGGGTTAGGAGCTTCCTCAAGGAGCATGAGGCACTCTGTGAGGTGTTCCGACACAACCCGAACCCGTTCATCTTCCTGTAGTGCACTTTTCAAGAGCGCGTCCTCCCGGTCCTCGCGGCCGATCATTGCCGCTGTGGTAGTAAACCACCTTAATTCTGTCTTTATAGCAGCCTTATACCTGGCGATCGAGGGAGCCATGGTACCAACTTTTACACACTCGACAATAAACAAGTACCACAAAATAAATGTTAGTTGACTGGCCTAGACCTTACCGATAAGGTACCGTTCACTAGGCAAACAATACAGTCACAAAAAAAAACTGAAACAATATTTTCCAAAATTAATAAAATATGTGGGTAATATAAAAAACACGCTTAATACTAAATTACGGCTAACTATGTTGCAATAAAGCAACCACGCTCTGCTACCAAAAAATGTTTGATTCCGAAGCTGATCTTAGCGCAGTGGAAGCAAGTTAAAGTTATCTTAAAATCTAAAACTAAATGGTCGATCAGCCTCGGAACAACATTTGACTACGATTCGTAGTGCTCTTTACTATAGCTAAATAAAATAAATTTAATGAGAGAATTTTTGTTCCGGAAAGTTTCCGGCCGAGAAATTCTTGTTTCCAAAGTCTACTTATACAGGACCTAGCAGCGAATTGCTTACCGTGCGAATTATGACGCCGCCGTTTCCTTGTAAGTCTAGTTTTTGACAGGAAAAAAGGTATCAGGTTTTGAGGAAGACATTTGGATTGGGATTTAGATACTAGACTTACTGCACCCGGACACCAGCTCGTGTGGCACTCCGTCCCTTCAACAATTTTGGTTTCACCTTAGTTTATCACTCTATTATTCACTAGTTCACAGTTCAACATCGAATAATGTTTTAACACACTAATAACAAAGATTTCTCCCGCACACTACTGGTTGCGACAGCAATGAGTTTGCTGTACAAAACGCAAAACTAAAAGATTTCTCCCGCATGAGAATTCCACACAATTAAAATATAGGATTAACTTCCACACTGGACAGGGAACTCTTCCCTGGTGGTCAAAGCACACACAAAATAATAAAACCCTCCCTTGGTGGGCAGGCTCCCTTCGCTGATCCGATCCAGCGCTGCCCCCGGCGCCTCCGGAGCGATTCATGCAGGAAGGTTAGTGTATATATAGTTAAGTTAGCTTAAACCCAGACTACTTAAAATATGTGTCTAACACCGGACGCGCGAGTGACTGAAAGTGAGGTTATATTTGCCGGCGGCCGCGTGGTATCGAACCGACTGAACGAACAAAGGGAAAAAAAGATGGCGTCGGCCGACAAGCTGGCGTCAGTCACAGGCCACGGTCTGTCAGACGAAAATGGCGCGAAACAACAAAACGCGCATACGTTACGAAACTAAACAGACAGCCATAAAAATGTGTCTATTCGGCTAAATAGCGCATTCGGTATAACCTCTATAGGTATATAGGAAGAAATTTGGGCGTCAGGTATGCATCTAAATGTTCCGGACTGGAGCAAATACGGACCGCAATCAGGATGTGGCCTGAGGCGGGTTGCACCGGGTGTTTCAATGGTTTTACCTTCACATTCACTAGTAAAAATGCTTTTCTTGTTTATAACCTACCTTAACTACATTTACGTGCTTACTGAAAACTACAGCCATTGTAATGAGTCTATTTGAGTAAATAGGGTAATCGCTATAACTTCTAAAAGTATATAGGAAGAAATTTAAATGTTCCGGACTGGAGCAAATACGGACCGCAATCAGGATGTTAACTGAGGCGGGTCGCATCTAGTGTTTCAATGGTTTTACCTTTGCATGCAGTATGGAAGACTTGCCTTCTTTTTTAGTACTTGCTATAAAAATTGGTACCCATAGACAGAATTTATAAGACATCAAACATTGTGACTGACTATGCGGAAAGAATAGAGCATTCGCTACGTCTAACATAATTAAAATGGTGGTCAAAGTAATCTCCTAATGCGCAAAGCATAATTATTGAAAAAGATACGGGTATTCTTCTAAAATAACTGTGAGAAACACTAATCGATGTGACTTTATGTGCTATAAGTACCTCTCTCTCTCTCTTCGCACCGTGTCGTTCAACAACTTGACGAACCTGACTAGTATTTAAATGTTCCGGAGTGGAGCAAATACGGACCGCAATCAGGATGTGGCCCGAGGCGGGTCGCACCGGGTGTTTC
Organism: Phthorimaea operculella; assembly: GCA_024500475.1. Taxonomy (NCBI): domain Eukaryota; kingdom Metazoa; phylum Arthropoda; class Insecta; order Lepidoptera; family Gelechiidae; genus Phthorimaea; species Phthorimaea operculella. The sequence goes on from JANFCV010000164.1 coordinate 360,447, forward strand.
AATGGTTTTGCATGCAATGGGAGACTTGCCTTCTTTTTTAGTACTTGCTATAAAAATGGGTACCCTCAGAAAGAACTATCCCACCCAAAACATAAATGTGAAAGGCTGCCAAGTTCGATAATATTGGAATGCTTCGCCTATAAATCAAGTGTGCATTCCTGTAACTATTTTTAACTGAGGTCTGTGTATGGAACTTGGTACTTATTTAGATCTCACTTCTTTTATAGGCGAAGCATTCCAATATTATCGAACTTGGCAGCCTTTCACATTTATGTTTTGGGTGGGATTTCATTTATTTTTGTAAGGTTTATTTTTCTTATGATTAAGTTAAGTAAGGAAATATCTCATTTATACTTTACTTTGACTAAAAACCTTCGTAACGAATTTTAGGTCGGTACGACGATTGGAAGATATAGATAATTGTTTGATTCCGAAGCTGATCTTAGCGCAGTGGAAGCAAATTAAAGTTATCTTAAAATCTAAAACTAAATGGTCGATCAGCCTCGGAACAACATTTGACTACGATTCGTAGTGCTCTTTACTATAGCTAAATAAAATAAATTTAATGAGAGAATTTTGTTCCGGAAAGTTTCCGGCCGAGAAATTCTTGTTTCCAAAATCTACTTAAACAAAGCCCAGCAACGAATTGCTTACCGAGCGAACGATGACGCCGTTTCTTTGTGAGTTTAAGTATGACAGGAATCAGGTATTCAGGATATTTGAGGAGCACAGGAATAGGGAATAACCTAAACTCACGGCACCGGAACACCCGCTCGTTCTCGAACTCCTTTCCTCCAATTTGCACTATAGTTCACAGTTCGACATCACATAATGTTTTTTAACACAAAATAACTAAAAGATTTCTCTCCGAATGAGAAATCGGCCCCGTTGGCCTCCAATCATTTATAATTAAAATACGTAGCTATCGGCAGCCACGACGCGAACCAACCAAAAGTGAGGTTATATTTTGCCGGCGGTCGCGTGACTCTCAATCAAAGCGCCGGAACCAAAATCACTTGGTTCACTTCCCCACCGAACAGGGAAAACCACACGAGAAAACCGAAAGCACACTAAATTACACCATTTATAATTAAAATTCGCATCCACGATGCGGGCGACGGCAGAGGACGTGACAATGACAGAGCAGTGTTGCCAGCACCGCGCGCCCATTTTATACGAAAACTAAACATTCACCCGCCCCGGACCGACCCATCGGTCCGCTCTATCATGGCAGGCGTGATAATGTAGCTACTGCTCGCTTAAGGACTGAATCCCCACCTGAACTTCTGCAACTCGAGGAGTGCCATCACTACCCGGAAACAGGTTGAGAATGCGCCCCGGCGCCAACGCAGTGGCGGTAGGTTGGCATCCTTAACCAGAACGAGATCCCCAATGCAGGGGTTCAGTCCTGTCCGTCCACTTAAGGCGTTGCTGCAGAATGTGCAAGTACTCAAGCGACCAACGCTTCCAAAAGTTTTGAGTCATTTGCTGCAACAACTGATAACGCGACAAACGATTGCTATTCACCTCCGTATAGGGATATTCCGGCAAGGCGTTAAGTGGGCGGCCAATTAAGAAATGCCCTGGCGTCAGGGCCTCTAAATCATTTGGGTCTGAGCTGAGCGGACACAAAGGACGCGAATTGAGTACAGCCTCAATTTTACAAAACACGGTCGCCAGCTCCTCGAAAGTCAAAATTGTTAACCCTACAACGCGCAACAAATGCGTCTTAGCGGACTTTACAACCGCTTCAAAAATACCACCCCAGTGAGGGCACGCTGGTGGATCGAACACCCAGGTAATGCCCTGACGGAGAGGCCCGTGCTGATGGCTTCTTCGTTCTCCCTTAAGAACGTTACAATTTCCTTCATACACCGATCAGCACCCTTAAAGTTGGTACCACAATCCGACCTGATCAGCGCTGGTCGCCCTCGTCGCGACGTAAATCTCTCCAGCGCTGCCAAAAGGCCTCCGTAGATAGGTCGGCCACGAGCTCCAAGTGGACGGCCTTGGTGGCTAGGCACACGAACACGCACAAGTACGCCTTGATAGACTTTGCGTTCCGTAGGCGTGATGCCTTTACCATGAAAGGGCCTGCAAAATCCGTTCCCACACCTGCAAACGTCCAGGCCTCCGTCACCCGGTCCGGTGGGAGATCTCCCATCTGTGGCTGCATTGTGGCTGCCTTCAAGCGGTAACAAGGCAAGCACCTAAACACAACGCTACGTACCGTTCGTCGTCCCGATAAGATCCAGAACTCGCGCTGTAGGATGGCCAATAGCGCATTACAGCCCGCGTGCGAGTTTTTCTCATGACGATCCCTGACTAAGAGCTCAACTAAGGGTCCCCTTTTGGAAGTAACAGTGGATGCCGAGCCGAAAAGGGCAGGCTAGCGTTCCGAAGTCTGCCTCCAACCCTGAGCATACCTTGCTCATCCAGGAATGGGTTGAGGCGCACAATTCCTCCCTTCAGCTTTCCACGTCCATCCCTGAGCAGCCTGACCTCCTCTTCAAAATGTTCCGCCTGGACGACTCTAACCAATGAGCATAGAGCCGCATTCCGCTCCGCAGGCGAGAGGACAGGTGTAAAGTTCCGTTCTGCTTGAGGCTTCCTGCAGTTGTTCACGAACCGCTTGATCCAACCTGTCACCCCAAGAAGTTTGTCGAGGAGCTATACCGTTCCAGCAAGAAAGCTGGGTTAGGCTTCGGTACGAGTTGCCCCACGTTCACTCGCAAACCTCGATCAGGTGGCCCAAGCGGCGCCCTGCACTCGTTGAATGGCCATTCCTGCGGCGACTCAGTCAGCCATTGAGGTCCCCACCACAGTGGGTGACTCACCAAATCAGGTGCCCTGCACCCGCGCGAAGCGCAGTCCGCTGGGTTCCATTCTCCCGGTACGTGCCTCCACACTAACGGAGTTTCCGACCCCGTAATCTGTGACACCCGATTTGCCACGAAAACCTCAAGTGTATGTACCGACGTCTGCAACCAGCACAGAACTATCCGACTGTCAGTCCACGCGTACACCGTTTCATCCAAGTTGATGGTACCACGCAGATTGCAGGTTACATGATTTAGCAAGCGCGCTAGAAGAGCTGCCCCTGCCAATTCCAATTTGGGGATGGTCCATCTAGTTCTGACTGGTGCCACCTTACTTTTGGCCATAACCAGACGCACGTGCACAGTTCCCGTTGAACTTGCTGTCCGAAGGTATACAGCTGCCGCGTACCCTCGCTCCGAGGCGTCACAAAACCCATGTAGGGTAGCCTTACATCCCACCGATGGGACTAACTTGCGGGGTATCGCGATGTGCACAATCCCTGGTAAGGTGGTCACAAACTTGAGCCAATCCTTCAACAACTCTCCGGAGAGTTGGTCGTCCCATCCTAAGTTGGCTAGCCACAACCTGTGTAAAAGCACTTCGCCATGAACGTAACCGGGGCGATCCATCCGCTAGGATCGAACGTTCTAGCGATTGTCGACAGTACCGACCGCTTAGTCCAAGTTTTCTCCAAAGGTCGGGCTCGATCTTGTACGTGAATACGTCATGCGTTGGCCTTATTGCACCCCGAGGATGCCCAACGTGTTTGGATTGTCCGGGTTCTCAAAGAGGTGCGGGTCCTGATGGAACTCGCCTGGCAAACCGGCCAGGAGCTCTGGGCAACTGGACAACCATTTCCGCAACTCGTAACCTCCTGAACCCATGATCGCGATCAACTCGTCTCGTAGAATTAGCGCCTGCTCCACGCTATCAGCACCCGTGCAGATATCGTCCACGTAGACGTCGCGATCCAGTACTGCTGCGGCTCGAGGATATCTTACCCTTTCCTGTGCGGCCAACTCTCGCAGCGTACGTACTGCCAAATACGGACTTGGCTTAAGTCCATACGTCACCGTGTTAAGTTCGTATGTGACCATCGGCTCATCTGGGCTCTCACGCCACAAAATCAGCTGATACCGACGGTCATCCGGATGTATCATGGTTTGGCGAAACATCATTTTGACGTCTGCGACGAACGCTACCTGGTGTAACCGAAAGTCTGTGAGAATGTCCACAATGTCCCGGTTCAATTTAGGACCCGCGTGCAAACATTGGTTCACAGACACACCATTCGAGGTAGGAGCAGAACCGTCAAACACCACCCGTATTTTCGCCTCAGGTGACTTCAAGACAGCCAGGTGTGGAATGTAATAATGCTCGACACACCTCCAATCCAGGCTGGACACCGACATGTGGCCCAATTGAATATATTCCCGCATGAATTCTATATACTTCTGCCGAAGTGCTGGGTCTCGCCTCATCTTCCGCTCCATTCCGAGTAGTCTCCGTTCCGCGAGCTGTCGCGAACTACCTAAAGCGGGCGGTTTGGGAGAAAAGGTAGCCTGGTCACGAATCTGCCTGACGGGCATCTCGCAGTGTTGTATTGATAGAACAACTCGCACTCGTCATCCTCTGGCTTCCGTCTGTCCGCCGTGGGCGGCTCTTCAGACTCCCAAAACCTCTGCAGCACCTCTGACAGCACACTACCATAGAGGACCGGATCCCCTTCTGGTAGGTCCTGAGGTCTCCAAACTGGGCCGAAAACAACATACCCCTGTGGTATCTACGGCCACCAAACCAGTTTCCTGGAGTACCTTCTTCCTACCGCACCATAATCTCCCGAGGACGTCTGACCCGAGAAGTACGTCCACCGTACCAGGAGTATCAAAATCAGGATCAGCTAACTCCAACCCCGTACCGTTGGTGGTAACCTAACCTGAGGGAGTTTCCCAACCACTTCATCCAGCACCACGGCTGAGACTTGATAGCTGACCCCTGTACATGTGCTACCTAATGCGAACTCAAAGTTCGTCTGACCCCGAATGTCAGGCACATTTAGGCCCCCGATGCCTACAGCTTCATCCTCACTTGGCCGTACATTTAGGCCTAGCCTACTCACCAGCTTACTCGATACAATACATCCCTGAGCCCCTGTATCCAGTAGGGCTCTTACTTGAATGGTCCGGCCACCGTATCCCCATACCCAAATCTTAGCCGTTGGCAAAAGTACCGTGATTGGACGGGGCCGAAGCTGATGAGTAGGCGGCGATTACCTAGCGGGAATCTAAACGCGGTGAGGCCGCGTCCCGCGGGGTATCCTCACTACCCAAACCTGTGTATGGGTCCCACTCCTGCTGGTAGGGAGGTCTGCCCATAAAGGCCATGGCTGGAGTTCTATAGTACCCCGACGGCAAACGTCCGTACCGAGGTTGCGCCTGTAGCCGCGGGTACTCAGGCATAGGCGGGGGCATGCGTGGGTCTTGAGACCCAACCAGGTGGCTCAAGCCCGCAGAATACTGCATGTACCCTGGTGGCTGCCTAGTGCTCCCTGACACCCGCCCGTTGAATCCGTACCTGGGATGGGTGTCCTTGGCCACGTTCCTGTGCCGCTCTTCCCCAATCCGGCACCTGCTGCCGTGGTGGGGATCGTCCCCACGTCCTTGGGTAAGTGGGCTCCGTCTGTTGACGTCCCCCTGCCTGTCCCTGTGACCGATGCGGAGGTGGGCTCCTCCTTGGAGGGTGGGGAGCGTTGCTCCTCCCTTGGTGGGCAGGCTCCTTCGCTGATCCGATCCAGCGCTGCCCCGGCGCCTCCGGAGCGATTCATGCAGAGCAGCGGATGGTGTGCACCCTGGCAGTACCTACAGTTGGTGCTTGAAGGGCACTCGCACCTGATGCGGCCCCAGGCACCGAAAACACCAACGCCTCTGCTGTGCCACACCCCGTCTCCTCTGAACCCGCTGCGCAGCAAACTCCTGACACGCTGCCACCCCGTGGCCTGTCTCCCTGCAGTAGGCACACCCTGATTCCAATGCGGTGTTGTACCGCCTGGGTTGCCCACTGTTGCCTCCTCGCGCCGGTGCACCCGGCCGTTCCGGGTGGCGAGGGCAGAGGTCTCCTTGCGAGGGCTTCACCAGCCTGGACGTCCACTCGCCTGCTTTCGGCCTCGAGGAACGACTTCAGATCCTCGTAGGTCGGGAGGTGGTCCGAGGACTTGCCCCATGTAGCTGCTCGAATCGAGCGACCATTTCGCTCGGCAGGCGGCGAAGCACTGTGTGGACCAAGATATAACCGTAGCCCGCCACTGGCAAACCCTGTCGCTCTAGTGCGCTGACCGCGACACTGACTGGGTGGAAGATTTTCTCGCGGAGGTCCGTACCTCGCGTTATGGTTGGTATTGACAGCCACTGGTCTAACAGCCTGTCTACAATCAGGCGCTTGTTTCGATACCGGTCGGTAAGGATCTTCCACGCCACCTCATAATTGCTATCCGAGACAGCCAAATGCGTCAGCAATTCATGAGGCTCTCCATGTAGCCTGGACATCAGCTGAGCCATCTTGTACGCCGGCGTTATGTCCGTCCGTGTGTGGACCACACTGCTATACAGGTCCTCAAACGCCGGCCAGTCGGCGTAATCGCCTGCAAAGACTGGAACCGTAACAGGCGGAAGAGGCACCTGTAATCCTTGTCCCACTTTACCACGGAATGGCTTTTCCTTTCCGTCACGTCGCCTAGATATGTCCGCAGCTGCCTGCGCAATGTCCTGTGCCAGCTCCAAGCACTGGCTTACATCGCCCTCAACCAGCTCCTTATCTTCAGGGTTAGGAGCTTCCTCAAGGAGCATGAGGCACTCTGTGAGGTGTTCCGACACAACCCGAACCCGTTCATCTGCCTGTAGTGCACTTTTCAAGAGCGCGTCCTCCCGGTCCTCGCGGCCGATCATTGCCGCTGTGGTAGTAAACCACCTTAATTCTGTCTTTATAGCAGCCTTATACCTGGCGATCGAGGAGCCATGGTACCAACTTTTACACACTCGACTTAATAAAAACGAAAAACCAATAAACAAATACCACAAAATAAATGTTAGTTGACTGGCCTAGACCTTACCGATAAGGTACCGTTCACTAGGCAAACAATACAGTCACAAAAAAAAACCGAAACAATATTTTCCAAAATTAATAAAATATGTGGGTAATATAAAAAACACGCTTAATACTAAATTACGGCTAACTATGTTGCAATAAAGCAACCACGCTCTGCTACCATAAAATGTTTGATTCCGAAGCTGATCTTAGCGCAGTGGAAGCAAATTAAAGTTATCTTAAAATCTAAAACTAAATGGTCGATCAGCCTCGGAACAACATTTGACTACGATTCGTAGTGCTCTTTACTATAGCTAAATAAAATAAATTTAATGAGAGAATTTTGTTCCGGAAAGTTTCCGGCCGAGAAATTCTTGTTTCCAAAATCTACTTAAACAGGGCCCAGCAACGAATTGCTTACCGAGCGAACGATGACGCCGTTTCTTTGTGAGTTTAAGTATGACAGGAATCAGGTATTCAGGATATTTGAGGAGCACAGGAATAGGGAATAACCTAAACTCACGGCACCGGAACACCCGCTCGTTCTCGAACTCCTTTCCTCCAATTTGCACTATAGTTCACAGTTCGACATCACATAATGTTTTTTAACACAAAATAACTAAAAGATTTCTCTCCGAATGAGAAATCGGCCCCGTTGGCCTCCAATCATTTATAATTAAAATACGTAGCTATCGGCAGCCACGACGCGAGCCAACCAAAAGTGAGGTTATATTTTGCCGGCGGTCGCGTGACTCTCAATCAAAGCGCCGGAACCAAAATCACTTGGTTCACTTCCCCACCGAACAGGGAAAACCACACGAGAAAACCGAAAGCACACTTAATTACACCATTTATAATTAAAATTCGCATCCACGATGCGGGCGACGGCAGAGGACGTGACAATGACAGAGCAGTGTTGCCAGCACCGCGCGCCCATTTTATACGAAAACTAAACATAATTTTTTTGTTTTAGTTCCTTAGGGGTATGAATTTACACCTTCATTATTTTTAAAACCGACTCACACTTGGCCATTTTCAGATTTTTTCCTTTACCTTGACCTAAAGACCTACCTCCATGCCAAATTTCAAGTCAATACGACCATTGAAAGTGGTCTAGGTTTTTGATGAGTGAGTCAGTCAGTCAGTGAGTGTATAGTAAAAATAGCGATTTTCTGACGTCAATATCTCAAGACCTACAATAGGTACATTAATGAAATTTTGTATTTTAGATAAGTAAGTAGATCTCGACAGATACTAGAAATTTCATATGCGTAGATAAAATAGATTTTGAGTTATAGGTGGGTCGAACTTGGTCCGAAATGGTTCGTGTAATATAACCCACGGCCGGTGTGTCGCTTTTTTTGCTCGAACTTGGCGGACACACTGCCGTGTGTCTAGATAAAGAGGTATTAGGACCTTTGCTTTGTAGGACAACCATTGTGAGTGTGGAAAGCATAATTAGTGGAAAAGGTACATCAGTTCTAAAATACACTAATTCCCGATCAAACCTCATTAAACTGTGACTTACCTGACTAGTATTTAAATGTTTTGGAGTGGAGCAAATACGGACCGCAATCAGGATGTGGCCTGAGGCGGGTCGCACCGAGTGTTTCAATGGTTTTACCTTCGCATGCACTGGGTAGAACGCCTTTTTGTTTTTGAGTGCCTGTTATAGATAAAACTTGGAACCTACAAGGTAAGTAGGTTCCAAGTACCTACCTACATTTACGTGCCTACTGAAGACGACAGCCATTATAATGAGTCTATTCAGCTGAATAACGCATATAAGAAGAAATTCAGGCGTTACGTATGCATTTAAATGTTCCGGAGTGGAGCAAATACGGACCGCAATCAGGATGTGGCCCGAGGCGGGTCGCACCGGGTGTTTCAATGGTTTTGCATGCAATGGGAGACTTGCCTTCTTTTTTAGTACTTGCTATAAAAAATGGGTACCCTCAGACAGAACTATAAAGAGGTACTAGGTCTTTTGCTTTATTTATAAGACATCAAACATTGTGACTGACTATGCGGAAAGAATAGCGCATTCGCTACGACCAGTATAAAGTAATCTCCTAATGCGCAAAGCATAATTATTAAAAAAGATACGGGTATTCTTCTTAAATAACTGTGAGAATTCCCGATGAAACAGTGACTTTATATATGCTATTAGTACCTGACTAGTATTTAAATGTTCCGGACTGGAGCAAATACGGACCGCAATCAGGATGTGGCCTCAGGCGGGTCGCACCGGGTGTTTTAATGGTTTTACCTTTGCATGCACTGGGAAAAACGCCCTTTTTGTTTTTGAGTGACTGTGAAAAAAGTTCCCTACCTACACATGCCAATTCCCATCGGCTTCCCTTTCAGAAATACATGTACGAATTCTTACACTCAATCACGTCAATCTACTTTTAGCCCTACCTTTGTTAAAATTTCACCTTTCGCACTGTTACTTAGGCCTCCTTTGCAGGACGACAAACATTGTGTAGGTCAGCAAATATATAGGTCGTAGGTCAGCAGAAGTGTTACATTCATAGACTTATATACGGGGTGTTAGGGACGGTGTAACGAAAACTTTGCAGGCGTGCTCAGACCATGAAACTGAACAACTTTTACTATGGAGCCAATGGTGGGAAACGAAAAAAAAATTCCAACCTCCCATACAAAATTCACGATCAGCTGACTGACTTTGTATGGGAGGTCGGAAAATTTTTTTCGTTTCCCACCATTGGCTCCATAGTAAAAGTTGTTCAGTTTGATGGTCTGATCATGCCTGCAAAGTTTTCGGTACACCGTCCCTAACACCCTGTATATAAACTGTTTAAGTATTTATCGTTTATTGACACAATCATCCGAATGATAAATAAACCTTTCATACTTACACAAAAAGGTAACACGCGCGTTGAAAAGCCTAAATTCTTTGGTAAGGCCTTAAAAATCTTCTTAGGACTCGGTATACTTTACCTAGGTACAGGCTAGGTAAAAAGCAGCCAGAGATCAGACAGAGATCCCTAAAACGCGACGCCTTCAGGCGACCGCTCTCAAACAGAGAAAATCTGACTTTGTAGCTTTTTTCCCGTAAATTTCTAGCATAGAGCGACTTTTAGAGGTACCCACTTGTAAAAGTGAGTGGATGTTCGGTTTTGCTCTGCTGAATCAGCGCCTATTGAAATTCTTTCTGAAATGTCTAAAAATCATTGTATGCATAAACTACAGTACCTCTACAGTCACCTCAATTCTAAAATTTCAGATATTTTTTCGAGACGAATTTTACTGAAAAATACTTTCAAGTCTTTTTCTTACATCTGCAAGTTCTTTGGTCCGAAAAGCAAAAATAATACGAGCCTAAATCTAGCACTTTTTGCTTTATCTGTTTCGAGTTTGTTGTGCCAATATTTGTGCCAACAATAGGCCAGACTATAACCTAGTACTCCAGAGAGACACGTAACAACTATATCGGTTACAAAGCGTTCGTCCGTCGGGAAATCGCAGCGAGATTGCTCTTCTACTGCCAACGGGAATCGAACCTGGGGCTTCAATACTGGGATTTCATGTGGCCTAATGCCAACAGTGACATTACACCAGCCTGTAGTAGTCCACTGCTGGACATTGGCCTCCCCTAAGAAGGTACAACATCATAAAACACGATGTCTTGTTCCCGTCATCCAGTTACTTCCAGATGCTCTTTTAAAAATCATCGTTTTACCTGGCCCGGAGACGTCCAACGTTACTCATCATCACCAAGTCACGTCAAGTTTGTATGGACAATATTCAGCTGAGATCAAGCACGTTCGAGACTCTTTGACTACTGTATGGTGATTTTACAATGCGGGCGTCTGTTGTGAAATCGCAGCGAGATTCCTATTCTGCGCAGTGCCAACAACAATCAAATCTGGAGATTCAATACTAGGATGTCATGTAATGTGACTGATTGTCAAATGTGTCATTCTCGCTTGTGGGTCACAAGTAGACAAACGATCCAGTGTGAAACTACTATTTGTACTACAGTTTACATAGAGCGCCTGAGACACATAACCACTGTATCGGTTACAAAGCGGACGCCCGTCGGGAAATCGCAGCGAGATTGCTCTAATAGGCAACAGGAATCGAACCTGGGGCTTCAATACTCTTCTCTCTTGTGGTACAACCAGTCGACAAACGACCCGATGATCTCTAATGAGAGCGTTTTTTGTTTAAACTGCCTCTTACTACTCTGTGAGCAAACAGTCTAGATAGAGCACCCGACACACATAACTGCTACCGCCTTTTAATTTCCTGTGCCTAGGGGGCCTAGAAGATATCGGCTGTTGGTGATAAGGCCGACTAATTGTGCATTTATTAGTTCTAGTATCTACTTCTTTGAAAAATGTGTCCTTTGGTGTGCAAATAAAGTTTGTTTATATTTATAGGTAGAGCAGCGCCTGAGACACATAACCACTGTATCGGTTACAAAGCGGACGCCCGTCGTTAAATCGCAGCGAGATTGCTCTTCTGCTCTTCCAGTAAAGCAATAACATAGGTTTTAGGTCAACTGTAAACTATGAATTTGAGGAGAATAGAGACAAGATTTACCTTTAGATGCCGGCTTAGAATAGCATCACCCTATTTCTACCTGTGGGGTGTCATAAAATGCGGCTATAGAATTAATCTTGAATGGGCAGCACGTTTCCCATGAATAAATACTGCGCACTGTACACAAAATACGCCTTTGTTCAGCATGGCAAATACTTCAGTAATTACAGCCTTAATACGAGTGAGAAAGCGTAACCTTCGGTGACATTTATGATCCCATTCTTTATGAAACCAGTTAGTACCCGTTTAAAAAGAGTAAGGCACTGAACTGTTGTGGCTGTTGTAAAAATTATAGCAAAAGCAAGTAAGCAGTAAGTAGAGATTTTGAACCGAACAAAGTTATATCAAATACACATTTTAGCAAATCGCTACCAGATTAACTAAACTGCCAATAAACAAAAGCCCTTTATATTACTCAACAATTAAACGGAATTTGGAAGCGTTAGCAGTAATCAGTGAAATGGGGAGACGATGAAATAAAATTATCGTTAAAACGGTTCATGACGATCTTATAAACTTCAGGACAACTCCGTTACTTCGTTATTTTGGGTTTAATGGAGAACTGGCAGACGGTAATTAAATAATAATAATTAGGGTTTTTGCCGTGTGGTGCGGTGCTGGCAATTTTTCCGTTTCCCTGAGGGAATGGCACGTTATACCACAGTTTAAAAAATATGTGTTTTCTCTGCAGCAAGTTTTCTCCAAATCCGCAAAGCTCAGTAACAAACTTAAAGCCTCGCCAATTCTTTGATTTGTTACACTTAGTTATGAAATAGCTAAGCAATGGTTGCTTTCGTGCTTCATTCAGGTTCAAAGCCCAACTCGTTCGAACAGCGTACAACGTACGTGACATTAATAAACTGCAACATTCCTCTACTGAGCTATCCCCGTGCACTTTGCTCGTTCGCACTTCCTATCCCGACTGTCTACCTTCAGCCACAAAATAGAGAGTTTACAGAAGTTTCACTAGACCCTATTCAGGATTTTTCCGATTGTCACTTGTTACATAGCCAGTGTTGCTACTGTCAAAAATCTCAAAGTATAAGAATATCAAAACAGCAACAACTGATAAACTTCATCATCATTCTGAGCAAATTTTAATCCAAGACATATGACGTCCGTGGCAAACATCTTCTTATCTAGTTACCTTGATTTGAGAATCGTCGCTAGTACTGAGTGAGCCATCTGTATAGGCTCCCCGCGCGCCGTTTAATGTGTGCTACTATACTGTCTGTCGACACTGCTGACATAGCAAGTGATACTATGCAGCTACGCCACTTGTTAGCGCCGAGGTCTTGTACAAGTGTGAGCACATTGAATGTCTTGATTTCCTCTACCCTTCATGTGTTGTGGCATTTAGTCACTTTATTTCTGTCTTAACCGTGAAAGATATCGTGCATATTTCCAGTTGCAAAAAGCCTGAATATTGAAGCCTAGTTATTTTTGTACGGTTGACTTATCAATTTAGGTTTATCCTTTCGGGCTTTATTAAGGTTTAAATCCCAACTCGCTTCAGCGGTGTAAATGTACGAGCCATATACAAACTGCAGCATTCTCCACTGAGCTATATCCGTGTACTTCTAAACCGAAACACGACATACATCAAAACCTATCGACACTGCTGACATAGTACCGAGGTATTGTATAAGCCAGCTTATCAACCTACCCATTTCACAAATCAACTTACACTGGTTTGTCTCAGTATTTTTATGAAAAATCAGAATAAGTTGGTCCCTTACATGAGTTACTGATTTATTAACAGGAAAACCACCTTACAGTCACATATATTTTTTTACAAAAATTTACATTAGGTATGCATGATGTACCTACATGAAAATTAATAAAGGTTATGTATGACGCTGTGTTGCTTCTATTTCTCGTTTCTCAAAGCACATTTTGTGTCTAGTGGCTTTTACACGATACGTCCACAACAAGATTTAGAAATTTTTATTTACTCAAGTAGCTAGAAACACGCGCAAAGAACACCAAGGTCCGAGTACAGATGTTATTAAATTCCTCGATCAAATATCTGCCCCAGCCAGGAATAGGTAAAATCCGGGCCCCCGGGCATCGAAACCAATAACACATCCTTTGCACTAGAACTCAAATAGAGTGGAATGTTAGTTATTGAGGCAGTTTTCAGATGTATTGGAAAAACATAGTATTCTGCAGGTTAGTACTACAAGTTTTCCAGAAGAATGACCTTCACGCTCTTAGCGTATTCTTTTCTGCAATTTTGTTAGATGTGACACGATATGACGCGATGTGAGCGGTTGCTTTTGCGGATAAAAGTATGTCAGGCGCTTCAAAGACGAACCGTTTCTTTTAAGACCTAGCTTCACACAGTAGACGTGAGACATGAGACGTGAGACGAGCGTCATGGTGAAGCTTGTAACCGTTTCCATATAAAATGTATAAAACAACAGAAGAGCCAAAGCTACACAACACACGTCAGACGCGCCTCGCATCGATGACGGCTGACGATCACCTTGTCTGACAGATTTCATCTTACGTCTCATTCTGAATGGGGCTTGCGCCCTACACGACTAATAATGAAATGTGGTCTTCAATATTATGTATCTCGTTTGAATGTAGTAGCTGAGCTTCTAATCAGTAGTCTAATAATAATTTGAACAGTGAACTGTGTGCTCTCCTGTCGAAAGCCATGTTTGACTTGACAATGTTAGCAACATTGGTAATTATTTACCTGGATGATATTGTTATCATTGTCATTCGATTTAAAATGTTTGTTTGTAGGTAGTTTTTATCAAGTTTATATACTTTCAGACGCGGAGAATGATATTTCAACAAAGGTAAGCAGGACTAAAAAAATACGAAATGAAAGTAGCTTAATGTAACAGTATAGGTTTGTAATATTATGAAAGGGCCGATAGGAAACAGGCATGGACCCTTCGCCACTGATACTGGTTTTTTTTTAAACAGGCCGTGTTATTACAAAAAAGTTAGGCGCGGGTTTAAACAGTGATCAAATAAATTTTACATACGATTTGACGTTGTCAAGTAACTTACACCATGTCTTAATTTTTTTGTAACAAAAAATATAACACGGAGAAGGATTATTAAGATAACCGATATTATTAATGAACCATCATTTATTTTCTTTTTGATAATATGATTTATTTTACCAAAAACAATTTCATTACTCGTCTGATGTATTCTGAGTAATCCGCTTTGTAACACTATTGTATTCACTCAATGGGTCTCATTCAAAATGCTTATAATAATTTGTATTTGTAAGATTTGATTCATTTCATTAGTTTTAGCTGACTGTCAAGATACTATATAGGCAGGTCGTTGTCCTCTAATAGACAATGCATGTAGGTAAACAGGGTTTTAATTAAATGCGTGGCGTGCCATAGCTTCAGGGTAGGATTAGTATAGATAAAATTATTATTTTATTATTACATTAGAAAAAAAAAATCTTTTGCCTTTGGTCATGCGTCTCAACTTTGCGTTTGAACGAATCTTGGGTAAGATATAGGAATTTCGTCAAAGTGTTAAAAAACAGTACTTTTTGAATATGTCGGCATCCTTAATAGACATTAAGTTATGAAACGAATTTTAATTAACACCCTGAATGATAAAATCTATACATATAATAAAACAGAAACGAAACCAATTCTGTACATGGGATAGTTTAAAAAAAGGATTTTTACTTTCAATTGTGCTCAGGATACAGATCTCAGAACAATCGATAAAAAATTTTTTGTCTGTTTGTCTGTCTGTTTGTCTGTCTGTTTGTCTGTCTGTTTGTCTGTCTGTTTGTCTGTTTGTTTGTCCATCTTTCACGGATAAACTACTAGACGGATTTTAACCAAATTTTGTGTCGTATTACCTTATAAGTCGGGGGATACATTTTAGCACTCTAGGGTGGGACCACCAGAAGCACATTAGGAGCCTGGCTAAACTATATGATATAGATATATGACTCCAATACAAAAGTTATTCGGTTTGATAGGACGCTTCTGCTGGCGAATAGACATCCAGGTTTGGAGCACCTGATGTAGACCACCAGGTGCACAACAGGAGCCCAGGTAAACTATAGGAGATAGAGATATGACTCAAAGCAAAACTTGTTCGGCTCGATAGGACGCTTCTGCTGGCGAATAGACATCTAAGGTTTGGAGTACCTGATGTAGACCACCAGGTGCACCAACAGCAGCCCAGGTAAACTATAGGAGATACAGATATGACTCCATGACAACAATTGTTCAGCTTGATGGGACGCTTCTGCTGGCGAATAGACATCGAAGGTTTAGAGTACTTGATGTAGATCACCAGTTGCACCTACAAGAGCCCAGGTAAACTATAGGAGAAACAGATATGACTCCAAAGTAAAAGTTGTTAAGCTTGATGGGACGCTTTTGTTGGCAAATAGACATCGAAAGTTGGAGTACCTATGTAGACCAACAGGTTCCAAGAGGAGCCCAAGTAAACTATAGGAGATAGAGATATGACTCCAAAGCAAAAGTTGTGCAGCTTGATAGAACGCTTCTGCTGGCGATGAGACATCGGAAGTTTGGAGTACCTGATGTGAACCAACAAGTACAGGTAAACTATAGGAGATACAGATACGACTCCAAAGCAAAGTTTTTAGCTTGATGGGACGCTTCTGCTGGCGGAAAGACATCGAAAGTTTGGAGTAGCTGATATAGACCACCAGGAACACCACTAGAAGCTCAGCTAAACTAAAAGAGATATTCCAAAGCTCAGCTTGACGGAACGCTTCTGCTGGCATCTGCTGGCAATGCATCTACGGTTTTAGAAATATGGTTCCAACAATTAATACATAATTAGCGTGATGGATACCATTTTTAAGACGTTGGTGTGGAAAATTGTATTTTTCAATGTAGGTATAAGGAACGAAACGACACGTAGTCCGCGGGGACCAGCTAACAATCAATATCAATATCAACATCACACTTCCTACATTTGACAATGTAATCTGTTAGTGTGTATGACTGACCTCACGAAAAAGAAGACCTACCTGACCCGACAACCCCAGAAACAACCTTATGGCGCCTAAAAATTAGAAGACCACCCAAAATAAGAAGGTGCAAGGAAGATGAAGAAGTCTGTGTGGTAAACCTAAATGTGCATGAATCACGCAAAAAGATTGCGATATTTTTTTATGTGTGGTATGGTGGAAGATAAACGTCTTGATCATATTTTATGATTAGAGAGAATCTTAATCAGCACTGGAGGGCCTGTCCGTCTGCCTTTCTGACGGCACACATAGAGCTCGGCAAAACTTTAAGAGATAAGAAAATTTCTGTATTGAAAAAGTTGTTTTGCATGATGTGCCGCTTCTGTCGGCTCATAAACTTCCCTTGGCGAAACGAAGTTCGCGGGCACCAGCTAGTAACAAATATAATTGTATTATTTCCAAGGCACTTATTACTTTTCAAATTAAATAGAAAGGCACTTAACAATTCACTAGAATTGCAAGGGCCTTACCCAACGATAGCACAAACTTGTGTAATATGATCTTATATTTTCAACTAGCTGGTGCCCGCGAACTTCGTTTCGCCAAGGGAAGTTTATGAGCCGACAGAAGCGGCACATCATGCAAAACAACTTTTTCAATACAGAAATTTTCTTATCTCTTAAAGTTTTGCCGAGCTCTATGTGTGCCGTCAGAAAGGCAGACGGACAGGCCCTCCAGTGCTGATTAAGATTCTCTCTAATCATAAAATATGATCAAGACGTTTATCTTCCACCATACCACACATAAAAAAATATCGCAATCTTTTTGCGTGATTCATGCACATTTAGGTTTACCACACAGACTTCTTCATCTTCCTTGCACCTTCTTATTTTGGGTGGTCTTCTAATTTTTAGGCGCCATAAGGTTGTTTCTGGGGTTGTCGGGTCAGGTAGGTCTTCTTTTTTCGTGAGGTCAGTCATACACACTAACAGATTACATTGTCAAATGTAGGAAGTGTGATGTTGATATTGATATTGATTGTTAGCTGGTCCCCGCGGACTACGTGTCGTTTCGTTCCTTATACCTACATTGAAAAATACAATTTTCCACACCAACGTCTTAAAAATGGTATCCATCACGCTAATTATGTATTAATTGTTGGAACCATATTTCTAAAACCGTAGATGCATTGCCAGCAGATGCCAGCAGAAGCGTTCCGTCAAGCTGAACAACTTTTGCTTTGGAGCCATTTCAATATCTCTTTTAGTTTAGCTGAGCTTCTAGTGGTGTTCCTGGTGGTCTATATCAGCTACTCCAAACTTTCGATGTCTTTCCGCCAGCAGAAGCGTCCCATCAAGCTAAAAAACTTTTGCTTTGGAGTCGTATCTGTATCTCCTATAGTTTACCTGTACTCCTGTTGGTGGTTCACATCAGGTACTCCAAACTTCCGATGTCTCATCGCCAGCAGAAGCGTTCTATCAAGCTGCACAACTTTTGCTTTGGAGTCATATCTCTATCTCCTATAGTTTACTTGGGCTCCTCTTGGTGAACCTGTTGGTCTACATAGGTACTCCAACTTTCGATGTCTATTTGCCAACAAAAGCGTCCCATCAAGCTTAACAACTTTTACTTTGGAGTCATATCTGTTTCTCCTATAGTTTACCTGGGCTCTTGTAGGTGCAACTGGTGATCTACATCAAGTACTCTAAACCTTCGATGTCTATTCGCCAGCAGAAGCGTCCCATCAAGCTGAACAATTGTTGTCATGGAGTCATATCTGTATCTCCTATAGTTTACCTGGGCTGCTGTTGGTGCACCTGGTGGTCTACATCAGGTACTCCAAACCTTAGATGTCTATTCGCCAGCAGAAGCGTCCTATCGAGCCGAACAAGTTTTGCTTTGGAGTCATATCTCTATCTCCTATAGTTTACCTGGGCTCCTGTTGGTGCACCTGGTGGTCTACATCAGGTGCTCCAAACCTTGGATGTCTATTCGCCAGCAGAAGCGTCCTATCAAACCGAATAACTTTTGTATTGGAGTCATATATCTATATCATATAGTTTAGCCAGGCTCCTAATGGTGCTTCTGGTGGTCTACATCTGGTACTCCAGACCCTAGAGTGCTAAAATGTATCCTAGATGTGGACCCGACTTATAAGGTAATACGACACAAAATTTGGTTAAAATCCGTCTAGTAGTTTATCCGTGAAAGATGGACAAACAAACAGACAAACAGACAGACAAACAGACAGACAAACAGACAGACAAACAGACAGACAAACAGACAAAAAAATTTTTATCGATTGTTCTGAGATCTGTATCCTGAGCACAATTGAAAGTAAAAATCCTTTTTTTAAACTATCCCATGTACAGAATTGGTTTCGTTTCTGTTTTATTATATGTATAGATTTCATTAGTTGAGCAATATCATGTAATTTATTTCACCGTCACTCAAGTTATTAGATTAATGTTTAGCTGCGTTAATACTAGCAGTAAACTTAATACGCAATAATATGCTCTTATCACACAAGCAATTTGCGAGCGTATGCGGAGCAGAGTTTAATTTGTTGCGGACTCGTTGCGGACACCAATTCCATTGCCACTGTAATTTTCCTATACTAAAAGCTGTTAGAAGAATACAAAACTATCAAAACCATCCTACTTATATACCATCGACACTCAACTGAGACGATTTAAATTTAGCCGACTTCGGCCCCAGGGAAACTTTCACCAAAATGCTGCAAATCCGCCGCGTCTCCGCAAGGAATTCGCCGCACAACCGGCGCGCACCTGCCGCGCATCCGCCTCCGTTCCCAAACAGCTTATGTGATAACTGATAAATAAGAGCCATGAGGGGTGACATTTTGATACTTGAATCTTTACGTCGCTCGTAAAGCCGAGATTACACCTACGTGTAATTATTATGAGGGCACGTAGAGAGTCATTGTACTTGATGTTATTAGAGTATGTTAGAAGTCAAGAGATAATAGCACTCATTTAAATTTATGAACACTGAATATCACATTTTAAACACGTCTTTTCATGTCAGGAATATAAGTTAAGAAAACGTGCAAAATTTTCTACCGCAGGCAGGATTTGTTTTGCAGGCACTAAGTAGCTGAAATAAATAATTAAATTTAGCCTGAGGTAGAAAACTACAAAGGGTCTGCTGTTCAAACAATTTTTGATCAACTGTCTCTTTGTAGTTTAGGGAAATGGTTCACTTGGGAAAAGTTCTTCAGTTTAACATTTTGGACGTTTTTCAGTTTAACACACGTAACGTTCGTTACCTACTGCTTCGTTCGGAAAATGCCAATTTCCTATTCATTTTCGTACAAATACGGGTAATGTTAGATAGTTTGGCAGATGCATCCCCTAGCGCTGCGTATCGCACAACGCTGCTGCGTGGCGTGGATAGATTCTTTTTTCAAACCGTTTGACAAATATCGTGTTTGTGTGTAAATAAGGTGGCATTTTCCTAACGCCTTTGTTACGCAGCTCTAAAACAGTGCAGCAACGGACGTGTGATCCTAACCTAAGCATTTTTAGGATTTGACTCCCAAAACGCCTAAATTTCTTAAAATAATCACCAATTCGATTTATTTGTTTTGCTCCAAATATAAATTTTATCGATACCGCTCGGTGCCGATCCAATTACTTTTATTACGGCTGCTAATGGCCTCGAATTACCACTCGGAGATTTATTTATATCTAATCCAAGATTGAAGCTCCAATATCTTATTCATTTTACGAAAAACTCGTGAGGAATAATACCAATTTCTGTGCTCCAAAAAAATTACAAGTTGTCATTTTAATATGAATAAGAAAACATGATTTATGAAACCTTTGCTTTTTATCTTCTTGGTAGGTATTTGAAAACCTATCTCTAGACTTTGCGTGTTACCATCTGTTTAGTTTCGTAACATATGCGAGTTTTGTTGTTTCGCGCCATTTTCGTCTGACAGACCGTGGCCTGTGACTGACGCCAGCTAGTCGGCCGACGCCATCTTTTTTTCCGTTGTTCGTTCAGTCGGTTCGATACCACGCGGCGGCCGGCAAATATAACCTCACTTTTAGTCACTCGCGCGTCCGGTGTTAGACACATATTTTAAGTAGTCTGGGTTTTATTATTTTGTGTGTGCTTTGACCACCAGGGAAGAGTTCCCTGTCCAGTGTGGAAGTTAATCCTATATTTTAATTGTGTGGAATTCTCATGCGGGAGAAATCTTTTAGTTTTGCGTTTTGTACAGCAAACTCATTGCTGTCGCAACCAGTAGTGTGCGGGAGAAATCTTTGTTATTAGTGTGTTAAAACATTATTCGATGTTGAACTGTGAACTAGTGAATAATAGAGTGATAAACTAATGTGAAACCAAAATTGCTGAAGGGACGGAGTGCCACACGAGCTGGTGTCCGGGTGCAGTAAGTCTAGTATCTAAATCCATTCCAAATGTCTTCCTCAAAACCTGATACCTTTTTTCCTGTCAAAAACTAGACTTACAAGGAAACGGCGGCGTCATAATTCGCACGGTAAGCAATTCGCTGCTAGGTCCTGTTTAAGTAGACTTTGGAAACAAGAATTTCTCGGCCGGAAACTTTCCGGAACAAAATTCTCTCATTAAATTTATTTTATTTAGCTATAGTAAAGAGCACTACGAATCGTAGTCAAATTTTGTTCCGAGGCTGATCGACCATTTAGTTTTAGATTTTAAGATAACTTTAATTTGCTTCCACTGCGCTAAGATCAGCTTCGGAATCAAACATTTTTTGGTAGCAGAGCGTGGTTGCTTTATTGCAACATAGTTAGCCGTAATTTAGTATTAAGCGTGTTTTTTATATTACCCACATATTTTATTAATTTTGGAAAATATTGTTTCGGTTTTTTTTGTGACTGTATTGTTTGCCTAGTGAACGGTACCTTATCGGTAAGGTCTAGGCCAGTCAACTAACATTTATTTTGTGGTACTTGTTTATTGGTTTTACGTTTTTATTAAGTCGAGTGGGTAAAAGTAGGTACCATGGCACCCTCGATCGCCAGGTATAAGGCTGCTATAAAGACAGAATTAAGGTGGTTTACTACCACAGCGGCAATGATCGGCCGCGAGGACCGGGAGGACGCGCTCTAAAAAGTGCACTACAGGCAGATGAACGGGTTCGGGTTGTGTCGGAACACCTCACAGAGTGCCTCATGCTCCTTGAGGAAGCTCCTAACCCTGAAGATAAGGAGCTGGTCGAGGGCGATGTAAGCCAGTGCTTGGAGCTGGCACAGGACATTGAGCAGGCAGCTGCGGACATATCTAGGCGACGTGACGGAAAGGAAAAGCCATTCCGTGGTAAAGTAGGACAAGGATTACAGGTGCCTCTTCCGCCTGTTACGGTTCCAGTCTTTGCAGGCGATTACGCCGACTGGCCGGCGTTTGAGGACCTGTATAGCAGCGTGGTCCACACACGGACGGACATAATGCCAGCGTACAAGATGGCTCAGCTGATGTCCAGGCTACATGGAGAGCCTCATGAATTGCTGACGCATTTGGCTGTCTCGGATAGCAATTATGAGGTGGCGTGGAAGATCCTTACCGACCGGTATCGGAACAAGCGCCTGATTGTAGACAGGCTGTTAGACCACCTCGCAAGGAGACCTCTGCCCCTCGCCACCCGGAACGGCCGGGTGCACCGGCGCGAGGAGGCAACAGTAGGCAACCCAGGCGGTACAACACCGCATTGGAATCAGGGTGTGCCTACTGCAGGGAGACAGGCCACGGGGTGGCAGCGTGTCAGGAGTTTGCTGCGCAGCGGGTTCAGAGGAGACGGGGTGTGGCACAGCAGAGGCGTTGGTGTTTTCGGTGCCTGGGGCCGCATCAGGTGCGAGTGCCCTTCAAGCACCAACTGTAGGTACTGCCAGGGTGCACACCATCCGCTGCTCTGCATGAATCGCTCCGGAGGCGCCGGGGCAGCGCTGGATCGGATCAGCGAAGGAGCCTGCCCACCAAGGGAGGAGCAACGCTCCCACCCTCCAAGGAGGAGCCCACCTCCGCATCAGTCACAGGGACAGGCAGGGGGACGTCAACAGTCGGAGCCCACTTACCAACGGACGTGGGGACGATCTCCACCACGGCAGCAGGTGCCGGATTGGGGAGGAACGACACGGGAACATGGCCAAGGACACCCATCCCAGGTACGGGATCAAACGGGCGGGTGTCAGGGGAGCACTAGGCAGCCACCAGGGTACATGCAGTATTCTGCGGGCTTGAGCCACCTGGTTGGGTCTCAAGACCCACGCATGCCTCCGCCTATGCCTGAGTACCCGCGGCTACAGGCGCAACCTCGGTACGGACGTTTGCCGTCGGGGTACTATAGAACTTCAGCCATGGCCTTTATGGGCAGACCTCCCTACCAGCAGGAGTGGGACCCATACACAGGTTTGGGTAGCGAGGATACCCCGCGGGACGCGGCCTCACCGCGTTTAGATTCCCGCTAGGTAATCGCCGCCTACTCATCAGCTTCGGCTCCCGTCCAATCACGGTACTTTTGCCAACGGCTAAGATTTGGGTATGGGGATACGGTGGCCGGACCATTCAAGTAAGAGCCCTACTGGATACAGGGCTCAGGGATGTATTGTATCGAGTAAGCTGGTGAGTAGGCTAGGCCTAAATGTACGGCCAAGTGAGGATGAAGCTGTAGGCATCGGGGCCTAAATGTGCCTGACATTCGGGGTCAGACGAACGTTGAGTTCACATTAGGTAGCACATGTACAGGCGTCAGCTATCAAGTCTCAGCCGTGGTGCTGGATGAAGTGGTTGGGAAACTCCCTCAGGTTAGGTTACCACCAACGGTACGAGGGCTAACCACAGGGTTGGAGTTAGCTGATCCTGATTTTGATACTCCTGGTACGGTGGACGTACTTCTCGGGTCAGACGTCCTCGGAGATTATGGTGCGGTAGGAAGAAGGTACTCCAGGAAGCTGGTTTGGTGGCCGTAGATACCACAGGGGTATGTTGTTTTCGGCCCAGTTTGGAGACCTCAGGACCTACCAGAAGGGATACGGTCCTCTATGGTAGTGTGCTGTCAGAGGTGCTGCAGAGGTTTTGGGAGTCTGAAGAGCCGCCCACGGCGGACAGACGGAAGCCAGAGGATGACGAGTGCGAGTTGTTCTATCAATACAACACTGCGAGATGCTCGTCAGGCAGATTCGTGACCAGGCTACCTTTTCTCCCAAACCGCCCCGCTTTAGGTAGTTCGCGACAGCTCGCGGAACGGAGACTACTCGGAATGGAGCGCAAGATGAGGCGAGACCCAGCACTTCGGCAGAAGTATATAGAATTCATGCGGGAATATATTCAATTGGGCCACTTGTCGGTGTCCAGCCTGGATTGGAGGTGTGTCGAGCATTATTACATTCCACACCTGGCTGTCTTGAAGTCACCTGAGGCGAAAATACGGGTGGTGTTTGACGGTTCTGCTCCTACCTCGAATGGTGTGTCTGTGAACCAATGTTTGCACGCGGGTCCTAAATTGAACCGGGACATTGTGGACATTCTCACAGACTTTCGTTTACACCAGGTAGCGTTTGTCGCAGACGTCAAAATGATGTTTCGCCAAACCATGATACATCCGGATGACCGTCGGTATCAGCTGATTTTGTGGCGTGAGAGCCTAGACGAGCCGATGGTCACATACGAACTTAACACGGTGACGTATGGACTTAAGCCAAGTCCGTATTTGGCAGTACGTACGCTGCGAGTTGGCCGCACAGGAAAGGGTAAGATACCCTCGAGCCGCAGCAGTACTGGATCGCGACGTCTACGTGGACGATATCTGCACGGGTGCTGATAGCGTGGAGCAGGCGCTAATTCTACGAGACGAGCTGATCGCGATCATGGGTTCAGGAGGTTACGAGTTGCGGAAATGGTTGTCCAGTTGCCCAGAGCTCCTGGCTGGTTTGCCAGGCGAGTTCCATCAGGACCCGCACCTCTTTGAGAACCCGGACAATCCAAATACGTTGGGCATCCTCGGGGTGCAATATAGGCCAACGCATGACGTATTCACGTACAAGATCGAGCCCGACCTTTTGGAGAAAACTTGGACTAAGCGGTCGGTACTGTCGACAATCGCTAGAACGTTCGATCCTTACGGATGGATCGCCCCGGTTACGTTCATGGCGAAGTGCTTTTTACAAAGGTTGTGGCTAGCCAACTTAGGATGGGACGACCAACTCTCCGGAGAGTTGTTGAAGGATTGGCTCAAGTTTGTGACCACCTTACCAGGGATTGTGCACATCGCGATACCCCGCAAGTTAGTCCCATCGGTGGGATGTAAGGCTACCCTACATGGGTTTTGTGACGCCTCGGAGCGAGGGTACGCGGCAGCTGTATACCTTCGGACAGCAAGTTCAACGGGAACTGTGCACGTGCGTCTGGTTATGGCCAAAAGTAAGGTGGCACCAGTCAGAACTAGATGGACCATCCCCAAATTGGAATTGGCAGGGGCAGCTCTTCTAGCGCGCTTGCTAAATCATGTAACCTGCAATCTGCGTGGTACCATCAACTTGGATGAAACGGTGTACGCGTGGACTGACAGTCGGATAGTTCTATGCTGGTTGCAGACGTCGGTACATACACTTGAGGTTTTCGTGGCAAATCGGGTGTCACAGATTACGGGGTCGGAAACTCCGTTAGTGTGGAGGCACGTACCGGGAGAATGGAACCCAGCGGACTGCGCTTCGCGCGGGTGCAGGGCACCTGATTTGGTGAGTCACCCACTGTGGTGGGGACCTCAATGGCTGACTGAGTCGCCGCAGGAATGGCCATTCAACGAGTGCAGGGCGCCGCTTGGGCCACCTGATCGAGGTTTGCGAGTGAACGTGGGGCAACTCGTACCGAAGCCTAACCCAGCTTTCTTGCTGGAACGGTATAGCTCCTCGACAAACTTCTTGGGGTGACAGGTTGGATCAAACGGTTCGTGAACAACTGCAGGAAGCCTCAAGCAGAACGGAACTTTACACCTGTCCTCTCGCCTGCGGAACGGAATGCGGCTCTATGCTCATTAGTTAGAGTCGTCCAGGCGGAACATTTTGAAGAGGAGGTCAGGCTGCTCAGGGATGGACGTGGAAAGCTGAAGGGAGGAATTGTGCGCCTCAACCCATTCCTGGATGAGCAAGGTATGCTCAGGGTTGGAGGCAGACTTCGGAACGCTAGCCTGCCCTTTCGGCTCGGCATCCACTGTTACTTCAAAAAGGGGACCCTTAGTTGAGCTCTTAGTCAGGGATCGTCATGAGAAAAACTCGCACGCGGGCTGTAATGCGCTATTGGCCATTCTACAGCGCGAGTTTTGGATCTTATCGGGATGACGAACGGTACGTAGCGTTGTGTTTAGGTGCTTGCCTTGTTACCGCTTGAAGGCAGGCACAATGCAGCCACAGATGGGAGATCTTCCACCGGACCGGGTGACGGAGGCCTGGACGTTTGCAGGTGTGGGAACGGATTTCGCAGGCCCTTTTATGGTGAAGGCATCACGCCTGCGGAACGCAAAGTCTATCAAGGCGTACTTGTGCGTGTTCGTGTGCCTAGCCACCAAGGCCGTCCACTTGGAGCTCGTGGCCGACCTTTCTACGGAGGCCTTTTTGGCAGCGCTGGAGAGATTTACGTCGCGACGAGGGCGACCAGCGCTGATCAGGTCGGATTGTGGTACCAACTTTAAGGGTGCTGATCGGTGTATGAAAGAAATTGTAACGTTCTTACGGGAGAACGAAGAAGCCATCAGCACGGGCCTCTCCCGTCAGGGCATTGCCTGGGTGTTCGATCCACCAGCGTGCCCTCACTGGGGTGGTATTTTTGAAGCGGTTGTAAAGTCCGCTAAGACGCATTTGTTGCGCGTTGTAGGGTTAACAATTTTGACTTTCGAGGAGCTGGCGACCGTGTTTTGTAAAATTGAGGCTGTACTCAATTCGCGTCCTTTGTGTCCGCTCAGCTCAGACCCAAATGATTTAGAGGCCTTGACGCCAGGGCATTTCTTAATTGGCCGCCCACTTAACGCCTTGCCGGAATATCCCTATACGGAGGTGAATAGCAATCGTTTGTCGCGTTATCAGTTGTTGCAGCAAATGACTTAAAACTTTTGGAAGCGTTGGTCGCTTGAGTACTTGCACATTCTGCAGCAACGCCTTAAGTGGACGGACAGGACTGAACCCCCCTGCATTGGGGATCTCGTTCTGGTTAACCCCTTGAGTGTTTCTTGTACACACTGGTGCTCAAGAAATTTGAGAGCCCCGCGTGTCGCGCTCATCACACGGGTGCACGCAGGACTCTCAAATTTCTTGTGCACCCGTGTGCACAAGAAACACTCGACGGGTTAAGGATGCCAACCTACCGCCACTGCGTTGGCGCCGGGGGCGCATTCTCAACCTATTTCCGGGTAGTGATGGCACTCCTCGAGTTGCAGAAGTTCAGGTGGGGGATTCAGTTCTTAAGCGAGCAGTAGCTACATTATCACGCCTGCCATGCATTGAGCGGACCGATGGGTCGGTCTGGGGCGGGTGAATGTTTAGTTTCGTAACATATGCGAGTTTTGTTGTTTCGCGCCATTTTCGTCTGACAGACCGTGGCCTGTGACTGACGCCAGCTAGTCGGCCGACGCCATCTTTTTTTCCGTTGTTCGTTCAGTCGGTTCGATACCACGCGGCCGCCGGCAAATATAACCTCACTTTTAGTCACTCGCGCGTCCGGTGTTAGACACATATTTTAAGTAGTCTGGGTTTTATTATTTTGTGTGTGCTTTGACCACCAGGGAAGAGTTCCCTGTCCAGTGTGGAAGTTAATCCTATATTTTAATTGTGTGGAATTCTCATGCGGGAGAAATCTTTTAGTTTTGCGTTTTGTACAGCAAACTCATTGCTGTCGCAACCAGTAGTGTGCGGGAGAAATCTTTGTTATTAGTGTGTTAAAACATTATTCGATGTTGAACTGTGAACTAGTGAATAATAGAGTGATAAACTAATGTGAAACCAAAATTGCTGAAGGGACGGAGTGCCACACGAGCTGGTGTCCGGGTGCAGTAAGTCTAGTATCTAAATCCATTCCAAATGTCTTCCTCAAAACCTGATACCTTTTTTCCTGTCAAAAACTAGACTTACAAGGAAACGGCGGCGTCATAATTCGCACGGTAAGCAATTCGCTGCTAGGTCCTGTTTAAGTAGACTTTGGAAACAAGAATTTCTCGGCCGGAAACTTTCCGGAACAAAATTCTCTCATTAAATTTATTTTATTTAGCTATAGTAAAGAGCACTACGAATCGTAGTCAAATGTTGTTCCGAGGCTGATCGACCATTTAGTTTTAGATTTTAAGATAACTTTAATTTGCTTCCACTGCGCTAAGATCAGCTTCGGAATCAAACACCATCGGTAGCCTAAATGGCTACCTACCCAACCTAACCTACCTAAACCTAACCTAAGCTTTGGATGAACTTAAATCGGATTTTCTTAATAAGTACATGAAGAAACATTTAAAGTTGATCTTTAAGCTAACTTAGGGTGCTGCTGATAGGAAGTTTCGCTTAAAACGCTGCTCTAAATTACTATGCTATACAGCTGCAATGATGCGTCTATTTCTTCCAGCCGCCGGTTGAACTTATTTTTTTTTTTTTTTTTTTTTTTTTTTATCTATGATGGGCTTACTCTTGACCCCAATCTTACCCTAGAGCAGAGATGGGATCTACGGTGGAGCGAGCTTGCCCAGAAGATGCCTATTCACTCTAGACTTAAAGAGATTCAGGTTATATGCACTCGGAACTTATACTGGTTATCTTCAATAACTATATGCAGAACCAGTGCAACTTGATCGCCTAAATAGGTAGCTATATTGCTGAAACGTAGCTCCAATGATGTGTGTGGACCGCTTTAACGCTGAGTTGCGTCTAGTTGAATAGGCTTCCTACAGCCGCCGGTTGAATGCCGCGCGCTGATAATACTACACCCCCCCCCCCCCCTACCTCCTGAACTTCCTCTACCCCTCTCTGCTACCCTTCATCGGTTTAGTTACAGTTACCTTACAATGGCTCTGAATGTGATATAACCAAAGGTTTAGTGATTTAAGTAAGACATTATCCTTACTGGGCATTCTGCATTAGTAATAATAACTGAGTGAAGAACCAGTATCCTCTGTTGCAAATGCAACTGAGACTTTTCTATCCACTCAATTTTTCAATATACAATTTTTTAATAAACCTTATTGCATAAAAGGATCAACACATTAGTACAAAAAGTAAGAGATTGTAAGTTAGCAATCAATCTTATTTCACATCGAACGCGACGGACGCGACGTTGTATCAACTCAAACAAAACTTTAAAACATACAGAGTGATAAAACTGCAACCAAGTACGTAACTAGTACTTATGAAAGCAAACTGTTCCTCTGAACGTCACTTCAACTACAACGCTACATAAACACAACTATGACTATGTAACTAGCAGAGACAGACGACGTATTCCATGGAGACTTGTTGACAGCAACATGCTACGTCTAGACATTCATATCAAGATACAAGTTCTTTGACTTCTCTAATATCGTACCAATGAGAATCAAATGAATCGAGTCACTATTTTGACTAGACTAGTGTACCTACTTAAATCTTCACCCTATATCTCTCCACAGTCATAGATTTTGTGAACGCACTCATCGTGTTCAATCATCATTTTTCTATTCTATCCTATAAGCGGAATTTTAAGGAACAGCTTTTTTACTCTGTTTGCAGCGAGCGGTGAAAAAAAGTTGCTTCGCTGTAAAATAGTGCGACGAGTTTTTCTTTTGAAAAAATGGACACCATATTTACTTGTTTTCATGGTTTTAGGCGTACATATAAAAATGTGAAACTGGAATTTGTTGAAATATAGTTATACTTTTTTCTTATTTCGATGTCTTAAAAAGAACCTTAATATTTCTCAATATTTTTGAAACCTTCCTAGTTCTTTATCGCGACATTTCGGGTTTAACATTTTCTGTTTCCGTATTTTCTAGAGCTCGTTACAACCTGTCTTAAATATTGTGCTTTCTGACAGTTTCCTGGATTGCATACACCTGCATTTTCTTTGTATGGCCTGCAATGCGGGCGTAGAAGGAATTCTAGCTATAAACATATTTTTATGAGACAAAATATCATCTACATATCTCAACTCCGTATGGGGCCTGTATGTTCAGACTGAAAAATAGAAAACCTTCTTTTTTATATAAATAATGGGTAAGCATTTGTCCGCAATCTCACCTGATGTTAAGTGACGATGCAGACGATGATGGAACATGCTCGCCCAGATAATGCCTATTCACTCTCGCCTTGAAAAGGCCCAGGTTATAACGTTCCGGAAACAGATCCGCAGGCAGGGAGTTCCACTCCTTAGCAGTTCGCATTAAAAATGTAGAAGCGAAGCGCTTTGTGCGAATTTGCGGGATGTCTACGATATAAGGGTGGAATCCCAACCGGCGTCTCGTGCACCGGAGATGGAATGGTGACGGAGGTATCAGGTCATGGAGAGACTGTGCACACTCCCCGAAATGTATCCTGTAGAATACCGACAAGCAAGCTAAACTAACTTCTTTTCATAAAACTATCATTGTTTGTGATGGTCTTACTTTTAAGAAATTTTAAGTTTGAATTTACGTTTTTAGTTTATTTTCTTCCACAGCACGTATTGAAGCGTAATTTATCCCACGGATGTTCAACCACGTGTGAAACTTCCCGATAGCAGTTCTAAACTTAGTTCGCAGTTGCAAAGAACTATGAGGCGATAGCGGCAAGCTCGCGGGATACATTTGTCTTCTTATGTTCTTCTGGTACCTGGTATTCTTATCTCAGACAGTTTTCTAGCTTACCTGCTCTTTTCTTGTTTATTTGGAGAATATGATGAATGGACCTACCTCTCTAGCATTTCGACTTTGTTTATCTTTGGTTTACTAGATATTTACGATAAAACTTCAGGAACTCATATCTATATAGAAGATTTAGCATAGTCTTTTGGTAGTGAAGCTGACATTCGGTTAGACGCTCGATCCACCAGTGTTAGTCAAAAGCGTGCTGGCATAAGAACGGTCCAAAATCCAAATTAAGCCTGAGCATGATTTTACTTCGAGTAACGAAGGTAGTGCCAGGATCGTAGGCTGTAATGTTTTAAAGGAATTCAGTTCCAATTATGGCGTTTTACAATTAAAAAATTCTCCTCAGTTAAAGGGTTGTAAACTACGCTTTTCACAGAAATGTCTTTACGAAAGCTTTTACTGAAGGGAAAGAGGATGGTGGGGGGGGTCCTTCAGGAGCAAACAAACAAACAAGCAGCAATTAAGCAAGACAAATAAGGGTAATCTGTTCGCCGGCGGCTCTAAGCCGCGTTTAAATGGTTTTTTGTAGACTCTACAGGCCGCGGTCACGTTGTTAGGAGTTTAATAATGCGGTGGTCAAACACTGGGGCTCAGTGATGTATCTCGTTATTTATTTCAAGATTTCGTGAAATCCTTTGTGTGATTTATAATAATAATAATAATATCGTTTAATTCAGGCCACGAGGGCCCATAGAATAAAATAAAACAATACAATATAACTTAAAACTAACTAACATACTATAAATACACTACAATGTAACTTAAATGCTAGATAGGCACTTTTTGCGACGGCGACTCACGTTGCACGGGGGGTCGATAGCGCCTGAATACGACTCCCTGTGGCCAGAAATCTTCCTGCATAAACTCACACACGATCCTCCGGGGCCTCGACAAAACAAAAGACCTAAAATTGGTTGCAAATTTAGACTCCAGTTGTCGGATGTAAACCGTCGCACCGGCGAGATCGCGTGGAAGTTCCTGGCGAAGCTTATGCATCTTCTGCACGTGCTGCATGATGTCCTCCTTTGACGTATTACTATCCAACCGGGACACATACAGCTGCGCGATGGGTTCGGCAGCCTTTAGAGTTGTTGCGGCTGCTATATATCCGTAGGGGTCTTTCTAATACCACAATAGATTAACATTAACACACCTGGAAAACGAATAGATAAGTAAGAATCCAACACAAATACAAATGTCTTCATCACATGAGCGTGACTATATTGCAGTCAACTGCAGAACAAACGCCTCCTTATGGATATGTCCGTAAGGCACTATCTTGGGCCACGATCTATTGTTTTTGCCAACGAGTAACTACCAGCATAATTTCTTTCTATTATTTGGTAGGTTAGTTCTGTCAAATATTTTCGTTTACCTAAAACAAATAAAGAAAAATTCCTATTTCACTTTTCTCAAGTTATTTGAATACGTTTGTCGAATACAGACTCGAATTTGCCGCGGTTGCCGTTTCATGCATATTTGTTTCGGGTTACTTCTAACCTCTGCAGAACTTCGGTTGCAACTTATACTTAAACGTTCATGTGGTGTTGTAAAGTAGCATAAAGTCCCTGGCAAACATGAAGACGATGCAGGATGTACTAATAAAATCTCCGTGGTGAATGACGGGTGAAAGATATCACGACGTACAATGATATTATATGTAGGTTCTACGACGTATTAAAAAGAGAGGAGACGGATGAGCGTAGGAAGTCGTACTGAAAATTGAGTTTTACTTCAAAGCATTACCGCTCGTAAGGTTTTAAAATGATTTCAGTACAAATTATCATGTTATGGTCATCACAACATAACCCACGCAATTTGGTCGAAATATCGGACAATTTAAAATGATCACCTTTATTTTCTTTAGTTTGTTCTGATAATATAATCCTGATCCAGTTGAAGTTGCAAGCAATTTTCAAATTCAGTTCACATACCTACTTATAGAACTGTTATTTGAATAGGCCATATTTGGCAGCTATCAAAATCATGTTAACGCTATCACATAAGGTCTATTTTTCTTTGTTGACATGTTTCCTAGTATGGGTTTGATAGCTGTCAAAATATGGTTTATTCGAAGGACGGTACTAAAGTTAAAATCAGTACCTCACATAAACTTCTAATAATTAACAAAATTAATTAACTAATTTTAGTGGAAATTGATTAACATACTCGTACTGCAACGCCGTTGTATGTCTAGTACCTAATTCCGGGAGCTGGCTAAAAGCACAATGCCGATAGCATGTTTCGGAGCTCATTTCGGCGAAATAGAGTCATGTATCAATAGAAAGCAAGAGTGTTGTATAGGTATGTGTGAGTTGGTTGGTGTCGCTTTATACATACAGGCTGTAAGGGACAGCCCTCCGAATACTGAAAGGGTGCATACAGACCATGAAACTGAACAACTTCCCATAGAAATAAATTTCAGGAAACGTAAAAAATTTTTTGACTTCCCATAGTAAATGCAATCAGTTGATCGTGATTTTGTATGGGAAGTCGAAAATTTTTACTCGTTTCCTGAAATTTATTTCAATGGCAAGTTGTTCAGTTTCATAGTCTGTATGCACCCTTTCATTATTCGGAGGGCCGTCCCTTACACCCTGTATAGGGCATATTAGAAATGGATATATTATCTGTTCCAGGAAATATATCAAATTTCCAATCACATTTTAGGGACAAGCTCCACAGTGAAGATCAGAGACGTGCGACGTAAGATTACATCTGTGAGACAAGTGATTGTCGGCCGTCATCGATGCGATCTCACGTGAGTAGTTTGTCCCTTCTGTTTTATACCTACATATTATATTGAAACGGTTTCAAGCGTTATGTTGTCACACATTTCACGTCTCCATCTCATGTCTTACGTCTTCTCTGTGGAGCTTGCTCTTCTGAATATGAACATGTCTACGTGACAATGGCCGCGCTGCGTCAACACGCGATGTTGAATCAACAGTCAACAGCAGATTTGGCGCGCGCCACTTCACATACAAACAAACATCTATGCTGTTCTGATAATCAGTAATTATTTCCTGTAATAGAGATAATGTGAAAATAGGTTGAAAATGAAAATAGGTATGAATTATAATGATATAGAGGAAAAACTTGAACATCGAAATAACAACTCTACGTTACCGCAAACAAATAGAATACAAAACAAATGTAAAATAAAAGTCTAAAAAGTAAGTTCATCCAAAGGACCCCGCACGATTTGTTCGACAAGGGCCGTCCGGTCAAATTGGCTGAAATTTTGAGGAAAGGTAGTACGTAATGCTCTTACCAAAATGTAAAAAAATCTGCGAGCGGAAATGACCAGTTTTTGAGATATAGCTATTTTAATGTTGAAGTCACTAAACATACTTTGATGTAAAAACGTTACAGATTAAGGCAAATGTCATCTTCTTACTTATTATTTACGTTCATCTGTATAAAACCAACCCACGAGGTAATTATTTCAATTGGAAAAGTGTCTGTTTCGGGTATATTACACATAATATATCAGCAAAGCAAGCTAGATCGCCTAAGCTATACGAGATACAGCAATGGCTCCAAAGCAAAAGTTGTTTAGCATGATAGGCCACTTCTACTGGCACATGGACACCAGGAGTCTGGAGTAGGATCCCGTCTAGACCATAAAATGCCTCTATAGCAAAAGCTGTTCAGCATGATAGACCGCTTCTGCTAACAGACTGACGTCGAGGTTCTGGAGTATCTGATGTAGACCACCAGGACCTCATCTTAACTATAAAAGATACGGAAATGCTTTCATAGCAAAAGTTGTTCAACATGTTAAGCCGTTATGTTGGCACTTTGATATCGAGAGTCTGGAGATCCTGGTGTAGAACGTACAATGATCTTATTCCTACGGGAAAGCGTGTAAGTAACAGTTCTAGTTATGAATATGTTGCGGCCATCTAGTTAAAAACGCTGTTCAAATGCACAGATTGCTCTTTAATCAAGCGACGCCATTCAACCACACCACTAAACGTTCGTTACCTAAGTGGTTGAACACAACGTTCTACAGTTCATTCCATTCCAAGAAATGCCCAACTAAAGAATTAGATTTGTGGTTGAATAAGGAGCCCCAGGAGGAGACCCAGTTGAATTAGCCAAAGTGTTAACATAACTTTTGGTATTGAAGCATTTCCGTATCTCTTGTAGTTAATCTCATATTAACTAACTCCTGGCAGTCTACATCAGGTACTCCAGAACCTCGACGTCCGTCTGTTAGCAGAAGCGGTCCATCATGCTGAACAGCTATTGCTATAGAGGCATTTCTATATATTTTATGGTCTAGATGAGGTCCTGGTGGTCTACTCCAGACTCCTGGTGTCCATGTGCCAGCAAAAGCGGCCTATCATGCTAAACAACTTTTGCTTTGGAGCCATTGCTGTATCTCGTATAGCTTAGGCGATCTAGCTTGCTTTGCTGATATATTATGTGTAATATACCCGAAACAGACACTTTTCCAATTGAAATAATTACCTCGTGGGTTGGTTTTATACAGATGAACGTAAAAAATAAGTAAGAACATGACATTTGCCTTAATCAGTAAAGTTTTTACATCAAAGTATGTTTAGTGACTTCGACATTAAAATAGCTATATCTCAAAAACTGGTCATTTCCGCTCGCAGATTTTTTTACATTTTGGTAAGAGCATTACGTACTACCTTTCCCCAAAACTTCAGCCAATTTGACCGGACGGCCCTTGTCGAACAAATCGTGCGGGGTCCTTTTACACAAAAAGCAAGCACAAAAAGCGTAGTGGTGTAATTAGAGTCCCGCATCTACAAGCCGCAGACACAGTGTACATACATACCTACATATATGTAGGTATAATATAGGCACAGTATTACATGCTAAAGCAGGAGCAAAACTTCGAACTTATGCCCAAGAACTCACTCACACAGACTCAGTGGGTGTCGTAAAAGACGACTGAGGGATGGACGAAAGAGACAGGAAACGCTGCTGCCCATTCGCTGTGAATAACTACAACACTTTGCACTGCTCTCGTCAATCCGCCTGCCAAGCGTGGTGAGTATGGCATTACCCTCCAACTGGAGGACACCAACAGTGGACTGTGTTGTCTGTTAGTAGTAGTATTAGTGCTACATTGGTTTTTTACGACCGTCGGGTAGAATTAGGGTGGTGGTTTTATTCTAAACCAGCAGCATTTCAATTGCATGCACATTATTTTAAAATTTTCCGTTCAGTCTCTACATATAGCACAACCAAGCTTTGTGTTATGCTCTGTGTAACCGCAGCGTGGGGCATCTAATTAGATGGACGCTTCCCAAATACACACAGGCTCATTAAATTAGTTCATCTAAAGTAAATACAGACATTTTATGAATGTTTCGTTTGTAAATTAAACAATTTTATATTTTATGCTTGCATCTGAATCTGAGTTTGGTCAGCCTGCCTGTTGAGCTTGAACGGTTTGCAGAAAAATTATTAGGTCAGAAACGATAGGGTCCCATGCACAACAAAATATTGTTAAGAATGCAACTTTCTACGAAAAAATGTAGAAAGCTATAAGGTGTAAAAAATCAACATCACGTTCTTACTTTTGAGGTGCACTCTATAACTTGCTTATCTAAGCCTCCAATGACATTGGGAACAATAAAATTGATACAATTTGATAATGATAAATATCAACATTGTGGTTTCGCCACGGAGAATCAAACTTGGAACCTTTGTATCGCAGTCAGTCGCACCACCTCTGTGCCACATCGGTCGTCAGGCCACCAGACCCCTGGCCGTGTATTATGCAGATCGGCCGACAACCGCCGGCCGGATTTGCATTAACACGGTTTTTTATTCGTTTCGCCGTGTTTGGTTTTTAACGATATCTGAAAAGCTTTTGTAAGCTTTCGGGTTTGAAATTTATTCGTTCGAGGCGAGATTAGGAATTGTGAATATAAATATCACCTGATAAACAGATTTAAAATATTTTTCGGTCTAATATGTGATTAAAATCGTTTTTCAAGTTTAGAATCCTCTACTGAGCAAGAGTAAACACCATGTGATACGAGCATCTCATACAGGGAGGGTATCAGATGTTCGTATCACATGGTGTTTACAGGGAACGTTACCGCACATTCCCTTAATGTATCCCCGTAAGTTTCTTTCACTACTCCCATGGTTAGAAATATGAATGATGTCTTCATACGGCAAGCATTCGAAGAGAAAATACTTATCGCAGTTTATTTTTTACCAAATGTTACGATTCCCATCAATAAAGCTAACTGCGAAATAAATAACAAAATAAATAAGAGGCTTCCCTTCAAATGTGCTGTTAGAAATATATCTCGAAATGGTGTGGAATTGACGATTTATTTGCCATCTTCGAGTCGTTCACTTATAAAGACCCACTGCCTAAATGACCCAGTGGGCCTAAACCCAAAAAAGTTTAACGCGTATAGCGTTCTTTTTTTGTATTGAGATTTTCAAACATGCGTTGAACAGTTGCTTACTTTTACCACTTTTACTAAAACTGTCAATGGCCACATATCAACCTCGTATGTGAGGCGTACTATGCAGGACCCCTAATGTATGGTTAACACTGACTGAACTACTGTCACCATACACAATCGGTTATGCAGTTTTGTACAAATTAGATATTATTTGAATATCAACGGATTAAGAGAAAATGATGAGATCAGTATGCAAACTTCAATGTCACACGTTAGCAGATTTGGCAGGGTCCAAATAACAGCGGGTGAGTTAACGGGCATAGCGATCAATTAGAAAATAAATAGTTATTCTACGTGTCTAAATTGATCACGAGAGTCCTTTAAAATGCAGAAAGCAACCGAGCGACACACAAACTCTTGTCTGTCAAAAGCTTGTCCCACGTGATCCCCAACACACTTCAATGTTGTCATTTTGTTAAGTAGTTTTGACCTCTATTGCAATGAGATGGTCGCACGCAGAGGACATGGGGTCACGTGGTTACTCACGCAACAATTTGGTGTTGATTTGACAAAAAATTAACGTATTTTCCAGCCGCTTACTTGCTCGCCTGCCCGCGGTTATTTGGAGCATGCCTCTGGGTCTGACAGGCAGTAGGTCTAAGTGTACGATCTCTTAGAAGCCTTATCGAAGTGTTTTTACGATGGAGAGTGGTCGTTAAAATTCAACAGATATGCGAAATAGACGCTACTATTTCCTCGACTCGAGTTTATGGCACTTGGATACGTTTTCGTGACTCTTGAAGAGACATAAAATGCGTAAAACGTATAAGGGACAGATGGAGTTCATCTTTTGACGCGCTATTAAACGGTTTATCGCAAAATTGTATTGAGTAACATATTTTTGCTATAAAAGGAGTAAAAAGTTAAATATGTAGTTTAGAATTGCATAAATTAAGGTGCTTCCAATATTTTTAAAAACTTTCGTCTTAGATTCATGGGTGCGCTATGAAATACACCTCCTCCGTATGCGTGACGTGCACGTCATCACCTCCTGCTTACGGAGGCGGTGTGTGGCGCCCTTCGAGCAACTCATCTTCCGTCCCGTTCCGGCCCGTGGCGCCCTTTAATTATAAAAAAAATCAAAACCTTACACTTGTAGCTCGTAGACATTCACTACGATGCCTACAGTGTAGCAGCTTGCTACGATGTTGGTTGACGACGTAGAACTTAAAACCTTTGCAGAGCGATACCGACTTAGAATAACACTACCTTAATCCTTCGACCCTACCTAAGGATCAATTTTTCTAGAAAATGGGCATCAGCGTTCCCTGTGAATCTAATGTCTTGATTTGTGCTTGCCAATTCTCTTGCCAAGCGTGGTGAGTAATAGGCATCGGATAGGTAATAATATGAATATCCAACATTTTCCAATACCTAGATTCAGTAACACAAATCTGAAGCGAGAAAAAAGACAGTTTTGCATACAAATCGCCGAAATTTCCAACACGAATAACAATATTTCTGTTTTAATACATCGTTATCCAACTTGCAGAGTTGGGCAAAACTGATAGATACTAAAATTAAATCCTTTCTAACTGAAATCGGAAACTCGAACTAACAACAAAAAGCTCGAGCCGTGTTTATTCATGTCGGTGATATTGTCGATAAGACTTACCTCGACTGTATATCTGTCAACTAATGGTCAACCGCGGGGTGGCGGTGATACTACCTACAATAACATTCCCAAAGAGGATAGACTTAAGGCAGGCGGCCGTGAATAAAACAGTGCCAAATTCTTTTGCTACATGTTTTTATGCTCTAACAAAACATGACCCCAACTGATTTGGGATTCCGATAGGAAGATGATGGTGTTAATTGTAGATTAATATTTTCCCAAAATTTTATCCTAGCTACGCGAACGGAATGCGACTTTTGAAATTAAACATGAAACAACTACACTCTACTTTCATACATTTCTACATAGTAATTTAGAAGACTGTGTCTACAGTACGGTCATTTGAACAGGCCATATTTGAGAGCTGTCAAACTCATTTAATGCTATGAAATAAGGTCTACATTTTTTTGTTGACATATCTTCTAGTATGGGTTTGACAGCTGTCAAATATGGCCTATTCGAACGACCGTACTGTAATCATGACAAATAATTATGTATAGTCCGTCCAGTTCGTGCGCGACCTTCCCTAGGGGTGATAGACGTTGGGGAGGGAGATGTGAGCGGGTAGCGGGAGGTGTAGCTGGGAAGGATGAAGCGCGCATCCGCGCCGCACGTCATATTAAAATGACGTGCTTCCTCGCCCCTCCACCGTCTGTACCCCGCAGGAAGGTCGCGCACGAACTTGACGGACTATAGCTAAGGGTTAAGGTTACCGACTTATGTTTGTCGTCGAGTGTATCCTTCAGTATTCTACTTTTTTTTCTGTTGCCCGTGTATTGTCCCAGTATTCTATTAGATATCGATATTTGTGCACAGCACTAGTATTTAGCTGTTGCGGCCTAGATAGCAGTTGAAATCTATAGCTTTGTAATTCAGCGCTCTAACGTCCCACTTTGTGAACCAATAACAGCCAAGCCGCCATCTAGGCTTAGTGGTGCCGGCTTGAAATAGCATCACCCCAGGTTCTACCTGTGGGTGTCTTAAAAAAGCCACGTACATACATACATCACGTCTACATCCCTTACGGGGTAGGCAGAGCGTAAACGACAGTAAAAAACGGTCGTTGACACCACGTCTGACAAAAAATTGAGAGTTATTCAGAAGACTGTGTATCACCACAGTGACAGGTTGTCAGCCTCATGCCTAAAATTGCAACACACATTAACCTTCTTCCGACACCCACGGGAAAGATATGGGGTGATGGTGATCTAAGACAGCACCACACGGCAAAAAAGCTACCAAGAGGTAATAATTTTCCTTTAGATCGTCCACGAATGGGCAGCAACGTTCCTGTTCAGTTTCATAAACAGAAAGAAACAAAACATTGGATATAATAACTCGTTCCTCGTTAAGTCATTGTTCCAAATTTTGGCCTCGTCGTCAATATCGTCAAGTTATTAAAGATTAAAGGAAATAATTAGTGTTTGTTAGGAAAACAGAACTGGTGTTTGTTTGTATGTGAAGTGACGCGCGGCAAATCTGCTGACTGTTGATTCAACATGGCGTGATGACGCGGCGTGGCCATTGTCACTCAAGGGCGAGCTCCACAAAACAGACGCGCGACGCGACGCGCAACATGACATATGTCAGACAAGAGATCGTCAGCCGTTATCATTAGGAAGTGCGTCTTACGTGTGTAGCATTGTTTCTACTGTTTTATTCAGAAACGGTTTCAAGATGTCACACGTCTCACGTCCCGGACGATCACTGGTTTGACAGATGCCATCTTACGTTTCACGTCTACTCTATGGAGTTTGTTCCTCAGACATATGCCACATTCATTAGATCTAGGTATAGGATGATTCGTTTGATACTTTCCCTGGAGGCGGTAGGTGAGAGGAAGAGCCATTTCCAACATATTATTATTAGGAAAACAGCACTGATGTATGTTTGTATGTGAAGTGGCGCGCGGAAAATCTGCTGTTGACTGTTGATTCAACATCGCGTGTTGAGTTGACGCAATAGCGCGCCCGTTATCATGCAGACATGTTGACATACAGTGTATCTATAGACTAATTACTTTGAGTGGCCATTTCAAACATACAAGTAGGAAGTTATGTTACTTTCCCTAAAGGCGGTAGGTAAGAGGAAGAGCCATTTCCAACATATTGTTAGGAAAACAGCACCAATGTTTGTATGTATGTGAAGTGGCGCGCGGCAAATCTGCTGTTGACTGTTTATTCAACATCGCGTTCACATTCAGTGGCACAAGCTCCACAGAAAAGACGAAAGCCATGAGACCGAGACTGTTGTAATCGCAATGGAAATGAAACAGAAGAGACAAAGCTGAACAGGTGAGACCTGCATAACATCGATGATGATGAGTGACGTGCACACTGTGAAGCTTGTGTCTATGAAGTGATTGAAAATTAGATACATTTCCTGGCACAGATAAGAGAGAGCGAACCATTTCTAACATCATCCTGTATACCGGCACCAACCAAACTCTTGGTTTCTATTGATACATGACTCTATTGCACCGAAATGAGCTCCGAAATATGCTATTTGGCATTGTGCTTTTAGTCAGCTCCCGGAATTACTAGACATAATATAGGGCCTTACCACAAAAAAGTTAGACCAGTGTTGAACGCGTGTCTAGCGTTTTTTTTGTATGAAGTTTTATTTTAGACACGCGTTCAACACTGGTCTAACTTTTTTGTGGTAAGGCCGACAATGTCTTTTCAGTATGTAAACCAAGTTCCATTAAAATCAGTTACTTAACTACAATTCTGAATCATTGATTGTTTAAGGTAGTGATTTCAACTGCTTGGATTAAATTTCAAAATTGCTTGAAGTTGATCAAGATTTCATCATAAGAACAAAGTATAGGATCAACCTGAAAAATTAAGGTGATCAATCACTGTAAGTTTTCCAATATTTTGAGCCATTTGCGTGGGTTGTATTATATTATGACCATATGACCACTTGGATTGAAATAGTTTTAAAATATACGGGCGCCGATGCGCCGAAGTAAAACTCAGTCTTCAGTACGACTTCTTACGCTCATCCGTCTTGACACACTCCTCTTTTTTTCACACTCCATTCATTACGAAGATTCCATTGTACAGGTCGTTCCTGAAATTCTATAACTACCTACATCCTCAGCCATTCCTGCATCCATGTCTGCATGTCTGCTAGGGACTTTATGCTACTTTACAACACCACATGAAAGTTTAAGTACAAGTTGCAACCAAAGTTCTGCAGAGGTTAGCAGTAACCCGAGACAAATATGCATGAAACGGCAACCGCGGCGAGTTCGGGTCTGTTTTCAACAGACATATTCAAATAACTTGAGAAATGTTCAATGGGATTTTTTTCTTATTTGCTTTGGCTAACCGGAAATATTTGACAAAACTAAGTATACCTACGAATGAATAGAAAGAAATTATGCTGGTAGTTACTTGATGATGTAAACTGGAGATTGTGAACAACGGACGTATCCGTATCCTTAGGGAGGTCTCTATTCTACAATGGACTGCAATAAACTCACTCTCAGGAGATGAAAATTCTGACTTATTCCTGTCCCAGTTATATTAATGTTGCATTAAAATTTGCATAATGTATTTTCATATTGAAATGACCCCTACGGATATAAATTACCCAAAGGATTTCACGAAATCCTCAGAAAATAAATAACGAGTTACATTTTTGAACCCCAGTCTTTGACCACCGCATTATTAAACTTCTAACAACGTGACCGCGGCCTGTAGAGTCTACAAAAAACCGTTTAAACGCGGCTTAGAGCCGCCGGCGAACAGATTACCCTTATTTGTCTTGCTTAATTGCTGCTTGTTTGTTTGTTTGCTCCTGAAGGACCACCCCCTACCCCTCTTTTGAATCCCCTTCAGTGAAGGCTTTCACTTCGTGAAGACATTTCCGAAAAAAGCGGTAGACTAGTTTAAAACCCTTTTGTTTGAGGCAAAATAAGGAACATACTTAACTTTATATTTTTTTTGTAGCGTAGGTATCATTGTTTTGTAGTCTACTTTCTTGTGCCGTGCAAGACACCCAGTCGAATGATATCATATTATATCAGCACATCAATTTTCTCACTTTGGGTATCTACTTACCTATAATGGATTTTCATACAGTAGGTAACTAAAAAGGACTGTGTTGGTTACCGGGTTGCGGGGTGCGGGGGGTGGCAAATGACAAGATACGGGTTGCTCAGTTAAAGGCTTCTATTCGACTGGCGAGTGGGGCGCGGGCGCAGCCGCGCTAACACTATGTATAAGTAGTTATCCTACATCCCTCCACCAATAGCTTGACGCTAACTTAACCTAAAAGAACTTGCGATAGTCTATAATCTTTCGCTGGCGCTTTGTTTGTTCCGTTTCTGGTTCCTGGGGGAGGGGTGGTACCTCTGTACCTGTTTCAGCAGTTGGAGGATCAGACTCTGAAGTCGTCGTCGTAAGTGAGTCGCTACCGTTAGTCTCCACACCAGTATCCGCTTCTACGCATTCAAAGAATTCCGAGTCCACAGTAGCGGCTCCAGCTTCAGCTTGCAGGTCCTGTGACACGCCTGAAGTAAGCAGTATAGGTGGCATGACAGGAACGGCGGGAATTGCAGGTGACTCATACAACTCTATCTCTGGTTCCAATTCCGGATCTGTGACCTTCTCCTCCCCTTTTAATCTCCAAATCTGGTTTGTATGTTTTTTCACAAAGCTGCCACAGTCCAAAAGTTTTACTTCATACAAAGTTTTACCTAAAGCTTTTTGAATGACACCTTTAACCCAAACTGGTTTTTGTGATTTAAACACTTTGACTAAAACTATTTCTCTTGGGTTAACCCGCGCAGGTTGTGGCGCGGAAATGTAACACGGGCGATGTGGCAGGGTATGACATACCCAGATTTATTATTGCCTATATATATTTTTCTAAATAGTCGTAATATTTTTTAGTATTATTCTATGCAAGTGGTGTATGTTAACATTATAATAAATAAAAATTAGATAATATATCACTATTTCTTTATAATATAAACATTAAAGAAATGAAACCTAATAATTTTAATGTAAAAAAATAAGCACATCTTTTACTAGCCTCGTAATATTACAAAATAAAATGAATTCTTCAAAAACTTCATAAAACTTAAAATATAATGAAACAAGTTATCAAAAATATATAACTCTCAAGGTTGCAAAAATGATAACACCTTAATAATATGAGTCCAATATAGTGCTATTTTTGCATACAAAATGTTTGGTCGATTTCATTCTCAGAACTTGACTCTACCTGAAGATTCTTGCAAAACTTCGTCAAAAATTGATCTTAGTCTAATTTTAAGTTGAGAATAACTCAAATTGAATCAAAACTATAAAATAGAATACACAAAATAATCGAAATAAATAAACATCAGAGCAATATTTTGTCAAAAAATGTATACGCCAGCTATGTGGCAGGGTATCACATACCCGACAGCACTTTATACGTGATTATCTCCGACCCTGGTTTGTGTTACAATACGATCACGTAAATATCCTTTTCCACACATCTTTAGCTGCAGCTACATGGAGCGACAAGAAAAAATTTCAGTAGTTTACAAAAATATACGCAGATAAATAACAGTCCGGGTATGACATACCCTGCCACACTCTCGGCGAGTTAAATCTGACAATACGTTTGCCGGGGTAGTATTCACATTGCCTGCACTGATTTTCACGAACTGTTGTGCTACATCTGATGAGGACGGTTTGTCTTTATACAAAGTATCAAGTCTGTTACGTAATTTATGGCCAAATAGTATTTCTGCAGGAGATCTGTCCGTAGTGCTGTGCACCGAATTACGGTACTGCAAAAGGAATTCATTAAGCTTA
Source organism: Phthorimaea operculella (assembly GCA_024500475.1). Lineage (NCBI taxonomy): Eukaryota > Metazoa > Arthropoda > Insecta > Lepidoptera > Gelechiidae > Phthorimaea > Phthorimaea operculella. The sequence goes on from JANFCV010000164.1 coordinate 404,629, forward strand.
CAATTCAAATCTCGCTGATTCCACCCTGACAGTATTATAGATTTGATAGCCCGCTTAATAATTTTGACATAGCTTTCGGCCTGTCCGTTACTGATGGGATTATACACGGGTGACGTTACATGGACTATACCGTTTCTGGAACAAAACTTTTTAAATTCTTCTGACACGAAATATGTACCAATATCTGAACAAATGTAGTTAAATAACCCAAATCTGGACATAACTTCACACAATTTCTCAATTATTATTCGAGTGCTGTAGCCAGTAGAAACGTCATAGCATTCCACCCACTTGGAATAAGCATCTACAACGATTAAGTAGGTTTTATTATAAATTGGCCCTAGCAGGTCTACGTGCACACGGTACCATACACGTGGTGGGAACGGCCAAGGAGAGAGAGCCGCGCGCGGGGGTGAGGGACGCAGGTTGTTACAAACATCACAATCCCTGATGTAGTCATCAATGTCACGCGACATTCCCGGCCACCAAAACCGATTGCGTGCATCAACCTTCATTTTAGATGACCCTAAATGACCTATATGAAGTTCTTTAAGAATAACTTCACGGCATGGAGCGGGTATAACGAGTTTAAATCCCTTTTCTCCAATTTGCTCGGAAATAGCTTCATTACCTTAAAAAAAGAATACGTCAATGGGCTCATTTATGTTGTCAAGGCGCAGAGGACTGTAATAGAAATTGCCGGACTAGGCCGGTAATAAAAAGGTTCTTAAACTTCACACTTTCGTGATTAGGTGTTTTATGGAACACATTTTGTTTGAAGTTTGAAGGCTGAATGTGAATTTCCCGCGCATTCTTTATGAAACGGAACGTAAGCAAAACCAGCGCCAACGCTTTGCGAACTTTAAAAGTTACAAAGTGTCAATTTTATCACGATTTAAATATTTGTTTCCTTGCAAATTGGAGAAAAGCACTATACAAACCTCGGCCGAAATAACAATTTCTAGTCTCGTTTACTTTAGAAGGCCTCGACTTCGTCTCGGCCTTCCAATGCCACTCGACCAGAAATTGCTATATACTCGGCCTGTGATGTAATGTACTATTACCAAACAACCATTTTCTACGGACAGGTCATGACGACATGACATAAAGGGCAACAGGTCTTTGTCGCTAACTTTCTTAGGCCAATCATTTAATGTATCACCTTGTTAAGAAGTGGGTCGAGTTTTGATTGCTTGCTAAGTTCCTCTTGAGAAATAAAGTAAGACTCGTTGTCGTAAACAAAATTAACATAAGTGGTTCTATCTAACAACTTCATTTTATCTGCCTCTAACTTATCCACGTCTGAACTAGACACGACCATAGATCGACTCAGAAAATCAGCAGTATTTTGGTCGCTTCCCAACTAACAATTTGGTCCTATAAAAAACAGACTAAACGACTTTTGGTTATATAAAGGACGTATAGTGGTAAGCAGAATTTCACTGAGTTGTGTAGTGGTGTCTTATTCGACCTTTTAGTCGTAAACGCCTAAAGTCGTATAATTTGGTCGTGTAAACGTTTATACGACTTAATTATTCGACCATCGTATAAAGGTCGTATAAATGATAGCTATACGATTAAATTATAGGACTAATCGTCGATATTTGGACCATTATATAACCTTCAGTCAGGCCACCGACTGTTACTAGATCATAAGGTATATAAAGGTCGTATCATTATCTTTTATTAACCGTATAGTAGTATACAAGTCGCCAGTGCGACCGTTATATGACTTTTAGTCAGTTCAGCGACTGTTACCAGACCATAAGTTGTATAAAGGTCGTATAAAAGTCGAGTAAATTTCTTGTTTAAATGCCGCATAAAAGTCGCCTTTGCGACTGTTATATGACTTTATGTCATGCCACCGACTGTTACCAGACCATTAGGTATATAAAGGTCGTATTACTTGTAATAATCCTCGAAGTCATATAAAAGTCGCTATTGCGACCGTAAGATGATTCTTAGTCAGGCCACCGACTGTTATCTGACCATTAGGTGTATAAAGGTCATATTACTACCTTTAATAAACCGCACAGTCGTATAGAAATCGTCATTGCGACCTTTATATGACTTTCAGTCAAGCCTACAGCTGTAATTTCATCATTAGTTATATTATGAACATATTATTACCTGAAACACAACGCAATGTCGTATAAACGTGGTGTAACGTAACGATTAAACGACTAAAAGTCCTAAAAGGCTATTTATATGACTCTTAAAAACCTTTTAATTGTTTAGTAGTCGTACATAATACTTCTTAACAACTACTTGACCTCGCTGTGGTGTGAATTATTGTGGCCATGGTTCCGTAGGTAATAAAATAGGAAATATATGTTCGAACGGACGGACAGACTGGATGTATGTATGGATGAATGAATGAATGAATGAATGAACGGACGGAAGGACGAATGGACAAACAGTCGTAAAATTAAGCCAAATCCTTTGCAACACGATTTTGTGTTCAACAGAACGTGTTGCACTGACCCCAGGTAATTGCATTGAGGGCAGGAAGATGGCATTGATTAGTAGGTATGTGAAATTAACGATTAAATCAGATCACTACTGCCAGCCTTGAGAAAAGTTCATCATGTTGTGTAGTACACCCCGTACATTTTTTGTACGGGGCTATAGTTGGTCCTGATTCCATTCATCATGTCGTACTTCATTATGTCGTACATTACTCTGTCAGCAATAGTTATGCTGTACAATACAATGTCGTACATTATAGGGACTCGTCGCATCTATTACGGCTGACTATCACTTGGAGGGGGAAGGAGACCATTAGTTATGTACTGGTGGGAGATAGGGATACTGCCTCAGGGTAGTATTAATATTTCAAGCTTGTATGTGGCTAGTGGGCTCAATTCCGAGTCACACCTCCTCGTGGTCCCCTCCGGTAACTGTTGCTCACCAGCTTCTCTCCGCTTAGAGAGGGGCTGGTGGGCAGCAAGCCAACGTGACAGGAAGAAGACGCCAAGCCGCCTGGCCAGCGTGGCGTCTTAAGGCTAAAACCCTTCTCAGACATGGACAGCACAATAAAACCACGGCCCTTAGTCCCCGGCAGCCCCGCTATTCCTAGTTATGGCAGCGGCTATGGTTCCGGCGGGGCAGAGGGTGCGAAGAATCCCCGGCAGAGATCCGGCTGCCAAACATTGACCCTGGCTACGTATAATACAAGGACACTGAACGAAAATGATCGGCTTTTAGAACTTCTTGAAGAAGTAGAACATATTAACTGGGATGTGATAGGACTATCCGAAGTTAGGAGGCGTAGTGAAGACCTAACGCGGTTGTCAAATGGCCATTTATTCTATCACAGAGGCCATGAAGACTCTTCATACGGCGGTGTCGGCTTTTTGATTAACAAAAGACTTTGCTCAGCAGTTCAAAACATAACGAGTGTATCCACACGGGTTTGCTATGTTAACTTAACTCTGAGTAAAAGATACGCAATCAAAGTCGTACAAGTCTATGCCCCTACTACAGACCACAATGATGACGAAATGGATATATTCTACGAAGATATAGAGAAGGCGTGTCGCGAGAACCCCTGCTACTACACAGTAGTAATGGGCGATTTTAATGCCAAAATAGGCCACCACGCAGAAAACGAGACGTCGGTAGGGCAGTTTGGGCTGGGTAGTCGAAACCCGAGAGGGCAGACACTGGTTAATTTCCTCGAACACAACCACCTGTTTGCAATGAACACATTTTTCAAAAAGCGACTTTCGAGGAAATGGACCTGGGCTAGCCCGGACGGTAGGACAAAAAATGAGATCGATTATATACTCAGCTCACATAAGCAGAATGTCACCGACGTTTCAGTTCTAAGTCGCTTCAAAACTAACAGCGATCATCGCTTGGTGAGAGCCAGATTCAGGTATAACCTGCCCAAAGAAAGAGTAAAACTGGTGAAGTCATCAAATCCCACATACGATTCGAGTAGCTATAAATACCTGCAAAAGGAATTCCAACTTGAATTGCAAAACTCTTTTGAAGGGCTCATGGAAGAGAACCAGAATGTGGACTCACTAAATGATATGCTCTGCTCTGTGCTCACAAAAACTACCAAAAAGCACATAGGGGGAATAAAACGCCCTTCAGAGGCCAAACTAACACCCGACACGCTGGATCTCATATCCCAAAGAAGAGAAATGCAAAACAACACCACATCCGACCAAAGAGAGCTGAATAACATCAATAAGGCGATTAAGAAGGCAATCCGCGAAGATATTAGAGCTTATAATACCCGAACTATTGCCAAAACCATCGAGGACAATAGGGGCCCTAAAGTTTTCCAAAAGAAACTCAATAAGAACAAGATGGAAATAAATAAGCTCACGGATAGCGCCGGGAATATCGTGACGGATCGTGACCAGATCATTAAAATTGTTGAGGAGTTTTATGGGAGCTTATATGCGTCCAAAACACCGGAACCGGACTCACCAGAAACAGCGGATCCTAGAGCTGTGCCTGTAGAGCGTTGCGAGGAACAAGACCTGCCTCCGATCACAATAGGCGAAGTCCAATATGCTCTAAACAGGATGAAACGCGGAAAATCTTCTGGTGAGGACGGGGTGCATGTGGAGATGCTTCAGGCAGGTGGAAAACCAGTGCTGGAAGTTCTCGTGAAACTCTTCAACAACGTGCTTTCAAAGGGTCTTACACCTGGCTCTTGGAAGAAAGCTACAGTCACGATCCTCCACAAAAAGGGAGACAAGACAAAATTGTCAAATTACCGTCCCATTAGCCTGCTCTCACAGGTGTACAAGCTCTTCGCCAAAGTCCTGTGCCACCGACTGACTACTAACCTGGATGAGTACCAATCCGTCGAACAAGCTGGCTTCCGGAGTGGATATTCGACTATGGACCACATACATGCTGTCAAGCAGCTAATGGAGAAGTGCAAAGAGTACAACCGGCCCTTGTGTTTCGCCTTCGTTGATTACGAAAAGGCATTCGACAGTGTCGAACACTGGGCCGTGTTCCACTCTCTCCATCGCTGCGGTATTGACAAGCGATATGTGGATATCCTCCGGGAGCTATACGGGACTGCGACAATGCAGGTGCGCATGCACAGAAACACCGACCCTGTGTCTATTGACCGGGGGGTCCGACAAGGAGACACTCTCTCACCTAAACTCTTCACCAACGTACTTGAATATGTCATGAAGATGTTGGATTGGAGTGAGAGAGGCGTCAATATCAACGGAATACGCATGTCGCATCTCAGATTTGCAGACGACCTCGTCCTTATTGCCGAACGTGTCCTGGATCTCCAGAAAATGCTCTCAGATCTGCATGAAGCTTCTCTGAAAGTCGGTCTCAGGATGAACATGTCCAAGACAAAGATCATGACGAATCGCACTATACGTATACCTAACATTTGTGTAGGAAATGACACTGTTGAGGTAGTCAGCGATTACGTCTATCTTGGACATCGTTTGTCCTTTGACCCAGAAGCACAGTTAAAGGAGATCGGAAGACGTATCGGACTAGGTTGGGCTGCTTTTGGGAAGCTGGACGACGTCTTTAAATCAAAACTTCCACAATGCCTGAAGACCAAGGTGTTTAACCAATGTGTTCTGCCTATTCTCACTTATGGTGCCGAAACATGGACGCTCACTAAGCAAAACATGCACAAAATCAAAGTCGCACAAAGAGCTATGGAGCGTTCTATGCTAGGTATCTCCCTTGTTGACCGCGTACCAAACGTTGAGATTCGACGTAAAACAAAAGTCGAAGACGTAGGAAAGCGAATAACAAGGTTAAGGTGGAGGTGGGACACTTGGTGAGACGGAGTGACGATCGGTGGACAAAAGCGGTTACAGAGTGGTGGCCAAGAGGAGCGAAAAGGTCAGTGGGCAGACCACCTGCTCGATGGTCCGACGATATCGTCAAGCTTACAGGACCGCATTGGACGAGGGTGGCACAGGACCGTAAGGATTGGCGCTGTAGAGAAGAGGCCTATGCCCTGCAGTGGGTGGATGTGGGCTGAGAATGATGATGATGATGATGATGATGATCACTTGTCTGACAGATGTTATCTTACGTCTAGCCACGTTTCCTCCGTGGAGTACATACAATGCACGATATACTCAATGCACGACACGATAATGCCCGACAACATATTGTACAACAGAATAATGTACGGCATTATGGATAGGCTTGAAATACGGGCCCAGAATAATAATGTACAGTGCTGCAAATAGAATCAAAACAGGTTACTTCACAGCGGATGAAGTGAAGTGACAGTGTTGGCTGTAATTGACTTATACATGGTGTTATGAAAAGTAGTACGTTCCTTTATACCACAAGTTCTGTTACGCAGGTATAACATAGTGTCTTGACCATGTTTAAAAAATAAATTAGAAATATTTTACATAAAACATAATTAAAAAAAATAAAATTTCAACCCTAGGTCTGAACGTGATAGAGCACATTGTTACTGTCACGTTCAGCTGCGGTTGCAGCGTTGTAGATCTTATTACGCGCTGTGAAGGAACAGTGCATGCATAGTTATTGGAGTGGTAATTGACAGTACATACACTGTAAGGCGCTTTGTGTTGTAGAGTTAAACTATTTGATTAAAAGATTTTAAAAATATTTTTATCATCAAATATTTTTTTTTAAATCATTTGAACACCCTTAACATACTTTATTATACGATGAGACAGACTACTTTTCCTAACTCCCTGTAGATTAATTATTCAAACCTAACATACAAGGCAACCCAGCGAGGCGAGACGGTGGTTTGGGGGGTGCAGCCCTCCACAATAAAAGACAACCTTTAACACAATTCCAAAACAGTAGGTTAGGTAAGGTTAGAGTTGGAGCGAACAAATTGAGCGACTAAGCTCAATAAAGAATATTATTTTAAATAAAAACGATATCGATTTAGTTAGGAATGTATGTAAAATTATCGATCAAGTCCAATCACTACGCTACTACTCACGTGATGTCTCCGACCACAATGTCGTGCATTACACCCCCGTACATTTTTGGTACGGGGTGAAGGATGTCGACATTGTTTTGATTTCATCCATAATGTTGTATTGTGTTCCTCTGGTGTGGTGTACATTATACTGTCGGCTAGTATTATGCTGTACAATACAATGTCTTTCAAGGTTTTCACTTTCTAAACGGTACCCTGAAAATGGCGGACAGAAAATGGTTTCTAGTCATATAACCCGACCTTTAGTCATAAAGTGTCCTTTAACAGTCGCGATCACGCCATAAAGTTGTATAAACGTTATATAAATAAATAATGAATTAATAACATAAATAAAATAATTCAAATCGTTATTATTTGTAGGGGGCATTAAAATTTTGTTTGAATAATAACACAAAATAGTCGATAAAACAATTTCCCACTTGAAAACTCAACACTAAACAGTTCATAACACCATTCACAACTTTTCAGATTATATTCGATAACAAACATGGCAGACATTAATTATTTTGAATGATTTTGTTTGTCTTTAACCTCACTTTCACTCGTTTGATACCACACTGAAGTCCGTGCACGATAAAGTAACGCCGATGACCGCTACGCGATTTCAGGTCGTGTAAATGTCAGTAATACGACCACTACACGACTTTTGATCGGTTTAAAGACAATAATACGACCACTACACGGCTAAATGGTCGAATAACAGTCACCTATACGAATGTTATTCGACCATACGTCGCGAAACAGACTTGTATATGACTTTTACCGGACTTAAGCCCATTAATACGACCTTAATACGATCTTTATACGGACAAAAGTCATATAATTTGTGCCCAAATCGCGTCGTATAAACGTATATATAACCACTATACGACCAAAACTATCCGACTTCAAGACGTAACGATAACGTTGTCCCGACCATTATACGACCAAAAATTGTCAGTTGGGATTTTTATGTATTCTAATTTAAAGTTATAAGATGCCAAAAACAATGCGTATCGTTGTAATCTATTTGATGTCACCTCGGGTACTCCTTTTTCAGGATTGAAAATCGACAGGAGGGGCTTGTGGTCAGTCTTTAGGATAAAAGGTGAGGCACGACCATATAAGTACTGGTAGTATTTGCGAACGCCATAAATGATCGCTGTGGCTTCCTTCTGGATCTGGCTGTAATTTTTTTCAGCCTGTGTCAATGATCGAGAAGCGTACGAAATCGGTTTCTCCTTGTTGTCTCCTTCAACCTGCGACAAGACGGCCCCAAGTCCAAAAGGTGACGCATCCACTGTTAAAATTAACCTAGCATTCGGGTTAAAGTGCGCTAAACTTTCGTCCGAAGCCAGGTCAGATTTGATATGCGAAACTGCCAAGTCATGATCTTTAGTCCAACACCACGGTGTGTTCTTTTTTAACAAATTATGTAATGGACTCAGAATTGTCGACGGATTTTTCACAAAGTTCCGGTAATAATTTACAAGACCAAGAAATGATTTAAGTTCATTAATGTTTGATGGAGTTTTTGCATTTAAAATTGCTTGTACTTTTTCTGGCGATTTGTGTAAACCATTACGGTCTATGATAAAACCTAAATACGTTACAGATTCTTGGAAAAGACTGCACTTCTCTTTTTGTAGTACGAGTCCAGCCTGCTCTAATCGCTTAAAAACTTCATTAAGCCTGTCCAAATGCTGAGATCTATCACTTCCGGTGACTAATATGTCGTCTTGAAAAATAAGAACACCTTCTAGTCCCGCTAATAAACTTTCCAAGGTCCTTTGAAAGATGGCCGCAGCACTAGAGAGTCCAAAGACCAAACGCGTGAACCTAAAAAGACCTAAATGCGTATTAATACATGTCAACATTTTTGATGACTCATTCAATGCCAGCTGGTTATATGCTTGTGATAAATCAAGTTTAGAAAATTGCTGGCCACCGTGCAATTTAGCGAATAATTCTTCAATTTTTGGCAAAGGATACTTTTCGATAACTAATTGTTTATTTAACGTTACAGAATAGTCTGCACATAGACGAATTTTACCATTTGATTTAAGGACCGGAACGACTGGACTCGCATAATCTGAAAACTTTACAGGTTCTAGAATCCCAAGAGACACTAACCTAGAAATTTCGTCTTCGATTTTGCTTTTTAGGGCAAATGGGACGGGGCGCGCTTTGTAGAAAATGGGTTTTGAACCTGGCTTTAATTTAAGATCAATCAAAATGTTTTCACATTTGCCTAGCCCACCTGAAAAAAGCTTCGGATACTTGTTTATAAATTCCGGAAGTTGGTCCCCGCTACAGGACTTCACTTTCACAATTTCCAAATCAAATGCTACAAAAAAATCTCTGCCTAACAAAGGTGGCCCATCACTATGTACAACGAACACTTCAATATTGCGAGTCTCGCATTTGTAGGTAAAAGGTAAAGATAAAGTACCTAAACACTCAATCTTTGTCCCGGTATAACTGTGCAAATTTTTTTTACTTTGTTTGAAACAAATGCATGTCAGCAAAATAAGAATTGTAGATCTGAACGGGAATTATGGTAACTTCCGAACCAGAGTCGACATCGAAAGATGATGAATGTTTACTTACTAGGACAGATTCCTGCATTGGCTCACCGTGGACGGAGCGAATATTACAAATCAAATGTTTACCATCTTCACAAATATCCTTATCGCTGCAGCACTCGATAAAATTTTGACGCACTTTACGACGCGGACACACCCTACGCAAATGACCTCTAACGTTGCAAAGGTCGCACCGGTACTTCGCGAACCTACACGGGTTTTCGTGCAAATAACCACAGGCCGGACACGAACTAGGCTGACGCTGCTGTCGCTGTGCAGCGCCTGCCGCTCCTCCAGCTGGACTTCTTGCGGCGGCGGCGCTGCCACCACGTGACGCGCTCACCGCATCCATGCGCAGAACCGAAGCAGATGTGTTGGAACTCCCTTGTCCAGATTCTGCAGCTCCCATACGAGCACACCGAATGCCCTCTGCGGTTTCAATGGCCTTGGATATATCCAAATCCTCCATCTTCATCGTGAATAACCGATCTCGTTCTGGCCCGTGAATCATGCCTAGGACGAAACGATCCCTCAATATATCCTCCAGATTTGCAGTCGGAAATCCACAATGGGTTGCAAGCCCCCGAACACGGGCCGCCCACTCAGCGAACCCCTCCGAGGGTAATTGAGTCGAAGTATAAAATTTATGCCGCTCCGCGAACCCGCACTTGGTAACTTTAAAATGAGCATCCAACAGTTTTATCACGTCATCGTATGAAATAGTACCAACATCCTTTGGTAAAGCTAAGTCGCGCACCAATCTGTAGGTATTCTCAGCTAAACTGCTAAGAAGAATAGCCCGTCGTTTCACACTGGCTTTGTCGTCCAGGTCACTAAGGTCATTTGCTAAAAACCATTGTTTTAACCGTTCTTTGAACAAAGACCACTCTTGCACTTCATGGTTAAAAACAGACAGAGTCCCAACAGATACTTTCGCCATAATTAATAAACACGCGCGGTTTCGATAGTCCTCGTAGCCACTGTTGGTTACCGGGTTGCGGGGTGCGGGGGGTGGCAAATGACAAGACACGGGTTGCTCAGTTAAAGGCTTCTATTCGACTGGCGAGTGGGGCGCGGGCGCAGCCGCGCTAACACTATGTATATCTATAAGTAGTTATCCTACAGACTGGTGTAAGGTTGATCTTTAAAATGGACAGTACAGTTCGTAAAGATTTATCGTAAATCTAGAATATGAAAGATGAATAAAAGTCATAATGCAAAAGAGTTGGGTTCATTCATCATATTATTCTTCAAGTAAACAAGAAAAGAGCAGGTAAGGTTGGAAACTGTTTGAGATAAGAATACTAGGAGAACATAACAAGACAAATGTATCCCGCGAGCTTGCGGCTAACTTATTTGCACCTAAAGCAACTGTGAATATACATATACTGCCAGCTTAGAATAGCATCACTCCATTTCTACCCATGGGTGTCATAAATGGCGAATAAAGGATCTAGGAGATGGGCAACACTTTCCAACTGCACTCGCCAATCCACATGCCAACCGTGGTGAACGTATGGCATTGGCCCCCAACAGGGGGAGGCTTATGTCCAGCAGTGGACTGTTGTGACTGTAGTAGTCGTAGTAACTTGAAAACTGTCGGAGATAAGAATGCCAGGTACCAGGAGAACATAAGAAGACATATGTATCCTGCGAGGTTGCGGCTATCGATTCATAGTTCTTTAAAACTGCGAACTAAGTTAAAAACTGCTATCGTGAAGTTTCGCACGTGGTTGAACATTCGTGGGATAAATTACGTGCTGTGGAAGAAAATATTGAAAACTTTAGAGTTCACAATGGATCTTTTACTTTTTAAATTAAAAGCTTTTATTTAACTTGCAGTGTATGTATGTATGTAAGTAAAAATGTTTGTTCGGGTCAAATCTTGCAACTCAATTTTGAAGCAGATATCCTCAACCGATTGAGCTGAAATTTTGTAAACACGTTTAATTCAGATGACAATACATGTTAGATTGTGTGTGGTTATTCTAAATCCAAAATGGCGGAATATCTAAGATGGCCGATAAGTAATTTTTGACGCAATCCTACAATATGGGTGTCAAATGAAAGGGCTTGCTGAGTACAATTCAGACAATAATATGGCAGACATCTAAAGATGGCCACCTAGGATAATTTACAATATGAGTGTCAAATGAAAGGGCTTGCTGAGAATTACCTATTCGAATTACAAGTTGACGTCATTCTCATTTAACTATGGTGGACTTCTTAAGATGGCAGAATAACATTTTTATGCTTTTTTACAATATGGATGTCAAATGAAAGGAATTTTTCAGAATAACTCGAAAAATAAAGTGACGTTTACGTCACTCAAAACAAAATCAGATATGACGGACTAAAGGTTAGATGACGTATTAAGTTTGCTATGTTTTCTTACTAAGGGTGAGAATCCACCAGAGTTGTGCGAGGTAGCGAGGCGGTGTACGAGGAAAAAATCCACCAATAGAATCACTTCATTGAGCGAGACTAGGAAAATGAAGTGATTCTATTGGTGGATTTTTTCCTCGTACACCGCCTCGCTACCTCGCACAACTCTGGTGGATTCTCACCCTAAATGGGTGAAAAACATAGACAAATGAAAGATAAATAATAGTGTGAGGTAAATGACGTCGCTTTGCACAGATTTGTTGGGGTTTTTAGTCTTCTGTTCATGGCACTCTCAATGAAGAAGCTACATAAAGTTTAGCGATTGCCCCGCTTGGGTACAAGAAGCTTATCGTAGAGGACGAAACTCATACCGAGTTGTCGTAAGACACTCATGAGACCGATGCCTTGCAGATTCGCACCAGTAGTCCGTATGGACGCAGTTTCAAAGTCAATGAAGAATGTTGTAATTTTTTTTTCAGAGATTACTAAAAAGCAAAAAATAAATTATAAGTAAAAAACATTTTAAAACAAGCTTTTATTTTGGTGCGCTAAAAAGTAGAAAATAATCTATTTACTAAAACTTTAACTTGTAACTTTTAATAGCATTAAATCTACGTCTTCACAATTTAAGTATACGATATAAAAGCTTGTCGCGAGATTTAAATAGGTACTCGTGTGGCGTGACGTGACTTAGTTTAAAAGTTTATTCAAGATCATTGACACTGGTTTTCTAATTTATTTATTGATTTAGACACAGGTCAAATCTCGCGACAAGCTTTTATATCGTATACTTAAATTGTGAAGACGTAGATTTAATGCTATTAAAAGTTACAAGTTAAAGTTTTAGTAAATAGATTATTTTCTACTTTTTAGCGCACCAAAATAAAAGCTTGTTTTAAAATGTTTTTTACTTATAATTTATTTTTTGCTTTTTAGTAATCTCTGAAAAAAAAATTACAACATTCTTCATTGACTTTGAAACTGCGTCCATACGGACTACTGGTGCGAATCTGCAAGGCATCGGTCTCATGAGTGTCTTACGACAACTCGGTATGAGTTTCGTCCTCTACGATAAGCTTCTTGTACCCAAGCGGGGCAATCGCTAAACTTTATGTAGCTTCTTCATTGAGAGTGCCATGAACAGAAGACTAAAAACCCCAACAAATCTGTGCAAAGCGACGTCATTTACCTCACACTATTATTTATCTTTCATTTGTCTATGTTTTTCACCCATTTAGGGTGAGAATCCACCAGAGTTGTGCGAGGTAGCGAGGCGGTGTACGAGGAAAAAATCCACCAATAGAATCACTTCATTGAGCGAGACTAGGAAAATGAAGTGATTCTATTGGTGGATTTTTTCCTCGTACACCGCCTCGCTACCTCGCACAACTCTGGTGGATTCTCACCCCTAAATGGGTGAAAAACATAGACAAATGAAAGATAAATAATAGTGTGAGGTAAATGACGTCGCTTTGCACAGATTTGTTGGGGTTTTTAGTCTTCTGTTCATGGCACTCTCAATGAAGAAGCTACATAAAGTTTAGCGATTGCCCCGCTTGGGTACAAGAAGCTTATCGTAGAGGACGAAACTCATACCGAGTTGTCGTAAGACACTCATGAGACCGATGCCTTGCAGATTCGCACCAGTAGTCCGTATGGACGCAGTTTCAAAGTCAATGAAGAATGTTGTAATTTTTTTTTCAGAGATTACTAAAAAGCAAAAAATAAATTATAAGTAAAAAACATTTTAAAACAAGCTTTTATTTTGGTGCGCTAAAAAGTAGAAAATAATCTATTTACTAAAACTTTAACTTGTAACTTTTAATAGCATTAAATCTACGTCTTCACAATTTAAGTATACGATATAAAAGCTTGTCGCGAGATTTGACCTGTGTCTAAATCAATAAATAAATTAGAAAACCAGTGTCAATGATCTTGAATAAACTTTTAAACTAAGTCACGTCACGCCACACGAGTACCTATTTAAATCTCGCGACAAGCTTTTATATCGTATACTTAAATTGTGAAGACGTAGATTTAATGCTATTAAAAGTTACAAGTTAAAGTTTTAGTAAATAGATTATTTTCTACTTTTTAGCGCACCAAAATAAAAGCTTGTTTTAAAATGTTTTTTACTTATAATTTATTTTTTGCTTTTTAGTAATCTCTGAAAAAAAAATTACAACATTCTTCATTGACTTTGAAACTGCGTCCATACGGACTACTGGTGCGAATCTGCAAGGCATCGGTCTCATGAGTGTCTTACGACAACTCGGTATGAGTTTCGTCCTCTACGATAAGCTTCTTGTACCCAAGCGGGGCAATCGCTAAACTTTATGTAGCTTCTTCATTGAGAGTGCCATGAACAGAAGACTAAAAACCCCAACAAATCTGTGCAAAGCGACGTCATTTACCTCACACTATTATTTATCTTTCATTTGTCTATGTTTTTCACCCATTTAGGGTGAGAATCCACCAGAGTTGTGCGAGGTAGCGAGGCGGTGTACGAGGAAAAAATCCACCAATAGAATCACTTCATTGAGCGAGACTAGGAAAATGAAGTGATTCTATTGGTGGATTTTTTCCTCGTACACCGCCTCGCTACCTCGCACAACTCTGGTGGATTCTCACCCTAAATGGGTGAAAAACATAGACAAATGAAAGATAAATAATAGTGTGAGGTAAATGACGTCGCTTTGCACAGATTTGTTGGGGTTTTTAGTCTTCTGTTCATGGCACTCTCAATGAAGAAGCTACATAAAGTTTAGCGATTGCCCCGCTTGGGTACAAGAAGCTTATCGTAGAGGACGAAACTCATACCGAGTTGTCGTAAGACACTCATGAGACCGATGCCTTGCAGATTCGCACCAGTAGTCCGTATGGACGCAGTTTCAAAGTCAATGAAGAATGTTGTAATTTTTTTTTCAGAGATTACTAAAAAGCAAAAAATAAATTATAAGTAAAAAACATTTTAAAACAAGCTTTTATTTTGGTGCGCTAAAAAGTATAAAATAATCTATTTACTAAAACTTTAACTTGTACCTTTTAATAGCATTAAATCTACGTCTTCACAATTTAAGTATACGATATAAAAGCTTGTCGCGAGATTTGACCTGTGTCTAAATCAATAAATAAATTAGAAAACCAGTGTCAATGATCTTGAATAAACTTTTAAACTAAGTCACGTCACGCCACACGAGTACCTATTTAAATCTCGCGACAAGCTTTTATATCGTATACTTAAATTGTGAAGACGTAGATTTAATGCTATTAAAAGGTACAAGTTAAAGTTTTAGTAAATAGATTATTTTATACTTTTTAGCGCACCAAAATAAAAGCTTGTTTTAAAATGTTTTTTACTTATAATTTGAATTATGTAAATCAATTTGTGTAGGTGTCACGTGACCTCTGTATGACTTATTACTTACATACTTTAATTACAATCAAAGGGGAATAATTTTATTTTATTCGTACACAAAAACAAATTTGGAAATAAACTGACAATAAGATAAGACACAACAGGTTGACTTATTCCTAAAAAAAATGTTATATAAAAAGAAGCTTTTATCAGTCTCAGTTTTTCAGTGTTTAAATAGACGTAGATGATTGTTTTGCCACATAAAAATATGTTTAGAGCTGGATTTTCTTCTACCACTGCATACGGGCCATAAAATGAAACTGCAGGTGTACGCAATCCAGAAAACTGTCAGAAAGCACAATATTTAAGACAGGTCACAAGGAACTTTAGGAAAATACTAGACCGGAAAATATAACATAACGCGTTCAAAATGTCTCAGATACAAACTAAGCTTGGAAAATTTTGTGCAATTTTCAGACTCTTTTAACAAGATTCTGTTGCACTGAATTCTTGGGTCATAAGTTCAGTTCCTTTCATGTGCATTGCAATATACTTATTGATTTAGGGTTTGCACTGCGTAACGCAAATTGGCCGTGTTGATCTGCATTGCTGGGACTCGTGCGAAGTTCACTTACTACATCTGCACTGCATCGCGTAAAGTGAATTTAGCACGCCAGCTGGCACGCCCTCTCTCTCTCTCTCTTCTTGCGGGACCGTTCAACGACCCGATGAACCCTAGTGTCAGAGTTTTTCAACCGCCTACCACAAGTAGCAGGCCTCTCTGACATGGTTGTGTAACGACCGCCATCATAGACAGCAACCGGGACCGACGGCTTGACGTGCCCATCTGAAGCACGGAACCATCTTACTTTTCGAACAATCAGGTGGCACGCCCTTATGTTGTTCCCAATCAATTTCCATATTTCACTGAATATACAGTACCATTGCTCCTAGCTCAAACTGTTGCTGCTAAATAATTCACGTCGTAGTTGCAGTTCCAAGACAAATCATAAAGTTCTGCTTTCCTGTAGACCAGTGTCCAACAAAACTTCAACATTTTGCATGCATACAGTTTTAGATTGGTTACGTGCGCCTACAACCGTATAAAGAAGTAAAATATGTCCTCATTTTCTCGGTAAAGCTCGTTCCACTACTTTACAGCGAGCAGCTTGTGTTCAACGCTCTCTGCAAACAGAGCAAAAAAGCTGTTTCTTAAAATTCCGCTTGTGACAGAAGCTAAATTGTTTTCTTTGCGCGCTGCTTCTTACCCGTTATTGTGAAGGCGGAACCCTACCTAAATTGCTGCATTTTCGTGTTCTTTGACAAAATGGAAACTCTAGCATCTAGGTACTAAAAGGGGTTATCCAATCTGATCCTAGGATGGGCACCCTGATGGGGTTTCAGATTGGATAATCCAAACTAAAACTAGTTTTTTAGTTTATTTGATACTTTGCGACGAAGGGATGGATAACTGAACACAGACAAGTTACTTATTAAATTCATCCGTTTTCCGTCTGAATCTGAATTTGATTAGATTGAAGATGCGTTCACAAAATTCACAGAGATATTCATAGTACTACTATTACTATTAATACAGGGTTTACTTCAAAACAGGCATTTGATCATTCTCTCTGTGGCAAGCACCACAGAGTAGACGTGAGACGTAAGATGGCATTTGTCTAACAAGTGATCGTCGGAGACGTAAGACGTGCAACATCGCGGCGCTATAAAATGTGTGAAACAGAAGAGACAAAGCTACAAACGTGAGACGCCGCGGCAAATCGTTGGCGGCTGAAGATCGCTTGTCTGGCAGATGTCATGTTGCGTGTCGTTTCTGTGGAGCTTACCCCAAAAAACTTGCCTCTTGATATGAAATCTTGTCAAGACGTCGCATGCTGTCAACAAGTCTCTTTGGAATACGTCGTCTGCTAGTTCTAGTTGTGTTTATGTTGCGTTTGTGTGTCGTCTCACTCGTCTTCGTGGGATGAAGTCGTATGAAAGTGTCGTTCAGACTACAGACGAACAGTTTGTTGTCATTGTGGTGAATAGTGGCAGACTTGGTTGAAGTTTTATGAGTTTTATCATTTTGTATTACAAATTGAAGTTTTATTTGAGTTTTATAGTCAAAAGACGTACAAATGGCTTTGAGAAAAACTGCATGCATTTTGCAAAAAAGTTGGACGAGCGTTAAACGCGTGACCAGCGTTTTTTGTGTGAAATAAAAGATGGTGCTACGTGTATAATCAGTAGTTTCAAGTAAAACCTACTTTGTGTTATTCTATGCATCAAATCCTTTTCTTTTCGAGTAGGACACCAAGTCGTCTGACTACCCGATGAACCCTGGTGTCAGAATTTTTCAACCAACTCAAATAAGTTCAAGACTTCTTTGACAGCAATAATAAAGATTAACACATGTTCAAAATTACCTACAATAGTTATTTTATCATGCTAAGGTTAAACCTTAACTAAATTAATGAGATATGTAGGTAGGTAAGTACACATTGTAGGTAGAGGTAGTTTATCAAAATACGCCTGGATAGATTAAGCATCAAATATATCATAATTATTATAGGTGTAGCCTGCCTGACATGAGCCACAAATTATACAAACATGATAAACATCTTAGGGTAATATTAGCAGTTGTAACATGAGTATTACAAGTTTGATGTGTGACAAGGTTGAGTGAGTAGGATTATGATTACTTACTTAATATCCTTTGAATTTCAGAGGAAGGAATCTCTGTCTTTGTGTAGGACATCGAGTTAGAGTTTTTTAACCGCCTACTGCAAGTAGCAGGCCTCTGACATGGTTGTGAAAAGACCGACATCTAAGAGATCTTAAATAGCAGAAGCCAGCTACTTACTTCCCTTTAAATTTAGAGAAGGGATCACTCTCTTTGTGTGGGACACTGAGTCGTCCAACCGATGCACTCTGGTGTCAGAGTTTTTCAACCGCCTACTGCAAGTAGCTGGCCTCTGACATGGTTGAGAAAAGACCGCCATCTAAGAGATCTTAAATAACAGAAGCCAGCTAATAGTAGTAGGCAGTTGAAGCACCCTGACACCAGGTTTCATCGGATCGTTGAATTATTTGTTGGCTACACGAAAAGAGAATGAAGACTTTTTTCAAATAATTATGGCTGAAAACACCCACTATACATGGATAAGTTGACAATACACTTTTTCTATTACACAAAGTTAGTTTCACTCAGGTACATGAAACCATCTGAAACTAACTCTACCAAGGGGGAAGAGGAAGTTGTGGGGAGGGTAGAGGGGTATTATCAGCGCGCGGCATTCAACCGGCGGCTGTAGGAAGCCTATTCAACTAAACGCAACTCAGCGTTAAAGCGATCCACACACATCATTGGAGCTACGTTTCAGCAATATAGCTGTTTAAGCGATCAGGTTATACTGGTTTGTTATATAGCTAGCAAGGATAACCGGTATGAATTGATACCTTAAATGAGGAGGTTTAAATTACCTACTCTGATACGCAAACTCTACACAAATATCAAGATGTATATTTGGATAAGAAACGGTTTATATGATCATCAAACCTTGACAAGGTTTCAGAGGTGGTGTTTATTTTGCTCTTAATAAACTGCTTGAGAACTTGAAGGGCGCTTACAAAATGCACAGTCGATGGAAGTCATACCACAGAAGAATCACTCGACCCTATTTAGGATTTTCGCGATTGTCACTTGATACATATCTAGGGTTGCTACTGACAAAAATCTCTAAAAAATAAGGATATCAAAACAGCAAAATCTGATACAAGAACGTAATATGATTCTGAGCAAAATTTAATCCAAGAAATACCTATAACGTTCGTGGCATCTATCTTTAAAGTTACTTTGAGTTCCTTTGGAATTCCAGTTAATTCCGGTAATCAATAAGCGTGAAAATCGACGCTAGTACAGAGTGCTTTATCTTTGATAAGAGGAAAGTTCCACAGAATAGACTAGCGACGCGACGCGCATGACATCTGTCAGGCAAGCGATCGTCGTCTCTAGTGTGCAGCTTTGTCTCTTCTGTTTCATTTTATATGGAAACTGTTTCAAGCATCGCGATGTCGCACGTCTTACGTCTCCAACTACCACTTGTTTGATAGATGACATCTTACGTCTCACGTCTACTCTTCGGAGCTTGACCTTATGTCATCCAAAACATTCCTTATGTGTTACAAAACAACCAATAAAGCTCCCATACAAATTGAGTACATTTTGTATGGGATGTCCAATTTCTTTTTTCATATTTCGACCCATGTTCCGTGGGGAAAGTTGTTCAGTTTCATGAGTACCTTGACCTCCTTTCGGCTTTATTGTTTGTTTTGTAACACCCAGTATAGCTAGAAAAATTGGTACTATTATTTCTCACACGTATTTCTAAAAAATTATAAGAAATTGAATCTTCAATCTTGGATTAGGTATAAATAAATCTCCGAGTGGTAATTCGAGGCCATTAGCAGACGTAATAAAAGTAATTGGATCGGCACCCAGCGGTAGTATCGATAAAATTTATATTTGGAGAAAGACAAATACCTAAATCAAATTGGAGATTTAAAAAATGAAAAATGTCATGCATAGACCGGGGCTCGAACCCGGGTCACTTGGGTCACCAATCGATGCTTGCTAATTTCTTATTTTCATTTATGAGAATAATATAGCATTGTGACTCTGACTTCGGATGGGCACGTTAAGCCGTCGGTCCCGGTTGCTGTATATGATGGCGGTCGTTACACAACCATAGCAGAGGCCTGCTACTTGTAGTAGGCGGCTGAATAACTCTGATACCAGGGTTCATCGGGTCGTTTGCAACTTTTTTTCGATCAATACTGTGAATTCAGTCTTGTCATTTATCTTTTTCCACATAAACTATCGTCAAGGACAAACACGTAGGGTCATGTGGTACACGTTGGCTAGGGCGGGAAGACTGGCTCAGTAAGGTTTTGTGTTGAAGGGACAGATATATCTTATTGTTTTTATTAGTTATTGGATGATTTAGGCATACAAACATTATTGACATAGTAACGTGGGCGCCTCCAGAACAAAATTTTTATTCTGGTGAGGTTTAAAGTTTTTTGGGGTGAAAAGTCAAGTTTTTTCGGTGCATTTTTTATGTTCTAACTACATTACTGAGTATATTTATGGCGTGGAGATAGTTTTAAGTTAACCTATGTTTAATCTAAGATGGATTAACGTGAAAACCAATGACAAATCCACTTGAATTATTGCATGCCACATTATTGATTCCAAATTGGCTTCGGTTGCCACAGTGGCGCATACCTCAAAGGTGCACAGTGAATCAAATTAATTGTATGAAAATTTTGAATGTGGGTAAGCAGGTTAAAATTATTCCAAATAAAAGTTAAAAAAAAAACTAGTAAATGCCAAAGAACATCATAAAAATACTTATCGTAATGTTTAATTCCTATAAACCTGTTAGATTCTCTAATAATATATTTTTTTTATTTTTTATCATATTTACATTATCTTTAACTTGAAACAATTGAGAATGATTTCTATATTTTTGACTAATTTAAATAATTATCAATTGGGTTGATTTGTTTCGTAAACTCTTAATTATCTTAATTTATCTACCGTGATCCACTGTATCAATCAGGCCGAGCCACTGTATCCACCCCCTAGTTCACAATGGCTCATTTCTGACTTTTGCAATAACCGCCATTATTTCCTATTCTATAACATATAGGAGAAAGACAATATCAAATATGAAAAATAGATTCAATACACTATCCACATACTTAATTTCAACTTTCTACGTTTACCCATTGCTGAGCAATGAGCTTCGGAAAAAAAGTGATCCACTGTAGCCCACTTGACCCTACAGTTTAGCAACACATAGAGGGTGTGTCGTAAAAATTATACGAGGAATTTGTCCGCGTTAGAACCCGGTTCCCAAACTTGCGAGCAGCGGGGATCGCCTTATTGAAATGGACCGAATGACGGGACAGCCGATGTGGCGCAGTGGTTAGTACGACCATACGACTGCTTGTGACGCAGAAGGTTTCGGGTTCAATTCCCGGTGGGGTCACTCACAAAGTTGATATTTATCACTTTGTGAATTTTTTCCCAGTCTGATTAGGACATTGCAGGCCGAACCACATGATTGTCCGAAATGTAAAATGGTTCTATGCTTCGGATGGGCACGTTAAGCCGTCGGTCCCGGATACAGTCTATGATCACTTAGACGGCGGTCGTTACACAACCATGTCAGAGGCCTGCAGTAGGCGGTTGAATATCTCTGACGCCAGGGTGCATCGAGTCGTTGGACGACTTAGTGTCCCACTCGAAGAAGAAGAAGAATGGACCGAAGCAACGAACGAACAACGTGGTGGTAGGCAACCAGTGGTGATAATCTAGCTAGAGCCACCGCCGCCGGTGTCACTGTAACAAATGAACGAAACGGCGCGCGGGACACGAATACAGATGGCGCACTTAGTCCTAGCGACGATTTTGACGCTTATTGACTTAACTGGAAACTCAGACGAATTCAAGGTAACTAAAAAGAATATGGTTGCCATGAATGTCATAATATTACTTGGATTATAATTAGCTCAGAATCTTATAACAGTTACGAGTGTTACGACGTTCTTGTATCACATTTTTCTGTTATTCTTACATTTGAGATTTTTGACAGTAGCAACCCTGGCTGTGTAACAAGTGACAATCGCGAAAATTGAAAATAGGATCGACTGATCCTTCTGTAAACTTTTTATTTCATGCCACCGCCCCGTTCTATTTTGGATTAGAAGCCTGATAGGCTCTATACGCACAGCGATTTTAATTCGCTCGAATTTGTTTTCACTTTTTTGGAACACACTGAATTTTATGCAAGTTTACGCACGGAAACCAAAACTATCGCTTGTTTTTCATACAAAACAAAATATCACGCGAGAAAAAAATTGCGTTACGCGAATATAGTTCGCTGTGCGGATAGGGCCTAAATGTAGTGTTGTGCCATATTTTTTTCTATAACAGCACCACGCAATTTGCCCGCTTGGTTTCAGGAATGGTCCAACTCCGCTTCGCTTCCCGAGAGATTGAGACCGGGGCCTCAGGAAATACTCACTTTGTTTACCCTGGGGGACGAGAATCTGGGACGTTGATGTTTTATGGGTACTACAGAATATGCCTAACAGCGTATTTTCAACACGGCAATAAATGACACAAAATATTCGGACTTTGGGCCTAAAATGTGGTATTGTATTTACGACTGAAATTCCTAGCATTCAGTTATTATCAACGGCAAAATTAAGTGACAAAATAAAAGTACCGGGAACTAATAATTTGTTCACATGAAAATAAAATTTCGGCAGGTATCAGATATAAAATAAATATAATATAATAAACATATTTGGCTCGTCACAGAACATCTACGAACAAAGCATTCAGTTATTATGAACGGCAAAATTAAGTGACAAAATAAAAGTACCGGGAACTAATAATTACTTCACATGAAAATAAAATTTCGGCAGGTATCAGATATAAAATAAATATAATATAATAAACTTATTTGGCTCGTCACAGAGCATCTACTAAACGAAGTATGAATAAGTAAGTGATGTGATTTAGTTGAAATATTGTAGTAATTTTAATAAACCGACAGCCGATGTACCGCAGTGGTTAGTATGATTGCCTGCCACGCAGAAGGTTCCGGGTTCAATTCCCGGTGAGGTCACTCACAAAGTTGGTATTTATCTCTTTGTGAATGTATTCTCGGTCTGGTTAGGACATTGCAGGCTAAAGTCCAAAAAGAAAGATAGTACCGTGCTTCGGATGGGCACGTTAAGCCGTCGGTCCCGGTTGCTGTCTATCTTCTTCTTCTTTTAGTGTGGGACACCGAGTCGCTCTCAACCCGATGAACCCTGGTGTCAGAGTTTTTCAACCGCCTACTGCAAGTAACAGGCCTCTGACATGGTTGCTGTCTATGATGGCAGTCGTTACACAACCATGTCAAAACCTGCTACCTTAGGTAGGCGGTTGAAAAACTCTGACACCAGGGTTCATCGGGTCTTTGAACGACTCGGTATCCCAAACGAAGAGAGAGAGAGAGCTGATCCCTTAAATATGTCCGTTGGTGTGTTGCCAAATACTTGCTTTTATATTTATTAAAAGAAGAGTAAATAAAGCTTATGATAATAGGCTTAGGTCGTGTTCAAGAAATAGTTAAGTGCTTCAATTTATCAGTAACTTTATTTATAAAAATCTTTTGGTTTCTTTTTCGTTTAGCTTTTTTTATGAAATACATCAAGTTATTTACTTATAAGAACTAAAATAAGTCCTTTACTTATTATTCATATTCAATTGCAGCTCTACGAAATAAATTCACTCTAAGAAGCTCAAGAAAATATATTTTCATTGATGTAATGATTATTTATCGGTGTTTTTATACCTTGTCATTTCATTCTTCTTGTACAAATAATCTCACCTTTTAGGTAAATTAAAAGCAAAAGGAAGAATTGTAACTGATACTAAGCTGCATTAATTTTTTATTTCAGTACAATGATCATCTGTAAATATCATACACATCCACAACCGGCCACTGCTTGAAAATCATAATCAAAACAGTGAGCGCAGTGCAATTGATGTCCAAAGTCACAAAGAATGTTGCTGTCCATTCTCTGGCTTCAATCGATGCCGTTTACAACATCCCTAGCATGCGACCACGCGACGTAGATTTTCTCTACACCTGCATGTCAAAAATTTTCAATTGTTTTGAATAATTCCCTACTACTTGACACGAACGTCTGATGTCTTCTAGCGTGCTAGACAGGAGTAAAAATGGGGTGATGCTTCTAAGCCAGCACCACACGGCGGTGTAGTCATTATGGGAATATTAAGGACAGAGCGCCTCTCTGAGGCCCAAAAGATTTAAATTTGTAACTTTTTGATATAATTCCAAGTCTTATTAAACGATAATAATGACGATGATAGTAATTTAACACGTGCAATAATTATCTCTTGACTTCGAGCATACTTAACATCAAGTACAATGAATGACTCTGTTTAATATGCGTATAGGGAAATCGGGATACAACCAAACGACAAGATAGCTATTAACACACTGCTTTATTCAAGTACCTACATTCTAATATCAGCCGCAAGCTGATGTGTACCCACATATACAACAATCCCTTCCCCTTTACTTAGAGAGTACAATTAGAAGAAAGTCTTATAATCTACAATGTTTCGATTGCGTTTAGACCTAGGATTTAGTTGGATTGGATCTGGTTCAGTTTCACCAATTGCAGCATTCTCTGGTGTAGAGAAACCAGGCTCTAGTTCATCTCTGCTGGTGTTTATCGGAGTACTTGAAACTTCAGTGATGATCTGGGACTCTGATTCCAACGATGTCTCTTCATCTCTGCTGGAGCGCATTGGAGTGGAAGGCCCGGCGGCTACTGGGGCCTCAGTTTCTCTTAAGGAAGCCTCTTCTTCTCCCGTAGACAAGTTCATCCCTTCCTCTGCAGCTTGTGGATTATCTCGATTAGGGGCTTCATCCTCCGATGATGGCGGAATGTCTGGAATATCTGGGCTCCAATCTGAATCTTCTTGTAAATCCCGATGATGATTCGCTGGACTACCCGAACACTGCCGGGGTAAATCATTTCCACCTTCAACATTTGTCCAAATCTGGCCGATATGTCTCGTGACTGTAGTATTCAATTCCGGCAGAAATACGAAATACAGCATTTTACCAATCTTCTTTGTGATTACTCCCTTAATCCAACTAAATCGCTGGTTTGAACTGAACTTCTTTACCCAAACCTTACGATTTAACTCTAAGTTAGGACGCGTTTTGCATTTAAAATATTTAGCCTGTGAACACTGTTTTTGTTCTACGTATTGAGTGAGGTCCGTGGATGTGGAAGCGACCGTGGTTGGTTTAATTAAATCTAATCGCGATCTTAACGCGTGACCGTAAACCAACTCGGCAGGTGACTTACCTGTGGTACTGTTTTTTGAGTTCCTATAATTAAATAAGAATTTTGAAATTTCCTCTTTTGATTTTTCTTATTTGCGCTCTCAAAATAATTGCTTTTAAACCCTTTTTAATAATTTTTACGAAGCTCTCAGCCTGGCCATTACTAGCTGGGTGATAAGCTGGAGAAAATACTGACGAATACCATTTAAAGCGCAGAAATTCCTAAATTCTTGTGAAGTAAAAGAAGTACCATTATCACTCACAACCACGTTAGGTATTCCAAAACGTGACATCATATCACACAATTTTTCTATAACCGCTTTTGAGCCATATGACGCGGGCATCTCATAACATTCGACCCATTTCGAAAATGCGTCTACAATAATCAAATACATCATATTATTGAAAGGTCCCAAGAAATCTAAATGGCATCTATGGAATGCATGGGGTGCTAACGGCCAACATGCGAGAGGGCGCGGGGTGGTGAGGGTCTTAACTGCGCGCACACCTCGCAAGCCGCCGCCAGCCGCTCCAGCGCCGCGTCTACGCCGGGGAACCATAGGCGCGCCCGAGCCTCGGCTTTCATCTTTACTATTCCAAAATGCGAACTATGGAGCTCGTTACATATTTTGACTGCAAGGACTCAGGAATAACTGCTTTATGGCCACGCATTACAACACCATTCTCAACAGACAACTCTGACCTACAAATATGAAACGGTTTAAGACTGTCACTACCTACTTTCCTAGGCCAGCCGTTTAAAATAAACTTCTTAACTTGACACAGTACAACATCGTTATCGGTAGCACTACGCAGTTCTTGAATTGTGACCGGAAGACACCCCTGTACTATAAAATTGACGTAAGCAGCGCGCTCCTCACAGTCGCGGAGCTCATCCTGCGCCCCCCCTCCCGCGCCTCTCGCCCGTCCCCTGACTCATATGTGGAACGAGATAAATAATCTGCACTGTTTTCGCTACTACGTATATATTCAATCCTATAATTGTACGCTGACAAAAACATAGCGTATCTTTGTAGCCTATTCGCTGAAACTTCGGGAATGCCGCGATACGGCCCAAAAATGGAAATTAACGGCTTGTGATCGGTGCGTAGAACAAAAGGAATCGCTCGGCCATATAAATATTGATGGTAACGCCTAACACCAAAAATTATGGCCGTCGCTTCCTTTTGTATCTGCGAATATTTTTTTTCCGCCTGAGTAAGCGTTCTCGACGCAAATGAAATTGGCCTCTCCAAACCATCCTTCCCAATTTGAGATAGTACCGAACCCAAACCATCCGGCCCCGCATCTACCGTAAGTATTAACTGTGCATTAGCGTCATAGTGTGCTAAAACCTGTTCCGAACTGATAAGCGACTTGATTTTATTGAACGCTGTGTCATGCAATTTGGTCCACTCCCATTTTGCCTTTTTATGCAACAAACTATACAGGGGACTCAAAATAGACGATGCATCGGGCAAAAAATTTCTATAATAATTTGTTAACCCAAGGAAAGATTGTAACTGACCCACGTTTGTTGGACGGTTGGCGTTTAAAATTGCTTTCACCTTTTCAGGTGATTTCCGTATGCCATTTTTATCAATTATGTGACCTAAGTAACAAATTTCGTCTTTGAAAAAATCACATTTATTTTTCTGCACTGTTAGCCCGGCATCCTCTAAACGTTTTAACACCATAATTAAACGTTGTTTATGAGTTTCCTTGTCACACCCTGTAACTAAAATGTCATCCAAGAAAATAGTAACTCCTTCAAGACCCGCCAATACACATTCCATTGCGCGTTGAAATATTGCGGGTGCGCTCGACAAACCGAATACCATCCGTGTATATTTAAATATACCCCGGTGTGTATTGATGCAAGTAAGATTTTGTGACTCGTCTGATAACACGAACTGGTTATAAGCCATGGACAAATCAAGTTTACTGAATTGCTCCCCCCCCCCGTGTAATTTCGAAAAAATTTCCTCGATAGTAGGTAATGGGTATTTTTCTACTAACAGCTGTTTGTTTATTGTAACAGAGTAGTCAGCGCACAGCCGTACCGAGCCATCTTTTTTCAAAACTGGCACTATTGGAGAAGCATAATCTGCATACTCGACCGGTTCCAAAATACCTAACCCTACTAATCGGTCGATTTCCTTATCAATTTTATCCTTCAATGAAAATGCCACCGGTCTGGGCCTAAAGAAAATAGGTTTCGAGTCTTCTTTTAAATGCAATTGAACTTTGTATTTATTGAAACAGCCGAGATTACTTGAAAATAATTTAGGGGAATTTAGCAATTAATTCACTAATATTTAAATCGTCGTTACAATTCCTGATAAAGTTTACCATTGGCACAAGCTCCAAGTTAAAAATCCTAATAAAATCGCGACCCAGCAATGGAGGTCCGCCCCCACGCACAACCTGCGCGTCAATGTACTTCGTACTATTGCAGTAGGTAATTTGCAGCCGCACGTACCCTAGAGTAACGATCTTATCGCCCGTATAGGTTTTTAACTTTTTTGTTGTAGGTGATAATGGTATATGTTTGAAATGTATATTGTACGTTTTTTCAGAAATTACACTCACGTCTGACCCGCTGTCTATTTGGAACTCAAACCCCAGACCACCAACATCAACACGTTCTATCATCGGTTTATCCTCCTCACATCTAATATTGTAAAAACACTCACCGTCATCTCCCTCATCCACGTCCTCAATATAATGTACCCTACTGACAGTTGAGCACATCCGACGCAGATGGCCTTTAAGGCCACACTTTTTGCACTTATAGGCCTTAAAACGGCATTGATCGGCTTTGTGACTGGCATAACCACATACACTGCACTTTTCACCCTTGGAAATTTTGAAAACACTGCTCTCCTGCAAGTACGCCGTCGAAGGGCCGAACTGCGCAGGCGCCTGCGTAGCCTTAGCGGCCTCGCGAGCGCACCGCGCGCTCTCAGCTTGTTCCACCGCCTTCGCCAACGTTAAGTCCTTGGGTTCCAGCGCGTACAACTTGTCGCGCTCGTGACCCGCGACCATACCCATCAGGAACTTGTCCACAAGCGTCTCTTCCAAGCTTTTGAACTCGCAATTCTCTGCCAGTCCCCTGATCCTTGCTGCCCACTGAGCGTGCCCTTCACCTGGCTGCTGCACGGCTGAATAAAAGTGATATCTGTCTGCAAAACCACTTCTTTTCGGCGTAAAGTAATCATCCAATAATTTCAGGATGTCCGCATATTCGATTTCTTCCACTTTTTTTTCGGCAACGCCAGATTGCTTGCTATCTTATAGGTTGGCCCACTTAAGGCACTAAGCAAGATCGCTCTTCGTTTGACCTTTGCTTTGTCCTCCGTGTCCCCAATGTCGTTCGCAATAAACCACTGATCGAGACGCGCTTTGTAACCGGCCCATTCCTGCGTTTTGTGATCAAACGTCGTAAGAATACCGAAAATCGCGCCACTCGCCATTTTATCGCGAATTTGGGTTCGTAGTAAGTCGCCAGTTGTTTAATATGCGTATAGGGAAATCGGGATACAACCAAACGACAAGATAGCTATTAACACACTGCTTTATTCAAGTACCTACATTCTAATATCAGCCGCAAGCTGATGTGTACCCACATATACAACAGACTCTCGCTACGTGCCCTTATAATAATTACATGTAGGTGTAATCTCATCTTTACGAGCGACGTAAAGATTCAAGTATCAAAATGTCAGCCCCTTAGAATATATAAGCAAGCTATAGAGTACGCCTAACAAGTTAGAACGGTTGGCAGTAGTCTGCACAACCTTGACACAACATAATATCTGTCTATCAGTAGCAAAACGCCAGTGACAGCAGTATTAAACGTCTATAACTTCTCATGACGTCGTCTGTTTCTATGGAGCAACTGGTTACGCTTTGACAGTACCTACGCGCACTCTATAGCTTGTTTATTATTACTCTAAGGTCAGCCTACATTACGTATTAAGTTTACTGCTAGTATTAACGCAGCTAAACATTAATCTAATAACTTGAGTGACGGTTAAATAAATTGCATAATATTGCTTAACTAAAGAAAATGAAAAAAAAAGACATCATAAGTTTTTAGAAACCTACCTAAGTTTGTGTCATTGTCGCTTAATGCTCAGCAATTTCATGTAAATAGTATTTTCATTCAGCTTCTAAAGTACGTAAGTAACAAAATGATTGTTGTTTCAATATTTCAATGATCCACTTTATAAAGTGGATTTCATAGAATATTACAATGTAATATTTTATCCATTGTCTAGCTAGAGGACACAACGACCACAAACTAGGGAAAAGGCACACGGGACGCCTATACAGATGGCTCATTCAGTAGGGGAGACCGGGTCAAAACCGTATATTTAACGGAAAACTTATGTAGCTCAGCCAATAATAAACATTGGGTTACCATTTGGTAACCTTTATTAAAGCATATAACCTGGTACACATTGCACTGGTCATTAACTATTAAAATCAATAAGGAACGTAAACAATCAGTCATAAACAAAAAGTCATAAATTTCCGGTTTTACCCCGGGGGTGGACAAAACCGTATACCTCCCAATCCTTTGCTGGTAGCTACTACCAGATTACCAGATGATCTAAATTTATTCACCCGGTCTTGCAGCATCGATTTCGGTATGACATAACTTTGTGTCGCTTTTAAATACCGGAATTCACCACCAACCACACTTTCAATAGCATTTCGCATTTTTTCTTTGTAAATGTATACAAATCAACCTGGCCGGTTTTACCCCATACGGTTTTGCCCCAGGTCCCAGTACACATACATTGAAGCTTCACTATATACACAAGTTTGATTTGCCGGCATAAACACTATGGTTATACAGTAAATACACACAGAAATACGTAACCAATTTGATACTTGCCAACTACTCACTTATTTTATACAGTGAACGTATTTGTAAACGCAAAAATTAGATCGGAGCACCTTCAAATATATTTTTTTTATAACTCATTAACGCGTGGGCATGCATCGACAAATGTTTGTTGACGGATTGATCCTAGTGGTAGCTGCTTTCCAATAGCGCGCGCGCGCGAAATTCAAAACGAATTCGGAGATAACAGTGGTATACGGTTTTACCCGGGTATACGGTTTTGTACTGGTCTCCCATACTAGCGATGATTTTGACTCTTTCTGACTGTAACCGGAAATAACCGGAATCTCAGGGGAACTGAAGTTAACTAAGAAGATGTTTGGCACGAAGAACGTATTTCTATGATTAAAATTTGCTCAGAATCAATGACGTTCTTGTTTCATATTTTGCTGTTTTGATTTTCTTTTACTTTGATATTGTTTCTAACAACCATGGTTATGCAACAAGTGACAATCGCAAAAATACTGAATAGAATCGAGTGAACCTTCTGTAAACTCTGTATTTTGTGCAACGACCGCTAACAATAAGTAGCTAGGTACTTATCTTGAGACAGGCAGCTAATGTAATGAAACGAAACTAATGAATAAAATCATAGAAATACAAATTAATATAAGCATTTTGAATGAGATCCATTGAGTTGAACACAATAGTAATAATATAAGTGGATTACTGAAAATATAGTAGAAAACTATTGAAACGTTTTCATGATGAAGTAAATGATGATTCATTAATTCCACATGACTGAATTCTCATAAAATACAAAATACAATTTTAGTTTGAAAAAAGTAATTATGATTGCTTGCGGTCAATATTTAACAGAATCTAGGTTTTCTTAATGCGGTATTTCGAAAAATCAATGTCAGCAACCGGAGGACCGACAGCTTAAGGTGAAACATTACGTACGTCAAACAAACCTGATACTCATATTTAAAAAAATGTTTATAGCTTGCAGTAAAAGATGGATCGTAAAAAGATTAAAAATCGAAGATTAAAAACTCTTGACACCAGGGTTCATCAGGTCGTTTGTTGACTGGGTATCTCGCTCAAAAAAAAAATCATAAAAAAGATATCAAATAAGAAGAAAATCATAAAATCATGAAGGTACATAAGTTTTACCAAGTAGGTAATTTAAACATACCTAACTGTAGTGACGTTATTATTGTTAGACCACAGATGCAGTAACAAGCAATCAAACAAGACACAAATTACAAAAGAAGACCACATCTCAAATTGGCTCCGCATAAAGCAACGTTTCTTCTTTGAAGCGCCTGACACACTTTAGTCCGCAAAAGCAACCGCTCACGTCGCGGCGCGTCGCCTACATCTAACAAATGTAATTGCACAATTGAATACACTAGGAGCCTGTACGAGAATTCTTCTGGGAAACTTGTAGTGCCCACAGAGTGCAGATACCACATGCCCCCTTTTTACCCTGCCTCAGAAGGGGTTATGTTTTCGAGAGTAGGTATATTTATGTAGACAGGAAATTCGTTTTCACGACCTACAGCCCAAACGGCTGAGCGGATCTTGACATGTAAGGTGTCATAAGATTTGTCTCAGCTGCGCAATTGACACTGGCTATTATTGAAAATTCATAAATTCAAGATGGTGGATTTTCATCGTAAAATACAACTTTAAAAATACCGCAGTCGGGCTTTTGTTTTTTAATACATCTGCTTGTTGAAAATACATCTGATAACTGCCTCACTTACTAACTTTTGACTCTCTCTGATGTCTGGTGTAAAGTGTGTGTTTTTTATAACTTTTGATACCCACTTGGGGGCCTGAAATTCATTCCTGACTGGGACACTTATATTTAATACCTTTTGTTAAGGTTCATTAAGCGATTTTTGAAACAGGCTGCCTAGTCGGTTCTTAGATTTAAGAGTATATATCAATCACTCGCTATGCCTTAGTGAGGTCACCCAAAAATGTATTACTATTTCAGACGGTGCAACTCTAAACATGAAAACAGGAAAGACATCTTTATGTGATAAATTGCCCTGAACGAGTGCGAATACGGAACGCGACTGAACCGGCGGAGTGCAGCATAATGATGTTTCTTGCGGCCATTTACTGGGCGGAGCATCGTGAGGCGGGTGCAAAAAAGAGATCGTCATGGCTAAATGTCTTTATTAAAAATTTCAAAATTTACCACCGTAGGCTAGATTTGAATAAACGACCTTCACCATCTGTACTGGCGACGCCTCTACCAAGTGGGCTGCATGGTTCACTAAAAGCCCCCGAATTGACTAAATGTTATGATTAAGCCTTCGAGCAACGCGGATTTTTCGATAGTACATGATCTGGTTTTCCAGTTGGTATTTGGAATTAGTATGCCTATTTGTCATGAAAGAGCTACTATTTGCTTATTTTACTAATGGATACGATTCACGAACCTACTAAATGACTTTCATGCGCGTTTAACCTCTTGTTGTAACCTCTCGTTTAAGAACTTGATAAACATAAATAAATTTACTTAAATAAACATAACTAGAATTAAAGTGCCAAAACAAAAAAAAAACTTTTCTAATCGGCGTAGGACTTTTTTTATACTGTTTTACTTAGTATCTCTTGTCTTAAGATAAGATCTATATTGTTACAAAAGGGCTAACTTGAACTATGTACTACGCTTTACAATTTTGATTTTAATATTCTCGAACTTGTACGTATCCTTTCCAAGAAACAACTCTCGCTCTGTCCCGGCCAATCTGTTCCCTTTTATTCAACGAAGCCATAATCTCTCTGCAATATTACCCAACCCAATGCTAAATTACCTTACCTCCGAGTGTTGCAGAAATTCAAATTTTCATGCAATACTCCACATCGTCAGTGAACGGTCAAAACTTTGCCAGTTTGCTCTTCAAATAGCTAACTTAGAACACACACAAACACACACACACACACACACACACACACACACACACACACACACACAAGAACACACACACACATTTGCCCCCCGAGCGTCCAATGCGCCAATACTTGAAGAGTACTCCCCGAGCGAAGCTTCATAAGATTATATCTCAGTGCAACTCTAAGACCGCCAAATAGAACTCCAATACTATTAACATTTGATCCGTTTAGTATTAAAGCCAGATCCCAAGAAGACGTAAAACTATAGCTATAAAGCCAAAAATTTAAGACTTGTCATAAATTTCTCCTCATGTTCTAAAATCAATGGAAGCAAGAGGTCCTCCGACACGTTTTAGTCCAGCATAAGCTCATTGAAGTTGGTCTTATTTTTCAGGCGCTCTCAAGATTTCCACTTTAGCTTGAAAAATGTTGCGAGGAATCGAAGCGTGGCAGTCGGTTGAGTCCCGGAGCGGAACGCTAAAAAGTCCGAAGACTTATCCAGCTTACAGGATAGCTGGTCGGGTCTAGTAGGGGAAGGGTAGGAGAGGGGGAGGGGTTCACTACGAATCGCGGCTCGAAGACGCGGGATTTGTGTGATAGCAATTCTGCGTTCTCTTTGTCCGACACCCTTTCAATAGCCTGCAATAACGCTTTACATTGCAAGTTACTCAAAGAAGTGTCTGAGCATACTTCTTTAGTAACAAAGCAATGTACGTGAATTTCAATACAGTTTCGGGATTTCGTGGTTGAATTGGCTTGCCGATAGTCGGGACTTTACCAATACTACCCCTTTCGGTTTAACATAAACTTCGCTGACGTACAAGGCGTGGAATTCGCAAATGTAACAAAATTCTCGGCTTTGGAGAGCACGGAAGGTTGGCGCATAAGATATTTAGAACAAGTTCTCAAGTCTTTGTAAGAGAATCTCTTTTGTTGGAGTAAATTGCTAAGCTGCTTCCATAGATTTGTCAGGATTTTGTGAAACTCTAGGTCCCTGTTGGCCTACATTCCGGAAGCTTCGAATATATCTGAGAATAGCTTGCTTAATAGCCCTAAGATCTTGATTTGTTTGGCATGTTTATGATAACGAGAGCCATCGAATTGCAATCGGTATGTGCTGTGAGACACAGGCTTAGAATAGCATCATCCCATTTCTTTACTGCGGGTGTCGTACTGGAGGGTTTTACGTGTATTACAATTTAAGGTGTCAGGCTGACAACCTGTGGTACACAATTTGAATACCAAATTTTAAAACACGGGATAGGCATAACATTTTTAGAAAATTTGAAATTTTCTCCACTGCCGGCAGGATTTGAACCTGATATACACTTTTGCCTTTTGATCTATGTATACACACTTTTGAGCTATACTATAATATATGAAACGGTCCTCAAATATTTATCAGACGTGGTGATAGCAACCGTAATCCTATGACTGACTTATGCCAAAATATGCAAGAAAAAAGGGCAAAATATGCACTTAAAACGAGAAAAATATGCAATATATGCACAATAAAAATTACATAATTATGCAAAAATGCAAGCAAATGCTTATAATCCGATGTCAACTTATGGCCGTTCACGCGCTCTATCAACTTCGCAACGAAAAAAAGCGGCATGTATGTGTAAGTTATACCCACATAAAACCTTACCTACAAACTTTTGCTTTCATTATGTGCAAAACAAATGTCTAAAAGAAATAACGTAATGATAACGGGTATCTTTCAATGTTGTTGTAAGTATTCAAAGAATACAATATTATCATACCACTGAAGTGAAAACGTGTTACACTCGGAGTGTCGCATCTTTTCACCGATGGATTTGAATAAAGCTATTGAATGCGCGGCTTTCAAGGCTACAACTATTTTCACTCGTGAAACTGTAACACTGTGGACGCTATCCAATGCTCCGTTTGGTTGAAATGTGCGTCATGGCTTTAGTTCCAACGTAGCTATGTTAATTCAAAACTAAAACGCCATGGAACCAACTTATGCCCAAACTTAAGGGCGAAGCATCAAATTATTCTGTTTTTTTCTTAATAACTATGGGTGAGACACAAATTAGGAAAACGGCGCGCGGGGCGCCTATACAGATGGCTCACTCAGTATTAAAATCTCAAGGTAACAAAGAAAATGGTTGCCACGAAAACGTCATATTTCTTGGATTTAAATTAGCTCAGAGCCATAAATGACGTTCTGTGTCATTTGCTGTTTGGAATTTGCTGTTTTAATATTCTTAATTTCTTAATAGATACTTTGACAGTTGCAACCTTAGTTATAAAACAATTGACAATCATGAAAATCCCAATTAGGGCGTGAACCCTTCGTAAACTCTCTATTTTGTGGATGAGACTTCTTCTGTATAGGACAGACCATAGAAAGCATTGTTTGTCTCATCTAATCTATTTATCATTGAAAGGTCGTTAATTTGTAAAAAAGGCATTTTTAGGGATTAATAGTCTACTAGAAACCCTTATCATTTTCTGAATGTAAGCAGTGTACATTATGTCGCCAGTCGTTAACGATAGAGTCACTGGGTTTGAATCACTGCTCGGGGCGCAGGTAAATGTGTCTTCAGGGCATGAGCCATTGAAATAAAACTCATCTCGGCCTCAAAGTGTATTTGTTTGGCACACATTTGTGTGACACGGCTTTTTGACTCAACGAGCTATCTAGGCTACTGCCAGGTCATGCGGCCGGTGGTAAGACTTTAGAGTGGTAATTTTGAGGCAGTTGACATCTTAATGCATTGCTTAGTCAGAAAGTGATTGGAGATTTTGATGCGATAGTGATAGCATATTTTTTTATGGAATGACTATGTTCTAAAACCCTCATCATCATCAGCGACAGACGTTTGACATCGACTGCTGCAGATAAGCCCTTCCATAAACAATAGACCTCAGTCGATCGCACTCCACGGCTTCCTCGCAATATTAAGAATGACATTGATCTACGAATAAAAAGTAAACTTTTACACACTCAGTTTGTTCATGGCCTGTATACAGGGAGTAACGGAAAGGGTATAACAAGCCGAAAGGAGGTCAAGGTGCTCATGAAACTGAACAAATTTCCCCATGGAACATGGTACGAAATATGAAAAAAATACTTGGATCTTTCATAGTAAATCAATTAGCTGATCGGTGATTTTGTATGGGAGGTCCAGTCCAATTTTTTTTATCATATTTCCACCCATGTTAAAAGGGGAAAGTTGTTCAGTTTCATGAGTACCTTGACCTCCCTTCGGCTTGTTATACCTTTTCTGTTACTCCCAGTATACATACCTATATTATATAAAGCCTTTATCCCTTGCGGGAAAGAAGGAGTGGAAAAGTCGTAAAAATGCGACTGCCATAGCCACGTCTAACCTGTGAGGGTCATGTTCTTGGCCTAAACTGTCTGATGATAGGCTAATTTTAAGATGCACTGACCTAAAGTCGCATCTATTCAGCTTGCAGTTTAACCTTCAGCTTTTCCAGCGCTGTAAACACACGTGACACACTTCCAGCGGGATTAGCTCTGCAGCGCCGCACCGCTTTGTGAGCACGTGGCTTTGATAAAACCACAAGTCTATTTTTGTATTTTCTACTATTTTGGCCTAGATGGGTCGATGGGTCTTACACTTGTTACGGATCGAATTACAAGTGTAAGGAAATTACAAATTCTCCGTGTAGGTACTAAAAATTGACGTAGACCCCAAGACTATGTTTGGTCTATGTAATATTTATTAGATTAGATGCAATAACCTATCTCTTTTGCACAAAAAGGAAGTCGGGTGTGATTACACGGACGACGTGAAATGTTCAATTTTACATGCAATTCCATCTGATAGTAGCTATGGAACCATATCAGAGGTCGTTTATTCGTAGAAAGGATTTTTTGGCCGGATAGTAAGTAGTTTATTGACTGTTAATTTTGTCGTGTGATGCTGGCTTATAATTAATAGCATTAAACCACATTAAACCTTAATATTTCCCGTGGGTGTCATAAGAGCGACTAAAGGATTAGAGAGTTGATGTGTATTGCAATTTTAGGCTACAGGCTGACAACCTGTCACTACGGTGTCTTCTAAATGACTCTCAAACTTTTGTCAAACTTAAATTAAATGGCCGTGTTTTACAATCTAAGTTAATTTCATAATACAGAATTGGATAAATTGCATCGGT
Organism: Phthorimaea operculella; assembly: GCA_024500475.1. Classification (NCBI taxonomy): domain Eukaryota; kingdom Metazoa; phylum Arthropoda; class Insecta; order Lepidoptera; family Gelechiidae; genus Phthorimaea; species Phthorimaea operculella. The sequence goes on from JANFCV010000164.1 coordinate 441,773, forward strand.
TGCCTCTACTGTCATCATAATCATAATGCATATACCTAATAGGTACATGAGTTCTACTCGTGTGGGACACTGAGTCGTCCAATAACTTGATGAAATGAGTTGCAAAAGTTCTTCAACAGCCTACTACAAGTAACAGACCTCTGCTAAGGTTGCGTAACGACTGCCATCTAAGTTATCCATCATATAACAACCGGGACCGACGCCTTAACATGCCCTCCGAAGCACGAAACCATTTTTCAATGACAGAGTATCATTGACCTATATAGTGTCCTTGATAAAATAGATATTGAAGTTATTTATTACACACATACATATTCCTTTTACGAAACGATTCACCCTAAACCAATTTCGGGTGCCAATAAATAAACAATTTTGTTCAGATTTGCCAAATGTAGCAAAATAATGTGTCAAGAGTGTTGTAGTGATATAACAATTGCCACTATTCGCACATTCACGAATGTGAACTTGAATGCGAATATTTAGTTTCGCAACTAATCATCCACGGCTTGTTCTAAATCATGTACCTACGCAACACGTAGGGAGGTAATTAGTAATTAAAAATTAACGAAGAAATATTTCAAAATATCAATTTCTGTAATATACAATATTACAAAACTACATGTAACCTTTTCTCACAGAGATAATTAGCTATAACTAATATGATGATGGGAATTTTAGTTTAAAATGGAAAATCCGTTGTATTGGGATTGGTGTGTTATATTAGGTATTAGGTATTCTTGTGACGTGAGGTACCATCCCACTGCTCTGCCAACTGAATTATCGTCGCAAGTCCAGGCCGACGCCTTTTTAATATATCATTTACACGAAGAATTTTTAATATATCATTTTAATTTATAAAAAAATCCAAATTCAACCCTATTTTTCGAAAAAAAATACGCAAGTAATTCGCCAAAACTTTGCGAATATGCAAAAACATACGTAGATTCGTTACATCACTAGTAGACGGGTTTAACGCAATTATTCTAGTCGTATGAGCAAATGTTTCATTACTGATAACGCGACGGCTAAGGTTGAGTGCTCTGCTTTTGGGTTATTCGGGTTATAAATCTAGGGATATCTCAGACCAAAAATTATTCATTCGAAGATATATAAGAACAAACAAAAGCCACAAAAAAAGGGCATAACTAACCGAAAGGAAATCAAGGTATTTTTAAAACTGAACAACTTTCCCATGGAACATGGGTAGGATTGTAAAGAAAAAAAATTGGTTTCTCATAGGTATATAGTTAACACGAAAAATCAGTGCAGATGGGTCGTTACAAAATACGACCATATAAAAAATCAAGACTAAAAACCAGCTTCGCAAAACATTCTAACTATGTATACCTATGTATTCATTTCGTTTGTACGAAACAATTTTATTTTCCGGATATAAAGCAACAATGAAAGTTTTACTAGGAAGTATTCTGACGAAGTAAAATATTTTACGCCTCGCCACAGAGTCCGCCACAAAACTTGGATGTTATTCAGCACTATTGATTGTATACTAAGGCTCTTTATATTTCTGTTTCATACATTTGGAAACGGTTTCAAGCGTGGCGATGTCGCACGTCTCACGTCTCCAACGATCAGTTGTTTGACAGACTTCATCCTACGTCTCACGTATAATCTATGGAACTAGCGCCTTATTTTTAAATAAGTATAGTTTCGTTTCTCATCATCTTCCTGCCCTTATCCCAATTACTTGGGGTCGGCGCAACACGTTTCGTTGAACACAAAATCGTGTTGCAAAAGGATTTGGCTGAATTTTTCAACCTGCCGCCTACTAGACGTCAACCCTCCTTCGAAATGCTTTTGTGTGATGGATTAACCGCCACCATAGCCTTTTGTTGGCCCTCGCTGTTTGACCCCCACGGGAAGAGAGGGGTGATGCTATTCTACTCTGCCGGCACCACACGGCATATTCGATTCGATTTTCAAAAATTACTCCGTGCTTTGAAGTGCCCAATTTACCATCCTTAACCTTACACACACAAACATAGGTACTTTGTTCCTTTTTCCTCTAATTAATACAGTTAATGATAAATAAACTTAATTTTCTTCAAAGGAATTTATCCTCTAACTAGCGACTAGTAATGTGGCCTCAATTTGTGAATTAAATTCAAGTCGTTGGCGAGTTTTAGGTTGTGTTCTACCACGGTCTTAAATATAGACTGAATGAAACTTTACTAGTAACCGATAGCAAAAACACAGAACCATGAACCTGATAAGGAAAGACAGAAAGAAAGATAAAGAAACTTATAATAAAACCGACACCAGCGTGTCAGGCACGCTCACATAATAGGGTTTCGTAGTCAACGTTTAAGTATTCAGTTTCCGTTGAAATCGCTGTTCAACGTAAACTTTGTTGCTGGTTTGTTTGCAGTTGTATGATTACTAACCGCAAATTGAAAAACTTTTATATTTCTTAAAATTTGAGCGGCACCGTTATAGTTTTCATGGTGCCGTGTGATGATAAAAGGTGATAAAAGGCGACCGAGGGATGAACCCGACTCAAACAGCCAGGGCCAACCGAATGGTGGCGATTAATCCACTACAAAAGCATTCCCAAGGAGGGTTGACGTCTGGTAGGCGGCCGGGCGTAAGATTCAGCCAGATCCTTTTGCAACACGATTTTGTGTTCAACGAAACGTGTTGCGCCGACCCCAAGTAATTGGGATAAGGGCAGGAAGATGATGAACTATATTCCTTTTTTTTTCAACTTTATTGCGTTAATACTTTAGAAGTTATATTTGGAACAAATTATGACTTAAAATTCTTTAACAGGGTTAACCTAAGAAAGAGAGAGATAGTTATAAAGCGCAGTAGAGCTACCTGCTCGATCGGTGACTAGTTTCAGCCGATCGGGAGTTGCCTTAAAGTTACCTCTGACGGCGGTGATAGCTTCATTTAATTACATCAGCTTCCTGGCTTGACAACCTGTCATTAAATTCTGACAACAGGCTTTAGTAGGTCGTTGGACGACTCGGTGTCTCTAAAAAAGAGAGAGATAGTTATAAATCGCAGTAGAGCTACCTCCTCGATCGGTGACTAGTTTCAGCCGATCGGGAGTTGCTTTGAAGTCACCTCTGCTGATAGCTATTTTATGACAACCTGTCACAAAATTCTGACAACAGGCTTTAATAGGTCGTCGGATGACTCGGTGTCCCTAAGAAAGAGAGAGATGATTCCAAAGCGCAGTAGAGCTACCTCCTCGATCGGTGACTAGTTTCAGCCGATCGGGAGTTGCTTTGAAGTTACCTCTGACGGCGGTGATAGCTTCATTTAATTACATCAGCTTCCTGGCTCGTGGTTTCGCTCCATTTACAGCTGAAATTTTCATGAGGGTTCGATCGAGGTTAGAGCTCACAAAACAAATAATAATAATAATAAAATTATTTATAGCACATATAAAAAAAAGGATAATATGTCAAGTCAAAGTAATAAGTACCACATGGCAGCCTTATTGCTGTCGTATCAATCTCTACCAGACAACCTTTGGGTGATAAACAGCGCGTTACAGTGCATAAAACAAACAGTTATCGTGTTTAAAAGTACCACTTGCTTTCTGTGTACTTGGATACTGCTTAGATTAAATACGTATCACATCAGCAGCGTAGGCATCAATGTCAACATTCTTCATTTGAAACACTTGCTGTGCCGTGTGATGCCGGCGTAGAATAGCATCATCCCAATTTCTTCATCATTCTATCATCCCAGTGGGTGTCGTATAAAGCGACTAAGGGATAATCATCTAACGGAATAGGCAGCGTTTCTTGTAAATTCAATATCTTGCACTTTGCTCGCCAACCCGCCTGACAAGCGTGGTGAGTATGGTAATACCCTCAAATAGGGGGAGGCCCATGTCAAGCAGTAGCTGTTTTGGCTGTTTTGATATGTATATAATACAATTAAAATATTAATAGATAAACAGATACGAAAACAGTTACGACGACGAACTTTTTCCTAAACTATGAATTTTCCTATATCTTAGCCAGAACCTAAGTTAATGAATTTTGGTAGAAGTGTACAAAAATACTTGTCATAATTATATCCAATCACTACTAGCAAATCCGCAATACACAGATAATAACTAGACCTAAAAAGCTCATTACGTGAAAACAGAAGACTGCCTGACAACCGCTTTGACGTAAACAAAAATGAACCGAATTTCAAAATTAATGTTCATAGCTAACGAAGGGAATTAGACCGGTATAAGTAAATTGCTTTTCATGTTTCAAAAATATTAAAGTCTTTTATTTTTGGTAAATGGTTATGGACCATTAGCCGAACCTAATTTATTACTTTGTGTCATTTTAGATGTACCTATGCTAACATTCTTTCGTTTTCAGTTGAAAAAAACATCAATGCGTTATTACACTGTGTAAATTGTCACATAGACAATACCGGTATATTTTCTTATGTTGATTTAACTATACACACTTAAAAATTGAATTTATCTAATGAACTGCCATAAATTGAATCGAAAATTAACGCATGCGTAAAAAATGCCACAAAATTAGATATGTGCATTATTGGCACACATTACACTATCGTACAAAAAATAAGTAACTTTATATTTTTTGTAAGTTATCCCTCAATCAATGACAGCGGGCCCGGACTAAATTCTAAACTCAATATGATAGAAACTCCGCCACCAAAATTGCGAAACTGACTCTGAAATACGCTAAATTTAAATAGAAGTTGGTATACTGCGGGAGACAGTTAATTAAGGGGACAAAAGGCGGGAATCGCGAGTTCCCTTCGTACTGCGGACCACTTCCGACGCGACGAAATGAAGCGACTGTGCATTTCGATGCAGTGATACTATAGTAAGTACTGGCTGGCACCCGATACAGAGACACGGCTTCAAGGAGACGTCGCTAAACTTACACACACATCTATACGTCTTCGTTTACGCGCGATCTTGAACTGTTGTCTGTTACGAACCGGCTAGTAGCGAGTGTTAACAGCGTTCGGTGCGGGCGGACGATAAAATTACGACTCGCATTTGTCAATTTCTTTGTACACTATGTTATAGTGTACATTTGATATATTGTAAGTAATGTACCTATAGTACGGTCATTCCAATAGGCCATATTTGACAGCTGTCAAGCCCATACTAGAAACATGTCAAAAAAGAAAAATAGACCTTACGTCAATAGCATAACATGATTTGACAGCTGTCAAATATGGCCTGTTCAAATGACCGTACTGTAAATATGTTTGACCCAGGCACGGCATTTTAAAAATTCAGGAAAAAAAAACTCGCATCCCTAGTGTGTAGGCATGAATTATCGGAAGGAGGGGCGAGCTGTCCTTCTGTAAATTCTCTATTTTGTGCATTTCGATGCAACGATACTGTCGGGGATAAATCTGGCTGCATTGTTCGATTAGCGAGTGCAATGATGCAGCTATTTCTTGCGGCGGAAATTGAAATTCGATGTGTATTTTTCAATGAGCCGTTCGTATCTGACGAAGTATTAAAAAGTTACATTTCGTATTTAGGCGAGAAACACACGTAACATCCGTTATTTTTGCGCTGCAATACAAATGCGTTAGGTTTTTTTTTTATTATTTTTTTTTATTTTATTTTTTTTTATCCCGCCCGAGCCGCGTCTACACTAGGACCGCAAAATTGTTATAAGAAAAAGAAAATTGTGTCATTCAATTTTCTTTTTTTTACAATGACTTATCATTATTTTGTAATGACTATCAATAAGTGATATTTTTTGTATCCAACATTGAATAAATGATTTTGTATTTTTGTATTTTGTAATGCTATTTTCCTACAAAATTGCCATACTCTCCACCCTTGGCAGGCGTTTACCACCATTATATTCCACGGAGAAAGTTGTTCAATTTCATGGTCTGAACACAGCTGCAAAGTTATTCCTTGCACCGTCCCTTACAACCTGTATAAATAAATACAGCACCAAACCCATGTTCCACTTCGCTTCTTCCAACAAAATGAATGGACGAACTTGGAGAAATCTGTACAGAAACAGATTTCTCAGGACCAGGTGAACACATACATCAATGTATCGCGGGAACTGGCGCGCGGGTCGCGGGCGAGATCGATCGACGAGGAAACAAGGCGGAATGCCTTTCTACTTAGAATTGTTGGGACATCGCAAACAAACATTTTCCAAACAAGCATTTTTCTTTTTAATTTAAGCCAGCACTACCTTAATTTGGCGCGACCAAAATTTAGCGGCTGAATTCCGTTCCGTCAGTATTCGGCGTTTTGGTTGCGCCGAAACTCGGGTACGTATTACATTGCCTAAAGTTATAAAAACTAAATTAAGGTTACCTACTGTGACGGTATGTGCAAATAAATAATAACCCGTGGGCGCACGGCCGGAGGGTAGTTCACTTGTCATCTGACAGTCGAGCAGGCCGGACGTGCGCACAAGGCTTATTCCAAATATATCGAATTGGTTTCACTCAAGGACTTACCCCTATGACACAGTGCATGTCACAAATGGCGACGAGTTGGTAAGTCCAAATTTGTCTAGGCAGCTGACCAATGACCAATAAGAATCCACGTATAATAAATAATATATTTCCGGAAGCGTTATGTACACGCATTTACCTAATTTTAGATATTTCCTAAATAGTACTTACGTGAAGTTAAAATCAGTGCTCTAATAAGGTAAGTACAAAAACAGCACAGCAATAAAACTCATATCGATATCGCACAGAAAAATAAGCACAAAAAAGTAAAACGGGTGCCGCCGTACCCGCGGTGCCCGCAGTCCCCGCAGTCCCGAAAACAGGCACCTGAAATGGTACCCAATACCCATTGTAAGATCCAAACAAGTTTCAACTAGTGGCTGCCAAGTGTCCATTTCAGTTACGATTAGTAAGTGCTCGTGAGTCAAACAGGGCTGAAAATCCGAGGCAATGCGAGTTTACCTGTAAACATAGGTATTTTATATCAACTAATTCCTTAAACACGGTACCGCTGTACGATAATAAGTAAGTAGCTAATTATTGAAGCTATACGGAACGCATTTCACACGCATCGGATAACTTTGCGGATTCTAGCAGCTGCCATACAGGTGCTACCTGCGGCAGCCGAGGTTTAATGCGGTAACGTGTGCTATGTGAGGTATTTGGTTTTTTATGGTATTTCATACGCCGGAAAATAGATCCGGCGAAACACCGGAGGTGATTGATGCGGATTGTGCGTGAACCGCCGTAACAAGTATCTCCATGTAATTGCATACCTACTCACGTAAGTACCTAATCCTGCCTCCTATTAATGTTTTTACATCAAATCTTACAAAAAACACTAATTCATGTCATAATAAATTACTTGTAGTTATATAAGTATAATGTAAATTGTAATGCACCCGAGACGTTTAAATAACTTGTTTTGTTTGGTCCTGGTCCAATGAGTAGGTACGCACGCACATAGTTATGCAACAAGTGCGTTTATAGTGATATCTATTTGGACTCCTTTTCCTATCAATTACTTTCTTAAATTGACAGAGTGAGACTTAAAACACATATACTGATTTAAAACCAAACTGGCCAATAATATTCAATGTCGTTAGATTACGATAGAAATTGAGAAAAGTGTGCCTATGTACAGGAAGATACCTGCACAGCGAAAAATGCCTTCGCTTACGGGCGTGTTGTGTTGGTTTTGTGCCTACTGCCTAGTGCCTACCTATCTGTGGACTATAAAATATTGATTTGCGTTATATCTGATAGCGAGAAATAAATAAAGTGCACAGGGTGCAGACCCGTGGTGCAGACAAATTCGGCGGCTATCCTACGATTGTGGGTAGGTATAGGTAATAATAAATAACATTGCATCTTTACCTATGAGCGCGCAATTTAATTATCCGATTGTGATGTGACGCAAGAAAGTAGTAGGTAAATTGGCGTGTGGGTATGGCTCCATACGTACACACAAACATGGTACCTAATTATATTTGTATGAGATACCTTCAGTGTATGCTAGTCAAATTGGCAAGTCTACTGTATTTAATTGCATACAGTTAGATACCTATCCGTACCTACGGAGGTACGTACATACAAATAAATCGGACATAATAACCAAACCAATTTGAGAAGTAGGTTGATGGATAACCGTTACTTAATAAGACCTTTTTCAATCGTAATATTTATTATCACGGTGGAGTGGGTCCACATGTGAAAACATAGTTATTAGCCGGCATCAGGGCAAGGAGTTCTTCATATAGCTAGCCAGGGTGGGTAGCTACATAAATAAAAGATTGACAAAATAAATAAATAAATAAATTATAATAGAAAACAAAAATACACATATCACGCCTGTGTCCCTTGCGGGGTGGGCGGAGCGTAAACAGCTGTAACCAACGACTATTTACACCGCGTCTGACTGAAGTTTGAGAGTTATTCGGAAGACTGTGTATCACCATAGTGACAGGTTGTCAGCATGTCGCTTGAAATTGCAATCTACTCTCAAATCCCTTTACCATACCTACGGGATAGATATGGGGTGATGCTATTCTAAGCTAGCATCACTAGGCGAAACAAGAAACCTAGGTATATTTTAGAAATTTGTTTAGAAAGGGCATCAGTTCTAAAGGGCCTTTGAAACTGTGTCCATACGGACTACTGGTGCGAATGTGCGAGGCATCGATCTCATGAGTGTCTTACGACAACACGGCATAAGTTTCGTCCTCTACGATAAGCTTCTAGTACCCTAGCGGGGCAATAGCTTACGAAGCTTAGTTCAGTTTTTCGCTGAACTAGTGGAAGAGAACGAAAGACGGAAAGTAGGTATATTTGCAGAATGAGTACACAACTGTTTCGATTCAGTTTATATCTTCAGGTAAGGAAGTGACCCTACTAAAGTACCTACTATCCTAAAATTGGATACTAGGGGCCTACTGGACTCAAATAGTTAATGTTTCTAGCAGTCTACTGTTGGGGTTCATTGGGTCAGTGATTGAAGAAGAACTACCAAATAAAGAAGTAGGCTGTGAGCAGCGGTACTTGAAATACCTATATTGATTGATATCAACAGCGTAGTAAGACTTTGGATATGAATGATTTATTATCATGATTAGCATTGTTGTCGTCACATCGTTAGGGTAGATTTGATTTCAGTATAAGTATTTTGATAAAGTGATCATTTTTAAGATACTAGAGATTTTGATGCTGTGACATATCTTTACTAAAGGTAAAACTTCCTTAAATGAATAATAAGTTCTATAAGATTAAATTGCTTATGCAAAATATGAATCACGGAAGTATGTTTACCATGCCCTCTGCATAGCAAGTACGGTTTGATAAAATTCATTAAAAATTCAGTTCAAATACATAGTAGACTAAGATTGATAGTTGGTACTAGTCAAATATCCCTGCCGACTAATGCATGGATTATATTACATTATTGTAAATATAAGTTAAGCAGTAAACAGTAATTGTAAGTTCGCAAGAAAATCATATACATAATTTACAAGACATTTATTTCCAAAGTCATTTGATAAACCAGTAGTTAACTGTGACAACAGTTGGAACTAAAAACCAGTAGTTAACTGTGACAACAGTTGGAACTAAAAACCAGTAGTTAACTGTGACAACAGTTGGAACTAAATAAGTAGTGAACTGTGAAAAACGCAGTTGTCACTAAAAAAAAAAAAAAAAAAACTACTAAACTGTGAAATCAATCAGTATCGGTACAAAACACCTATTCTTAAAGTCTGGAATAGTAAAAAAAAAGAAAAAGAAAAGAAAAAATGATTGACCAAAAAATTTATTTGCTAAAATGTGATTGTTAATAATATGATCGTAATTACCTTTAAAGTAGATCAATGTTTGCAAATTGTTATCATAGACATTTAAAACCTCCAGCCTAGGATCGCAAAGTTTTGTCTGTGCTTACAATTTCATATTTGCCATATAAATATAATAATGAATCGGTTATTGTAGCTGATCTTGATAACGCACGGGACAGGGTTTCTTTCTTATCATGAGACCAATGGCCAATCAGTCAATTAACTTAAATAACATGAAATTAGAAGTGAAAGGCACTTAGTACCTACTTACCTTTACAGTCACAACAGCCCACTGCTGGACTGTACCTACTTACGTTGACACAAATCAATCAGAGCCAAAGTCCTAAAAGTACAAATCCATAGCCAGGCATCAAAAAAATAAATAAAATAGATTGATTAAAATCACAGTGAAAGTAAATAAATAAAAAAAAAAGTGTCATTTCGAGATGGAATTTGAAACGATTGGATAAACCTTCCTATCAGCCTCAAATAAGAAGTAACCTAGGTATATTATTCCTTTGTAACATGGAAAACCGCATACATTGTACAGATGTTCAGTTATGTTATGGCCAAACCTTTTGGAGTACGTATGTACACTAGCAATAAATTTAGCCTTTTTAAAGGAAGTCCTTAAGGACTAGAAAAAATACAAAAGTAGCAAAAAGTTAAGTAGATAAATACGCAAAATGTCGTTAGAAAAATAAATTTGATGAAAAATGCTTTTACACCAATGGTTACTTTTTGAGATGGTTGGTTTATCAAAGGCAAATCAAACAGTAGAAATTATCAACATTATGGAACACTTGGGAAAATGTGATAATTATCTACAACTAGAGATAAAAGTTGGTATGCAAGATCGTGCAAAATTATTTATAGGTCTTGCATACGACAAAATATTTGACTCACTAAGACGCGGGTAAAACTGCGGGATGTAAAGCTAGTTAAAATAATAAAAAGATCCCGTGTTTTTGGGGTTGTAGATTTATAATTTCAAGCAAAATACATTTACTTGAAAACGAAACAATACTTACATTGTTAAGCTTCGAGCAATAGATAAGTTTGTAACCGAATGGTATAGACGTAATGGTATGTTAGTAGTAATTCATGGATTACTACCCTCTTTGCTTGGAATAGGAAGAAAAGATTTTATGGTATTCATAATAAAATACATCTATTGATAACAATATCACAGGGTCATTAGTTAAGAAATTGACATAGCAACAATGTATTGTAAACTTTGAAGTGTAAACAGAGTATACATTTTAATCGAATCAAGAAAGTTTTATAAATATTACACAATTACCTACATAATAGCTAGCTTTATATAAAATAGCAAAAGGGATACTTAAACTTTAATGTGGAACTTGAAATCTTGTGGATATTACATTCATAATTATCTAGACACACGGCAGTGTGTCCGCCAAGTTCGAGCGACACACCGGCCGTGGGTTATATTACACGAACCATTTCGGGCCAAGTTCGACCCACCTATAACTCAAAATCTATTTTATCTACGCATATGAAATTTCTAATATCTGTCGAGATCTACTTACTTATCTAAAATACAAAATTTCATTAATGTACCTATTGTAGGTCTTGAGATATTGACGTCAGAAAATCGCTATTTTTACTATACACTCACTGACTCACTCACTCACTCATCAAAAACCTAGACCTCTTCCAATGGTCGTATTGACTTGCAATTTGGCATGGAGGTAGGTCTTTAGGTCAAGGTAAAGGAAAAAATCTGAAAATGGCCAAGTGTGAGTCGGTTTTAAAAATAATGAAGGTGTAAATTCATACCCCTAAAGAACTAAAACAAAAAATTTATCTATATCTTCCAATGGTCGTACCGACCTAAATTTGCAACCGATCGAAAACCTTACAAAAATAAATGAAATCCCACCCAAAACATAAATGTTAAAGGCTGCCAAGATCGATAATATTGGAATGCTTCGCCTATAAAAGAAGTGAGATCTAAATAAGTACCAAGTTCCATACACAGACCTCAGTTAAAAAGAGTTACAGGAATGCACACTTGATTTTCCGCAGTTTGGAAAGTAGATTCTGAATAAATATCATATTAAATACCTAAAATTCTAATACTTACAAAAACGCAAACCTGTTTTTTCAGCAGTTTCCTTATAACATTTTTTTTTCTGTACTTTTTAATGATATAACTTGGCAAGTTTTAATAGAAAATTATATACTTCACTCATTGCGTTTAGTAGGTTTATAAATAACAAAGTGTGTGAAAACTTGCCAAGTTATATCAGTAAAAAGTACAGAAAAAAAAAATGTTATAAGGAAACTGCTGAAAAAACAGGTTTGCGTTTTTGTAAGTATTAGAATTTTAGGTATTTAATATGATATTTATTCAGAATCTACTTTCCAAACTGCGGAAAATCAAGTGTGCATTCCTGTAACTCTTTTTAACTGAGGTCTGTGTATGGAACTTGGTACTTATTTAGATCTCACTTCTTTTATAGGCGAAGCATTCCAATATTATCGAACTTGGCAGCCTTTAACATTTATGTTTTGGGTGGGATCAGTTATTCCTACTTATTAATGATTTAAGATTTTGTATCTTTGGAAATTGATGGATAAAATTGTTATATATCATAATAAGTAGGTCATTAGGTTAACAGTCAGGCAATCAATGTAGCCAAATATTGGGCTGTCGGAGAAGGATGGAACTCTGTGGGTATTTGGTGAAATTATTTGACAGTTGATAATTCGCGTTTTGATAATTTGTCTTTCCATTCCATTGCTAGTTGAATCTTGCAGAAACGAAACGCATAGCGCTGGCAACACTCGACGTAGGCGGTACGCTTTATTTGCACACCGTAGGCTAAAGACAGCAAGATAGACTGATTGACTTTAGCGGCGATGTAGTTCGTTCTCACAGTTCATTGATGGCTGCTTTCGTAATAAAGAAACAGAACTCAGGCGGCGAACTGAGTAAACAACTTTGACAGTTCCAGTTTGGGTTACAATCGCGGTTGTGTAGTGAAAATGGAAGATTGAGTGACTGAACGAATGAACTCATTCGAGTGGGATTGACGAATGATGAACTCGAGTGTCGAATACGATTGATTCATTCTCGGTTTGGCCGCGCTGCCGTTAACTTGTCTTTTGAGGTTAGATTTCAATCCGGCGAAATCTTGGTAATCTTGGACTATTTCGAGGTGCTGTGGTCTTCAGGCGATGGCGGAGCCCTAGATTCGTATGGGCTACGGAATATTTGTGGAGATTGTGACAGTTCCAGCAAAGGTATGGTTTTGTTTGTGTCTTTTTGAGATATCGTTCGTAATCCGATAGAATCATGGTGATCCTGGTGTATTTAGAGGAACCGGGGTGTTCAGGCTATAGTGGAGCCTTAGCTTTGTAAGGCTAGTGGAATATTTTAGGGCATCATGAAGTGTTTGTTATCGTTTTACCCTCGGAAGGTTACTGGTATGCGAAACGTTAGTGAAGTGCAGAAATCATACGAGAATGGTGATAATAACTGGTGGTCTATCCTTGTAGGCATGCAGGGCTGCAGGCAGAGGACTTCAACGGTGTCTGGTGTTGAAGAGTGCTTATTATCGGGATCTGACGACTGGCGAAGAAGCGCTGACGTGGATTAGCGTAAGTCTAAGGTTCCGAGATTGTTCCTCTAGGTGTGGTGTAAATGCTGTCGTATGGTTACACCATGCCTGATGAGTCCTCCCAGGACGAAACAGCCAGGATGGAAAAACAGACTACGCGATAGTGAGTATACTGTGGTTTATCATTATAGTGACAGTGGTTCGAGGTAGCATGTGACGATGCAGTATCCTGACAGGAGTCGGCAGTTGACCATGCAGTATCCATCAAGTATCCATCAGGTACTCGACGAGTATACGCCCACGAGACGTGCTGTTGGCTGTTGGTTTTATATCCTGACATTCCTGACTCTACGCTCGTAAGATTTTATGTTTTGTTTTGTTATGGGCTTCTTCTTCTATGGCCCTTCGTGCTGCTCGTGCCCCCCCTTCCTGATGTTCTTCGACATCAGAAGTGGGATGACCATTGTTTCAGTGGTTGGCGTTATGAGGAACATGGTACTGGGATGGAGTATCAATGATGATAGTAGTGTATTGATGATTATTTGAGATAGATGTCAAATGTGTTCTAGCGGTATGGATTACCCTTGTTTTTGTGGTCTATGTTGTTTTAAGATTTGACAGAGGGATTACCTTTGTTTTTGTGAGGAGTTTAGATTTTGAAATTGGTATGCTACCAATTCAGATGGTTGTAAGGTTATAGGAACGAGTACCATCACTTGGTGGAGCACCATTGCTGATAGTTGTTTGGTTATGGGGTGCTTTACCATTATTCGGATGGCTTACCATTGTTTTTGTGGTTTAAGGTTGTAAAGAGTGGAGTTTAATTTACACGGCTGTAAGGAGTATTCAAGCTTTTTAATATTCCATTATTTTGGCAAATGCTACCTTTCCTTAGAATACCTGTGTCGTGTATTTTTAGTGTGACGATAGTGGACGATAATTCAGCTTACACACGAAGCTTCATTCTAAATACTAACGCATAGTGTACTATTGTTTGTGTTGCAGCATTTTTCTCAGCTATTTGGAATAGTGTACAATCGTTTGGGTGTGTGTAACCTCTTAAACATACGAGGTGCTGTATATGTACCATTGTTTTGTTAGTTTTTGCTTAGATTTCTTACGAGATAGCGGACTTTGTTGTAGAGGATAATAATGATTCTGATAACAGAAGTTGTAAGTCGTTGTATTTAGCCTCACTGACGGAATTGGTGACAGGGATGACTTAGTAATGATTGAATCACAGGGTTGATTTGTGTGACAGGGATGACATGTTTGAATCACAGAGAGTTTCTTTTATGACTGACTTGTTTGATAATAAGAGACGATTTGCATAACAGGGCTGACGTACGTAATGTTTCTTTTCTATTATCATTATCACTGAGACGTTTGACAGTTGTTTAGCTAGTCACAGGGATGATTAGCAAACTAGTTGGAGGATTGAGATTCGTAGTTGTTTTTACGATGTTGTCTATTTCCAATGAGTACTTGTGCTCTATAGCACAAGCCTTTTTGCGGTTAGTTTACTGCGGTGGTTTCAATTGTTTCTTGGTTTGGAGTGAAAGTCGTTATTGTGTTTTATGAAGTGCACACTTGACTTGGCTGTATTGATGATGACTGAAAGAGAATTGAGTTTTGATTTAATCAAAAGTACAGTGTATTCCTGCTAGTACATGGTGAATGTTTGTGTAGTGTCGGTGCTTTCTTGACCAGAGGAACATAATTGGCAATCATCATATTGCTGTTATGTGCCTTGCTATGATAGAGAGCTCTGATTTCGCAGCATACTGGTTGTCTTGAGATCAGATCAGGTGCAAATGGAGATTGCCCTGAGATCTATCAGTCGCCAGGCACGGGTTATCTTGAGGCCTATCAGATGCCAGCAGGCTGTCTCAGGATCACATTAGGCATCATATGGATTGTCCTGTGATCTATCAGACGCTAGATGCAGGTTATCTTGAGGACTATCAGATGCTCGTTTACAGTTGTCTTGAGATCTATCAGATGCCAGATGCAGTTAGTCTCTGGATCACTTCAGTTGCAATGTGAATATTGCACTGGGATCTATCAGACATTCACTGCTGGTTATCTTGAGGTCTATCAGACGCTGAATGACTGTTGCCTTGAGATCTAACAGATGCCGGCTGCAGGTTATCTTGAGATCGAATCAAGTAACAGTCAATGGTTGCCCTGAGATCTATCAGACGCCGGATGCGGAGCAGGTTGTCTTGAGATCGGATCAGGCACCATGTGCAGGTTGTCTTGAAGTCTATCAGACGCCAGACTACGGTTGTCTTGAGACTTATCAGACGCTGCTTTTGGTTTGGGTTGCCATGAAGTCTATCAGACGCCAGACTATAGTTGTCTTGAGACTTATCAGACGCTGCTTTTGGTTTGGGTTGCCATGAAGTCTATCAGACGCCAGACTATGGTTGTCTTGAGACTTATCAGACGCCAATATGGGTCGTGTTGAAGTATGTTGTGTGTGTGTGTGAGTAGCATAGTAGTTATTGTCGTTGTTGGGTTCCATGTGGCGGGAGGCCAAACACGGAGCTGCTGATCTGACTACTTGTTGTGGTCAGGATGGACGAACGGAATGAAAAGCATAGTTGGTTTCCTTTCTTACGCATCAGCCGAGGACGGCTGACTTGTCAGAATGGCCGTGTCGGAGAAGGATGGAACTCTGTGGGTATTTGGTGAAATTATTTGACAGTTGATAATTCGCGTTTTGATAATTTGTCTTTCCATTCCATTGCTAGTTGAATCTTGCAGAAACGAAACGCATAGCGCTGGCAACACTCGACGTAGGCGGTACGCTTTATTTGCACACCGTAGGCTAAAGACAGCAAGATAGACTGATTGACTTTAGCGGCGATGTAGTTCGTTCTCACAGTTCATTGATGGCTGCTTTCGTAATAAAGAAACAGAACTCAGGCGGCGAACTGAGTAAACAACTTTGACAGTTCCAGTTTGGGTTACAATCGCGGTTGTGTAGTGAAAATGGAAGATTGAGTGACTGAACGAATGAACTCATTCGAGTGGGATTGACGAATGATGAACTCGAGTGTCGAATACGATTGATTCATTCTCGGTTTGGCCGCGCTGCCGTTAACTTGTCTTTTGAGGTTAGATTTCAATCCGGCGAAATCTTGGTAATCTTGGACTATTTCGAGGTGCTGTGGTCTTCAGGCGATGGCGGAGCCCTAGATTCGTATGGGCTACGGAATATTTGTGGAGATTGTGACAGTTCCAGCAAAGGTATGGTTTTGTTTGTGTCTTTTGAGATATCGTTCGTAATCCGATAGAATCATGGTGATCCTGGTGTATTTAGAGGAACCGGGGTGTTCAGGCTATAGTGGAGCCTTAGCTTTGTAAGGCTAGTGGAATATTTTAGGGCATCATGAAGTGTTTGTTATCGTTTTACCCTCGGAAGGTTACTGGTATGCGAAACGTTAGTGAAGTGCAGAAATCATACGAGAATGGTGATAATAACTGGTGGTCTATCCTTGTAGGCATGCAGGGCTGCAGGCAGAGGACTTCAACGGTGTCTGGTGTTGAAGAGTGCTTATTATCGGGATCTGACGACTGGCGAAGAAGCGCTGACGTGGATTAGCGTAAGTCTAAGGTTCCGAGATTGTTCCTCTAGGTGTGGTGTAAATGCTGTCGTATGGTTACACCATGCCTGATGAGTCCTCCCAGGACGAAACAGCCAGGATGGAAAAACAGACTACGCGATAGTGAGTATACTGTGGTTTATCATTATAGTGGCAGTGGTTCGAGGTAGCATGTGACGATGCAGTATCCTGACAGGAGTCGGCAGTTGACCATGCAGTATCCATCAAGTATCCATCAGGTACTCGACGAGTATACGCCCACGAGACGTGCTGTTGGCTGTTGGTTTTATATCCTGACATTCCTGACTCTACGCTCGTAAGATTTTATGTTTTGTTTTGTTATGGGCTTCTTCTTCTGCCCTTCTTCCCGCTCGTGCCCCCTTCCTGATGATATATCTTCGGCAGGGCAAATAAAATTTAGTTGTTGTCCATCGATTCGATGAAGAAGAAGTAGGTACGACTAGTACCCACTATTAAATAAATTGTGTAATTAGGCAAGAACATATTTTATAGACAAGCATGAGTAATCAGCGCTGTAAACTACACAATAGTGACCGGTACAAAATAAAACAATGTATGAATTTCAGGTTAATTCTAAAAGAAAGTTGTCAGACAATCGTTTATTTTATATAGAGTATACAAAAATATAATCTCTAATCAGGTCACAAAAATAAGTGTAAAATTGGTTTATTTACACAAACTGTAGACTGTCAATAGTTATTTTACTGAGAACTTAAAATCTAGTAAACACATTGAATGAGATCTAAGAAGACTTATCTTCTAGAAAATGTAGTACATATTATAAAATGTTATGTTCGCTGTACATTACAGCAAGTATTCTTAACAATCAGACATTTTGCCAGATCCAATTAAGAGTTAAATACCACAAAATTAACATTATGTTGTAAAATGTAAATTATTAAATTGGTAAAATTAGTAGTAGTAATAAGTGGTATAATAAAACGTTAATTATGAATATGTTCTATCAAAAAAGAATCAATTTTTGGGTAAAATTTTAAAAATATTCATACTTAACTATGTGATTTGGGCAAAATGTAGACGTTATAACCTTATTTGTAGTGTAACTGATGTTTAAATTTAATGAAAAGAAAGAGGAAGTAACAGTAAAATTTAATGAGACAACAGTAGAATTAATGAGATTTAAAAAGTAAAATTTAATGAGATTTGAAAATTATAATGTGAAGATAAAAGATGTAATGAAATAGGTTAAAGATTATTTAAATTTAAATTATCTCTTTGTAGATAGCTATATTTGTGCAGTTAAGTTGAAATAGTTGAATTCAAATAAATAATATATGAAATGTATAAATTGAAAGCGATTAAAGGTAGTTGATTTTGTATAAAATTGTATTGAATCTGTTAGACTTAAAGGCCTCTAAGTTTTAAGCTGGAATGTCAATGATTCACAATAATGAATTACTTTCTAAAATTTAATGTAAGAAAGCATAGTTACATTTAAAGTTATGGTAAGTCTAGTGGTTAAAGATTCCTATTAATTTGGTTTCTTGATATGTTATTTATTGATTTGTTAGGTACCTGTAAGATCTAATTTTGTGAAAAGAGGAAAGGTGTGACGGTATGTGCAAATAAATAATAACCCGTGGGCGCACGGCCGGAGGGTAGTTCACTTGTCATCTGACAGTCGAGCAGGCCGGACGTGCGCACACGGCTTATTCCAAATATATCGAATTGGTTTCACTCAAGGACTTACCCCTGTGACACAGTGCATGTCACACCTACGTTCAAAATACCTAATGTCTGAATATTTTAAATACCTAAGTTACTAGTCCCTTACAACCTGTATAAATAAGTACAGCACCAAACCCATATTCCACTTCGCTACTTTCAACAAAATGAATGGACGAACTTGGAGAAATCTGTACAGAAACAGATTTCTCAAGACCAGGTGAACACATACGTCAATGTATGGCGGGAACTGGCGCGCGGGTCGCGAGCGAGATCGATCGACGAGGAAACAAGGCGGAATACCTTTTTACTTAGAATTGTTGTGACATCGAACAACAAACATTTTCCAAATATACATTTTTTTTTAATTTACGCCAGCACTACCGTAATTTGGCGCGACCAAAATTTAGCGGCTTAATTCCGTTCCGTCAGTATTCGGCGTTTGGGTTGCGCTGAAACTCGGGTACGTATTACATTGCCTAAAGTTATAAAAACTAAATTAAAATTACCTACGTTCAAAATACCTAATGTCTGAATATTTTAAATACCTAAGTTACTAGTCCCTTACAACCTGTATAAATAAGTACAGCACCAAACCCATATTCAACTTCACTTCTTCCTACAAAATGAATGGGCGAACTTGGAGAAATCTGTACAGAAACAGATTTCTCAAGACCAGGTGAACACATACGTCAATGCATCGCGGGAACTGGCGCGCGGGTCGTGGGCAAGATCGATCGACGAGGAAACAAGGCGAATACCTTTTTACTTAGAATTGTTGGGACATCGAAAACAAAAAAAAACCGGCCAAGAGCGTGTCAGACACGCCCACAAATAGGGTTTCGTAGTCAACGTTTTGTGATGATTTAGAATCGGGTTCATGGATTAATGAAAATTAAAACCAAAGCTTAGCAACGACCAAGTGGAAATATATTGTTATTATGATAAAATAAACAAGTATAACAAGTTTAGCGTGCGTATCATTGGTCACTATCGTAAAACAAATTTAAATAAAAAATAAATTCAAAAATAAAAATACAAAAGATCAGGCAACTTCCGTTCAGGTTCGAACCCGAGTCGCTTGTTTAGAAGGCGAGCGCACTACTGTCGCGCCACGATTGCTTCAAGGAGACCGTTGAAATAACGGATAGGCTTCCGTGCGTAATTCCAAGTAAGCGAATTATTGTCTTTCACACGAATGAAAATGATGATTGCCAAAGAGTTAAGGGCGTTTCGAAAGACTGGAACAAAATATGAAAAGATTACTTACAGAAATCCAGCAGGAAGTATTAAGGAACCTAGCGATCGCCGATCGCTCACTAAAACTCACCCCGTGGCCGTAAAATAACACTTTACAAATATAGCGGAAGAAATTACTAAAATTGCCTTATAATGAGACACTTGAATCTTGATTTGCTTACATTCGGAGAGCAAAATCAAAAGCAATCGAGGAGATCTGTCTCGATCCTCGTTACTCCATGACGCGAATGACTCGAGAAAAGTGCTAACACCCTCACATAAAAATCTAAAAGTAAACATATCACGCTACGTTAAAACGTGCATAGTAGCGCCATCTGTTGAAAGTGCGGAGCATTACATTATCCCCTCTCCTCAAAAGAATCCGCCCAGGATTCCATACAGGGATGTGCCTATATCGCACGTTTAAGATCTGAAGAGTGCCATTTTCCCAAATCTTTGCCTCTTAGGCTTTTCAATCTGTAGACATCGCCTGAGAGTTTTTCTGTGATGACGCCCTGCTCAAATTTGGGACCAAGCTTTGACATGAAGTTTTTATTTGCATTCGACAGGTACTTAGTGCGTTTCCAAACCACATCTCCAATTTCGTAATTGCACACTCTGCGTCTTTGATTGTAATGCCTGGTGTTGACTTCATACGCTTGTTTAAGCCGCTTTTCTACGTCTTCATAAATGGCCTTTCGTGATTCCAAAAGATCATCGAAGTGCAATCTGTCAAAAGCAAGTGGTGTGGTGTTGTCTAAGTCGTGAGGCTTCCTACCGTGCGTACATGTCTCTCGTCCAAAAAATAAGTACGAAGGTGTTTTACCCGTCACTTCATGAACAGCGGTACGAATGGCGTGTCCCACATGTGGAATGTATTTGTCCCATTCCTTGTGGTTGTCAGATACATACGAGGCAATGGCTGTACCTATTACTTTGTTCACTCGTTCCGTGGGGTTTGATTGAGGGTGGTAATATGGGGTATACCACAAATCCACACCATAGCTCGCTGCAAGATCCTTGAATAAACTGCATGTGAACTGTTTGCCATTATCGCAAATTATAACATCGGGAGTACCAAACAATAGAAAGATTTGTTCCTCCAAAATCTTAGTGATATTGGCTGCTTTCCCATTCCTGAGAGGATACAAAAGGCAGAACTTGCTAAACCAACATGACACTACCAGTAACATGGTGTTCCCAGATTTTGATCGTGGAAATGGCCCCATCAAGTCCATCGAAATCATTTGAAACGGCCTTGTCACACTACGTTGACAACCCATCATGCCACTAGGCTTTAGCTGCGAAGGTTTGTGTTTCGCGCATGTTGAGCATTGACGAACATAATTTTTGACATCTTTGATTAAGGTCGGCCAAAAGTAGCGCTGTCTTACCCTATTTATTGTTTTCTTGATACCCAAATGACCCGCCGTAGGACAGTCATGGCATTCAGACATAATTTTGGAACGCAGTTTTTCCGGTATTACTAACTTCCAACTATCCATTTCTTCAGGGAATTGTTTCAGTTTTAAATATTTCCATAGCCTGTCATTATAGAACGTCCAATCAGATGAATTAGCCCCGTTCCGAGTAATATCTTCTTTTGACTTATACCACTCATCTTTGTCTTCATTTGAAATTTCAACGAGATTTATTTCTTCTTGAGTTGCTCTCGATAGCGCATCAGGAACAACATTCTCTATGCCTTTCCTGTGGACAATTTCATAGTCAAATTGTTGTAGACGCATGGCCCATCTTGCCAATCTCCCATGGGGATCCTTATTCTTGTGAAGCCATTGCAGGGCACTGTGATCAGTGATCACTTTAAAATGGCTGCCTTCAATGTACGGTCTGAATTGATCAACTGCGTGTAGAACACTAAGTAATTCTCTTTCAGAGGCTGAGTACTTACACTCTCTTTCAGTGAGTTTCTTACTAGTGTACGCTACAGGCTTCTCTTGGCCATCAATTTCTTGAAACAGCACTGCACCGGTACCTTTGCTGGATGCATCACACTGAACGGAGAAGGGAAGACTGAAGTCTGGAACGCTTAAGACAGGTGTTGAAGTAAGAGCAGTTTTAAGTTCTGAGAAAGCCTTTTCAGCTTCTTCTGTCTAGATTATTTGTTTGCCCTTCTTGCTCCCCTTGGTCAAGTCATGGAGAGGTGCTGCTACAATCGCAAAATTTTCCACAAATCGTCTGTACCAGCTGGCAAGACCTATGAAACGCTTTAATTCTGTGAAGTTTTTTGGCTGCGGATAGTTTAAAATAGCGCTGACTTTATCAGGATTAGTGCGTAGGCCTTCACTATCAACTATATACCCTAAATATTGAAGTGACTGTTTCGCAAATTCACATTTCTCAAGGTTAATAGTTAAACCTGCAGCTTTTAGCTGAGATTTGACCCAAGTGAGGGTATCTAAATGTTCTTCAAAAGTGTTATTGCAAATAACAATGTCGTCCAAATAAGTGAAAATTTTGTCTTCATGATCCCTAAATAACCGATCCATGAGGCGTTGCTGTGTTTGGGAGGCGTTGTTTAAGCCAAATGGCATTACTTTGAACTGGTAAAGTCCCTTTCCAGCTAACCCAAAAGCAGTTTTTTCCTTGCTTGATTCTTCAAGAGGAATCTGCCAAAACGCAGATCGCAGATCAATAGTTGAAAGGAATCTAGCATTTCTGAGACTATCTAAGATAGTGGACACTCTCGGCAAAGGATATGAGTCACGTTTTGTAATTTTGTTTAATTGACGACTATCCAAGCACAATCTATTTTTACCCGAGGCTTTCTTTACTAACAACACCGGAGAACGCCATGGGCTGAACGACGGTTCAATTACATCGTTCTCCAACATTTCCTTAATTTCAGCTTCAAGCTCTCGCATGATGGGAGGCGCAAAAGGGTACTGCCTCTGATTTACCGGAAGATGGTCACCTGTATCGATTCTGTGCTCTATATATGTCGTTCTCCCAAGACCTTTGCCAATCTCGCCTTCCATGTCCTTTACCAAAAGATCAAGCTTAAGCCTTTGATCATGAGTAAGCTGATCACGAGAAACGATGCTATTATGATTGTGATGCGGATTTTCAACTGGTTTAACGTCTTTAACCATAGAGATGGCATCCAAATTGATGTTGTCATTAACCGTAATGGACAAACCGCAAGCTCTGAAGAAGTTCATTCCTAAGACTATATCATGGCTTAACTGATGCATAACGAGGCACGGTATCAATTTACAAGCCCCATAAAATTTATGGGTAAGTGAACCCTGGAATTTACTGAGTAAGACGTTCCGTCCGCAGTTGAAACTCTCACTTGTGGAATGCGCTGAGAAGAAAATCCCTTTGATTCCATCAGGGAATAAAATTTCCCAGAAATGACTGTCGTTGTTGCTCCGGAATCCAGAAGTGCAACAAGAGGTTTCCCTAAAATCTGAATAGAGGCATAATAGCGCTCGTCACTAGCATCAACAGAAATATTACAAATTTCACCAGCGACGCCTGTATTAAAAAAATTTCGTACGGTTAGCAACCAATCCTGCCAATTATTTTCCTTTTCATTGGAAAGGGGATCAACGGAGGTTAATTGGCAGACATTAGCCCCGATTTGGCGTTTCCCTTATTGCAGTTGCAATTTTTCACAGTTTGGCCAAATCGTCCACATTTATAGCAGAAAAGTCTCTGGCGAGGTAGACTACAATTCCTAAAGCCGTGGCCTGTCATCCTACAGTTCCAACATTTCAGCTGTGCACCAGATGGCCCAGTACGAGGGTTCTGCAAGGCGCTAACCTGTTGTGATGAATGACCATGAAAAGCTAGGTCTGGTTCTAGGTGAGTAGCTCTTGAACGTGGCTCCAAAAAGTTATCGCAATTAATTTTAGTTTCTTCTATTCTCCTTAAGACGGAAGACAACTCAACTACAGAGGCGAAGTTATCTCTGCAGATGGCTTGTTGGAAGTAAGGCTGGATGTTTTTTGTTATAATAGACAACTTTTGTTTTTCAGACAACTTTGTAGGTAACCGATTAAACATATTCTGCATGACTGACAGATATATGAGAACCCCTTCATTACTCCCTTGCGTCCTTCTTTTAATTTCGTCTAAAAGTTGGTCTTGATAGTATGGTCTCTGAAAAGTGTACAGCAGTAATGACACTAATTCAGTCCAATTGGCCGCAGTATGACGATTAGCCCTATACCAAATTAAGGCTTCATCTTCAAAAAGATCAATTGCATAACGATGCAAGTCATCGTCTGTTGCATTACGCGCTTCTTGGAGCTCCACGACTCTTTCTAAGAAGGCATTGACGCTCATATTACCGTTTCCACTAAACTTTATACCCCAGTCCTTGAGTGGAACTAATTTCCTTTTAGTGTGCTCGAAGTTGTGGATAGGAGGAACGGGTGATTCTTTATGAAACTTTGGCGAACTGCTACCCATCGGTTTAGATTTCTCTAACTGTTGAAAAAGCTTAAGACCTTCTTCGCCTAAAGTTTTATGTAACATTTCTTTATGTTCTTCACTAAGCTCCTCTGCCTCATCTTCTTTTGATAGTGTCGCTAAAATGTCTACAGTTTCCTTGATTTCATTTAGCAATGCTTTATGTTCACCAATATCAGTTTCTTGATTTGGAATAATAAGCGTAACGCGGTGATTTAAGTGTGCTAATCGAGAACCTATACCCTGTACGAACGATGTCTCAGGCTTATCAATAATTTCTTCTAATGATGCTTTTAAAACCGCTAATTTATTAGTACACAACTTGATCTCTTTTGCTGGTTCTTTAACACATTCCTGTGGAACCTTAAAAGTAATCTTTGATTCTCCACTAGCTTCATTTTTCAAAAGTTCTTTTAAAATTATTCGCATAGTAGAAGTGTTTTCGAATTTTGAAATGCCCCGGCAAGCCAACTCGAATTCGAGCTCATCTTTTAACAAGTAATTCACATCCATCATGAAAATAATAAACAAAACACTCTCGCCAGTATTACGAAAACGATAATAAGTAGGTAGCACTAAAATATTACATTAAAAGACAGATAATAAACAAAAAGTAAAAGTACTGTTCTAGAACAAAACAAAGCGTAACTAATTACAGCAATATTTCCGAAAAGTAATACAAGGTAAATAACAACATCAATGTAACAAAATAAGTTGGTACAAATTCCTAAAATATTACCACTTGGCTATTACTATGAGCTAAAAAGCCTTGTGGGCGCCATTGTGATGATTTAGAATCGGGTTCATGGATTAATGAAAATTAAAACCAAAGCTTAGCAACGACCAAGTGGAAATATATTGTTATTATGATAAAATAAACAAGTATAACAAGTTTAGCGTGCGTATCATTGGTCACTATCGTAAAACAAATTTAAATAAAAAATAAATTCAAAAATAAAAATACAAAAGATCAGGCAACTTCCGTTCAGGTTCGAACCCGAGTCGCTTGTTTAGAAGGCGAGCGCACTACTGTCGCGCCACGATTGCTTCAAGGAGACCGTTGAAATAACGGATAGGCTTCCGTGCGTAATTCCAAGTAAGCGAATTATTGTCTTTCACACGAATGAAAATGATGATTGCCAAAGAGTTAAGGGCGTTTCGAAAGACTGGAACAAAATATGAAAAGATTACTTACAGAAATCCAGCAGGAAGTATTAAGGAACCTAGCGATCGCCGATCGCTCACTAAAACTCACCCCGTGGCCGTAAAATAACACTTTACAAATATAGCGGAAGAAATTACTAAAATTGCCTTATAATGAGACACTTGAATCTTGATTTGCTTACATTCGGAGAGCAAAATCAAAAGCAATCGAGGAGATCTGTCTCGATCCTCGTTACTCCATGACGCGAATGACTCGAGAAAAGTGCTAACACCCTCACATAAAAATCTAAAAGTAAACATATCACGCTACGTTAAAACGTGCATAGTAGCGCCATCTGTTGAAAGTGCGGAGCATTACAGTTTAAATATCAGGTTTTTCAGCATTACAAACTTAATTTTGTTGCTGGTTTGTTAGCAGCAGTATGATGACCAACCGCAAATAGAAAAACTCAATTTTTTCTGAAACCTTTAAGGGTACGATATCCGTTATAGTTTTCATTGTAACTTCTGATTGTAAGCTATATTCCATATATAATTTAAATTTTTAGCGTTTATACTTTAGAAGTTACAGCTGGAAC
This sequence comes from Phthorimaea operculella, assembly GCA_024500475.1. Lineage (NCBI taxonomy): Eukaryota > Metazoa > Arthropoda > Insecta > Lepidoptera > Gelechiidae > Phthorimaea > Phthorimaea operculella. Next base: position 467,881 of record JANFCV010000164.1, read on the forward strand.
AAATTATGGGTCAAAAACGCCCTTTTTAAAAGCAAATATCTCGTGACAGAAACATTTTAGAGAATTCGTTTCAAAAAAACCTCACCTTAGTTTTTAAAGACCTATTCAACGATACCCTACTCAATATTACAGAAGAAAAAAAATTTTTTTGCCCCCCTTTTACTTGTATGGGAGGGGGTCCAAAAAACATTTTAAATATTTTTTTCTTAACATTTCTATATTTGGGTCAACACGATCTATCTTCTCACCAAATTTCATGTCGATAGCTCTAAAACTGACGAAGATATGAGGGCGCGGCATACAGACAGACAGACAGACAGACAGACAGACAGACAGACAGACAGACAGACAGACATGACGAAACTATAAGGGTTTCTAGTAGACTACGAAACCCTAAAAACGAAACAAGCCTTTTTATTAACTTTTTGGTTACAAAGTTAATACAAACGAAGCAAGCGGAAAAAATCCACACCGCCGGCGGGATTCGAACCCACGTCTTCTGTAACCAAAAAGTTAATATCAATATCTAGTGTTTGATTAAAACACCAAGTGTTCAAAAATTACTATCTTGTGGAAAATTTCTACATAAATAGTAAACATTCACAAGCCTTTTTCTTTTTAATTTAACCCAGCGCTAACGCACAAAAAGAGATTTTACAGAAGATTCACTCGACCCTATTTAGTAATTTTGCGATTGCCATTTTTTACATCGGCAGGGTTGCTACTGTCAAAAATCTCAAAGTATAATAATATCACAACAGTATAATCTGATACAAAAACGTCATAATTATTCTGAATCAATTTTAAACCAAGAAATGTGACGTTCGTGCCAACCAACTTCTTAGTTACCTTGACTAAGCGTCAAAATCGTCACTAGTATTGAGTGAGCCATCAATAGGCGCCCCGCGCGTCGTTTACCTAATTTGTGTCGAAACGCAGTTATCGCCACACACACGCCATTTAAATTATTAAACTGGGTGCCATCCAAAAAGGAGTTAAGTTTGATGTTCTATCTACAAGTCAATACAATCCAAAACATGTCTTCATAACTATTGAGAAAACTAAAGAAAAACCCAAGAGTAAACGAAAATACCAGAACCTGCTATAAAAAGCATCCGATTGAAAAAAGACAACAGCTTAGGCGCGCATTGTCCGGCTTTATGCCTCGTAAAACTACGACTATTACACTGCCCTGCCGATAAAATTGATTTGACATACATTGCTTGCTGGTTGTCTTGCGTTTGTTGTGATGAAGCTCATTAATTAACCAGTATTGTATACCAAACCAAACGGCGCCTTTTGCATCTCTTAAAACTTTAATTCTTAGGTACGCTTTCCTGCCAACAACTGTTTTGTCATACATGTAACATGTGAGGGCGGCAGAGATTTCGTCACGGAAAAACGAACAGAAAGTAATTTTGCTTATTGGTTAGTTGTAAGCTTTCATGTTAGCACTACGCCCTCTTGTATGACATTAATTGTGCTGATTCAGAACACTGATGGTGATGACATAATGACGCCTCTGAAATCACCAACGAATGAGAGATTGAGAGTAGAGTCCTCGCCAGGAAAGGAATCCCGCGGAGGTAAAATGTCCTATCATAAAATGATATCAAATAGGCCTTAAAATATATCATAAATGTTCTGAAAAGTGTAAAGCTAAAACACAGGACATCATTCGTTATGTCGACTTTAGCAAGTTCACTTGCTTTTCGTGAGTTGTTTTTGAGCAAATGGTTAGCTAACAACCAGCAATGTATGTCATATTGGCCCATGTCGACCGAACACAGCAACAGCCTTTTAAACCTTTTGTCGTCTCCTTATCACAACTACAGAAGGCTTCGCTCGAATACACTTCATGAGGATTCTACCTACCGTGGTTAAGACCTTCGCGATCTTGGAAAGAGATAGTGCAAGTTTTATTCATCAGATTACTAGCTTTTTACCCTGCGGTTTTGGTCTTCGGCTGTTTTTCTTGTAAAATGAGCCATTTTATTACAGTATGTACGCTGACACAGGGTTTATCGGGTCGTTTACAGATTTTTTGTCTCAAATTTGACATGATAGATAATGTCTTTTATGATCTAGCCCCATAACTCATTTTGTATCGAAATAAAAGGTAAGCCCAATCCCGGTGTCAGAGTTTTTCATCTGCCTCTCTGACATAGTAATCATAGACAGCAACCGGGACCACGGCTTAACGTGACCTCTAAAGCACGGAGCCATATTTCTTATCGAACTGATCGGTTCGCTTAAGGATTCTGTCATGGACAAACAAAAACACACTTCCTATTCATAATATTGAGTATGGATATTTTATAGTCCTGCGTAAAACCGCTTTATTAAGTCATAAAAACGAAGTAAAATATGGGCAATTTTACCATGACTTTATTTTTATAACCTTACGGTCAGTTACCATCGCGACGAGACGCTAAATGATGATATTGAAAAAAAAAACTTCAGTATTAACACAAAACGGGGAGTTTGCAAAAGGTTCACTCGACTCTATTCAGGATTTTTGCGATTGCCAATTGTTATATTACCAGGGTTACTACTGTCAAAAATCTCAAAGTATTAGAATATTAAAACAGCAAAATCTGATAGAAGAACGTCATATGATTCTAAGCAAAAAACACAAGAAATATGACGTTCGTGGCAACCGACTTCTTAGTTACCTTGACTTCCCCTGAGACTCCAGTAATTTCCAGTTAAAATCAGTAAGCGTCAATTTCGTCGCTAGTACTGAGTGAGGCGCCCCGCGTGCCGTTTCCCTAATTTGTGATATGAATGAGCTCAGTGGTATCCTGAAAGAAAAATTATTTTCACATGTCATCGAAGCAGTTCAGTTTCAGTTTATTTATTCATTCACAAAGTACATTGTATTTGAATATTACATATTAGCAAAAACAACAGAAATAATTTAGTTAAAATCCTAGACCCTAGATTAATAACAAATAACAGCTTAAAAATGACGTCACTAAATTAAAAATTCACAATACATAACAGAACAATAATTCATTTACAGCAAAAAAAAAAACACAAAATAATCAACATGTCATATTGATTTTATACATTATGTCATAATAATAAAGATTAAGATGTCAAGGATGAATTTCAAAATTAATATTTCTGTCCGTTAGGTACTCATTTACTGAATAATAGCATTTTTGCAACAGGAATGCTCGAAGCAGTTTTTTAAATCTGTGTGGACTTCGTACATCTTTTAAGGTTCTGGGGAGCTTGTTGTATAACACAATGGCTTGGTGGCGCGTGGAATGTTTGGTAATTTCCAAGCGAGGTCTTATAAGACTTGGAAAGTTCCTATTGCGAGTAGCCAGTCTTTTCTCCCCATCAGCTTTCGATTCAAACTTGTCTGGTCGTTTTACTAGGTCAGTCAAAATCACATGTATGTAGAGACATGGAGCCGACAATATCCCCAGCTTTACAAAGTGTTCTCTACAAGATTCCCATTGTGGGATGCGGACCATTGTGCGTATCGCGCGCTTTTGGATGACGAATGCTTTGTTCATGTTGTAAATGTAACTTCCCCCCCAAAATTTTATACTGTAACGCAGACGAGACTCTACAAGAGCATAATACACCATTTTTAGATGGTTCATGTCTAGTTCGTCGCGCAAAGTTCTGATTGCGTAACAAGCTGAACTTATAGAAGCTTCAACCGTGGATAGCTCAACTATCCAATTTAACATATTGTCAATGTTGACTCCGAGAAATTTTGCCGTATTTTGTGGTTGAAGTTTAGTACCGTTAAAAATAACGTTCAGATTCTCAGAATTTCTTGCAGTCGTTTTGAATAAAAGTAAATTTGTTTTATCTACGTTAATTACTAAATTATTAACTGAGAACCAGTAACGAAATAATTCTAACGTATGTGCAACTTTCAGCGGCCAGGGATCACACTTTGATCGAACGTGACGTACGTTTTATTGGGTTTTTTTATGCACTTGTAGTGCTAAATATTATTGTCATAAATTGAAATAAGAAAATTGAGAAATTCATTAGCGAACGCCGGGACTTGAACCCGGGACCGTGGGGTATCGTCCCACTTCTCGGCCAACTGAGCTACCGCCGCCTGGCGAACCCTGATCAAGCGACATCTAACGAGAGATAACGTATGTTGCTGCGCTATTTCAGCGCTGGAAGTTTGCTCCTTCTATGTAGGTACTTCAGCCTATTGCATTCCAACTGCCACTTCAGCTTGCTATACTTCCAGACTATATTCTTCCTTATTCCGATACAAAATCGGTGTCTGTTAAACGGTTTCGGAAGATGTATCCGTCGAAGCTGCGTTACGCGTAATGGTGTAGAAATTTGTATTTTCCTAACGCAGCGACGTTACGTGTGACCCTAATTTTTAGTTGTTTTATTCATTGTTCGCCTACTGTGCCACAATTTATTCCCGCTTCTGAAATTGTATTCAAATGACTAAAATCTAGAGCGTTCAAATGCAGCCTCTGCCATTCCAGTCCGCCGCAGTCATACAAACACTCAACGCTGCGTCCGCAAAAAGCGCTCGGCTCGCAGCAAAAGCGTGGTTCACTCGTTCGCACAAAAACCAGTATTAACCAGATCTCATGGTGTTGGTACTACTCTTTCTTTACTTTACATTGCAGCGTTGCGTGTATGCTGTGACACTCGCGGTGAATGAAAGGAGCAATGGACGTATGATGTTGAGAGCGCACGCGTAAAGACACATGCCTGAATAAAAACTGCTATTTGCCATCGGGACATTTCCACTCTGCATTTCCCGCTTTACATGACTGGCATGGCATGATTGTTCGTAGTGATAGGTTTACCCTTCGGTTTTGGAAATAAATGATATCTTGTAAGTATCAGATAGATTTTAAGCCAGTTTTGAAAGTTTCAAACGGAACAAGCGTACAAATAGGTGAGACGCATACATAAATGTAGCTTTGAAGAAAGACTTGACGAGAAACGCACTTAACTTCAATTTGTGCGTTATTTAGAAAGGTATAATGTAGATTTTCACCTTATTTTCGTACAAATACCGTTTATGTTATGTTATGTCAAATGGTTTGTCAGACGCATCCGCTAGCGCTGCGTATCGCACAATAATGCATTGACAGATGCGTCTATTAATCCGTTTGACATGAACAGTACTTGTACGGGGATAAGGTGGAAAGTAGTATTCTCCTATCCTAACGTATTCGAGGTTTTTTTGGAAAACTTGCAAAAACAAAAAAACAAAACAAAATTGTTTACCTAACACGAGAAGTGTTTTAAAATTTGGTATTCAGTATGCGATGTTTCTACAATATGATGTGACTGGACAAATACATATCTGCAACTCCGCCTGCACGAAGCCCTTCACACCGCAGCTGATAGGAACAAGTGGAGAAGACTATCCCGGCCCATCCATGCTGACAGTGACAGATGGTGTTCACGATCCCCAACCTATAGGGGAACGACGACGATGATGACGATGAACGCATGCGTAACGCAGCGCTAATATGACGCAGCGCAGCAACGGAAGTTCCGTGTGATTCCCGCCTTACAGCACGAGATCGATGGAGAGATTGATGACGGAACTTGAACGCGAGCTATTGAAAACCGACGAGGCGTGAACTTTATTTTAACGTATTTTTGGCAAGTTAAAATATTGTCACAAATACTTACACATTTTAAGTATTTAACCGGGTCTGTCGCGATGTCGCGATAATATTTAGGTAAATATTTGTATTATACAGAAGATCTCGTCGCCTACCGCCTAAATGATATTACATGGCTGGGACGTCAGTCCACCTGCGACCACACAGCACACAAAACTGTGTTGAAACGTTGGGACACAGACACAGGTAAATTATGAACAATTTAACTTACTATTATCGCGAAAGAACTACTAGAATACTTAAAATGTGTGAAAACAAAAGTTATAAATTCTTAGTTCTACGAAAGAAATAATGCAAGCACAATCATAGCCACACTAGTATTCCTTGAATTGAGGTACCATAACAGTTCATCTCTCTTTTCGTGTGGGACACCGAGTCATCCAAGGAACCAATGAGCCCTGGTGCCAGAATTTTACTACCGCCATTTACAAGTAAAAAGCATCTATTGGGATTTTAATGCACTCACAGTGCTATATTATTCTCACAAGTGAAAATAAGAAATAGAAAAAATGTCATACATCGACCGGGAATCGAACCCGGGCCGCGTGGGTAAACGCCCCACCGCTCTGCCACTGAGCTATCGATGTACCTGCCGATGAAGGCCAAATTTTCTATCCCTTGATGCTCGTCTTGAAGCGACGATCCAGCGACATCTATAGAAAGTGTTTAGAACTTACTATATGGTTAGTCCACATTATGAGTGGAATTCAAACCATATGATGAAGCTTGCTTAATCCATCTATTGGGATTTTAATGCACTCACAGTGCTATACTGCCCCGATAAGAGAAAAGGCCGCTAAGTGACTTTAGCCGCCTTTTTATATTTTTGCATTATTGAAATAAGCAGAAAATTCCGCATCGACCTATCTTACCCGCATATTTTTACGACTTTTACTTTAGAAGATACGGTTTAGCTAAAAGGCAGCTAAGTGACATTTTTAAGCCCGAGTATAAACTAAAAGGCGGTTAGGTAGTTTAGCTAGACTTTAAAGTGGTTAAGGCATTTTAACGTCTTTTTTACCTACTACAATGATTTTTCTTTTTAGTCATATGATAAGAAATATGGCCGTTAAGTGCACTGAATTACCTAAAAGACAGTAACATGCGTACTTAGTCCCCTTTTTCGTTAGCAGTAGTTTTGTCAGATAAATTTCTTAAATACACTATAAAGACGCTACCCTTGTTAACAGAAACTAAAAAGCAGCTACGTGCGTTTGACCGCTTTCTAGCATATTACAAATATTGGTATACTTGACTGTCATACTAAGTTTATTAGCGGCTAAGTCTCTGTACTAAATAAGAAGGTGGCTAACTGATAAAAAATCGATGTGAAATTAGTCACTCTTAAATGAGCTTCATCGACCCCATCAACCATATTTAGTAACTATATCTGTTTTAATATTAGAGAAAGCACAGATTTGTTTTCTTTTTTGTTATTGTTTGTGCGAGTCTTTAAATGCAATTAACTGCGTATATACGGGATTATTTAAATAAAAATACAATTATAAGATACAACATCCCCGGGAAACATAAGCTACGTTTTAAGAAAGGAAAATATCTAATTCACTAGGCTGGCTATGAAACCACAAATCACAATCAATCGCACACGTTGCTGGTCTGGAGTGCCGAAACCGAATGTGTAATACGTCGAACTCAGCTATAAGAAATGCGGAAATGGCTCTATCGATAGTAAAAATTTCTAGCATGATGTTGCAGCATTCAGCAACTTGCTGGTATGTATCGACGTATCTTTCAAGAGTATGGATATGGAGTAGGTACAAGATGTACACCACCAAGAGCGTCTATCTAATCCAGAAGAAATACCAAAGCGATTCCGAAGCAAAATTTTATTACCACGGTAAGCCGTTTTTGAAGCAAACATACATCCGGACATTCCAGACCTTCAATGTCTAATCGAGATTTTGGAGAAGATATCATACAAAAATCCAGCCTAGTGTCAGCATTTATTATTCATGTACTATTTTTACATGTAAAACGTCTTAAAAATCCTTTTAGAATTAAAGAAATGTCATGCCATTCAATAAACAAAATAAATCGTGCGCAAACGCTCACGTGGTGTACACGCCCGTGGTGTTTGCGCACGCTCAGGTATAAAAGCGGCCGCTCGGCGGGCGGCCCGGCATTCTTGTCCTGGCAGTCGTGCTGTGCGTTTCGTTGGAAGTTTATACAAGTGTTATTGGTATATAAGCTGGTACTCCATGTAAGTAATTTTTAATTATTTTAATAGCTAAATTATTTAATTATTATAATTTGTGTGTTTTACTGTTATTAATAGTTAATTGAATTAATATATTCTTGAAGTATTCATTATAATATTTTATTTGAATCCCACCAAATATAATTCTAATAAATATAGAGAAAATAATAAATAAATAATCTGGAGTAAGCTAAACTAGCTTACATTTCAGAAGTGGGATTGGAAACCGCTACTTTGGTAAAAAAATATATATATATATATAGGTATATATGATAGGTAATTTTACCTTTTTTTTTTACACCTGCAAAATACGCACGTTTTTTTTTCTCTCTCGATTTTTGTTATGATGTAGTGGATTATATCTCAACACCTCAAAGTGAACGTTCACTTTGCCCATGATATTCAAAACTGTTCGCAGCCGCCGCGAGGTGCGGCCTGGCAGCGTGCGCGAGCGGTCGCGCAGTCGCAGCCGCCGTGAGGTGCGGCCTGGCAGCGTGCGCGAGCGGTCGCGCAGTCGCAGCCGCCGTGAGGTGCGGCCTGGCAGCGTGCGCGAGCGGTCGCGCAGTCGCAGCCGCCGTGAGGTGCGGCCTGGCAGCGTGCGCGAGCGGTCGCGCAGTCGCAGCCGCCGTGAGGTGCGGCCTGGCAGCGTGCGCGAGCGGTCGCGCAGTCGCAGCCGCCGTGAGGAGCGGCCTGGCAGCGTGAGCGAGCGGTCGCGCAGTCGCAGCCGCCGTGAGGTGCGGCCTGGCAGCGTGCGCGAGCGGTCGCGCAGTCGCAGCCGGCGTGAGGAGCGGCCTGGCAGCGTGAGCGAGCGGTCGCGCAGTCGCAGCCGCCGTGAGGTGCGGCCTGGCAGCGTGCGCGAGCGGTCGTGCAGTCGCAGCCGCCGTGAGGAGCGGCCTGGCAGCGCACGCGAGCGGTCGCGCAGTCGCAGCCGCCGCGAGGTGCGGCCTGAGCAGTCTATTAATCTGCCACCACATGCTCTGGCAGCCTGTTCCATGATTCCACCACCCTGTTGCTCAGAAAGTGCTTGCGAGGATTATTGTGTGCTCTTGTCTTGGTTAGCTTTAGTGAGTGACCTCGTAAGTTGGAATTTCCAGCGCGATGAAACAAACTCTCAAAGTCTTGCAGGTCATAATGTCCGTTCATGATTTTAAAGGTTTCAATCAAATCACCACGTTCTCTGCGGTCCTTAAGAGCAGGGAGATTTAGTTGTTTCAGTCTATCCTCATAGGACAACTTTCTAAGCTGTCTAGGTACTTTTGTGAACCTACGCTGGACTCTTTCTAGCAGGTCAATGTCTTTCACAAAGTATGGGCTCCATACTTGAAATGCATACTCCAATATAGGTCTTACATAGGTTTTATGGATTTTTACAATCATTTCTGGAGTCAAGGTACCGAAGGCTTTCTTTATGAGGTATATGAAGCTGTTGGCTCTTTTCACAACACTTTCAATGTGGTCAGACCATTTCAGATCCTCAGCAATTTTGACTCCTAAGTCTGTTTGTGTCTTGACTTTGACCAGTTCAACGCCATTCAGTTTGTAGCTAAGCCTAGGATTCTTGCTGCCTATGTGTAATACTGTGCATTTCCCAGCATTAAGCTTAATGAGCCATTCTTTTGACCAATTTGCTATTCTATCAAGGTCTGCTTGGAGGCGATCATAGTCCAGTAAAGGGTTCACAAAGATCTTCGTATCATCAGCAAAAATGCTCACATTGGATTGAAGACAACGTGGTAAGTCGAAGGAGAATATGATGTAGAGCACAGGGCCCAGAACAGATCCTTGAGGAACCCCGCTCTTAATTTGTCGTTGCTCCGAAACTGTGTCTCCAATTCTCACACGGAAGGTTCTCTCTCGAAGGAATGCCTCAATCCATTGAAGAAGCTTTCCGCGGTTGCCGACAAACTCTAGTTTCTGCAGAAGTCGTGTGATTGGAACTTTGTCAAAAGCCTTTTCGTAATCCAGGTATATGACGTCGATTGGGTCTTTGTTATTGTAGCTCTCAGTCCAAGCACGATAGCAAGTTGGAAACGGTGGAACGACTTGGGCAGAAACCATGCTGTTGGTCGCTTATTATGCTATGTTCCTGTAAGAAGTTTCTGATGTGCTTAACTGTCAACTTTTCCATGACCTTACATATGACGCTAGTTAGGCTAATTGGTCTGTAGTAGCAGGGTCCAATTTGTCTCCTTTTTTTGAATATAGGTGTTACTGTTTCTGTCTTCCACAGTAGTGGCAACATTCCAGTTTCATGAGGTTTGCATGATATGTACAAGAGCATCGGTTAGTTTACATTTCTGAAGTAGTATTGCGGGAATTACGTCTGGTCCAGGCGATGAGTCTGTTTTTAATTCTTTGATGGCTTGTTCTACTTTGGTGCTTGTAAAAGTTAGTTCTGTTATAGATGGTTCTATACGTAAGCTAGGGTCAAGGATAGGCAATGGTCTAGATGGTTCCATTTCGAATACACCTTCAAATTGGTCTGCAAATGCTTCAGCTATGTCTTTAGCACAAGTCACAGTTTGACCTTGGTTATTATGCAGCACTGTGGGAATGCTGACTTTGGACGTCACTTGCTGTCTGATGTAGGAGTTGAATTTCTTCGGCCCTTCTTTGAGAAGATTTGTTTCATAATTAATTCGTTTATTGCGACATTTGTTGATTATTTTATTGTTTATTTTTCTATATTTCTCGTGTTCGTGTACACTGTCTAATCCAGTGAGCACGTATCTATTCCATTGGATATGTTTCTCTTTAATCATGTCCTGTAGTTCTTTCCCAATCGAAGGTTTATTAGATGTAAATTGTATATTCTTTATTTGGGGGACATTCAATTTCCTTGTTTTTTCAAAGCCCTCATCAAGTTATTATATTGATCTTTCACACAGTTATAAATATTGATCTTCGCTGGTAATGTTGACAGGTCCTCATTAATTTTATCAAAGTCAGCTTTCTTATAATTCCACTTCAGTGATGCAGTGCTTTTACTGTATTGATAGTTTTCTAATTGTATTGTGACTACTATACAGTTGTGGTCACTCTTGCCTATTGGAGCTTGGTGATCCACCTTCGCCACAAGTGTTTCTTCATTACTTAGTACAAGGTCTAAGAACGAGGGTTGATTTCCTTGTCGAAACCTGGTGTGCTCGGTGACTAGTTGTTGAAGATTGCTGTTCAAATACCATTGTACAAAGTTAACCTCAATGGGAATGAGATAGGCACAATCCTCCAAAGGCCATTTTACTCCTCGGTATTTGAAGTCTCCCATTACAAGTACAGTGTTAACATCAGATGCTGTTGAGATTTGCTGGAACAGTATGTTGTCTTGATCTAGTGTAGAGTCTAGCCCCCCGATAAAGTCCACATAATACAAACTTGTTTTTACAAAGTGTAATATCTATCCATAAGCATTCCGTTGCATCAAGTTTTACATTAAATTTAGTTTGGTTGTCAGTCCATTGGTATTTGCCACATATATCGCAACTCCACCACTACGTTTGTTAATCCGGTCATCCCTGTATATGTTGTTGTAGTTTGGTATTCTGATAAGACAATCAGGAATATTTGGTTTCAACCATGTTTCTGTTACTACTATTATTGTTGGTTTTACTGAATTGACACGTGCAGCAAATAAGTCAATTTTAGATGTCAATGATTGAATGTTGGTGCAAAGTATTGTAATTGTGGATAGTGTGGGTGCTTCTGTTTTTATCTCAGAATCGGTTGAACTTTTGTGGTCCACACCTGAGATACTATGTGGGCCACATGGTAAAGCGTTTAGTGGTTTTTTGTTGGGGGAGCCTGGACAATTTTTGGCTGCCCGTGAACATATTTAATTGTTAGGTTAAGTTCGCCATCATTAGTACGGGTTTCCAGCTCCTCACGTAGATATTTTAGGTACTCACGTTGTAGAGGTGTCAGGTCTGATTTAATTTTCTTGGCGTTGGGTAGCTTACCCTTGTTCTTGAGTACCTGGATGGCATCGGCTTTACTTTTCAGGACAACCTTCAGTGGACGGGGACCAGCAGTGTTTTCTTTCAGAGCACCCAAACGGAATGTCTCGATACCATTGCAGTCTACATTTCTTGTTACACTGTTAATAATTTTTGAAGTTTCAACCTTGTCATGGTCTATGCGTTCAATTGGTTCCTTTGAGGTGGACTCCGCCACATCAAATATTATAATGTTGGTTGCTCGGTGTTTTCTCTCCATCATTTCCTGTATAGCTGCCTCAGTGGCAAGCACGCTCTGGCGTACACGAAGTTGTTTGACCTCCTCTGTCAGCAGATCAAGCTTTTTCATGATGTTAGGCATTTGGGCCATTGCTAGTTTACAATCACCGCACAAAAAGGTCATAACACGGGCGACAGTTTTCAATTCCAACACGCGAATTTCGGTGGGTGATAGTCCATGGCAATCTCCACAGAGAAAGATCTTGCAGCAATCGCAGGTAACTGACAATGACTTTTTATTGCCAGTTGGTATTTTCCCGCACTTAGAGCATTTTTCAGGAGTGGTATTTTTTGGAGTCATTTCCGTTTATTGGAATTTTCAGTTATGTTTCTATTTAAAGACAATTTTAACGAAATTTGGACAATTTTTCAATATTTTTTTTATATGAGGGTAGTTTTGTTTCACTTTCAGATGCTAGTTTTTAATTTCGGTTTTTTCACTGTTTTAACACTTGTTTTGATGAGATAACGTTTTCAGAGGTTAATCACAACACAATTAACACTTTTAGCTACTTTCCCTAGTCTGTTTCACAACTTTACTAATTATTTGAGAGATTTCTCTGAGAGAGCTAGTGTTTCGCAATTTGACAAATGACAAATTAGGTATGTGTAGTCTTTTCTTTCTTCTAGGTTATATTCACTCATGGCAAATGGGGCCAATATTAAGGCAAATGGTGCCAATTTTAAGGCAAATGGTGCCAATTTTAAGGCAAATGGTGCCAATTTTAAGGCAAATGGTGCCAATTTTAAGGCAAATGGTGCCAATTTTAAGGCAAATGGTGCCAATTTTAAGGCAAATGGTGCCAATTTTAAGGCAAATGTGCTTATATTATAAGTAAAATGTTTCGATATATCAATATGTATTCTTATTGTATTTGTAACATTAAGGCAAATGGTGCCAATATTAAGGCAAATGGTGCCAATATTAAGGCAAATGGTGCCAATATTAAGGCAAATGGTGCCAACGTTGATGCAAAATGTGCTTATATTATAAGTAAAATGTTTCGATGTATCAATATGTATTCTTATTGCATTTGTAACATAATAGTTATAAGTGATAAAAGCAAAAAGTGCTGCTTAAAATTAAAGGCGTTAGTTAATTGATGTTCAATGGTTATATAACTTTGTAGGATTAAAGCATGAGGTCATGCTTAAAGGAGGATGGCCGACTGTCAGCATTTATTATTCATGTACTATTTTTACATGTAAAACGTCTTAAAAATCCTTTTAGAATTAAAGAAATGTCATGCCATTCAATAAACAAAATAAATCGTGCGCAAACGCTCACGTGGTGTACACGCCCGTGGTGTTTGCGCACGCTCAGGTATAAAAGCGGCCGCTCGGCGGGCGGCCCGGCATTCTTGTCCTGGCAGTCGTGCTGTGCGTTTCGTTGGAAGTTTATACAAGTGTTATTGGTATATAAGCTGGTACTCCATGTAAGTAATTTTTAATTATTTTAGTAGCTAAATTATTTAATTATTATAATTTGTGTGTTTTACTGTTATTAATAGTTAATTGAATTAATATATTCTTGAAGTATTCATTATAATATTTTATTTGAATCCCACCAAATATAATTCTAATAAATATAGAGAAAATAATAAATAAATAATCTGGAGTAAGCTAAACTAGCTTACACTAGATTTTCCACAAAGCTTAGCTAAGTTCTTCAGGTATGGTTTAAGCTTCAAAGCGGAAATTTATTAAAGTAACGACTAAGTAAATTATATCGAAACACGAAGTAAAAATATCTAGAAATAAAACAACTGGTATAAAATAAATTAGCTGTTTCATAGAAGTTTGAATAGTTCGATGGTCTAAATAACACTTCTATAATATTTACTTCTTTAAAGTTACAGTCTTACAAATAAAAGATATATTTAAATAAGATGAGAAATTACAATATTTTTAATATATTAGATTCGTGTTTTAATATTTGCACGTGCAATTTAATGTATGTCTTTCAAATACTATACTTCATCAAAGTATTTTTAATGTTTATTTATTGCTTTTCTGCTTAATTTTTATCATTTCTTCTAAAATCTACTTCTTTGCAACAAGACGATACTAAGCAAAAAAGCGGCTAACTGTGAAAGTTAGAAACTTAACGATCTTTTAGGCTAGTTTGATCCAAGTCGAACTAGTTTTTAAATTAAAAAACTAAACAATAAGGCAGCTAAGTGAAAAACTACCCTTAAAAGACGCTAAAGTATACTTAACGGCCTTCTTGCGTCTGATAAATTTATAAATATTGCTCGTAGTAAATACGTTAAGTACATTTAACCGTTTTTCTAAAATACTGTGCAATGAATTTAAAAAATAGCAATGGCAAATGATGCTTAATATATTTCTTAATATTTTGACATAAACATTTAATTTTTATCTGCAACAGAATTCAAGAAAACTGATTTTGCGGGTTTTTTCAATTTTTCTCAAAATTTACTTTGACTAACCATATAGTAAGTTCTAAACACTTTCTATAGATGTTGCTGGATCGTCGCTTCAAGACGAGCATCAAGAGATAGAAAATTTGGCATCCATCGGCAGGTACATCAATAGCTCAGTGGCAAAGCGGTGGGCCGTTTACCCACGCGGCCCGGGTTCGATTCCCGGTCGATGTATGACATTTTTTCTATTTCTTATTTTCACTTGTGAGAATAATATAGCACTGTGAGTGCATTAAAATCCCAATAGATGGATTAAGCAAGCTTCATCATATGGTTTGAATTCCACTCATAATGTGGACTAACCATATAGTAAGTTCTAAACACTTTCTATAGATGTCGCTGGATCGTCGCTTCAAGACGAGCATCAAGGGATAGAAAATTTGGCATCCATCGGCAGGTACATCGATAGCTCAGTGGCAGAGCGGTGGGGCGTTTACCCACGCGGCCCGGGTTCGATTCCCGGTCGATGTATGACATTTTTTCTATTTCTTATTTTCACTTGTGAGAATAATGTAGCACTGTGAGTGCATTAAAATCCCAATAGATGGATTAAGCAAGCTTCATCATATGGTTTGAATTCCACTCATAATGTGGACTAACCATATAGTAAGTTCTAAACACTTTCTATAGATGTCGCTGGATCGTCGCTTCAAGACGAGCATCAAGAGATAGAAAATTTGGCATCCATCGGCAGGTACATCGATAGCTCAGTGGCAGAGCGGTGGGGCGTTTACCCACGCGGCCCGGGTTCGATTCCCGGTCGATGTATGACATTTTTTCTATTTCTTATTTTCACTTGTAAAAAGCATCTACTCGTATCATGGTTTTGTAACGCCGTCTAGTAATCATAGACGACAACCAGGACCGACCGTTTAACGTGGGGTCCGAAGCCCTGAACCATATTTTTTTCGGACAATTTCGTGGTGCATCGTTATAATCGTTATACCAACATATATTATACTTAACCTAAGTAACGACTTCATTTAATTTTCATACTATGCATATGCATGTTGACATTAATGAAGTTCAGCACTGTTAGAAGGGAGCTTTACTGCAGGAATTAAAACTTCGAACAACTTTAGGTAGCCCACAATTCAGCCAGTCCGAAATATTCAAAAGTATCGATATTTTCATCCCCTACAAAATCTTCGGCAGAAGTTTGTTCGCAACTTGTAAAGCTTTTAACAAATTGTTTTGTCAAACTTTGACTGCGTCCGTAATGCCCGAGCAATGTTGGAATCTGAGAGCTGATTGGCTGAGATCCAGGTGTTGCCAGGAGTGGTGCCAAGTCGGAACCTGACGACAACGGCGGTAAACTCTTTTTTGAGCTTGATACCTAGTCGAACTATCAAAATCAATAATTTTATTGCTCCTATACTTTAGTTGATCCCTTAAAACTAATATAATGAAAGTGATAGAAATATGTTTAGCATTTTTATAATAGACGCTGTTTACCGACACTACAACCACCGTTTTACACTCTACACGTGTTTCGCTCCTCCATGGAGCATCTTTAGGAGATCTTCGACTGTCGAGTTCCAAGATGGACTTCCACAACGTATCGCCTGATACTATTAAATACTTTACCACGGCCTGCTTCGTTGAAAAACTCTGACACCAGGGTTCATCGGGTCGTTGGATGACTTGGTGTCCCACTCTAAGAAAAAGAAGGAAGTACATAAGGTACTCCGGATAGTTCCAGACCTATGACAAGACTGGCAAGTTGCAGGCGCGTGGAACACAAGAGGAATGGAGTCAGGACCGCGAGATTTATTCGGAACCAGTCAAACGATAATTCTTAAAGGTTAATTTATATTGCTTTCTTTTAGTAGCTGTATGAAAAAACCACTCATAGTTGATCCCTTATAAGTGTAACAGTCTTGGCAATTACTCTAGATGGAAGGAGAACGCGAGATGTATTCGAAAACAACCTCAAATTCTTGAAGGTTAGCTTATATTGGTTTTTCTTAATAGCTGTATGAAGGACCAGTTAAAGCTGATCCCTGAAATATGTAACTTGAGGTTCTGGGGATAGTAGCGATGTGGTACGTTGCATACACCAAAGAAGGAACGCGAGACGTAGGTATTCGGAACCAGCCAACCGATCATTCTTTTGAAACGTATCTCCCTCTGCACGTGTGAACACTTTTTTGAGTTTTGCTTTCTCAATGAGCCCCTTTGAAAATCATTCATTACATTGATATGTAATTAAAATTTCATAAAGACTCGAAATCGATAATTAGAAAAGAAATAATTATTAACTGTGATAAAAATGTGGTAATGGGCCAAATACAGAAGTAACAAAAAAAGTATAACAAGTCCAAAGGAGATCATGGTATCCATAAAACTGAACAACTTACCTCATGAAACATGGGTTGCAATATTTTAGTCCTCCCATACATCATAAAATGTATCAGCCGAACGAGTCCATTTGATTGGAAGTATATATTTGACCTATGTTCCTTTCGGAAAGTTGTTCAGTTTCATGGGCTATTCCAACCCTTGAAATATTTACTATAGATTTTATTACACCCTGTATTTACAAAACCACAATCATATATCATTTGCAAAAGTACTAAACAGCACACCGAAGCTACTTAGTTCAACTTTTCAGCGTCTAGAACCTGATGGGTGTAGTTCGGGATAAGATTTTATTTTCCAATATTGGTAAAGTTTATGCCTCAAAGTTCCGACTTTAGATCAAACTTCTTAAGAAATCCGACACCGGATTATACCAACTTCGGAAATAAGTTGTAATACTCTGTGATTGGGATCCTTGTTATTATAAGTACTTATTTTAACTTTTATAACTAAGTAATGAAATACTGATTTCTTACGAATATCTATTGCATACATACATACATACATCACGCCTTTATCCCTTGCGGGGTAGGCAGAGCGTCAACGACCGTAAAAGTACGGTCGTTATCGCCACGTCTGACACATATTTGAGGGCCGTTTTAGCTATTGTCGAGTATCGCTATAGTGACAGGTTGTCAGCCTGTCGCTTAAAATTGCAATACACATGATACCCTCGAGTCCTTTAGTCGCTTCTTACGACACCCACAGGAAAGAAATGGGGTGATCTATTCTAAGCCGGCATCACACGGCTAATATCTATTGAATGCACTTAATATACCTCCACAGTTTAGGTAATTAAAGGTCACGGGGGCTAGCTTATTTCTTAAAGTTAGTAAGCAACTTTATTAGTTCTTTGTGACCTAATACGCTCTACGCTGAACGAACACCAAGCTACATGAAGCACTCCATGACGCCAAGAATAGGCATAGATGGAGGAACATCATAAAAGAAAAATTATTTGCCCATCGCGGGAATCACGACCCTCAGTATTGAGAACAACGACGCGAGGAGGATTCTAACGTGGTAAGTCGCACGGCAAATACAGTCTATTTTCTTACCGTAGCAAATGAGCTATGTTTCCTCTAAGGGGCTTCTCTCACGGTTCAAACCAGCTGTTGTCTGTTCCGCTCCGAGTGTGAGAATTATAAATCGGTTCTCGCCACGAGCACTGTAACGTTCCTTAGTGTTGCTTTGTGTGGGAAAATAACTAATAATGCCTACGTTGCAATGTCAGACTTGAGCGCAGCGTAAATACTTATTACAAAATAT
The DNA here is from genome assembly GCA_024500475.1 of Phthorimaea operculella. Classification (NCBI taxonomy): domain Eukaryota; kingdom Metazoa; phylum Arthropoda; class Insecta; order Lepidoptera; family Gelechiidae; genus Phthorimaea; species Phthorimaea operculella. The sequence goes on from JANFCV010000164.1 coordinate 486,059, forward strand.
ATACAATGAAACAAGTAGGTTTAGGTACTCCAACTTTTTAAACGGGGAGCTACTATAAAATGGTATAACAAGCTGCAAGGAAGTCAAGGTACTCATAAAACTATAAAACTTTCCCTTTGGAACAAGGTTCGAAAAATGTAAAAGAATATGGACTTCCCATGGTAAATCAATCAGCTAATCGATAACTTTGTAAGGCCCGGGAGGTGCAAAACGTTGTGGAATAATGGCACCGGTGGGGTCACTCACAAAGCTGATATTTATTACTTTACGAATTTGTTCCCAGTCTGGTTATGTTATGACATATCAGGCCGAACCACCTTATTGTCCGTAAGAAAGATGGTTCCGTGCTTTGGAGGGCACGTTAAGCCTTCGGTCCCGGTTGCTGTCTATGATTACTTAGACGCGGCGGTCGTTACACAGCCACGTCAAAGGCCTGCTACTTGTAGTAGGCGGTTATAAAACTCTGACACCAGAGTTTGACGTTAGACGATTCGGTGTCCCACACGAAGAGAGAGAGAGTCTACAGCTACCCCAAATGAAGTATAGGGGTGACATTTAGGGTATTTATAAGTAAGCTATTGAGTGCGCATATCACCCTGCGCTGTAATGTCAAAACGTAAACAGTTGCTCTCTAGATACATACGTCAAGTGTATGAGAAGTAATAGGTAGAGGTTCAATAGTGTTTTCACTATAATTTGCTACTGATGGACAGAGTGTTAGTATTCTGACTACTGTCAACCGATCTTACTTTTAGGCGCACTCTAAATGTGAGAGTATTCTTAGCCAATAAGTACCTACTTCACAGATTGACGACAGCGTACAAACATGTAACAACTAATACACAAAAACAATGAATACTGTATCCCACACACAATGACCTTATATCATGTTACTGACGTAACCTGTAAGGCGCAAGCTCCACAGTAGACGTGAGACGTAAGACGTAAGACGTAAGATGACATCTGTCAAAACAAGTGATCATCGGACACGTAAGACGTGCGAAATCGTGACGCTTGAAACCGTTTTCATATAAAATGTTGAAAGAGAAGAAACAAAGCTACGCTCATCTATAACGGCTCACAATCGCTTGTCTGACAGATGCCATGTTGAGCGTCGCGTCTCGCGTCTATTCTGTAGAGCTTGTCCCTAAAGGTTATATGGACAGAAGTTATTTTTGTACTGTTTTTTGCCGAAAGCTTGGGTGTCTGATTCGTCCCAAAGTTTGACAAGGGTAAGAGTATGTTGACCGTCGTAAGTATGTAGGTATGTCTGTAGGATACTGGTTTTTGCGCCGCCTTAAATAGACACTGAAAAACAGATATTAGTTGGCCTACAAAGATCGATTCGGCATATAATATTGCTATCTATCTTGAATAAATACTAATGACGCCGATACAGTAACCAGCAATGTATGTAGGTATGCAAAATCAGGCACTGTCCGCTATATACTTGTAGTGTATACTCGGTGAAATCCATTAAATATGTAATCGACTGTACACTGTAGCTATAGTTTACCAATAGCTCAGTCGGCGAATGGCGTAAGTGGCCTAACACGCAAGTAGGCACAGAGCGAGTTGGCGAATCGCGCCGGTTTGCAGAACGAGCAAGTTGGCTTACCGCTCGTACTCCATTTTAGTGACCGATAGCGAAAAATTAAAACATTCTTTTTATTTATTTATTATTTATTGATAAGGAACAACTTAATATGAACATAGCTCAAAGTGCAAAAAGAGAAATTGGAGCTCCCATACAAAAGTGTCGATCAGCTTTGAGTTACTATGAGAGATTTTTTTATCTTTTCAACCTATGTATGTTCCTTGGAGAATATCGTTCCTTATTATCAACATCTGGTTTTCAGTTTTCGCTATCAGTCACTAGTAAAATTTCACTCTATATAGTAGCCGCTATTAGGACAGCCAAATGTACTTAGACCTAATCTGGGATCTAGCTCAGCGTTACTGATCCAGTGATGACCTCGATCTTTGAAGTGGATTGGGGCCGGGATGCATACAATTTTAAGTCATATTTTTATTAGGCATACACGATCAATAGTCATAATGAATTCAAGTCATAACTTCAATACGCATACCGTTTTGGCATAAATAACAGAGTCATAATGTCAATAAGCATAAAGATAAATAGGCATATTATTTATTGCCATAATTTTAAAAACGCATAATAATTATACCGCATAATATTCTAAACGATTCTACGAAAAACAGGCCAGACCAGGCACGAGCGAGCAGGCATGCATAAATGTCAACCTAACCCGCAAGAATGACGGAAGCAAGCCAGCTCGCTAAGCTCGCTTTGCTTGCTTCCGTCATAGCCTATTGAAACTAACCTAACTAATTCGGGGTGCCACAAACTCTCGTGCTTTATTCATAAAAAATTGTTTAAATCTAATGTCTTCCATAAAAATATTATTCTCATTGATCAATATGACAGATAACAATTATGCGACTCAAAATAAAATTAGGCTAAAAGAAAATAGGACAAGCGAATAGTATGATTATACATGCGTATGACATAAAAAAATTATGCCGGACAAATAGTATGATAAAGAAATTTATGCGAACCGTGTTATGCCAAACTATATTAAGAACTTCAATAATATGCAAAACGACGGTATCCCCTTTGAAGTTTGTTAATCTTGTTCTAACCTTAATACAGCAGAGCAATAATCATCATCATCATCTTCCTGCCCTTATCCCTATTACTTGGGGTCGGCGCAACACATAATATTATCATTAAAAAATGCAGTTGACAAAATTTAATACAGACCTAACATTACTTCATTTCTTTACCTACATAATTATAATGAAATTCAATAAGGTTGTAAATCAGGAAACATTTTAATGACCATTTAAATTACTAATGAAAGCTTATGATCATAATCTTCTTGACAGTACCTACTATGTTTCTACGGTTCTACTGTTTTCGGCATTCCCGTTGAAATAATAAAATCGGATTTATATTTTCTTCTTTGTCTTCAAGTTGGACAACATCTCTTCCAAAGACCTGATGAACCCTGGTGTCAAGTTAAGACTTATAATAATAGCATAGATCACGTTCTGTGTGCAAAATTACAGCTAAATCCGTAAACAGCCTAGCCCCTTAACCTAGGATGTAATATAATAACGTATATAACGTGAGTAATAAAAGTTTGTCGAATACTAAATAAATATTTTTTTTATTTCAATCCTTCCCCTTTAATCAAATCCAACCTAAAATCACATAAAACAGAAGTAGAGCGCCAATCTAGAGCAATAGTTATCAAATTTTCAACACTATCTCTCGAACGAAATCGACCAATCGGTAGTACCTAGAGAAGGTGTATTTGTAGACTAAAAATATTAGCCCGTGGTGCCGGATTAGATAGCATCACCCCATTTCTACTTGTACGTATTGTAAACGGTAAATAAGGGCTGAATCCAGAGAAAAAGCAGTAGCGTAATTTTGTAATTTGGATCGTGTAAAGATTTTTGCACAAATTCTCATTTAAGTAGGTAACGACAAAATCAGACAGGAAAAAATTATATTCATCATTTACTTTTAAGTGCTATTATAGGTACGCTTTATAAATAAATCAGGACAAGATAACTTTTATGCTCCATTAAAATGTCAGACGGACTCTTAATGGACAGGCTTCATTTAACAACGAAATAAATGTCAAAATATCAATTTCAGTTCATATTTCACTTCTGATTTTCAGTTAGCAGATAAATCGTGATCGCAATTCTAAGTCAGCTTTGCAGATCAAATATTAGATTTAGTGGATGTAAAATGTAAAAAAAAACTCGGTAATATCTGCGCGCGCATACGACCGGCCGTGGTCTGCCTCAGTGGTCTCCCAGAGTACTGACAGTTCGCACGCTACACAAAGCGGTATTCTGAACTCGACTCAATACGCGCGGCGAAACCCTTTCGAAAATCGAACGACATTTTTTACTCTTAAAAATTTGGCTATTGCGTGCCAGTGTTTCTTACTTTTTTAAAAGTGGCATTTATTGATATTTTAAAGCCAGTGTCAATAAATATTTTCTTTAGGAAATAAATGGTGTGAAACTAATAGTGTGAAAGTGAGTGATGTGACGCAAATGGTGTTGGGTGACGGATGATCGGATTGGCGAGTGCTTCACACCGGATTCTGGCTGGCGACCGGCCAGCTTAAAACGTGATTTCAGCACATGTAAGTGCAGTTTATAAGATAATTTAATGCTTTAGAAAATTTTCTCACTTATGTAGTGTGATGAATTAATAATTGTTTGAAAAATTGTGACTGAATTAACATATCCGAAAACCATTAGAAAAATATACCTATTACAACACAAACGTGACATGAGAAAAACACAATTTAAAAGGAAATTGATCTCATTGAATTCTGTAAATTTTTGCAATTCTTTCCCATACAGCAAGCAGAAGCTGGCATTTTTAAATCCTATATGCAGTTTATTAGAATTTTAAGGGCCATTGGTATAGTCAGGACAACTTATTTTTTTATATACCTATTGAATTCCCGATATTTGGGTGAAGTTACTTATCTTTATAAAGACGACATCAATACATAGTTTTTTTTGTTTTACAAATTAAGTAAACTAAATCACACATTGATGATATGATTTTAACGTGAATGAAATCAGACGTTAATTTCACAATTTTTTGAGTTGTGATTTTATTAGTGTGTGTTTTTAAATGGATTTGCCTTTACCGGCTGTAAGAGACGGTTAAGTCGAAACTTTTGAAGCGTCATATGACTATAAAATTGAAAACTTTTCGCATACAAAATTAACTATCAGCTGACTGTAAGGGAAGTTTATTTGTCGTGCACCAAAATATTTTATTCCCTGTGTAAAGTTATTCAGTTTTATAGTCTGATGCTTCAAAGTTTTCGCTACACCGTCTCTAATGCTAAGTACCTACAGATTATGTACCTAACTCGTGCATTTGACAAGTTTCTCTATTAAACTGGCTTAACTTAAGACAGGTTTAGAGTTAAGACCAAATCGAGACTAGATAATATTACTAGTAGAGATAATTTATGCTAGATACCTAAAACATGAACTTTAGTGTGCAGTTAGTTACTCATATACGAGTATAATTAAAGAGCGAATTTACAATCAAAATACCTTAAAAAAGAACTTCGTGCTATGTTGCGTTACCGTAGACCTACTACGACTCGTAGCATACACCGTAGCCTTATCGTAGCAAACGTCTACAGATATTGCTAGATGTCATAAAAATACTTTACAAATCTATGTTACTACATTTTCATAACCATAAGTTAAGTAAGACCCAAGCTCCTCACATGAGACATAAAACATGAGACGTGAGACGTGTGACGTGCGACATCGAGACGCATGAAACCGTTTTCTTTTAAAATGTATGAAAAAGAAGAGACAAAGCTACACATTTGAGACGCTTGTCACATCCATGACGGCTGACGATCACCTGTCTGACAGTTATTGTCATCTTACGTCTCACGTCTCACGTCTACTCTGTGGAGATTGCGCCTAAGATGTTAATTTTCTGCTAGAAAATTTGATTGCAATTTTTAAAAAAATTGACGAGCCACTTCATTCATTTTTGAAATATTTTTCTTACATTTATGCTGCGATTTAATCACAAAGTATAAAATACCGATTGAATGGGTCAATTCCCAGCAATGATGATTGAACGAATGGAAATATTTCAAATTACTCTCATTCATTCCATTCACTCAGCCACCTGAACGGTAATTAAAATGTATTCGTTATTTCATTACATTCAACCTTTTGGTTTTCATTTGTTTTATTTGTTAAGCAAAATTGAAATCGGTCGTAATTTTAAACAAAATATGTTAACTAATTGATTGTAGTAGCGCTATAGTAATTTGTGATATTAAACACGGTATCATAAATATAAATATTCAAATAAACATTAACCTACTTAAATCTTTTGATTGTTAGCTCTCAAATACCCATTATTAAAATAAAAAACTTATTTTTGTCTTATCAAATTTATTTTACAAAAAATTTACCAAAAAAATACAATTATAGTTTAAAACCTATACTTCACTTACCCACCTTGACCTAATCAGCTAAAACAGTCCACTGATGAACATGGGTTTCTCCTTATAGGAGGGTATTGCCATGCTCACCACGAATAGAATAGGGGTGATGCTATTCTAAGCTGGCATCACACGGCAATGACACAAAATAAAAATAATATTGTCATTTTGAACACATTGTATGAAACTAAATGGATATGTACCTACCTTTTATTTATTTTACTTTTCTCTTCACTTTACTCGGCTTTACTTAAATGAACGAAGTTATGTGAAAGAAAAGCAAGTGCTTATAAAGCTAGCTCTTATCTAACTAATTGGTACAAATAGTTACTAAGTTAAGCAGTTAATAAACTTCTTACCTTGTTACCTGACTTGTTACTTAGCTTTTAGTGTCTCGAGTAGTTTTAGTATATTCTACTTTTACTATATCGGGTGTTACTGGCAAACAAACATTTCTTCAAACTAATGATGTATAACGATGAATGTATAACTATTACTATGGACCCCTTTAAGAAATCACGAAAAAAAAATGCTGCTTTTTCTTGAGTTTTGATGATACCTGAACTTGAAACATTTTGTACCTATCGGTTTCGGTATAAGTACTTTGACACCTAACGCTTTAGCTTTGAATAAATGTTGTAGGTTTAAGATAAAAAACTGTATCTAATAATAACCATACTAACCTAAAATAACCCTTTCACATTACATGAAAATTCTTATGATTCTTCTTATCTGTCTGTCGTGGAATACGCTAACTTCTCCAAAACCACGTAACGGATTTTGATGCGGTTCTTTGTAATATATCGGGTGATTCAAGAGAAAATTTTATATGTATAATTTATACCGGGAAAATTCCTTTTTCTTGTAAGGGAAATCAGTTGCAATGGGTGAACCCCTTAACGGGCCGCAAGTATTTAACAAAAAATATGAATCCGGTTCTTCATAACCTACCTATCTGCAGTATCCAGATAGCTATGATAAACAACCGTAAACAAAGCCTGTTCGGTATCTCGAACACAATATGTAAACAAGTATCCATTGTTCTACTGGTACCTGGTTGGTTGGTTACGTGAGCAGATTCCCCGATGTTCGTCAGCCCTTATTAAGGGCCGGTAGTCTAGTTAAACTACGACTAATCTAGATGCCGTGTGATGCCGGCTTAGATATAGCAATAACTCAATTCTACCAAAGCGTGTCGTGAAAAGCGACTAAGGGTTAATTTTTCTAGGAATGGCGCTATTGCGGTACCCATACAAACCTCGTGCGGATTTATGAAAAATAAAATAAGTTTTCTGATCTTAATGTTTGCCTCCTATTTCCACAATGGTCTAATGGACGAGGACATCCCCAGCTTATTGAAAAAACTACCTTAACAGTTCCAGAAAATAAAACTTATTTGATGCTACTGCTAAAAATGCTTTCTACTAAAAGCAAATAACATTATAGCCAATTTTTATTGGAAAACTAATCAAAACACCACCTACATCTAACACCTACATGCCCTTAAGGTGGAACACCTCTTGTCATAAATAACAATCAGAGATAAAGGGATCGTATTACACGGCTGGCTACCTTCAGACTGCGACCGTCCTTTAAGGGTAGGCGTAACTAGATTACTTGTAAGTATATTATATTCTAAGAAAAGGACATCCCATAAAAACATTCTGTAAAGAACTAGCCAAGTCTCGATGGAGCTGCTTGCTTTAAAACCAAGCGACGCGACAACGACGCGCGTCGTTGTCGCCGTCAAATTTTGACGGCGTCGTTGTCGCTACGGTCTTGTAGAAAAACCCGACCGCATGCCATACAAACTCTAAGCTTCTCAGCGCGCTGTCAACGTGACGGCGTCGTGGCGCGCCGCAACGACGCCGTCGCTCGGTTTTTCTGGTTCCCCATACAAACCCATACAAACCAGTCATTTGACAGCGGCAACGACGCGCGTCGTTGTCGCTGTCGCTTGGTTTTTAAGCCCACCTTAAAAAGGAATGAAATGTAGACAAACTCATGCCAAGTCTAAGGTTCCTTGATGCTATTTCTTTATTATTATAGGTTAAGTAATACGACTGGCCGTTGAACATTCTTTCTGCGTTTTTGGATACAAGTCAACGGCCAGTCATATAACTTTAACTATGATAATAAAGAAATAGCATCAAGGAACCTTAGACTTGGCATGACTTTGTCTAGATTTAATTACTTTTTAAGAGATAAACAAGCAGCTCCATCGAGACTTGGCTAGTTTACAGAATATTTTGACGGGATTTAACATATTTTTGTAGAAGCGTCCCATCAAGCCGAACAACTTTTGGTTTTGGAAAAATAATAAACGTGATATGTTTCACACTCCTCACCCCTCGTGATATTTCATGACTTGACTTGAATTCACGAACCCCTCCCCCCTTTCGAGCATCTATTAATGGACGGCGCCTTACTGGAAATGATCTTCTGTTACAACTCAAGGAGCCAAGAACAGTAAAGTTTTATTATTTATTATTTGGTTAGAAGGGGTTGGTCCTGATCAGACCAACAGCCACTGCGACCTTTTCAGATCTATTGTGGCTAACCCTTACGACTAAATGACCTCATCCAGTCGGGCCATTCTAAGGAAGGCCACGATCTGTTTGGGGTCAAGGGATTGGACCTCCCTAGGGGACAACAGGTGACCACCCGTAGTCCGGCTTCTTGTTTGCACAAGCGCCTCACATTCGCAAAGGACGTGTAGCGGTGTTTCATCGTCCTCAGCGCAGTATCTGCAGTAAGTGGCCTCAGTAAGCCCCATCCTGCAGAGGTGTTTATTGAGATTACAGTGTCCAGTAAGGGCCCTTGTAATCATCCTGAGATTATTCCGGTTCATTGATAGTATCACGGAAGTGTACTTCTGGGAGAATCCCCGTATCAGCAGCTTAGAGTGTGTTAGGCCTACTGATCTCTTCCAGAGCTCTTGGGCTCGCTGATTCACCCATATGTTCAGGACTCTTCGAGGTGCCGACTTATTTATGCCCAGGATAGGCTCCGGTCCCACAGGTCGTGACCCGGAGGCCCTCCCGGCCAGTTCGTCCGCTGCCTCATTTCCTCCTATGTTAGAGTGACCTGGGACCCAGCCCAAGGTCACCTGATTTCGAGTGCCAAGCTGGTTCAGGAGCTCAATGGTCTCCATGGTCAGCTTGGAACACACGTTATCGGATTGTAATGCCTTTAGCGCGGCCTGACTGTCCGATAGGATGAGTATCCTTTTGCCTTCGTATTTCAGGTTCAGATGCACACACTCAATGATTGCGTACATCTCAGCCTGGAAGACGGTTGCGAATGGTCCCAGGCTAATAGACTCGCTGACTTTGGGTTTCTTGCAGAACACTCCAGAGCCAGCAAGTCCTCTCTCCTGGACCCGTCCGTGAACCATACCAGTTCAGCTTTCCTGAAAATGGGAGGAATAGTGCCTTCCTTCCATTCCGCCCTTTCGGGTATTATAACTTTGAAGAACCTCACAAAGTTATGCGTTAACGTCATCGCATCAGATGGCATTGCCATGAGCGGAATATTCATGAGACTATCCCTAAGGATTCTCATGACACTCGAGTGCCAGCTCTCCCTTCCCATCTCAATCGCTCTAACCATGGACGCTCTAGCTTCTTTCTGCACAAAGATGTGTAGTGGCGGCAGGTTTAGCAGCGCCTCCATGGCCAGGGTGGGCGTCGAGGAGATGGCCCCAGTTATTATCAAGCAAGCAAGTCTCTGGAGTCCATTTAGGTATTGATGTAGGTGGTCAGGGCCATCTTCTTGGCCCATATTACACAGCCGTAGGTGATCATAGGCCTCACCACGGCGGTGTACAGCCACATCGTGTATTTTGGCTTAATACCCCATCTGGACCCTGCCAGGCGACAGCATGTGCCTAGCGCAGACTTTGCTTTCTTGACCGTTTTGTCTATGTGTTTGTTCCATATGAGCTTGTGGTCCATGTGCATGCCCAGGTATTTAACCTCATATGAAAATTCTACCGTTCTGTTGAAGAGTGTGGGGGGCCGAAGTCCTTCTAAATTCCTCCTCCTCGTGAACGGAACTATAACGGTTTTGCCGGCATTTACCGAAAGTCGGTTGTCCTTGCACCACCGTTCAACAATCCTTAGAGCATTCTGCATGAGATCTGACACCATATGGGGGCTCTTGCCCACAATATGAATGACCAGGTCGTCGGCGTACCCTTGCGTGGGAAGGTTAGCCGAGTTCAGCTCGTTGAGCAGACAGTCCACAACTATCGACCAGAGCAGGGGGGACAGGACACCTCCCTGAGGGCAGCCCCTGCTCACCCTGACGTCAATAGTCGTGCCCATAAGGTCCATTGTGACTGTCCTTGTGGTCAGCATCGACTCGATCCAGGTAAGAGTCGTTTTATCGATGCCCCTCTGAGTCATACATCTGAGTATCACATCCGTGGATGTGTTATCAAATGCACCCTCGATGTCCAGAAATGCGCAGAGGGCTATCTCCTTGTCTTCCAGAGCCCTCTCTAGTCTGTCCGTTAGCTCCATGAGGGCCGATTCGGTAGACTTGCCTTTCTGATATGCATGCTGCTTGACATGTAGGGGCATAATACTTAAGTATTTTTCCCTAATGTGCAGATTAATTACCTTTTCCATAGTTTTTAACAGAAACGAGGTAAGACTAATTGGTCTGTAGGACTTGGGTTCCGCCTTATCTTTGTCTCCACCTTTGGGGATAAAGGTCACTCGAACCCGTGTCCATTGTAGTGGCAGGCATCCCCAGGCCAAACTAGCCCTGAAAATCTTCACTACAACCGCTAGGATGACGTCTTTACCGTGTTGTAAGAGGGCAGGAAAGATGTCATCAACCCCTCCGGTTTTATATGGCTGGAAGCTGTTAATAGCCCACTGTACTCGTTGGGGTTTAATTACGGAAGAGGCTCTTTGCCAGTCCTCAGGGGAAGGCCGAGGCCTCCTTCCCTGCGAGGTGGGGGCCCTATCTGTGCCCAAAACCTCGGATCCAGGAAAGTGGACTTTTGCAAGGAGCTTGAGTGTTTCTTCCGCCGAGTTTGTGTAAGTCCCACCTGGTCCTCTCAGTAGTCCCAGATGCGACGGAGGAGCTTTAGAAAGTATCTTGTGAATCTTCTTTTTGCCCTCCTATGTTCCTTATTGAAGCCTGTTAGGGCACTGCTGTATGTGTCCCAGTCCCCCGTGCTCTTAGCTCTGTTGAAGAGACACCGGGCATTTTGCCTCAGCCTCATAAGTTTATTGTTCCACCATGGTACCTTCCTGTTGGTAGTCATGGTGCTCTCAGGGCAATTTTCGTGATAGGCATTTATCATGCCTTTCGTTACCGTGCCCGCCGCATACTCCAGCTGTTCTTGTGTTTTGACGGCCTTAATCGAAACAATCTCTTGGGCCAGGCTATCTTTGTAGCCTTCCCAGTCCGTTTTCTTAGGGTTTCGATAGGTTTCGGCATGCCTGCTAAGTTTGGTGACAATGTCGAACCTTATGTACCTGTGATCAGATAGCGATGCGTCGTCGGTGACGTGCCAGCCCGAGACGTGATTCGCGAAGTGCTCAGAGCACATAGTTATATCTAAGACTTCCCTGCGCGCCCTGGTGATGAAAGTTGGCTCCTGACCTGTGTTTAGTGAGAGAAGTCCTTTAGATAGCATGAAATCGAACAGAAACTCACCCCGTGCGTTTGTGTTCGAACTGCCCCAAGAGGTGTGATGCGAATTGCAGTCGCACCCCAGGAGCAGGTCCACCTCCTAGTCCTCACAGTACTCTACCAGTGGTGCAATCTGTAGAGAGGGGTCAGCCGCCTCACCAGCGAGATATGCAGAGCAGACCACGAACTTCCTGCCCTGCTGTCCCGGCAGGATAACATAGGCAGCGACCAGGTCATCTGTACAGAAATAAGGTATAGGTAAAAATTTTACATTATTCTTAAACACTATACATGCTCTGGGTTTGGTGCCACCGGAATTAGAAAGCAACTTACCTGCTGCACCAAGCCCAAGGACTGCGGTACCATTGATCCACGGCTCCTGAATCAAAGCCATGTCAAGCCCCTGTTCGTTCATCTGCTGCGTAAGCGCAGCTGATGCGGCTTTCGCGTGGTGTAAATTAATTTGAATGACTTTGAACATATTGTAGGATAGGGAGAGGTGTAAGGGATGGGAAACTAGCGGAAGGGAAAGGAAAAGTGGATGGGGTTTGTGGCTGGGAGTGTTGTTACTGGGGCGGTGGGTAGGGGTGAGGGTTATTTAGAGGGTTAAGAGCAGCCTTCCTGCTCGTGTGTTCACTCTTTAGGGAAGGCAGTTGTACAGGCCTTCCCCTGGCGAGTCCACGAGCAGTATAGGCTCCTCTTCCCCGGGGTGCCCTGGGACCTGAAACGCGCCCCTCGGTGCGACCTCGTGTTCCCCGGCTCGAGGTGTTAGCGGCACTACGGGTGCCTCTTCCTCCCGAGCCGGAGATTGTACCGAAGCAGGTTGTTGACCCGCAACGGCATTCCATGCAACTGGTGCTGGTGCCTGTTCAGCGCCTGCAGTTGCTTGCGGCTGTGGCTGAGAAAAGGGAGCAGTCGAGGTACCTGCTACAGCCAGGTCCGGAGCCTCCGCGGGCGGCCTAGGACAGTCTCCCGCAGCGGTCCCTTTCCCGGCCGCAGCCTTCCCAGGTGCAGCCCTTCTTTCAGCCTTGTGTCCCTTCACACGGAAGGTTACAGTGCGCATCCCCAGGTGCAGGAGGAGGTTCTTGCGCTGGAGGCTAGCCAGCAGCGCAGCATCTAGCCCGAAGCAAAAGTATGCCCCGAGCCGTCAGCCTTGCTGTTGATCAGCCTCCAGCGGTCGCAACCTGCATCGCGGTTTTGCGCATGCAGCGCCCCAGTATGGTCTCCGGTCCTATCCCTTCCATACTGGGTACGTAGGCCATGACAATGATAGCCTTGGGAAGGTCTTTCTCATCTAGGAGTCGTAGTGAGGACCCTTCCCAAGGCTTCATGCCGCCGACGTTGTCTGCGAGCCATGTACGGGACTCAGCATTCAGGCAGGTGAGGATGATCACACCCTCCCGAACACTGAATCCCATCAATTGGGGCCCCACCCCAGCGGCGGTTGCAAGGCGAACGATCTCTCCCTCGACCTTGGCAACCATCGCGGGGGTGATGGCCCTGCTCGCATCCATGATGCCCACCTTCATGGAGCCGGCAACCTGAGCCATGGTAGGTCCCGAGAATTTCCCGGCCTTCCTGCTCGGCTGCCCCCCTGGTGATCCCTCCGAGGTTCTGGCCCTCTTGGCCGACTGCTTTTTGGAGCCACCCGACGCTGCGCGCTGGGCCTCCATCTCTTCCCGATATTCCGGGACGTGTAGCCCGAACCCCGGCTTCCTCCCTACTTAGCCCTTTCTTGAGCCAGTAGACAAAGCGGCGCTTTGCACTGCCGGCAAGCCCTCTGGGTCGACTCGTGCCGTCCCCGTGCTCGCCTGCAGGCTTAGCGACTTCTTGATGGGCCTCCGGATCTTCCGGTCCCAGCTCCATCTTCTCTAGGTTTTGGGGAGACACGCTCCCTTCCACCCGCTCTTGTTGGTTTTGGAGACTCTGGTCCCCCTCCGCCAACCCCACATCAGGCCTCTGAGTGCCTGATGTGGTATTAATAACCGCTTGCAAATCTTGCAGCGCAAAAGAAAAACTCATTTTGTTCCCACGAGCAGCTAGGGAAATAAACGGTCCGCCCCCGCAGAGCCCCGCATGCGGGGGTAAGGCTATATACGCCCTGAGGTCGCCTGGTATCAGGGGGGGTAGACTTGGCCGCGGCTGACAATAGGAATGCTGAAGGCCTTCCTATTATCAACCCCGTTGCCCGGGGTGTGCCGGGTCAGCATGTATGCGTTCCATAGGATTAGCAGCTTATTAAGTGATGATAGTAACTTAACAACCTGCAAACCCACAGGACTGCCTACATGCCAGACCACGCGTGGAGGCGTCTACCATACACCCCAACAGTAAAGTTTAGAATACACCCGTAATACTAGGACTTTTGAGTCTTCACTGTTAAAAGCGTACGTTGTACAGCTCAATTTTTATCTAGGTTTATTCATTTAGCTTGCGCAACAAGGTATACAAATAAACAATCTCTCTGCTCCACAATGACTGGAGTTCATTAAATATCATACCTCGGTCGTGGTGTGAGGTTACTCGCAACATCGTTAGCCAGACCGCGGCTGAGGTAATGTTCCACGAGGATTTTCAATGCAGAGTATGTCCACAAAATAGAGAGTTTACAGAAGGTTTTCTCGACCCTATTTAGGATTTTGCGATTGTCATTCGTTATGTAGCCAGGGTTGCTTGCTACTAACAAAAATCTCAAAAAATAAGAATATCAAACTAGCAAAAACTAAAACAAGAACGTTATAATGATTCTGAGCTAATTTAAATCCAAGAAATATGACGTTCGTGGCACCTATCTTCTTAGTTACCTTGCGGTGCCTTTATTTTCCAGGCATAAAGTCAGTAAGCATCAAAATTGTCGCTAGTACTGAGTGAGCTATCTGTAAAGGCACCCCGTTTCCCTAATTTGTGTTGCTAGTCTAAACTTAGGTAACTGTACTTCGCTCCTCGAGTTGCAACAAAAGATTTCCAGTAACTGGCACGCACGACATGTGTATGTTAAGTATAATGTGGGAGTCAAGTACTTAAAATGAACAAAGAATAACATGATGGCAATATTGAAATGCAAATTCAATTCGTGCAATAATAAAGGGACCTCCTCACGGCCCACGCACTCATTTGACATTCCACACATGGCTGTTGCCTGTTATCGACTTCTGCAGGGCGGATTCAGACGTATACGCGTGCCACAAAGTAAGTATTGGCTGGCGTGCGCGTGCTGAGCGCGTGTCGAACGCGGGAACCAAGCGTAGTGAAGGGGCAATGAGTGGTAGGCGCGGTGGTGACGCGTGGTGGGCGCGTGGGCAACGCGTGGTGACCGAGGGACAACACGTGACGAACGCGAAAGCAACGCATAGTGAGCGTCAGGCTTTGCAGGTAGACTGTAAATAGACGAGAAAAACACGCAACGTCCGTTTGTGTGTCATTCAATCGATTCTCCACCCTACCTACATTCGAATACGGTTTATGTCAAACGGCATCGCACAACGCTGCGTCGACGGATGCGTCGAAAATCGTACAAACGACACAAACGGCACAAACAGACATTACCGTGTGTTTCTGGCCTAAGATGTAGGTACTAAAACGCGCTTTACACGCGCAAAGTACGCGCATACGTCTGAATCCAACCTAATTGATATTCGTCTCTTCTTTTCAACAAAATTCACATAAATATTTGATGTCAAAAGGTTGAGATTCAATTTTATGCTTCGACGGAAAATCAAAACTGCGGCGACCTTTTTTAATTAAATATTAATGTAATGAGTAAAGGACTGAGGGCAGATAAGTACAACTTTAGAGATTTCATTCCAATATTGAAAAAATTTGAATGGAGTTGTTACTTTATCTTCTGTCGTCTCACGCGATATCAGGGTTTATTGGGCCATTGGGTGACTCGGTGTGCCACTCGAAGAAGAAAATGACTGTCATTCCCACAAGAAGACAATTTAATATTGCAGGAAACAAAAATAGTTCCATGCCGCACGAGTAGCTCACGGACATTAGGGTCCATCGGATCATTGAACGACTCGGTGTGCCACTCGAAGAAAGAAAACACTTTCACTGCAACAAGAAGACAGTTGAATATTGTAGGAAACAAAAATATTCCATGTCGCACGAGTAGCACAAGGCACCTACAAAATATTTATTCAGGAGCCCTTTGTTCTTGTAACAATACGGCGGGTAAACAGCTCCAAATATAAACCTCTTGTCACTGTGTAGTGCGTCTTTTGAGAAGTGTTTTTCCAGCTTACATTGTTATATTATACGCGTGTAAAAAAAATAACACGCAAATATTTGAAGGGATGAAACAGTCCTTATAAGTGAAAAACTAGAAACAACAGAACTTTCCTCAAGAAGCGCAGGTCAAAATATAAGTAGGTAAAACGTTTGGACCCCCATACAAAGTTATACCAGCTGACACAGTCAATTAGTACGGGAAGTCCTGTTTTTGTCATATGTTACCCATGTTTATACCCATGTTTCTTGTGGACAGTTTTATGAACTGGTTCACACATGATAATTTTTGCTGTTTTTTTATACCTTGTAAACCAGACTCACACACACACACACACAGACACACACACGCAAGCACGCACGCACGCACGACGCACACACACACACACACACACACACACACACACACACACACACACACACACACACACACACACACACGGATCATAACTTTCTGAGTAGGTATATTTAGTAACAAAGATACGTGTGGATGTGTGGATGTATCTATAATGCCCAATTTCCAAAATGTGCTTCAAAATCTTTCAATTATTCCCAACACGGGGGTTGATAGCGCTTTTTTGCAACGCCGTCGAAAGTCCGTGTTGCCAAATTCGTTAGCGATCCAATTGCTCCCTAACGAGAAGCCGGATAGCACGACAAGTGATTTCCATGGCAAACTCTCCGTGTCGTTCATTTGTCTTTGTTTCTTTTGGCACTTTGTAGCGCAGTGTCTCGATTCAATATTGAGCATTACGGCGACACTTCACAGTTGAGATGACAGATATAAGGCGGAGACGTGAGACGTGCGACATCGTATAGGCCCTATAACAAGTGATTTCCATGGCAAACTCTCCGTGTCGTTCATTTGTCATTGTTTCTTTTGGCGTTTCGCAGTGCATTGTCCACGCCGTCTCGTTTCTATACTGCCCCACTTGAAGAAGAAGAAAAGAAACATCTTTCCTCAAGGCAAAAGACAAAAACGTTTGGACCTCCTATAAAAATGTACCAGCTGACATAGTACCGAAAGTACTGTTTTCCTCATATTTCGATCCATGTTTCTGTGGAGTTGTTCAAATGTATGAACTGGTTGCAGTTTAGTTTTTTAAAATCTCATAAAGCACACACACACACACACACACATAGATCTTACTTCTAGTGTCGATGTGTGGGCAGTTTGAATACAAAAATACAAAATAGCATACGTCATAGAAAGCCAATAAGGGTTTGGTTTCCTAGAACTTTGATATCCCAAATAATGAAAAAAATTGTACGTACCTACATAATGTGTGATTTCCAAAATGTGCTTTAAACCGTCCAATTATTCCCAACATGGGGGTTGATAGCGCCTTTTTGCGACGCCGTCGAAAGTCCGTGTTGCCAAATTCGTTAACGATCCAATTGCTCCCTAACGAGAAGCCGGATAGCACGACAAGTGATTTCCATGGCAAACTCTCCGTGTCGTTCATTTGTCATTGTTTCTTTTGGCATTTCGCAGCGCATTGTCCATGACGTCCCGATTCAGTATTGAGCATTACAGCGCCAAATCCACAGGCGAGATGCAAGACGTAAGGCGAAGACGTGATATGTGCAACATAGTGAGGCTTGAAACCGTACAAAATGTATGAGACACGCGTCGCATCGATGCCAGCTATCGATATCACTTGTCTGACAGATGTTATATTATTACGTCTCGCGTCGTACGTTTCATCTGTGAAGATAACCTATAAGGTCTGCTTTAATTTAAGTCATAGCTGTTCACAAGCATGACGTCCGCTGCTGCGCATTTTTAACGCATCCGTAACCCAAGCGCCTGTCAAATGTAAGACTAAACTTGCGTTGGCATATAAAATTTTGGTAGATACCAAATCACTATTTCTTTTAAACAAACTTACGTCAGATGAGAGACCCGCCGATAACGAGTGATTTCCATGGCAAACTCTCCGTGTCGTTCATTTGTCATTGTTTCTTTTGGCATTTTGCAGCGCATTGTCCACGTCGTCTCGATTCAGTATTAAGGTTTTCGGTGCAACTTCACAGGCGAGACGCAAGACAGAAGGCGAAGACGTGAGACGTGCGACATTGTGACGCTTGAAACTGTTTCCGTACAAAATGTTTAAGACGTGCGTCGCAACGATGACGGCTGACGATATCACTTGCTGACAGAATGACCTATTACGTCTCGCGTACGTTTCATCTGTGAAGATAACCTATAAGGTCTGCTTTAATTTAAGTCATATCATAACGGTTCCGAGGCATGACATCCGCTGCTGCGCATTTTAGCGCGTCCGTAACTCATGCGTCTGTCAGATGCAAGGCAGTTTTGAATTCACTATACTAAACATGGATGTTGATGCAAGAGGAAGGCAGAAACTTAGCATAAGCTTTCGTAGGCATCTATCTCTATTAAAATTTTGGTAGATGCAATCCTACTAATATTATAAAGGCGGATGTTTGTGTGTGTGTTTGTTACGACATCACGCAAAAACGGCTGATTAGATTGACATGAAACTTTGCAGAAATATAAAAGGGCATCTGGAATAACACATAGGATACTTTTTACCACGGAAAAATGTCTCATTCCCACGGGATCACGCATTTTCCAATATTTTTGAAATAGGTGGCGTGACTGAGCCGATTCGCGTTTTAAACGTTTTCGCCGAAAACTAACAGCGACATCTCTTGGCGAATAATGCTTTTTTCCCGCGGATTAATAAGTTGCAGCGGGTGAAACCGCTGACGGGCAGCTAGTATAACTATATTTTTTGCTCAAACGGACGTCCCATAACAAGTGATTTCCATAGCAATCTCTCTCGTGTCGTTCGTTTGTTTGTCTGTTTTTCTTTTGGCATTTTGCAGCGCATTGTCCACGCCGTCTCGTTTCAATATTGAGCTTTGATTGAGCTACGATCTGCTTTTAGCTATCAACTGTTTGCCTCTACTGGATGACCATTTCTTTTTAAAACATGTAATTTATGTGAATGTACCATTCATATTACATTGCGGACCCCTATAATTATAGGCTCATGTCAATAGACGTAGGCCTCACCCAGAGTACTCCATAAGACACGATCTCCCGTTTTCGTTACCAGCCGCTCTATCATGCCAGAGAGCGCCTAACACTACGCTTGCCGAAGCGTGGCCTTCAAACGAGTACCCACTTTTTCCACCCTTTCCTCTCTCTCTAAGACTGTAACGTTGTACTGGATAAGTACCTTTTATTAATTTAATAGTAAAACGTACGTTCCGTGCTAAAATCAGTTTATTTTCTAAGTAACTGCACTTAATCGCGGCCGGAGCGCATTCCAATCGACATTTTTGTTCGCCAATCTCCGTATTAACTCGCGTTCTTTATTAGATAGTCGCAACGACGGCGCGCGTAAATTAATAAACGGTAGGTACCTAATACAAAGATGCCAACGCAGAATAGAACGCAGCATACTTGGAGTCAAACTGATCGATCGAATTCGGAACTCAAAGCTGCGTTCCCAAACAAAAATCATGGATGTGGCTCAGAAGACTGCTTGTCTGAAGTCGGATGGGGCTGGCCACGTTACCCGAATGCCAAACGCTTTATGGGCTAAAATAATAACCGAATGGGTACCCAACAATGTGCAGAGGCGACGTGGACGGCCCCGAAAAAGGAAGACCGATATTGAACTTAGGGCATATCTAAAAGACTGGCAGAACCTGGCACTATAGAGAGGCGTGGAAAAAACGGAGAGAGGCCTTTGCCCTGCAGTGGGACAACACTAGCTCATAATAATAATAAAACGTTTCAAGACATCAGTTTATCTGGCTGGAAAGCGTCCGCTTGCCGAAACACTCTGTTGAAGCAAATTAGTATGGTTGAGTAAAACTTAAAACATTTCCTCTTTTCCGTTCCTTGGCTTTCACCCGGAACTTAAAATCCTTTCTTTCAACTCGGCGTTCCTTATCAGTGTTTTCTTTGCTGTGAATTTAACCCAGTATTATTTTATTGCCAAGTGATTTTACAACAACAGCGGACAATTGTTCACCAAGCCACAGTAGACGCAAAATAACCAGTACGACATCTTTATAGAAATATTCTGTGACTGTGATTCTTTGAAACAAATATATATGTCTCGACATACTACGACCGAAATTACACGATGGGAATCAGCGCCAGCATAGTTATTTGCCTTCTCTATTGTGCAATAAAAATGAGTAGTACAAGCAGATGCATTAAGAAGCAAAACCCCGACAGCGGTTATTTCAAAGTTATGTCCTGCGCTAAAAATCCTAATGTTAGTTATGTTCTGCGCTAATAAATTTTCAATTTGTAAAATTTTCATATAGCCTGTGCGCTACTGAAACGCCGACAGCTCATCATGTCAAGATCCGCCCAGCCGTTCGGGCTGTAGCTTGTCCAAATACATTCATACTCTCGAAAAACATACCCTTCTTTGAGAAAGTCGGGTAAAAAAATAGGAGTTTTGCAGATGATTTGTTGGAATCATCTTTTGGTTTTATAAGTAAGTTAGAATTTTATTAGTACTATACATATTTACAACTACAACTACTGTCGTTTGCGGATAAAATATTTTATTTGTTGCTTCAGCAATCTGCTATAGTATCTTCTGCATTATTATCTACTGTGGTTCATCTCTGTTATCTGAATAAACAATGAGAAAGGCTGTCTGCGGCAGAAAATACTCGCAGATTGGGCTCAAGGTCTTCAAAATTTGGTAGTAGGTATATGTAGGTAGGTACCAAAGAGCGCGAATATTTAAGTTTCAGAAGAATAATTAAATAAAGTTGGTAGTTTAGACTAGGTAGGTTGTTAGTTTAGACTAGGCTTAGACTAGGTAAGGTAAGCTAGGTCAGTCAAAGGTAAAAGGGACTAACAAAAAGGTTCAATTATTAAACGAACAAGGATGATTCATATTTAATTTATATCAGGACTAACCTTGTTATTTTAAGTCAAGGCTTATAGGGTCTCGACATTTCGATGCGTTCCCGGCGGGCGTTGCTACCGAGCGCGAGCGACCTGTCAGACTCCCGAAACGCATCGCATCTAGCATCGAAACTTCGAGACCCTATATGCCTCTACATAAAATAATAAGGTTAGTAGAGATCATGAAACTCAACAACTTTCTGCATGGAACATGGGTCGAAATTGAAAAAAAACAATACCTCCCATAGTTCAATCAGATGATCGGTGATTTAATATAGAAAGATGACATTTTTAAAGAAAACGTTGTTCAGTTTCATAAGTACCTTGACCTCCTTTAGGCTTGTTACTCCCTATTTAATATACCTAACGGAACGACGATGTAAAGCAATTTTCTAGCTAATAACGTAAAATTGGATAATTTCATGCTTGATTAAGACAGAGTAATTAAAAAAATTGTAGCCAATTTAAAGTTTACTCCCGAGGTTTACTCCAACAAAACCAATTAAGAACATACGCCACAAAATTATACGTTCGCCTGTTTTGTACCCATAAAGCTGTCAGCGAATTTTCTATAATTAATGAAAATTTTATGTAAATACTGAACATCATTAATTACACACTTACGGCGGGAATCACTATTTACCCAACTACCGGAGGGTTATGTTTTTCGATAGGATGTGTTTATGTGTGTATGTAGACAAAAAAATCGTTTTGACGAGCTTATCATGTCGGGTGTCGATAGATTTGTCTCAGCAGCGCAAGCGCTGGTTATAATAAAAAATTCGTGAATTCAACAATACGGATCGCTGACCACTGTCGTATTTTTGATTTTTAATACATGTGCTTTGTGTTTGTGTGAGACTAAGGTGGAAGTTGTTATGATCCAGACGCATGCGTCACGCAGCACTAAAATACCACAACAACAGACGTTACGTGTGATCCCCGCCTCACGTGTCGACCGCTCGACCGCCCGACCGTCGACGCGACCGCTTGCGGTAAAATAAGCGTGCACTTGATAAAGTATGCTAGTTTAATGAAATTCGGCATAACATTCCTAGCAAAGGTTCCTGGTAAAATCTTAAAAAATAACAAATGTACCAAATCAAATTTCTATTGGGATTTTAATGCACTCACAGTGCTATATTATTCTCACAAGTGAAAATAATAAATAGAAAAAATGTCATACATCGACCGGGAATCGAACCGGTTCATCGATAGCTCAGTGGCAGAGCGGTGGGGCGTTTACCCATGCGGCCCGGGTTCGATTCCCGGTCGATGTATGCCATTTTTTCTATTTCTTATTTTCACTTGTGAAAATCAACTTTCTTAAACTTTCGCGGTCACACATAATTACTCAAAATAGTAAGAACCCCGTTTTTACTGTTTCCTCCTCCCTTTGTTGCTCCGTGATCATGGCCCATGCAATTGGATTGAAATATCGGCAAATTCAAAACAAACGAATCACGTTTTTACCACATTGAGATTTTCACTTTTAAAGATTTTCACCTTTACATCAAAATCCTTAGTTTATTTTTATGAATCCTAGCGGCTCCCCCACGAAAAGAATTTCGTGTGAGATAAGTCTCTCTACGGTGCTTATTATAAGCCTATAAGTCAAGGTAGTTACCTACACGATGGGTAGGTAATTATTTATTATTGAAGAACAAAAGCTTAAAACATAAAATGAAATTGTAAGCTCCCAAACTTCCTCCTACCTTTTATTATTGAATGTTTGTTGAGCAAGTTGTTGAATGATAAAACGTATTTTGTTGTTTATCGTGTGGGCGTATCAAACTGTCTGTTCTGTCTGTGTCATGAATGATTTACAGGAAACTTCCGAGACTCTCAAAACATCTCTTTGAATGCTAAGATGCCTACACTAAGGAAAATTGTTCATTGTTTCTGAATAGGTATATAGGTAGGTGCTATCGCCAGAAGATACCCACTCATTTAAGGCACCAATTTACACTAATTTTTACACAAATGTGAGGGGAAAAATCCAGTATAATTTGAACCCTTATAATAGTTTGATGTTCTGGCAACGGTAGGTACTTACTCCTATACGTAGAAACATTCACATCATATCTACAACTGTTGTGTATACAACTTTTAGTAAACTTTCTTTTCCTAATAATTTATAATCGACAAATGTATCGTTTCACTTAATGTTGACTCTTCATTCCGACTGAAGATGAGCATCTGATAGGTTCTCCAAATTAGGTAAATTACATTTCTTACCTTGTAGAAACTTTACGATTACGTGGGCAGGAAAAGTGGTGCAGTTGTAATCAAGTTCAAGTCACAAGGTGCAATTTTAATTACGAACTTTATTTTTTTTTACGAACGACCTGGTAATCAACTTAGGTAAATAGATACCTACCTACTTTTTACAATTTCAATGATTACAAAACTAATTTAAAGAAATACGAATGGCAGAAAAGGGATTGGAAAGAACAGAAATACGTAAAATGAAGCTAAAAGCAATATTAGCAACCTCCCGGCAACAGACGATGGTGATTGTTCACAAGAAAAATGCCTTTGTCTTCGCGAAAAGCAATTTCAGGAACTATTCGGAGCATCCCGTTTGTTGAGAAAAGGGTCTCGATACTTGCAATTGCAAATATTTATTTAATTTTCTTTAATATCACTTGTTTTCTTTTCAACATAGTAAATAAACTGTACTGAAAATACCATACTTACTTTGCTTCTTACATAACTATACCCTGCAAAAAATTTTGGTAAAAAGCTAATGAAGTAAAAGGCTTAAGTACAGTCGACAAAGTTATTTTATGACCTCCCCATAAGTTATTTAAAATAATAACTAACTTATTTTCCATCAGATATTTAAATTCAACACGCTCTAAGTTTGCGTTACATTGTTATAGCAACATGATTGTATAATTATGTACAGTCATTGTTTAGTGCCAAATATTAAATTAAGTCTTTACTCTTCTCTAAAATCTAATGAATATGACGATTGAACTCCATCTTAAAAAGTTGGTCTTAAAAGCACGGCACATCTGCAGCACATCAATTCACCCCAATCAATAGATCGACCTCTATTGTTATTTCTTTTAACGATGCGAATCAATATAACTTGTACCTGGTTAACTAAGATATCTCGGTTTTTGAACAAATACCATTATTAGTTTTAAAGACACTCCCAAAAAAATTGGTGAAGCAAAGATTTCTGGAAAAACCTTTGCTTCACCAATTTCTGGATTCCGATTGTATTTGCTCCAATTTTTGCTACTTTAAAGATATAAAATTGATGTACTTTTTATACTAAGGGTTCGGTTACTTGAAGCGTAGGCGTAGAAGGTTTCATAATGCAATGTGAATGCATGTTACCTACTACTTGTCCAGTTCAAAGTCCGTCTGCGGTCAGTGTGCACAGAGAGCGCCCGGACTTATGACGTCGTTATGTGAGAGAGGAATTCACAGCTCAAGTTGAGATTGCAGACTAAGATCAACTGACTAAAATTTGCGAATGTATTTGAAAACTCACATAAGCTATAAGGAACAGGTAAATTTTCTGTTAGGAAATTTAAAACTACCCCTGTAGAAGGTTTCATTTCTTCTTCTTCTTCGAGTGGAACACCAAGTCATCGAACGACCCGATGAACCCTGGTTTGATAATGCACTGTGAATGCATGTAACCTACTAATAGTCCAGTTCAAAGTCCGTCTGCGGTCAGTGTGCACAGAGAGCGCCCGGACTTATGACGTCGTTATGAGAGAGAGGAATTTACAGCTGAAGTTGATATTGCAGACTGAGATCCGAAATAATGATGCAACTGCCTGAAATTAGGTTCCAAACAAATGTATTTGAGAGAAGCCATTATGGAACAGGTAAAACTACCCCTGAAACTTAGGTGTAGAAGGTTTCATTTCTTCTTCTTCGAGTGGGGCACCAAGTCGTCGAACGACCGATGAAACCTAGTTTCATAATGCAATGTGAATGCATGTAACCTACTAATAGTCCAGTTCAAAGTCCGTCTGCGGTCAGTGTGCACAGAGAGCGCGCGGACTTATGACGTCGTTATGTGAGAGAGGAATTTACAGTTGAAGTTGAGATTGCAGACTGAGATCAACTGACTTAAATGGGCGAATGTATTTGAGAACTCACATTTAAGCCATATGGAACAGGTACACTTTTTGTTAATAAATTTAAAAATACTCCTGAAACGTAGGTGTAGAAGGTTTCACAATGGACTGAATGAATGAATGCATGTTACCTACTACTTGTCCAGTTCAAAGTCCGTCCGCGGTCAGTGTGCACAGAGAGCTCCGGACTTATGACGTCGTTATGTGAGAGAGGAGTTTACAGCTGAAGTTCAGATTGCTGACTGAGATCCGAAATAATAATGCAACTGCCTCAAATGTGCAAACCTACGTACCTATTTATATCTAAAACCGCTGGTCGTATTTTGATGCGGTTATCAGTAATGGATTAAAACTTTATTGTTGCATGTTTTTAAATAGGTATTACTCGAACGACTTGCCGGGGGGCCCGGCAGTAAACACTTGTTTGTGTAAATCAATGTGACCTAATATCTCCAAAATCACTGGTCTGATTTTGATGTGGTTTTCAGTCATAGAATTTTTGTTCGTATATAGATATAAGATTGATGTACTTTTGATACCCACTACAATTTCGGTCTTCTTAAACGAAAGTTTCATAATGCACTGTGAATGCATGTAACCTACTAATAGTCCAGTTCAAAGTCCGTCTGCGGTCAGTGCGCACAGAGAGCGCCCAGACTTATGACGTCGTTATGTGAGAGAGGAGTTTACAGCTGAAGTTCAGATTGCTGACTGAGATCCGAAATAATAATGCAACTGCCTCAAATGTGCAAACCTACGTACCTATTTATATCTAAAACCGCTGGTCGTATTTTGATGCGGTTATCAGTGATGGATTACAATTGTATTGTTGCGTGTGATTAAATAGGTATTGCTCGAACAACTTGCCGGGGTGCCCTGCAGTAAACATTTGTTTGTACAAACTAATATGACTCATTATTTCAAAAACCACTGATCTGATTTTGATGCGGTTTTCAGTAATAGATCAAGAGTTGACTAAGGAATGTTCTTAGCTAGATGCTATGCAATGAATAAGCACTGTGAATGCATGTAACCTACTAATAGTCCAGTTCAAAGTCCGTCTGCGGTCAGTGTGCACAGAGAGCGCCCGGACTTATGACGTCGTTATGTGAGAGAGGAATTTACAGCTCAAGTTGATCACAAAGTAGGTATAATAACATAAAATAAAAACAAAATCTGATTCAAGAACGTCATATGATTCTGCGCCAGTTTTAGTACAAGAAATATGACGTTCGTGGCAATGATCTTCTTAGTTAATTTATGTTGCCCTGAGATTCCAGGTATTTCCAGTTAAAGTCAGTAAGAGTTAAAATTAACGCTATTACTGAGTGAGCGATGTGTAAAGGCGCCACGCGCGCCGTTTTCTTAAATCGTCATGCAACTGCTTAAAATGAAGATACCGAACGAATGTATTTGCGATACACAGAAGTCATATGTCACAGGCAAACTTTAAAATTACTCCTGAAACATAGTTGTAGAAGGTTTCATAAAGCACTGTGAATGCATGTAAACTACTAATAGTCCAGTTCAAAGTCCGTGTGCGGTCAGTGTGCACAGAGAGCGCCCGGACTTATGACGTCGTTATGTGAGAGAGGAATTTACAGCTGAAGTTCAGATTGCAGACTGAGATCCGAAATAATAATGCAACTGCCTCAAATGTGCAAACCTACGTACCTATTTATATCTAAAACCGCTGGTCGTATTTTGATGCGGTTATCAGTGATGGATTACAATTGTATTGTTGCGTGTGATTAAATAGGTATTGCTCGAACAATTTGCCGGGGGGCCCTGCAGTAAACATTTGTTTGTACAAACTAATATGACTCATTATTTCAAAAACCACTGATCTGATTTTGATGCGGTTTTCAGTAATAGATCAAGAGTTGACTAAGGAATGTTCTAAGCTAGATGCTATGCAATGAATAAGCACTGTGAATGCATGTAACCTACTAATAGTCCAGTTCAAAGTCCGCCTGCGGTCAGTGTGCACAGAGAGCGCGCGGACTTGTGACATCGTTATGAGAGAGAGGAATTCACAGCTGAAGTTGATATGTCTAATTATCTCCAAATCCACTGGTCTGATTTTGATGCGATTTTCAGTGATAGATCAAGATTGGACTAAGGAGTGTTCTTAGCTAAGTGTTACACTAACAACTATCCAATCGGCGTTATAGTAAAGTGACGTGGGTATTTCTATTTTTTCTTATTATTTTGTTCAAATTTTCTTATATTATTACTACCTGTTCATAGTTGGTCTCATCTTGATGTACTTTTAATACTACAATTTACTTACAAAACGTAGGTGTAGGTAGAAGGATTCACAATGCACTGTGAATGCATGTAACCTACTAATAGTCCAGTTCAAAGTCCGCCTGCGGTCAGTGTGCACAGAGAGCGCCCGGACTTATGACGTCGTTATGTGAGAGAGGAATTTACAGCTCAAGTTAAGATTGCAGACTAAGATCAACTGACATATTTGAGAACTGACACAAGCCATATGGAACAGGTAAACTTTTTATTAAGAAAAAAACTACCCCTGGAACGTAGGTGTAGAAGTTTTCATAAATCACTGTGAATTCTTGTTACCTACTAAAGGCCAGTACAAAGTCCGTCTGCGGTCAGTGTGCACAGAGAGCGCCCGGACTTATGACGTCGTTATGTGAGAGAGGAATTCACAGCTCAGGTTGATATTGCAGACCCGAAATAATGATGTAACTGACTCAAATGTAGATAACAAAGGAATGTATTTGCGATATCACAGAAGCTATATGGAACAGGCAAACGTTTTATAAGCAATTTAAAACTACCTCTAAAACGTAGGTGTAGAAGCTTTCATAATGGACTGAATGAATGAATGCATGTAACCTACTAATAGTCCAGTTCAAAGTCCGTCTGCGGTCAGTGTGCACAGAAAGCGCCCGGACTTATGACGTCGTTATGTGAGAGAGGAATTTACAGCCAAAGTTGAGATTGTAGACTGAGATCAACTGACTAAAATTTGCGAATGTATTTGAAAACTCACATAAGCCATAAGGAACAGGTAAATTTTCTGTTAGGAAATTTAAAACTACCCCTGAAACTTAGGTGTAGCAGGCATTTCTTCTGCTCCTTCAAGTGGGGCACCAAGTCATCGAACGACCCGATGAACCCTGATTTCATAAAGCACTGTGAATTCATGTAACCTACTATTAGTCCAGTCCAAAGTCCGTCTGCGGTCAGTGTGCACAGAGAGCGCCCGGACTTATGACGTCGTTATGTGAGAGAGGAATTCACAGCTCAAGTTGAGATTGCAGACTAAGATCAACTGACTAAAATGGGCGAATGTATTTGAAAACTCACATAAGATATAAGGAACAGGTAAATTTTCTGTTAGGAAATTTAAAACTACCCTTGTAGAAGGTTTCATTTCTTCTTCTTCTTCGAGTGGGGCACCAAGTCATCGAACGACCCGATGGACCCTGGTTTCATAATCCACTGTGAATTCATGTAACATGTAAGTAACCTACTAATAGTCCAGTTTAAAGTCCGTCCGCGGTCAGTGTGCACAGATAGCGCCCGGACTTATGACGTCGTTATGTGAGAGAGGAATTTACAGCTCAAGTTGATATTGCAGACTGCAACTATACAAATCAATGTAACTTGTACCTTATTGACCGAGATCTCTCGGTTTTTCAACAGATGGCGTTACTAGTTTTTACGAAACTCCCAAAACTTTCTAGATCGATTTATTGCCCCCAAAAAACCCTAGAAAACCCCTGTAAAATCGTTGCTACTGTTTCCGACATAATTATTTATAATTATAATTATTTGCTGATTATAATTATTTGCTGCAATTTTTATAAGTTTAAAGATATAAGATGATGTATCTACTTTTAATACAATTTCGGTCGCCCAAAACGTAGGTGTAGAAGCTTCCATAATGCACTGTGAATGCATGTAACCTACTACTAGTCCAGTTCAAAGTCCGTCTGCGGTCAGTGTGCACAGAAAGCGCCCGGACTTATGACGTCGTTATGTGAGAGAGCATAGACAAATGAAACCGAATGACGTTTTGGTTCTCTGTGTGAGAGAGGAATTTAAAAATGTGGTGACAATGATTTTTGTAAAATGGAACCTATCTAGATCGATTTATCCCCCCGAAAACCCCCAGATAAGAAATTTTAAGAATATCGTTGGAGCTGCTTCTGAGATTCTTATTATTTTTTACTCCTATTTTTGCTCGTTTAAAGCTCTGCTATAAGATTGACATACTTTTGATACTACAATTTCGGTCCCCTGAAACGTAGGTGTAAAAGGTTTCACAATGGACTGAATGAATGAATGCATGTAACCTACTAAAGTCCAGTCCAAAGTCCGCCTGCGGTCAGTGTGCACAGAGAGCGGCCGGACTTATGACGTCGTTACGTGAGAGAGGAATTCACAGCTGAAGTTCAGATTGCTGACTGAGATCCAAAGTAATGAAGCAAAATGCCTGAAATGTAGGTGTAGAAGGTGTCATAATGCACTGTGAATGCATGTAACCTACTAATAGTCCAGTCCAAAGTCCACCTGCGGTCAGTGTGCACAGAGACCGCCCGGACTTATGACGTCGTTATGTGAGAGAGGAATTCACAGCTGAAGTTCAGATTGCTGACTGAGATCAACTGACTTAAATGGGTGAATATATTTGAGAACTGACACAAGCCATATGGAACAGGTAAACTTTTTGTTAAGAAATATAAAAATACCCCTGAAACTTGGTGTAGAAGGTTTCATTTCTTCTTCTTCTTTGAGTGGGGCATCAAGTCATCGAACGACCCGATGAACCCTGGTTTCATAATGCATTGTGAATGCATGTTACCTACTAATAGTCCAGTTCAAAGTCCGTCTGCGGTCAGTGTGCACAGAGAGCGCGCGGACTTATGACGTCGTTATGAGAGAGAGGAATTTACAATTGAAGTTGAGATTTCAGACTGCAACTATACAAATCAATGTAAATTGGTACCTGGTTAACCAAGATTTCACGGATTTTCAGCAGATGGTTCAGGTTCATACGAAACTCCCAAAAAAGTGGTTAAGCAATGAATTCTGGAATATGAAATCTATCTAGATCGATTTATCGCACTTGAAAACCCATAGATACGAAATTTCAAGAAAATCATTGAAGTTGTTTCCAAGACCCCGATTATATTGCTCCTATTTTGGATCGTTTAAAGATTTAAGATTGATGTACTTTTGTTACAACAATTTCGGTCTTCCTAAACGTTGGTTATAGAAAGTTCCATAAAGCACTGTGAATGCATGTAACCTACTAATAGTCCAGTCCAAAGTCCGTCTGCGGTCAGTGCGCACAGAGAGCGCGCGGGCTTATGACGTCGTTATGTGAGAGAGGAATTCGCAGTTCAAGTTGAGATTACTGACTGAGATTCGAAATAATGATGTCACAAAATAGAAAGTTTACAAAAGGTTCACTCGACTCTACTTAGGATTTTCGCGGCCGTCACTTGGTTAATAGCAATGGTTGCTACTGACAAAAATCTCAAAGTAATAAGAATATAAAAGCAAATCATATTATTCTTAGCTAATTTTAATCAAAAAAATACGTAGCAACAACAAAAGGTTTCATTATTCACTGTGAATGCATGTAACCTACTAGTAGTCCAGTCCAAAGTCCGCCTGCGGTCAGTGTGTACAGAGAGCGCCCGGACTTATGACGTCGTTATGTGAGAGAGGAATTTACAGTTCAAGTTGAGATTGTAGACTGCAACTATACAAATTAATATAACTTGTACCTGTTGACCGAGATTTCTAGGTTTTTCAACAGATGGCGATTAGTTTATAAGAAACTCCCAAAAAATGTGGTACGCAAAGATTTCTGGAAAAGTTTGAGCTGTTATCGAGATACTGTTTGTATTTGCTCCAATTTTTGCTCTTGAATACAACTATTTCGGTCTTCTGAAACGTAGGTGTTTAAGGAAGGTTTCATAATAGACTCTGAATTCATGTAACATGTAAGTAACCTACTAATAGTCCAGTCCAAAGTCCGTCTGCGGTCAGTGTGCACAGAGAGCGCCCGGACTTATGACGTCGTTATGTGAGAGAGAAATTCACAGCTCAAGTTGAGATCGCAGGCTGAGATCCGAAATGATGAATAGTGATGCAAATGCCTAAAATGTAAGTACCTTGATTTTATTTGACATTCTATTTTAATGATTGTATAATGTATATTTATAGTATTTGTCATTCTAACAGTGCATGGCACATCAGCAGGACGTCAATTCACCCCATACAATAGATCGACCTCTATTGGTTTTTTCTTTAGCTTTCACAAAACAATATAAGTTAATCTTATACTGAAGTACTTTTAATACTAAAATTTTAGTCTCCATGAAACGTAAATGTAGAAGCTTTCACAATGCACTGTGAATGCATGTAACCTACTAATAGTCCAGCCCAAAATCCGTCTGCGCTCAGTATGCACAGCGAGCGCCCGAACTCATGACGTCGTTATGTGAGAGAGGAATTTACAGTTCAAGTTGATATTGCAGACCCGAAATAATGATGTAACTGACTCAAATGTAGATAACAAAGGAATGTATTTGCGATATCACAGAAGCTATATGGAACAGGCAAACGTTTTATAAGCAATTTAAAACTACCTCTAAAACGTAGGTGTAGAAGGTTTCACAATGGACTGAATGAATGAATGCATGTAACCTACTAATAGTCCAGTTCAAAGTCCGTCTGCGGTCTGTGTGCACAGAGAGCTCCCGGACTTATGACGTCGTTATGTGAGAGAGGAATTTACAATTCAAGTTGAGATTGTAGACTGAGATCAACTGACTAAAATGGGCGAATGTATTTGAGAACTTACATAAGCCATATGGAACAAGTAATTTTTTTGTTAAAAATTATAAAACTACCCCTGAAATTGAGGTGTAGAAGGTTTAATTTCTTCTTTTTCTTCGAGTTGGACACCAAGTCGTCGAACGACCCGATGAACCCTGGTTTCATAATGCAATGTGAATGCATGTAACCTACTAATAGTCCAGTCCAAAGTCCGTCTGCGGTCAGTGTGCACAGAGAGCGCCCGGACTTATGACGTCGTTATGTGAGAAAGGAATTTACAGTTCAAGCTGAGATCGCAGACTGAGATCAACTGACTAAAATATACTGAGCGAATATTGGGTGTTTTACTAGTGACCGATAGCAAAAGCTTAGAACCGGTTAGTGATAAGAAACAACTTTCCTTAAGGAACATAGGTCGAAAAACGAAAAAAAAGTTTGGTCCTCCCATAGTAACTCAACTCAGATCGGCAATTTTGTATGGGACGGCCAAATTTTTTTTTCGTTTTTCGACCTATGTTCCATGGAAAAAGTTGTTCTATATCACCAGCCGGTTCTGAATTTTCGGTATCGGTCACTAACAAGTAAAAATTCACCCTATATATTTGAGAACTGACATAAGCCATATGGAACAGGTAAGCTTTTTGTTAAGAAATTTAAAAATACTCCTGAAACGTAGGAGTAGAAGGTTTCATAATGGATTTTGAATGCATGTTACCTACTACTTGTCCAGTTCAAAGTCCGTCTGCGGTCAGTGTGCACAGAGAGCGCGCGGACTTATGACGTCGTTATGTGCGAGAGGAATTCACAGCCAAAGTTGAGATTGTAGACTGAGATCAACTGACTAAAATTTGCGAATGTATTTGAAAACTCACATAAGCCATACGGAACAGGTAAATTTTCTGTTAAGAAATTTAAAACTACCCCTGAAACTTAGGTGTAGAAGGTTTCATTTCTTCTTCTTCGAGTGGGGCACCAAGTCATCGAACGACCCGATGAACTCTGGTTTCATAATGCACTGTGAATGCATGTAACCTACTAATAGTCTAGTTCATAGTCCGTCTGCGGTCAGTGTGCACAGAGAGCGCCCGGACTTATGACGTCGTTATGCGAGAGAGGAGTTTACAACTGAAGTTGATATTGCAGACTGCAACTATACAAATCAATATAACTTGTACCTAGATGACCGTGATTATTTGGTTTTTCAACAGTCGGCGTTATTAGTTTATAAGAAACTCTTAAAAAAGTGGTAAAGCGACGATAGATAGATAGATAGATAGATAAACTCTTTATTGCTTACATTACGATAAAAACAATAAACAACAAACATAAATCTTAAAGCTAAAGTAAGCAAAGGCGGCCTTATCGCTTGTAGCGATCTCTTCCAGGCAACCTTTACCTTGAAAGAGACAGTGGATACAAATTTGCAAGTAGTTGCAGAAGCAATATAAGTTAAAAACCTTAAATTCAGCAATTAAACCTAAATAAACTAAATCAAAAATAAAAATACCTAAAATATATAATAAGATGAAGATACATACTTAAATACATATATATATATTTATAAATACAATATATATTTATATATATAATTATAGATAGGAAATATTAACTAAGTAGCAACTGATTTAATAAGGAGATAATTGTGTAATTTTGATTTAAAAATGGCAAAAGATTTAGAGTGACGGATATCATACGGCTACTCATTCCACAAATGAGAAGCTCTTGAAGCGAACGATTCTCTGGAATACCCTGACTGCGAGAGAGAACGTGGTACGCGGAGGATATTGTCGCTCTTGGAGCGAACATTACGGCTATGGTCATCACCCAGAAACTGAAAACATTCCTTCAAGTAGTGAGGAGAACAAGGATCATTTAAGACTTTGTGCAGGAGTAGAAGGATGTGTTCATTCCGGCGCAACCTTATAGGAAGCCACTTCAGGCGGTTCCTGTACTCAGACACATGATCGAACTTGCGCAATCCGTAAATGAATCTAATGCAGATGTTCTGCAATCTTTGAAGCTTGTCAAGGAGATCCTCATTGAGGTCAAGATAGCAAACATCTGCATAGTCAAGAATAGGGACAAGGAGAGATTGTGCAAGTTCGATCTTGGTCCTTATAGGAAGCAAATTTTTCCACCTTTTTAGTGATCCCAAGGAGGCAAAAATCCTACGACTGACTTGCGATACATGGTGAGCCCAAGATAGAGTAGTGTCAAAAAAAACACCTAAGTTTTTAACAACTTTACTGAAAGGCAAAGCGACACCATCAAAAGTCAGGGAAGGGGCATTGTCGTAACTCACTCGATGTACCTGCTTAGAACCACCAAAAACAATGACTTGCGACTTGTTTGGATTGACTGTAAGGCCATGTTTTTGACTCCACTGAAGGACAGTCGCAAGATCATTGTTAAGAACAGCAATAGCTGAGTCAAATTGGTCAGGAGGCGCTTGGGTATAAATTTGGAGGTCATCGGCGTATAGGTGAAAAGAACAAGAAAGAAGAGGTGTAAGGAAGTTGATGAAAATAGAGAAGAGGAGAGGAGAAAGTACTCCACCCTGAGGCACACCCGCAGTTATATTAGTGAGATCAGAAACTTTACTGTCAACACGAATACATTGCTGCCGTCCAACCAGATAACCGCTAAACCAATTGACCACCACGTCTGAGATGTGCAGCGAGCGTAACATTGCTAAGAGAATGTCAAAATCGACCGTGTTAAAGGCATTACTGAAATCAAGTAAAGCTAAAACCGTTAGCTGTTGATTTGCCATACCCAGCCGCACATCATCAGATACCTTAGTTAGAGCAGTTACTGTTCCATGCCCAGGGCGGAAACCGGATTGGAAAGGACTGAGCAGATTGTGAGAGTTGATAAAAAAATTAAGCTGATGGTGAACTAGGCGCTCAAGAACTTTTGAGAGGAAGGGTAAGATAGAAATAGGACGATAATGTGACATACTAGAAGGATTTCCGACTTTAGGAATAGGGATAACTGCTGCTTGGCGCCAACAGTTAGGGAAAGTGCCAGTGCTGAGAGAAAAGTTGAATATATGAGATAGAATAGGTAGTACAACACTGATACTTAGCAGGACCATTCTTCGGCTGATACCGTCCAGGCCCTCAGCGTTAGATTTAATGGCTAAGATATTTTTCTCAACCTCACGCTCAGTTACTGGCTTAAATGAGAACGGAGAATAAGAAGGACGTAAAAAGGAAGACAGTGAGTTTATTGAGGCCTGTTTAGTGGAAGAGGGAATAGGACAACAGGATGTGAAGTGGAGATTTAGGGAGTTCAGGTCAAAATTAGGAGAGGTAGAACTATTGGTTTTACCTATGCCCAAGGAATTAAGAAAAGACCATACCTTAGCAGGGTCACCATTTTCAACAGAAGCATGAATATGTTTCCGTTGAGCGTCTCTACATAATCGACTACAACGATTACGCAGTACCTTGTAACGCTCGTGATTTGCCTCGGTAGGGTCATTTCTAAATCTAACCTTTGCAGCATTCCTCCTAGCCATTACACTTTTAATGTCATCCGTAAGCCATGGTGCAGGCAAGTGTTTTAGTTTGACGGGTCTAAGAGGAGCGTGGACATCAAACACCTGAATCAAGAGAGAGTTAAAAATTTCAAGCTTTTATCAATACCATCTGCTTGGAAAACAGAGTCCCAATCAATCCCACTAAGATCAGTCATGAATCTAGTAGTATCGATCGAGGCAAAGCTCCGTTGCATCACGACACGAGGTTTAGGCTTAGGGCAACGGATTTTGTATGACAGGAAGACAAGATCATGATACGAGAAGGCTTCAGCGTTGAATTGGCCATGGGAGCTTACATGATCAGTCGAGGATACAATAATCAGATCTAGCAGAGAGGGGACACAGTGCGGGAAGTGATGAGTGGTATTAAGAGGCAGGATATTAAGGTTTGCGGAGTCTATTATGGCACGAAGCTTAGTGGAACGACTGAGATATTGATTTTCATTATTAATGAGGCAGGTGTTGAAATCGCCCATTAAAATAGTGTGATCAACAATAGGAACAAATTTTTCCAAAAGTGCATTAAACTTATCAAAGTAATCAATGTTAAGGTTGGGGTTATAATATACACCAAGAAGTAATTTAGAATGTCCAAACAAAACTTCAATGAAGAGATGTTCAGGCATACTAGACTTGTTATTAGTTTCAGAAGACTTAGGGTAAACAGTGTGAGATTTGTCTAGGATGCTAAAAGGGAGATGACTTCTAAGGTAAATGGCAACACGGCCACCTCCCTTGCCAGATCTGTCATTGCGGATTAAGTGAAAACCAGGAAGAGAGTAAGAAATGGAGGGTAGACAAGGCTTAAGAAAGGATTCAGAAACAAGTATGGCATGGATATTAGAATTATTGGAAAAAGTGGACAAAAGATCAGGATAGTGTGCCGAGATACTTTGTGCATTTATATGCACTGCATTGAAATTTTTAGGATAAGCTGCAAAAGTTGATTCCAGCGAGGTGTCAAGGCCCTGGGAAACGCTATGAAAACTGTCTTCTGAACTCTGTGAAACGGATGTAAATGATAAGAAGTTCGTATCGTCACTACTAAAGCTATTGTCACAATTATCAGTTGTTTGCATATATAGATAGTATAATAAATATATAAAAATATTATATAAATAAGTAATTTAAAAAAATAAACAAAACTTAACTTAAATTCTCACCAGCAGTGTATGAGTTAATACAAATTAAAAACTTTGGATTAATTAAAACACAGCAACAATATTTTTAACAATAATAAAAAAGAAACAAGCACAAATTTTACAATAATTTACCAAAAAATCAATTATTACCACATACTAGGCCTCTAGGCAGTATGGCCTAAAGCCATTGCCAAAATTGCAAAACAAGATTGCAAAAACGAAACGCATTTTCGTCAATCCCGTCTGTCAGTCAGATCGAGTGACAGTGACAGTTAAAAATAACCAAAATAACCTACACCAGAGTGATTTTACTAAAAAAACAGAAAAAAAGTCGAAAAAGTGGTTATGACGAATACGTAACACGGAACTATACGAAAAAACACGAAGCAGTGCACGTGATTCGACTAGGAATGTTCAATAACGGCAAGCTACGCAGACACTGGGGCTTCGACACACAATGCCTTGAAGTCCGCCATGGATTCAATCTTGCGCTTCTTCCCATCTGGAGTCTTGATATGTATCCAGCCATCTCGGGTCCAACATGCAGAAACGCCATAATAGTCCCTGGCCGCCATGAACACGGTGTGGCGAGGTTTCGTGAGGAACTCGGAAAGTGTAACTTTCGATCCCTTCAGCGTGTAATGTCCCCCTCCTACCCTACCCTACTTTTTTTTTTTTTTTTTACTAGTCTACCTACAAACGCGACACACAGAATCCGAATAGATAAAATCCTACTTGGCATGGTTACTAGAATTGGGTTCACTGAGGTTTATGAATCGGCCAGGTGATCGTCAACCCTACGTTGTGTATAAGTAGTAACCCAAACTTCTTTGCTGATAAGGAATGGTGTGTCCTAACTAATCTAACCACTATTTTGAAGAATAATCCGCTTAACATAGCTTTATAAGAAAACTATACACCAATAAATAAATCAATTAGCAGCACCGTTAGAATATATGTAAGTAAAGGTACTTCAAGTCAAGGCGCAACTAGCACAGAACGACATAAAATAAAGTTAAGTAAAGCGCTGCCGAATCAATTCTACTTAGAAGTCACTATGTCGCTAGTACTTGAGTATTTTATTGGTAAGGCTTAAGGTTGGAGCCCCGCCCGCTCCTGGCTTATTTTATGAAATTGTTCACCAGTGTGCTTGTATTTTCAGATGTAGTTTTATTTTAAGAGGTGGTAGGTTTTAAGTTTCCTCTCTAAAAATATTCTATCCTCAAACACAAACCGTGGGTTTCGGCTTAGCCTGACTGGACACCTCCGCCTTATATTATTCCCAAACTAGTGCCTGAATTTACATTTACAATCAAAGTTACAAAAGATATAATGCCTTAGTAATTTAACTTAATTTTATTTGCAAAATCAAAAGAGGTGTAATAAAATAGATACGTATATAAGTAACAAAAAGGAGCGAAAGCTGGATTTTCCACGTCCAGATGTACTAGCTGTCCAATATAAGGCATTTTGTATTGCAAAACAAGGAAGCTACTTTTATGGCCAAGTGTTTGGAATAATTTTTCTTTTCTGAATTTACTTTTTACTGAATCTACTTGGAACAAGGAATCTACGTCAGATAGTCAGTCTGCCTCCCGATTCCCCAAAGAATTAAAATTCGTTCTTTCTTTTGAACCAAAGATATTTGCTAAATTGTCACATCCCTAGAAAGCTTTCCATTTTTGTAGGTGTCATTATATTTTTATTTCTAAGCAAGTTACTAGTAGTACTAGAAGGTTGACAACAAATAACTATTATCTTATTGTTGATTTAATTTATAAATTTATATGCAAACCGAGCTTTATCAAATTATACCATTTCTATTATTTGTCTACCCCGCAAGAATTATGAGCATTATCAGTTAAATAACCAAAAGGATGGGTGACCGAAAATGGATGAGTTACCTAAAATGGATGGGTGACCGCAAATGGATGGGTGACCGCAAATACCAATATTAATCTATATCTCCTCTTCTAAATATTTCCGCAGGTTAAAAATGGCATCAAAGGAAGGCTAAAATTGCCTGCTACAAAATGCAACCTTTTCCAACCCTAAACTTGTATCGTTGGATACTAAAGTCTTCCCGTATCTCGTTTCCTATACATTTCCTCAGTCTAAAAATAGTATCAAACGAAAGCTAAAATTGTCCCTTACAAAACTCAACCTTTACTGAACCTAAATTCGTACTGCCTGATACTAAAGTTACCCCGTAACTTTGCTTTTAAACGTTTCCTCACATTAAGAATGGTATTAAATGAATGCTCGAATAACCCCCTTCAGAGTGCAACCCTTAGTTCCCCCATATTCGAAGGTCAGTATACTAAAGTCACATCATAACTTTGTTTCTAAACATTTCCTCACACTGAAAATAGTATCAAATGAAAGCTAGAATTATCCCCTATAGAATGCAACCTTTAGGTATCCCATATTCGTGGGTCCAAATACTAAAGTTCCTCATAACTTTGTTTCTAAACATTTCCTTACTATGAAAATGGTATCAAATGAAAGCTAGAATCACCCCCTATAGGATGCAACCTAGAGGTACACAATATTCGTGGGTCAGTATTCTAAAGTTACCTCATAACTTTATTTCTAGACGTTTCGCACACTGAAAATAGTATCAAATGAAAGCTAGAATTATCCCCTATAGAATGCAACCTAGAGGTACACAATATTCGTGGGTCAGTATTCTAAAGTTGCCTCATAACTTTATTTCTAGACGTTTCCGCACACTGAAAATAGTATCAAATGAAAGCTAGAATTGTCCCCTGTAGAATGCAACCTAGAGGTACACAATATTCTTGGGTCAGTATTCTAAAGTTACCTCATAACTTTATTTATAAACGTTTCCTCACTATGAAAATAGTATCAATTGAAAGCTAGAATCACCCCCTATAGACCGCAACCTTTAGTTACCCCATATTCGTGGGTCAGTATACTAAAGTCACCTCATAACTTTATTTTTAGACGTTTCCGCACTTTGAAAATGGTATCAAATGAAAGCTAGAATTGTCCTCTGGAGAATGCGACCTTTATTTACCCAATATTCGTGGGTCAGTATACTAAAGTCATCCCGTAAAATAAGTTGTATGAACAAATTATGCTATTTCATCACTATCCACTACCTAATATGGGCAGCACTACATCATTAATCGATTTTACACACCTATAAACACCACACTCCACTGCTAGACATGAGCTTAAGTAAATAATCGACCTACCTACTACGAAGATTGGCGGTATTGTCTCACCAATCATCTACTTTACTTGTAACGCTAACCTATTATAGTATGTAAAAATCTTATGTCCGTAGAAACCGGATTGCGATTCCACTGCTGGACAGCTCGCCATTGTTCACAACAAAAAACACACCGTACCAACAACCTGGTCCCTGATGTACATACAACTTACACACCTACTCACAACAATTTTCGTAGTCGGTTACTTCTTCATTTTTCAACAAATCAAAACAATATCGGGTTTAGAGGTTTCCCTTTACACACATATCGAAGTGACACCCCTGTTTTCAACAGTCGGTTAAAACGGTTACGAATTTTTTTCACCCACAACTTTGCCTATCGAGGCCACTGTCAATAATGTCTTACTCACTCGGTTATCCTATTTTTATCTACCTACTTTTCCCATTTACCTGCAATATGCCATCTTCTCATACAAATTGTGTGAGCGAAAATGCGCAGCGACGGATGTCAGGTGTGAGACCCGCCATAGGAATGATGACGCCACCGCGAAGCAAGAATAAGAGGGTAGAAACAAAACTGTTCGCGGCGATTCTCCGTCTTCCCGCTAGCCGCTATCACTCACGCACTATACATACTTGCAAAACAGTTAGAATTTATCAATGGCATGATTACGTTTATCACATACGTAAAAGACAAATGGGAAACAGGTAGAATAAACACGAGGTAGCAACACAATGAAAATTAATCTAGAAACCGCAAAATAGAACACACGCGAACTGCCAGCAACGTACATTCTAGGCACAAAATAACACATAGAAAAATCAAGAACACTTTTAAATAGAATGGAATAAAAATTGTAAAATCAGAGAAAATAAAAGGCCTTACCAGGGTTTCTTCAAAGTTAAACAAAGCCCTCCCATAAAGAAAACTACTACATCCCTGCCTGTCCAATAATCCGCAAGAAGATGCGGCAAAGTGTGCCGAGCGTCGTGTCCGGGCAGGCGGCAGTCGCTCCCGGCCGCTGCGTCCGCTGTCCCGCCGCAAAGTGACGCGTCGCTAGCCGGCGGCCGCTGGCGCCGCCGCGCCGGCGCCGCCCGCTCATCGGTGGCGGGTGGCGGGTGCTCGACCGCGCCGCGCATTCTGAGACCGGTTGGTCGAAACAAGTGTATCAACCAATAGGAATATTCTTTACACCGTGATACGACCAATCACACCTTTTCCACGCTTGTGAAGTCACATCTTGACTCCAATCTTGTTGCTCAGATATTACTCGTAAAACAGCGCACTGCCGCACGTCATGTATCATTCAGCTAGTTCTGTGCAATATCAATAGATGGTGCTACTATGCACGAATTGGCTAGAATCAACATTGATTTGGGAATATAACAATATTATTTCTGGTCTATTATGAAACATAAAGGGTTTCAAAAGATGATAAGTTTATTTTTTATAAGCTAAAGATCAATTATCTTTGGAGTTTCTGTTGCCACCAACAAAATGCATCGATTCTCATATTTGTGTTTAAACTGAGCGCAATTTATGGTATGAAAGAATTATGCATTATCAAAGATGACTTTCATCCAAAATGTGCTCATAAACAAAGCATATTGTTAGTAAATATATTAATATTAAGGAATTATATTTGTGCGTGAACGGCTGAACTGAACCGTTACACCCGACCCCCAAATTTCTGGAGTTGATTTAAAACTTCAACGAAGGAAATTTTCCTGACTCAATTATGTTTTGAGTTTACACAAATATAATTCGTACTAAATATTTTATCGACACTCTGCCCAGAATGTAAACAAGTGTATGTAAAGTAATGCTTCAAAAGGTCAGCAACCACTAAAATGACAAAAACTTCAAGCTTTTAAATTATTAGCCATGAATAAAAAATCACTCTCACAAGGACAACATATTCTTTTATCTAGGGGAACTAGTTTGTGAAGCCAGCCGACCCGAGTGGTACTATACAAAGCCGTTTTAACCAATACTCTGAATCTTAGGATTTGAAATTGAACCAGCTTTGCACACCCGTGTCAAAACATGTTGACTTTAATAGCTCCAGTCATATTTATTCAATTGACCAAAACTCAACTCGAAATCTCGACCACTCTAAGCAATCGCCAAAAATCTGAATAAGTTTACAAATAAACCTGCTTATTCACAGCCAAGAATCTCAAGTGTGTAATATTATGTCACCCGATTTTCCGAAGAATTTAAGTTAGTTCTTTATTCTTGAACTAAAAATTATGTGCTTAAATTGTCACATCCTAAGAAAGACTACCAATTTTCCTTTTATTGGTAGAATCGCAAACTTGAAATAACTCATCGCCCGCATGGTACGACTTTTCGAGTTATTGAGGAATATTTTTATTCTATTCCAAAGTTTTAGATTCTATTAAGTCTTCCTAGATCGACAACCTTTTCTTTAATTTGAGAAAATAATTATAAACACAACGTTTGACAAATTATGAAGTTTGTAAATAAAGCAGATTTCTTTGAGTGTGGGGAAGTTTGCATTGCGCTGTTTGCTGCATGTAAGTGGAGTGATTTATGAAACAGACAGATAATTCTGTAAAATTCACATGACTTGTTCATTATTCTGACCAAGCATTTTACTCTAACCTTGCATCAACTTTTCATAAATCCTCATTTGTTCCGTGTATCTTAAGTGTCTTAAGGCAAAATGTCAACAAATATATCCAAGCTATGGATTCTGTTAGCTTATTTATGTCCTTCAGGTCTGTATTAATTTTGTTATATCTAATGAGTAAATAACAACTTCTCTCCTTTTCCTAAATTTTAGTCAGTCTGTCAGGTTTTGTAAGAGGAACGCTCATGTACATCATCAAAGATCATTGAGTTTCATAACGTTCACGCTACATTGATAAGCCAACAGACCACATTCATGGAAAAGTAAAATTGCTTGCATGACACAAGAAAACATCCTTCATTGATGAACTACGCAAAAGCTCGCACAAAAATGGTAGGCACAAATGGAAAGTCCGTGTAAAATAATTTAACCAACACAAAAATTTAATTCAAAGAAATTGCATATTCCTCCGAAAATGTATCTTGTGTGATGTGGAACTAATCCGAGTCATCAGCAGCAATAAACCCAACATGAAATCCAAAATTATTGACAACTCTTAGAGAATGAGCAAAAATCTATTCAGCGAGTTAAATCCAAGTTTTGCGCAAGGAAGAGACGTGTGATAATCCCTCTGTCCTAATGACCCAGCATTCCGCATCAAGTCAATACTCGATATATCATGATTTGAAAAATGATACCCATGCTGCCCCTACGCAAAACAACAATACCTTTTTGCCGAATATCTGATCGCGCATAATTTAGAATCGCCTATTTGAATTCCATAGCAAATCTACTCCGCTAACTACCCGGAATAATGTGTGTCACCCTTAATAAAAATTAAAGATGGTGTGTGGGGGAAAAAGCGTTGGGTTTTTCCATCTTGCTTTGAATGCTGCGTGTATAGTGCAGAATTCATACGAAACATCTGTTAAACACAGAAATGACTGCTGTCTTATACCTACATTGATTTTGGATAAATCAATGTATACCTATCTTCTAATTTTCATATGGATTCCTCTTGTAAGTGTTGTGTTTTCTAGAAGAACATGCAATATCTGTTTTCACTAATAGGTGACTATTGAAATCCTGAAAGAGCCTTCACAAGTTTATTTTTAACACTTTCATTATATCAGTCTGTCAAGGGCCTTGGCGCCAAGGCCCCTCATTCACTCACTACTCTCTAACGGACCCAAAAGCATACATTCTAACCTTCCATGCTCATCATCTGTCAAGGTACCCTCATTCACACATTCACTCTCTCAAGCAGAATCTCAAGGCCTTACTATTAGTAAATATTTTTAAGACGGTTAAATGGTTAACATTTCATTTTTTTCCCAAAGCAGAAATGTAAAGATATTACTTCCTAATAAATCTACTGTCAGGTTCAATTATTTTACACTGGAAAATATGAAAAAAGTATCCATATATATTTTGTGCAATGTATAAAATTACGCCAAATGCAATGTTAATAATGCAAAACTACGCTTAGAGCTGCTAAGAAAGATGAAACACATATAAACAAAAAGGACAATCACGAGACAAACACAATCTTTTGTTGCAGCGAGTAGTGAAGAGTCCGAGAAAAAGGTCCGAGGAAAACTCCTGTAGGCTCTGAACTTGTCATCTGAACAAGTCAGAGGATTCCTAACACCGAGTCGCGTAACTCCTACACTCCCGCCCAATATCTTAAATAAACAGAAAGGACAAACACAATCTTTTGTTGTAGCGAGTAGCCAAAAGTCCGAGTAAAAGGTCCAACAAAACCTCCTGTAGGTTCTGATTATCATCATCACCTAAGACAGAGGAGTCGTCACATCGAGACGCGTAACTCTTAGACTCCCGCCCAATCTCTTAAATCTAAACATGTAACATAAATTTTAAAACATAATAAAAAGAAAACACAAGTCAACTTGAACGTATGTGTTCTTCTTGTATAAGTTATAAAATTAAAGTTGGGATAACGAACTGCTTTTGCCATGCAAGAAGTTACGCCAAATGCAATGAAAAACGCAAAATTACGCCATTCGCGTAAGATAAAAAAAGTCGCGGAATTTATAATATTTTCTTTTTTGTATGTATTACGCTACTGCACTAACTTTACTCATTTTAACTTTTATATCTAAAAAAAAAATCAAGAAACTTATTTAATTCTTGCTAAGTATTGAAATATTTTACGCAAAAATGCTGAATTGAAAAGGAAGAACAACATATGTTTGTATGTTATCTATTCCAGGCAGACAAAATTTGG
Organism: Phthorimaea operculella; assembly: GCA_024500475.1. NCBI lineage: Eukaryota > Metazoa > Arthropoda > Insecta > Lepidoptera > Gelechiidae > Phthorimaea > Phthorimaea operculella. The sequence goes on from JANFCV010000164.1 coordinate 530,570, forward strand.
AACGAATTTTACGCTTTACGCATATTTGCAAAAGACTAAGCCTTAACTCCACTAAATGATTCCCCGAATAAAACTATCTACCCTCAACCAAAATGGTTTATTCAGAAATAGATTTTCCTTTTCGTCTCATATGGAAGGAACCTAGAAATTAAAAGGAAAATTATTAAAATCGAATTAAAAGCCAATACATTAGTAAGAAGTTCGCCTGATTAAGACTAATGCCTTAGATAAACAAACGAGCTAACGACCCCCATAGTTTTAAATGTGATTCCCTGTCAGACATTAACAGATTCTTTTTCCTAGAAGAAAGCTTACATGACTCGAATAAATATAACTAACGACCCCCATAGTTTTATATAAGACGCCAATCTAGTGTTGACCTTACTCGAACGCAAGCATAACCGATGACTTTATAACGGATAAATAGGTACACATACTAATATCCCACTCACTAACAGCTTCTCATACGACCCCTCTTGGATAATAATTATCATTAGAACGTTTACAAGACTCATTTCAATATAACTAATGACCCCCATAGTTTCAAATGAGACTTCTAATCAGATAACAACTACTAAAATGCTTACATAACTTAGGAACAGACCTAACGACCCCCATTATTTTATTTCAGACAGATAGGTAAAACATAAAAAATAACCCACTAACAGATATTTTTTTTTTCGACCCCCCTTTCAGATAAGTTTGAATATAACAACGTATGCACGACTCTTTTGACAACTACCAATCCATTTAGGTTTTCTATTATTTGACCCCCCATCGAAAATATTTGCTTCACTAGAAATCGAACATAATCCACTCTCTATCTTAAATAGTACCGGCTCCACTAGAACCCAAACAAAATCGATGGATCTAAACCTTCCGTGGTTTGTATTCGACCCCCTATCTAAACAAAAGCCTCTCTAATAGATCAATAACCCTAACGACGTTAACAAAACATAAAACCTATAAAACACCATTCCTATCATTCCTCTTTCACGGCAACAAATTGTGGCTACAAAAGTAACCACTTTGAACCAAAGTGTTCCCAACTCTGAAGTAACCATAAAATAACACTATTATTAAAAGTAAAGTAAAACATGTAAGTATTTAACTAAACTGCGGAAACCCCGAAAAAGCATATCCTGGTCACGGTACAGCAAATTGTAACGTGACCATATTTGAGTTTAAATTATGTCAAGAAAACCGTCAACAGAAAGAACTCTTATAAAGATGAAAGGGACCCGTAATAACCCAGCGTTAGCTATCCTGGTCACGGCACCAAATTGTAATGTCCCCCTCCTACCCTACCCTACTTTTTTTTTTTTTTTTTACTAGTCTACCTACAAACGCGACACACAGAATCCGAATAGATAAAATCCTACTTGGCATGGTTACTAGAATTGGGTTCACTGAGGTTTATGAATCGGCCAGGTGATCGTCAACCCTACGTTGTGTATAAGTAGTAACCCAAACTTCTTTGCTGATAAGGAATGGTGTGTCCTAACTAATCTAACCACTATTTTGAAGAATAATCCGCTTAACATAGCTTTATAAGAAAACTATACACCAATAAATAAATCAATTAGCAGCACCGTTAGAATATATGTAAGTAAAGGTACTTCAAGTCAAGGCGCAACTAGCACAGAACGACATAAAATAAAGTTAAGTAAAGCGCTGCCGAATCAATTCTACTTAGAAGTCACTATGTCGCTAGTACTTGAGTATTTTATTGGTAAGGCTTAAGGTTGGAGCCCCGCCCCGCTCCCTGGCTTATTTTATGAAATTGTTCACCAGTGTGCTTGTATTTTCAGATGTAGTTTTATTTTAAGAGGTGGTAGGTTTTAAGTTTCCCTCTCTCTAAAAATATTCTATCCTCAAACACAAACCGTGGGTTTCGGCTTAGCCTGACTGGACACCCTCCGCCTTATATTATTCCCAAACTAGTGCCTGAATTTACATTTACAATCAAAGTTACAAAAGATATAATGCCTTAGTAATTTAACTTAATTTTATTTGCAAAATCAAAAGAGGTGTAATAAAATAGATACGTATATAAGTAACAAAAAGGAGCGAAAGCTGGATTTTCCACGTCCAGATGTACTAGCTGTCCAATATAAGGCATTTTGTATTGCAAAACAAGGAAGCTACTTTTATGGCCAAGTGTTTGGAATAATTTTTCTTTTCTGAATTTACTTTTTACTGAATCTACTTGGAACAAGGAATCTACGTCAGATAGTCAGTCTGCCTCCCCGATTCCCCAAAGAATTAAAATTCGTTCTTTCTTTTGAACCAAAGATATTTGCTAAATTGTCACATCCCTAGAAAGCTTTCCATTTTTGTAGGTGTCATTATATTTTTATTTCTAAGCAAGTTACTAGTAGTACTAGAAGGTTGACAACAAATAACTATTATCTTATTGTTGATTTAATTTATAAATTTATATGCAAACCGAGCTTTATCAAATTATACCATTTCTATTATTTGTCTACCCCGCAAGAATTATGAGCATTATCAGTTAAATAACCAAAAGGATGGGTGACCGAAAATGGATGAGTTACCTAAAATGGATGGGTGACCGCAAATGGATGGGTGACCGCAAATACCAATATTAATCTATATCTCCTCTTCTAAATATTTCCGCAGGTTAAAAATGGCATCAAAGGAAGGCTAAAATTGCCTGCTACAAAATGCAACCTTTTCCAACCCTAAACTTGTATCGTTGGATACTAAAGTCTTCCCGTATCTCGTTTCCTATACATTTCCTCAGTCTAAAAATAGTATCAAACGAAAGCTAAAATTGTCCCTTACAAAACTCAACCTTTACTGAACCTAAATTCGTACTGCCTGATACTAAAGTTACCCCGTAACTTTGCTTTTAAACGTTTCCTCACATTAAGAATGGTATTAAATGAATGCTCGAATAACCCCCTTCAGAGTGCAACCCTTAGTTCCCCCATATTCGAAGGTCAGTATACTAAAGTCACATCATAACTTTGTTTCTAAACATTTCCTCACACTGAAAATAGTATCAAATGAAAGCTAGAATTATCCCCTATAGAATGCAACCTTTAGGTATCCCATATTCGTGGGTCCAAATACTAAAGTTCCTCATAACTTTGTTTCTAAACATTTCCTTACTATGAAAATGGTATCAAATGAAAGCTAGAATCACCCCCTATAGGATGCAACCTAGAGGTACACAATATTCGTGGGTCAGTATTCTAAAGTTACCTCATAACTTTATTTCTAGACGTTTCCGCACACTGAAAATAGTATCAAATGAAAGCTAGAATTATCCCCTATAGAATGCAACCTAGAGGTACACAATATTCGTGGGTCAGTATTCTAAAGTTGCCTCATAACTTTATTTCTAGACGTTTCCGCACACTGAAAATAGTATCAAATGAAAGCTAGAATTGTCCCCTGTAGAATGCAACCTAGAGGTACACAATATTCGTGGGTCAGTATTCTAAAGTTACCTCATAACTTTATTTATAAACGTTTCCTCACTATGAAAATAGTATCAATTGAAAGCTAGAATCACCCCCTATAGACCGCAACCTTTAGTTACCCCATATTCGTGGGTCAGTATACTAAAGTCACCTCATAACTTTATTTTTAGACGTTTCCGCACTTTGAAAATGGTATCAAATGAAAGCTAGAATTGTCCTCTGGAGAATGCGACCTTTATTTACCCAATATTCGTGGGTCAGTATACTAAAGTCATCCCGTAAAATAAGTTGTATGAACAAATTATGCTATTTCATCACTATCCACTACCTAATATGGGCAGCACTACATCATTAATCGATTTTACACACCTATAAACACCACACTCCACTGCTAGACATGAGCTTAAGTAAATAATCGACCTACCTACTACGAAGATTGGCGGTATTGTCTCACCAATCATCTACTTTACTTGTAACGCTAACCTATTATAGTATGTAAAAATCTTATGTCCGTAGAAACCGGATTGCGATTCCACTGCTGGACAGCTCGCCATTGTTCACAACAAAAAACACACCGTACCAACAACCTGGTCCCTGATGTACATACAACTTACACACCTACTCACAACAATTTTCGTAGTCGGTTACTTCTTCATTTTTCAACAAATCAAAACAATATCGGGTTTAGAGGTTTCCCTTTACACACATATCGAAGTGACACCCCTGTTTTCAACAGTCGGTTAAAACGGTTACGAATTTTTTTCACCCACAACTTTGCCTATCGAGGCCACTGTCAATAATGTCTTACTCACTCGGTTATCCTATTTTTATCTACCTACTTTTCCCATTTACCTGCAATATGCCATCTTCTCATACAAATTGTGTGAGCGAAAAATGCGCAGCGACGGATGTCAGGTGTGAGACCCGCCATAGGAATGATGACGCCACCGCGAAGCAAGAATAAGAGGGTAGAAACAAAACTGTTCGCGGCGATTCTCCGTCTTCCCGCTAGCCGCTATCACTCACGCACTATACATACTTGCAAAACAGTTAGAATTTATCAATGGCATGATTACGTTTATCACATACGTAAAAGACAAATGGGAAACAGGTAGAATAAACACGAGGTAGCAACACAATGAAAATTAATCTAGAAACCGCAAAATAGAACACACGCGAACTGCCAGCAACGTACATTCTAGGCACAAAATAACACATAGAAAAATCAAGAACACTTTTAAATAGAATGGAATAAAAATTGTAAAATCAGAGAAAATAAAAGGCCTTACCAGGGTTTCTTCAAAGTTAAACAAAGCCCTCCCATAAAGAAAACTACTACATCCCTGCCTGTCCAATAATCCGCAAGAAGATGCGGCAAAGTGTGCCGAGCGTCGTGTCCGGGCAGGCGGCAGTCGCTCCCGGCCGCTGCGTCCGCTGTCCCGCCGCAAAGTGACGCGTCGCTAGCCGGCGGCCGCTGGCGCCGCCGCGCCGGCGCCGCCCGCTCATCGGTGGCGGGTGGCGGGTGCTCGACCGCGCCGCGCATTCTGAGACCGGTTGGTCGAAACAAGTGTATCAACCAATAGGAATATTCTTTACACCGTGATACGACCAATCACACCTTTTCCACGCTTGTGAAGTCACATCTTGACTCCAATCTTGTTGCTCAGATATTACTCGTAAAACAGCGCACTGCCGCACGTCATGTATCATTCAGCTAGTTCTGTGCAATATCAATAGATGGTGCTACTATGCACGAATTGGCTAGAATCAACATTGATTTGGGAATATAACAATATTATTTCTGGTCTATTATGAAACATAAAGGGTTTCAAAAGATGATAAGTTTATTTTTTATAAGCTAAAGATCAATTATCTTTGGAGTTTCTGTTGCCACCAACAAAATGCATCGATTCTCATATTTGTGTTTAAACTGAGCGCAATTTATGGTATGAAAGAATTATGCATTATCAAAGATGACTTTCATCCAAAATGTGCTCATAAACAAAGCATATTGTTAGTAAATATATTAATATTAAGGAATTATATTTGTGCGTGAACGGCTGAACTGAACCGTTACAAGCGCCTTCTTCGAGTCCCATAAGCGGTCACGCACAGATTTGTCGGCGAACTTGACTACGATCGGCCTGGGTTTTGACTTGGCCTCTTTCTTTCCCAGTCGATGGCTATACTGTATACAATTCACAGTTAAATCGGACATCTTGCACTTAGCAGCAAAGGTTGCTACAACTCCGGCGGAAATGTCCTCTTTGTCGGCCTCCGGCACCCCGTGGACAAGTAGTATTTTGCGACGCTGGTGCATCTCCAGTCTGTCTTGGCCTCTTGCAAGTGCATCAACCTCAGCACGTAGTATAGTGATGGCACTGTGTACAAAAGTTTTGAACCCCTGATATTCAGTGTTCAGTGCTGCAATAGTGTTAGGAGGTTTACGGGCAGCATTTTGTTTCAGCTCAGCTTCAAATTCAGCCATCTTTGAGTTGAATGTGCTAATCATAGCCTCCATGCTAGCAAGTACCTTACTGTGGTCCATTGTCCTGTGTATGTGGCACTGCTGTGATGTGTTGTAAATATCCAAGTAAATAGGACTTTCAGTAGGAAAATTAACACTGCAGGTGAGTACTACTATCTATGCATGTAATATAAGCATAAATTAAATAACTTTTATATGTAATAAGTATTATTAAATTTAAATTAAGAGAATCGTGAGTCTGGATTTTTTCATACAAACGATGTTACCGTATCCCTCAGCCAATTCGCAACCGATGAAAACAATTTTTGGCACGATAACTCTTCTTGACTAGATCTATGCCTAACATTCATTTTCTGGTTGGAATAATGCATTTAAAAAAAGATATGACCGTCGCAAAATGTCTCAAAATAATCAGCAAGTTTAGGCCCTGGTATCTTCTTAATATGACGATAATTTCAGCAAAACAGATGATACGGGCATAGAATATTTTATTGGCAGCAAAATGATGCTACTATCAACAAATTTGGTGGAGATTTCGAACGGGGAACCTAGTAAACCCAGAACGCAAATTTTATACACGTTTCCGGTACCGAGCTACAACTGTCGGGTCTTTCTTCAGCACCAGAGAAATCACTGTCTTGGCCTAAAATTTGCACATCTTGCTATTATAGAGGAACGGTATTTTTTATATGGTTAGTACGGCTATTACTGCGATTGGAGAAGCAATAAAAAATTATAGGGATATTACGCTTTTTTTATAAAAATAATATATGCCCCCTAAATTGACGCTCTCTGGCGTGTCCGAAAGCTGACTTGCTACATTCATGGGTTTATATTTCGATAACTATTTGTGATACGAATTTGTGACGATGTTCACAGACCTTTTATATGTTCTAGTTTAACTACAATTAATATTTAATCATACTTATAACAGTTTAGCGAGTTACAGAATAAAATGTCTCTGTCCGCGTAAAATCCTGGGATTCTCTGGCGCGTAAAAAACATCGCACACATCACTAGTCTTTGTAGGTACGCTGTCGGCATCCCGGCCGCACAAGAGTCAGTAACGCCGCAGCAGCGGAGGTGTGTGCACTCGTGACTCGCTGTTACATTTTGGATTCATCGAGGTAATCAAGTGTTTTTCTGGCTTTGGTACACCTATACATTTGATTTCTCTGGTAAAGTTATTAATTAATTGATCAGTCATAATGTTGTGATTTTGTTAAAGAAACGTAGCTTTTTGGGTGGTGAGCTGGTTGTGTAATTACGATTATATTCGCTTTTACGGTTTAAGGGTTATTCTAAATAATCACTACTTTTTGCTTTCTCTGGCATTGATTTCTCTGGCGAAAATGCCAGAGAAATCAAAAAATTGCCCGAAAAATCAATCAGGTCTGTGACGAGCCTGCGAGCAGACAACAGCCACGCTATCCTGCCCAGTGGCTAGGTCAATTCAATTCAATTCAATTTATTCAACAAAATTACCACATGTGGTGTAGTTGTACAATTGAGATCTGTGTCGAGCCTGCGAGCATACAACAGCCACGCTAGCCTGCCCGGTGGCTAGGTCTGTGGCTGCTTCTGCTCACAGCGCTGCGAGCAGAAAACAGCCACGCTAGCCTGCTAGGTTGCTAGATCTGTGGCCTCTTCTACACGAAGCGCTGCGAGCAGACAGCAGCCACGCTAGCCTGCACGGTGGCTAGGTCTGTTGCCGCTTCTGCTCACAGCGCTGCGAGCGGACAACAGCCACGCTGGCCTGCCCGGTGGCTAGAGCTGTTGTCGCTTCTGCTCACAGCGCTGCGAGTAGACAACAGCCACGCTAGCCTGCTCGGTGGCTAGGTCTGTAGCCGCTTCTGCTCACAGCGCTGCTAGCAGACAACAGCAACGCTAGCCTGCCCGGTGGCTAGGTCTGTGGCGAGCCTGCGAACAGACAACAGCCACGCTAGCTTGCCCAGTGGCTAGGTCTGTGCCCGCTTCTGCTCACAGCGCTGCGAGCAGACAACAGCCAATGCTAGCCTGCCCGGTGGCTAGGTCTGTTGCCGCTTCTGCTCACAGTGCTGCGAGCAGACAACATCCACCCTAGCCTGCCCGGTGGCTAGGTCTGTGGCCGCTTCTGCTCACAGCGCTGCGGGCAGACAACAGCCACGCTAGCCTGCTAGGTGGCTGGGTCTGTAGCCGCTTCTCCTCGCAGCGCTTCAAGCAGGCAACAGCCACGCTAGCCTGCCCAGTGGCTAGGTCTGTGGCCACTTCTGCTCACAGCGCTGCGAGCAGACAACAGCCACGCTAGCCTGCCCGGTGGCTAGGTCTGTGGCCGCTTCTACTCGCAGCGCTGTGAGTAGACAACAGCCACGCTAGCCTGCTCGGTGGCTAGGTCTGTGGCGAGCCTGCGAACAGACAACAGCCACGCTAGCTTGCCCGGTGGCTAGGTCTGTGGCCGCTTCTACTCGCAGCGCTTCAAGCAGGCAACAGCCACGCTAGCCTGCCCAGTGGCTAGGTCTGTGGCCACTTCTGCTCACAGCGCTGCGAGCAGACAACAGCCACGCTAGCCTGCCCGGTGGCTAGGTCTGTGGCCGCTTCTACTCGCAGCGCTGTGAGTAGACAACAGCCACGCTAGCCTGCTCGGTGGCTAGGTCTGTGGCGAGCCTGCGAACAGACAACAGCCACGCTAGCTTGCCCGGTGGCTAGGTCTGTGGCCGCTTCTACTCGCAGCGCTGCGAGCAGACAACAGCCACGCTAGCCTGCCCGGTGGCTAGGTCTGTGGCGAGCCTGCAAACAGACAACAGCCACGTTAGCTTGCCCGTTGGCTAGGTCTGTGGCCGCTTCTGCTCATAGCGCTGCGAGCTGACAAAGCCACGCTATCCTGCCCAGTGGCTATGTCTGTGTCGAGCCTACGAGCAGACAACAGCCACGCTAGCCTGCTAGGTGGCTAGGTCTGTGGCCGCTTCTACTCGCAGCGCTGCGAGCAGACAACAGCCAATGCTAGCCTGCCCGGTGGCTAGGTCTGTTGCCGCTTCTGCTCACAGTGCTGCGAGCAGACAACATCCACCCTAGCCTGCCCGGTGGCTAGGTCTGTGGCAAGCCTGCGAGCAGAAACAGCCACGATAAATAATGACTGACATTAGTAAATGATACAAATAACGAAATTTAAGTTACGAGTTTGATTTCTCTGTCCTGTTTGATTGATTTCTCTGGCGAGATTTTTTTAATCTTGTTTTTCTCTGGAATTATAAGTGAGAAACGAGGGCCAAAGGCATCATTTTTTATCTTTTGAGGTATATTTTCAATATCCATTTGTATTATTTCAATTAACTCAAAATTCAAATTCGCCAGAGAAATCACGTGAATTTGCATAGTCCGGAGAAATACTCTGTCTCTTTCATGGCTGCGGCGGAGGGCAGGAAGGGGGTGGCGATACAGATTGACCCTCTGGCCCTCATTTAGCAAGTATACAAGGTCTCAATAATACCGGGTCTTTTATTTTTTACTTTGTTTTGATATGTTTTGAATTTAATAATTCATGTCTACGTAGATATTTTCTACTTCTTGAACACTGGTCAAACATTAATGTGTAGTTTATTTTTGTACAATTTACATATGTAAATTAACATAGGCACCAAACCACCAGAAGATAGGCTAAATAATGGATCATAAAATAACTCGTAGTACTAATTGAGTAGCTTTACTTCAGTTACCTAATTATTTATTTGGACTTGAATGAAGGTAGGTACGTACATATGTAAGTACTACAACGATCAATACAATACAACATATTTGCAATATAAATCACAATTTAGCGGTAAAAGTTTTAATTGCACCATAGTAAAGAGCAATATAAATCAGAAATTTTACTGCATGGATAAAGAAAATAAACCAATGATTACCACAGAGGCGGTTTTATTGCTAAATGTAGTTATTACTAGTTATTTTTACCAGGTATAGTTAATTTACAAGGTACTGCTTACCCTATGTGGCGCTTTGCAATAAATTATATATAACAGATATTGGTATGACATAAGATGCGATTTGATTTATATCAGTTATTTCGACCGATTATGGTATGACAAAATAGCTCCCATGGTCAGATGCGAGACTTTGAAACAAAGAGAGTGGAGTTCAATTCCTGCTAATGCCAATACATACCTATTTTGTTTTCTTTCAAAGTTTTGTATATTTTTTTTGCATCTTTTATAATCCTTATAAAATGTGTCATGCATGATAATAAATGCACAAAATGTTTTATCATTATTTGTAAGAAATTAGGCAGAGTAAGGGAGGAGTTTCGTGGGAGTTTCAGATTTGTTTCAACAAGGAGTTTGGCCTTATCACACTAGCAGTTTGAGAGCGGATGCGGAGCGGAGCACGTGCGCAGCAAATTCTTTGTGAATGCGTGGCAGATGTGCAGCGCATTCGCACCACCGACGCGCGACGTAGCTGCGTAGGCGCGGCGGATGCGCAGTGAATTTCTCGCGGACGTGCGGCGGATACCGTCGTTATTTTTATCAAAACAATGCAAATCCATTCGCTACGCATCCGCCGCACGTATGCTACGAATTTGATGCGCATACGCTCCGCTCAGCATCCGCTCAGAAAACGCTAGTGTTATAGGCTCTTATGTCTTGGAAAGTGTCTTGGGTCATTGGGTGGGTATTTTGTTTTGTTTCTTCGATCAAAAAATGACGGGAAATGTCAGATAGAAAAAACTATTTGATCCATTTTTTGATTTTTTCGCAAGTTGGCAAAAGTATGGATAGGACTTTTTATTTGGGAAACCTATAAAAAAAACAGACATTTATGGTGTAAAAAAATTAACAGGATATATTTGATGGGTTGAGTTCAGTTCATAAAACTAAGCAACTTTCCCCAAGAGACTCAGACCAAGAAAAGTAAAATGAAATACTTGGACCTCTCATTGAATACCAAATTTTTAAAACACATCTCGTGTTTTAAAAATTTTTTCCAAAATTGGACCTCTCATGCTTACAATGGCATGTAATTAAATTAGTCGTAAGTATATGTATGCGTTCACCTTTTTCAGGGTTATGTTTTTCGAAATAATGTATGTATGTTTGTATGTATGTAGGTATGTGGACAAGAAAATTCTTTTTTACGAGCTACATACGGCCCAATTGGATAGTTGTATTTTGACATATGAGTTGTCGTTAGATTCGTCTTAGCAGCGCGAGTGACACTGGCTATATTAAAAAATTATAGATTTAAGATGGCGGATTTTATACAGCAAAATACTACTTTAAAATTACCCCAGTCGGGTTTTGTTGTTTAACACATCTACATTAGTCATTCATACCAAAATAAATATATGTCTCAGATAATGTGATCCGTACAAAACGTAAAGTTGCAAAGCGTCTTGATTTTCTGATCGGAAGTGTAGTTTTCGTTTAGTTTTGATTCGCTGGCAAACATTGTCTGTCTGTCTGGACGCGTCTGAGTGGATCCAAATTTTGTTTATTTATCCGCCTATGTTTCTTAGGGAAAGTTGTTTATTTTCGTGGTCAGTCCACCTCTTAAAATATTTGTAGTTCATTTTAGACACCTTATTTTAATCCTGAAAAAAAATGCGGTAATTATAATCCAAAAATAAAGTCTTATCCATACTTTTCCAATAGCTGCACTAAGTCTAGTAGATTTTTAGGGTGCCGTAACCAAAGGGTGGAAACGGATCCCTGTTACTGAGACTTCGCTGTCTGTCCGTCTGTTCGTCTGACAGCAGGCAGTATCTAATAAATGGTTATAGGTACCTACAGAGTCGCAAATTTTACAGACGATGAATTTCTGTTGCCGCTATATATAACAACAAATACTGAACATTTGATACAAATAAAAATACAGCCAGCAATACAAAAACGTCATTTTATGCTCGATTTTATCTATGATGGTTCAAATGCTGTATCTTATGAACAGTAACAGTTAGACAGTTGAAATTCTCACAACCATGTATTACTAATATTACTATTGCCCTATGACAACAAAAACTAAAAATAGAGGAGCTCCCATACAATAAACGTGATATAAATGCTATTTTTAAACACAATGGAACGGGACCCTTCGTTTACGAGTCCGACTCGCACTTGTCCGATTTTTGAGAATATGAAACGTCATCCATCAGAGTGATTAGTTTAGATAATAATTGTACCCATTAGGATTTCTAATATTGCAAATATAATCAAGAAATATCTCACACTCTGCCTACCCTGCAAGGGATGTAGGCGTGATGTGTGTAAAAAAAAAGGCAAAGAAAAAACTGATTTTTGTATAAAACGACCTGTGGTCGTCGTGACTCGAAACCTGTACTCTCAATAAACTGTTGATCCCAGGGGGAGCGGCTTACATTTTACGCCACGCAGTTACTTGCACTTAGTGGTCAATTTTGTGAATGGTTGCAAAACGTAAATGTCATTGATCTTATACAATGAGGGCAAGGGGGTAGCGGGAGGGTCCACAGCGGGGCGGGAGGGATGCATAAATGAAATAGAAATATTTTTATCAACTGACAGTTCGCGAACTTTCAGGTTGCTATTGTAAAGTCTTAACTGGGGAGCAAAATATAAACACTGTTGCTAAGGCAACTACCCACAGGGAAAAGCCTCTGACGATCCCTGGAAACTGAAAACGATTTATCGATCTAGATAACCCCTAATTACGAAATTTCGGGAATTTTTTTGGGGCAGTTTCCGACATTCTTTTTATATTATGTGCTTCAATTTTTGCTCGCTTAAAAGATATAATATTGATGAACTTTCGATACTACAATTTCGATCCTCCAAAACGTAGGTGTAGAAGCTTTCACAATGCACTCTGAATGCATGTAACCTACTAATAGTCCAGTTCAAAGTCCGTCTGCGGTCAGTGTGCACAGAGAGCGCCCGGACTTATGACGTCGTTATGTGAGAGAAGAATTCACAGTTCAAGTTGAGATTGTAGACTGAGATCAACTGACTAAAATTTGCGAATGTATTTGAGAACTCACATTAGCCATAAGGAACAGGTAAAGTTTTTGTTAAGAAATTTAAAACTACCCCTGAAACTTAGGTGTAGAAGGTTTCATTTCTTCTTCTTCGAGTGGTAAGACCAAGTCGTCGAACGACCCGATGAACCCAGGTTTCATAATGGACTCTAAATTCATGTAAACTACTAATAGTCCAGTTCAAAGTCCACCTGCGGTCAGTGTGCACAGAGAGCGCGCGGACTTATGACGTCGTTATGTGAGAAAGGAATTTACAGCTCAAGTTGATATTGCAGACTGCAACTATACAAATCAATATAAGTTGTACCTGGTTGAACGAGATTTATGGTTTTTCAACAGATGGCGTTATTAGTGGAAACTAAAAATGTAAGAAACTCCCAAAAAATTGATAAAGCAATGAATTCTGGAATATGAAACCTATCTAGATCGATTTATCGCCCTTGAAAACCCCTAGATACGAAATTTCAAGAAAATTATTGAAGTTGTTTCCAAGACCCCGATTAATATTGCTCCTATTTTGGATCGTTTAAAGATTTAAGATTGATGTACTTTTGTTACAACAATTTCGGTCTTCCTAAACGTTGGTTATAGAAAGTTCCATAAAGCACTGTGAATTCATGTAACCTACTAATAGTCCAGTTCAAAGTCCGTCTGCGGTCAGTGCGCACAGAGAGCGCTTGGACTTATGACGTCGTTATGTGAGAGAGGAATTTACAGCTCAAGTTGATATTGCAGACTGAGATCAACTGACTAAAATTTGCGAATGTGAAAACTCCCATAAGCCATAAGGAACAGGTACATTTTCTGTTAGGAAATTTAAAACTACCCCTGAAACTTAGGTGTAGAAGGTTTCATTTCTTCTTCTTCTTCGAGTGGGGCACCAAGTCATCGAACGACCCGATGGACCCTGGTTTCATAATCCACTGTGAATGCATGTAACCTACTAATAGTCCAGTTCAAAGTCCGCCTGCGGTCAGTGTGCACAGAGAGCGCCCGGACTTATGACGTCGTTATGTGAGAGAGGAATTTACAGCTAAAGTTGAGATTTCAGACTGAGATCCGAAATAATGATGCAACTAACTGAAATGTAGGTACCGAACAAATGTAAGTATTTGAGAAGTCACAGAAGCCATATGTAACAGGTTAACTTTGTGTTAAGAAATTTAAAACTTTCTCTGAAACATAGGTGTCAAACGTTTCATAATACACTCTGAATTTCATGTAACCTACTAATAGTCCAGTTCAAAGTCCGTCTGCGGTCAGCGTGCACAGAGAGCGCCCGGACTTATGACGTCGTTATGCGAGAGAGGAATTTACAGCTCAAGTTGAGATTTCAGATTGCAACTATACAAATCTATATAACTTGTACCTGGTTAACCGAGATTTCACGGATTTTCAGCAGATGGTTCAGGTTCATACGGAACTCCCAAAAAAGTGGTTAAGCAATGAATTCTAGAATATGAAACCTATCTAGATCGATTTATCGCTCTTGAAAACCCCTAGATACGAAATAATAATGCAACTGCCTCAAATGTGCAAATCTACGTACCTATTTATATCTAAAACCGCTGGTCGTATTTTGATGCGGTTATCAGTGATGGATTACAATTGTATTGTTGCGTGTGATTAAATAGGTATTGCTCGAACAACTTGCCGGGGGGCCCTGCAGTAAACATTTGTTTGTACAAACTAATATGACTCATTATTTCAAAAACCACTGATCTGATGTTGATGCGGTTTTCAGTAATAGATCAAGAGTTGACTAAGGAATGTTCTTAGCTAGATGCTATGCAATGAATATGCACTGTGAATGCATGTAACCTACTAATAGTCCAGTCCAAAGTCCGTCTGCGGTCAGTGTGCACAGAGAGCGCGCGGACTTATGACGTCGTTATGTGAGAGAGGAATTTACAGTTCAAGTTGAGATCGGAGACTGCGATCTGAAATAATGATGCAACTGCCTGAAATGTAGGTACTAAAATAATGAAATTGTGAACTCACAGAAGCCATAATGTAGCACCTTCTTTTTTCTCGGAGTGGGACGCCTGCGGAGCTCGTAATCGGGTGATCAGCTCCATTTGATGAAACTATTTCACCAAATTCCCAGGTATGAGGCACAGGGTTTACTGGTGCTACGACAGCGTCACGTCCTCAAAACTTCGTGTGGCCCTACAGAAATGCAGGACATCTATAAGAGATTTGTAAGCTAGATCTCTTTTTAAGTCTGTCATCATTTAGATATTCCCATCTTGGCAGTGAATAGTTTGGACATTCTGCTTAGTAGTGGAAGCTACTTTCTTCCTGTCCGCACTAAAAGCAAGATGGGTCATAATTTTAATTTTATAATACATAGCAGCCATATGTAGCAGATTAACTTTGAGTTATGAAATTCAAAACTTTCATCCACGTTGAGCTTCATTATCCTGTTATAACCACAATGGACTGTGAATTTACGTTACTTGTTTCATTCATTTCCCAGATCTGTGGTCCAGCGACCTGTGGTCAAAGTGCACAGATAGCATCCGGCATTATGACGTCATCGTGTGAGAGTGGACTTTAGTGCAGGACTTCGTATTACCAAAGTTCAGGTTTCAGTGTGGGCTGCAAATGTAGCTGCCCGAATGTGGAGGACGTAATATACTCGTATTTACCTAGCCGGCTGGTGCAAGAGTTAAATTGTATTTGCTAGTCTATTTCCAAACAATAATATCTGAGCTATATTTCCTTGTATTTGACTTGCAAAGCAAGCAGGTCATAAAGACGCTTAGCGCGAAGTGCGTGATGCAATTCAAAGATATTTGTTCTTACGATGCCCCGTTGAAACCAAGGATTGAAACAATAAAAATATGCTTAGATAAAGGAGAGACAAAAGAGAGCTTTGATAAAGCTTAATGCGTTCCTTGTCCACTTTAATTGAAAGAAAGAATAAAGAAACGGAACTAACTTTATTGAACGGTTATCCAAGTCATTGTTAGTTGTATTAAAATGAGTGCTAAATGGGCTTTGATTTGTACTGCCGTGATTAAGGACAGAGACATCTAAAAGGCTTCAAATAAATTTTTTCAAAGCATATTCTGATAGTGTCTCTTCTGCGGATACGGCTTTTAGTTCTGAAGGAATATCCGTGTATAATTCTTCAAAGTGCTTTACACACATAACGTCCGTTTCGAAGTTATTATGCGCTGTGCTATTTTCACATTAATTTCTACTTTAATGCCATAATAAAATATGACGACGTTGCGTTGACGGATGCGTCTGTCAAACCGTTTGAAAAACTAAACCGGATTTTTTTTGCGCTTAGATAGTTTTTCATCCGCAAAAAAATCGTTGAAATGGACGTTATGTGTTAAACGCCTAATCCTTAGTGCCACCGCACCGATACAGACAAAACTAAACTAATACAGTAAATTGTGGTTCAAACTGCAACTAAAACAGTAAATTGATACAGTTCACAAAACACCACCAGTACTGACCCAAAATAATCGGCTACGCGTTATGTTTAAAGCTGTTTAAACTGATTAGAGTTCACTATTAATTATAGCACTAAGTTTATTGAATTTCAGCAGATTTACCAAATACAGAATGATCAACACTGAACGGCCAAGTTGTAAACATTAGAGCTCCGCTTAAAATATTTAATTTTTAAATAATTTACTGCCCTAATCAAGTTCATCGCATTAAATAATTATACTATAATTTATTATTAAAGTGTTTTAGTGGATAAGTTTGGCTCAAATCACGTTTTTATTGTAAAAAGTGTAACGGCAAAAACCGTTAGTGATAGCTGTTTCAATATTTGAATACAACAACGTTATTAAGTAATTTCGAGTATTTTTACGAATAGTAATACGTATTTTAAGGGTTTATTGTGTGTGTTTTATGCTAGTGCAAACAAATACGTGTGAAATTACGACATATACATAACATAACCTCAACCTTGGTAACCGCTCATTTAACCTACGAGGTACTTTTTTATATTTACTTGTTTTTGCATATTTGTTTGTTTTCAAAATGCATACTACTAGATCTCAAACAATTCGTCAACTAGAGGACAACTTAAAAACAACTTTGTTAGAATTACAAAAGTGTAAACATACAAATGAGCAGTTATTAAGAGAACGGGATGAAAGTGAGCAAGAAATGTTAGATATCATTAATAAAAATCAACAATTAAAGAGTGAAATGGCAGATATGTACCATAAGTTGGTAGACGTAACAGGTGAGAGGGACCAGCTTCAAGGAATAGTGGATAACTTTGACCGGGACGGGAATGCGTTTGAAGACACCTTGAGACGTATCACTGCCCTGGAATACGAATTACGCGATGCACACAAGGAAATTACCTTATTAAATACGACTATCCAAGACCTGAAGTCTGCACAAAGTGCAGTTACCACCCAGTCCCTGTTCGACGAGCTGGTCGCTCCTACAGTTGCGGTTTCTTCCATCTCACTCACCCAGCACCAATCGGTTGAGACTACTGAGGAACAAGTAGTCGAAACTATTGACCTCACAACGTGTGACAGTCCATTCAATAACTCACACATAACTTCAGTGTCTTATAGCAAGAAAAAAACAAGGAAAATTGTTAAACTTAGCAATTTTATAAAGAAAACGCAATCACTTATTAGGCGTAATAATAATATATTATTTTGCAATAATTCAAATTGTAATAAGGAACGTACTGAATTGATTAATGATATTAAATCTTGCACCTCAACATTAGAACAAAATAGGGAAAATTATGAACGTGACACACAGCGCCTCCAGTCAGAAATGTCGGCTTTAAAACGATCTTTAGAACACATTTCTATTAAATACGATTCAGCGCGTAAGGAAATAAAGGAGCATGTGCTGGCTATGAACAGTTTGTTGGAGTCGTGTAAATATAATAGTAACAATGCTCAATCTTTGACCAACAATCAATGCGATTGTAATAAAATTCCAACAAGCTCATCCTTGCCGGCCGTGTGTCCCGAGCCCGCGTCATCACCTCGCGTCTGTACACAGCTGACTGGAGAGCGGTCGGTGCCCGTGCCGGTCGCCGGCGCTGCCGCTGCCGCCGACGACGCCGCGCCGGTCTCGCGGCCGGTGCCGATGACGGCGACGCGGCCCGCGCTTGTGACTGATAACAGCGCTTCTTTATCACGCGCACAAATTGTTATGTTCAGCGATGAATTTGGTAAAAATATGGGCTTACAACTTGGTCAGTGCATGGGTCAGGCAGTAATTAATCATTGCATGCCTGGCGCCGATTTTTCTACACTCTTAAATACAGTGTTGGCATCACAATTTCAAGAAAATTCAATTGTTATTATATTTAGTGGTAGAAGGGGAAATGCGACAAAAAAAGACTTTGCTTTCTTTTCAAACAAATTGTATTTAATAGAAAATGTCAAACAAGTTATTTTTTTTGCATTTCCCTATAGCCAAAAAATGACTAACTTAGAAAATAATACTCGACATTGGTGTAACAAGTACTTACATACTTTGACATGTCGCAATCCTGACAAATTTCATTTTATTGACACCAATATTTATATTGGTAAATATTTTAATGTAACAAAAGATAGATATTATCTATCTAAAGTTTATAAACGACAGATAGCAGAGATACTATCTTATTATTTTAATAATTCAGCCAATTTGTTGGCTAATCAGACAACTGCTTTTATTGAGCAGAATATCAATACGAACCTTATTACCTTGGAATCGGTTCCAAGTACTTTAAATTAGTGCCTAAGACAACAGAGAGTTACTCTGGCAGTACTTCAACTTCGACATCTCCTACTAACCTAAGTCAGACTATCTTGCAAAAACAAATTTTGAAAAATAATAGTAATAAAAAATGTACGCACAATAATAAAATTCGAAATAGCCATGTTTTAAAAATTGTACACCAAAACATCGAGGGCATGTTAAGCAAGGAATTAGAAATTGAGCTTTTCATGAATTGCAATAATATTGATATTCTTTGTGTGACTGAGCATTGGCTCAGAGATTACCAGCTCATGTTCAGTTTTAATAATCACCAAGTAGCAAGTTCGTTCAACAGATCTACGGCAATACGCGGCGGCTCGTTAATATTACTTAAAAATGAGTTTAAATATAAAGAACGCACTGATATCGTTAGCCTGTCTGTTGAGCGAACTATCGAAATAGCCTGCGTAGAACTTGAGCATATTGTTATTATGAGCGTATACAGCCCACCAGATGCTAAATATGATTCCTTCGAAAAAGTTATGGAGGTTGCCTTAGATAAAGCAACAAAATCTAATAAAGGAATTATTGTTTGTGGAGATTTCAATGTAAATATTCTTGAAAATTCTAGTATTAGTAAGAGGTTTCAATCATTATTTTTATGTTACAACCTCGTACATCTTATTTCGGTGCCTACGAGGATCACGGCTACTTCAGCCAGGTGCATAGATAATTTTTTTACAAATACTAAACCCGCAGACGCGTCTATCATAAATAAATTAAGCTCTGACCATACTGGTCAGCTAGCTACGTTCAAAATAAACATTGAGAAGGCACCTAAACAAGATATTACGTGTGTGCCGGTAAACGAAAGTAGGCTAAATCGGTTTAGAGAAAATATCATAGAAAAACTACCCGAATTACAATATGATGTAAATCCAAATCTTAATATATAAAACTCAAGAAGACTGACTGTCATCAACGCACAGCCTAAACTACTAGACCGATCCGGATGTAATTTGGCAAGCAGATGGCTACTATAATGTAGGCATCCGCTAAGGAAGGATTTTTTGAAATTCAGCCCCTAAAGGGGTAAAACAGGGGATGAAAGTTTGTATGAAACTTTTTATTCCTTTGATATAACTGCTTCAAATTTCGTATTTAGGAAGAACTTCAAAAATAATGAATAACGTGTTTCAGCATTTTCCAATTTTAAACCCCTGAGGGGGTAAGAAAGGGGATGAAAGTATTATATTTACACGCAGGCCGCTCCTTTGAAGCTACAGTTTTGAAATTTGGCACCCTTATTTTTAATAAACAGTTTATATTGTTTTGATTGAGAAGTATTCAAAATTCATCCCCCGATGGGTTGACATAGGGGATGAAAATTACGCATTGTCGTAAAAACCAAACCCTTGGAGCTAGAAGCGTGAAATTTGGCACGTGTATTCATTAGGCAACGTTAGCATACACCAAGAAAGGATTTTTTGAAATTCAACCCCTAAGGGGGTAAAACGGGGGATGAAAGTTTGTATGAAACTTTTTATTCCTTTGATATAAGTGCTTCAAATTTCGTATTAAGGAAGAACTTTAAAAATAATGAATAACGTGTTTCAGCATTTTCCAATTTTAAACCCCTGAGGGGGTAAGAAAGGGGATGATAGTATTATATTTACGCGCAGGCCGCCCCTTTGAAGCAACAGTTTTGAAATTTGGCACCCTTATTTTTAATAAACCGTTGATATTATTTTGATTAAGAAGTATTCAAAATTCATCCCCCGATGGGTTGACATAGGGGATGAAAAGTACGCATAGTCGTAAAAACCATACCCTTGGAGCTGAAGCGTGAAATTTGGCATGTGTATTCCTTAAACAACGTTAGCATCCACTAAAAAGGATTTTTTGAAATTCAACCCCTATGGGGGTAAAACAGGGGGTGAAAGTTTGTTTGATTTTTTTAATTCCCTTGATATATTTGCTTCAAATTTCGTATTTAGGAAGAACTTTAAAAGTATTGAATGACATGTTTTAGCATTTTCCAATTTTAAACCCCTGAGGGGGTAAGAAAGGGGAAGAAAGTATTATATTTACGCGCAGGCCGCTCCTTTGAAGCTACAGTTTTGAAATTTGGCACCTTTATTTTTAATAAACCATTGATATTATTTTAATTAAGAAGTATTCAAAACAAAATTCATCCCCCGATGGGTTGACATAGGGGATGAAAATTACGCATTGAAGCTAGAAGCGTGAAATTTGGCATGTGTATTCCTTAAACAACGTAAGCATGCACTAAAAAGGATTTTTTGAAATTCAACCCCTAAGGGGGTTAAACGGGGGATGAAATTTGTATGAAACTTTTTATTCCTTTGATATAACTGCTTCAAATTTCGTATTTAGGAAGAACTTTAAAAATAATTAATGACGTGTTTTAGCATTTTCCAATTTTAACCCCCTGAAGGGGTAAGAAAGGGGATGAAAATATTATATTTACGCGCAGGCCGCTCCTTCAAAGCTACAGTTTTGAAATCTGGCACCCTTATTTTTAATAAACAGTTGATATTATTTTGATTAAGAAGTATTCAAAATTTATCCCCCGATGGGTAGACATAGGGGATGATAATTACGCATGGTCGTAAAAACCAAACCCTTGGAGCTAGAAGCGTGAAATTTGGCATGTGTATTCCTTAAGCAACGTAGATATCCATTAAAGTAGGATTTTACTAATTCAAAGATTTTATTTTAAAGTTACGCATTGTCGTTATCACGGTCATACATAACCAAACCCTTGAAACGTGAAATTTGGCATGTCTATTCCTTGAGGGAGAGGGAGAGGTAGAGGGAGAGAGACAGAGAGAGGGAGAGGGAGAGCAACAGGGAGAGCGAGAGGGAGAGCGAGAGGGAGAGCGGGAGGGAGTAGGAGAGGGAGAGCGAGAGGGAGAGCAGATGGGATAGCGAGAGGGAGAGCGGGAGGGAGAGTGAGAGGGAGAGCGAGAGGGAGAGCAGGAGGGAGAATGAGAGGGAGAGCGAGAGGGAGAGCAGGTGGGAGAGCAAGAGGGAGAGCGGGAGGGAGAATGAGAGGAGAGCGAGAGGGAGATCGAGAGGGTCAGCGAGAGTGGAAGGGAGAGCGAGAGGGAGAGCGGGAGAGAGAATGAGAGGGAGAGGAAGAGGGTCAGAGAGAGGCAGAGCAGGTGGGATAGCGGAAGGGAGAGCGGGAGGGAGAATGAGAGGGAGAGCGGGAGAGAGAATGAGAGGGAGAGGAAGAGGGTCAGAGAGAGGCAGAGCAGGTGGGATAGCGGAAGGGAGAGCGGGAGGGAGAATGAGAGGGAAAGCAAGAGGGTCAGAGAGAGGGAGAGCAGGTGGGATAGCGGAAGGGAGAGCGGGAGGAAGAATGAGAGGGAGAGCAAGAGGGTCAGAGAGAGGGAGAGCAGGTGGGAGAGCGGGAGGGAGAGGTCCCACTGTTAGATTATACCTAACGTGTTTAGGCGTTTTTTCTGTTTACCTATTTCTAAAAGAGAAAGGAAAGGGGCAAGATATTTGTGTTTAAGTGCAACAAATCATAAAGTGCAATATACTTAGGTATCTATGTTATTTCTTATGACTACGCGGGCGAAGCCGCGGGTTTTAGCTAGTAATTTATATAACTCAGTATTCAGCCTTGCCAAAACAGAATATGACAATGTATTTAAATCTAAAAAAATTAAAGTTAACACCAAATTATTATTTAGTGATTGGGCGACGGTAGGAATTCATAAAAGCAGGGAAAAATTGTACGATCTGTATGATGAAAGGTCCTATAATAAATCAAAAGCTTTTGCTGATTATGTTAAACGTTATTCTAAAACTTTTAAACAAGTTTGTTCTGTAGCAAAATCTAACTTCATTAAAAATAATATTAAAAACAGCACGAATATAACAAAAACTACTTGGAAATTTGTAAATAACGAAACTGGGAAATCTAAGCGTCGTAACGAAAATTTTAAACTACTGATAAATGATGAAATAAAAAACACCAATTCGGAAGTAGCTCAGGCTTTTGAAAACTTTTTTACTGATATTCCAGTTTCGACTACCAAATCGTTAAACTCTTGTCCCGATCTCGCTGAATCAGTACTGAAGGAAAATGTAAGCCATTGTGATAAATATTTTAGATTTTGTCACATTAGTGACGTTGAAATTATAAAAATATTTAAAACTTTACAAATGAAAAAGACTTCAGATCTTCACGGCCTCTCTGTCAAAATTATAAGTTCTATAATCGATTGTATTGCTCCATGTCTAGCATTTATTTTTAATCAATGTGTTGACAGTGGCGAGTTTCCTGACTTGATGAAGCATAGCAAAGTTATCCCGCTGTTTAAAGCCGGTAGTACAACTGACCCCACTAATTTTAGACCTATATCAATATTACCCACACACAGTAAAATTTTTGAAAAAATTATCCTAATTCAATTGCAAGGTAATTTTTATCGTAATAACCTAATGCACTTACAGCAATTTGGTTTCACACGGGGTCGTTCTACTACTCATGCAGGTCTTGACCTCATCAACCATATAATGGATGCCTGGGAGGAATCTCATGACGCCATAGGTGTATTTTGTGATTTGTCCAAGGCATTTGATTGTGTCCATCATGAAACTCTAGTCAGAAAGCTATGTCATTACGGCGTAAAGGACCAGGCTCTTAGCCTTTTGGAATCATATCTGAATAATAGAATTCAAAAGGTTGATATCAATGGTGAAAGATCATCTGGATCTAATTTAACCATGGGCGTTCCACAAGGTTCGATTCTTGGTCCTTTCCTGTTTCTTGTATACATTAATGACCTACCGTATCTTGTTAAAGACAAACATGATATAGTATTGTTCGCCGACGATACCTCATTGCTTTTTAAAGTAAAGAGGCATCAACTCGACTATGACGACGTGAACAATACTATAATCGATGTAGTAAAATGGTTTACAGTAAATAATCTCCTATTAAATGAAAAGAAAACTAAATGTATAAAATTTGCATTGCCAAATGTTAAACCGAGCACTACAATTATTAAGGTAAAGGATGAACAGTTGAACCTTGCAGATTCAACAGTATTTTTAGGTATAACTTTGGACGCCACGCTCCAATGGGGGCCTCATATTGAGAAATTGTCGAAGAAACTGAGTTCAGCAGCATACGCAGTTAAAAAATAAGATATCTCACGGATGTAGATACTGCTAGACTAGTTTACTTTAGTTACTTCCATAGCTTAATGTCTTATGGCTTATTATTGTGGGGCCACGCTGCGGATGTAAAGAACATTTTGTTCTGCAGAAACGGGCTGTTCGTGCAATTTATAAATTAGGGCCTCGTGTCTCCTTAAGGGAAAAATTTAAAGAAATCAATATATTAACATTTGTGTCACAATATATATACGAAAATTTGATTTACGTTAAATCTAATATTAATACTTTTGAGAAAAATTGTGATATACATAATTTCAACACTAGAAATAAGGACAAACTTGTAGCACACAAGAGCAGGCTTAGTAAAGTAAGCAAATCCTAGAAGGGAAATTGTATACGCTTTTATAATAAGCTTCCAAAAATATCCAAGATTTACCCTTAAATAAATTTAAAGTAATAAAACATAAATTGTGCAAGAAAGGCTATTATGAAATACCCGATTATATGCAAGATAAATCTTCATGGGAGTAGTTTTACATGTTTGTTTATATACAGTATTTTTTTAAGACGATACAGTTAGAATATTCTACTGTAATTTTTTATTTTATTTTTTCTTATTTTTAATTTTGTGTTGAGCCGTTTTTCGGCTATTACTATTCTTGTTTTTTTCAATCTTAGCTAGGGTAGCTTAGGGCCTACAAAGATTGTAATCTTTAGAATAGGAGCACTTCTGGGCAGGTTTTTGGGGGGTTTTCCTGTCCAGGAGGTCCGACTAACTATACACATGTAACACCTTTTTAAAATCTTGATCGAATTTCGTTTCGCTTACTGGTCGTTAAGGCATAAAGTTACATGACGTGTGGTTAGCCTGGCCAGCCCCGAGGCAGTGCCTTTATTTTTATTTTTTTATCCCGCCTGAGCCGCGTTTATAGTAGGAATAAAAATTGTTATAAAAAAGAGAAAATTGTACTTTGCAAATTTCTCTTTTTTACAATGTCAAATCCATTTCTGCGTAATGTAATGACTATCAATAAGTGATATTTTAATGTCCTATTTTGAATAAATCTTTCATTTCATTTCATTTCATTTCATCTGTTTGTCTATTAAACAATGCGGGTGGGATTTAGAAAATAGAGCAAATTCTGGAATTAGATAACTAAATAGGTAACTGTTAGTTCACGTATTTCTACAAGCGCGCTTTTCTTTTCGTAATTTTATTACTTAGTACCTACATTGTATCTTTAGTTACTATCTTTAAGGTATCTTCCGTATTAAAACATTACTCAAGCGGAAATTGAATTTTCACCTTTTCAAATTATTTTATCGATCACAGATTAGCTTGTTACGAAAATTGTCTCTATAAAAATTTCACGCAGTTTTGTCTTTATCATTTTATTCTAGGTACTTTTGTTATTCTAGACTCATTCTAATTATAGTTCAGTTTAGCCCTTACCACCGTGCAACGTTGAGTCTTTAGAACTTTTATTAGGGTTGAAACAGCAGTGGACTGTTGTGGCTGTTATAGTATAGTATATAGAAACATAAAGAAGGCGGCCGGTCATAAAACATAGCCATCCTTTGGCAACATGATTTTGTGTTCAAACAAAACGTGTTGCGTCGACCCCAAGTACTTAAGATAAGGGCAGGAAGGTGATGATGAAACATAGAGAAAGCAGAACTAGTAACGCTGCAATATGAACGAGATTCAATCTCCTCGCTCGTCTGAAAAGCCGTGCAAAAGCTCTTATTACGTCACTCATCGTGTGAAGTTACGCACTCGGGATGAGTTCGTTAATACTCTCCCGTTCACGCCTCCACCACCGTACTAATGCTGAGTCTTTACAGCAATCAAGGCATGCTATATTTTGTCTTCTATACTATAACAGGGACAACAGTCCACTGTTGGACATAAGCCTCTACATATTGAAGAAATACTGAAACTGTAGTCCGACATGTTCACGCGCGACCTTGCCTAGGGATGACAGACGGTGGGGCAGGGGGATGAGGTATCAAAGATGTCAGCGGGTAGCAGCAGGTGTGAAGGGACACGCGTGCATCCGCACCGCACGTCATAGTAGAATGACGTGCTCCTCGCCCCTCCCACCGTCTGTACCCCGCGTCTGAAAAGCCGTGCAAAAGCTGTTATTACGTCACTCATCGTGTGAAGTTACACACTCGGGATGAGTTCGTTAATACGCTCCCGTTCACGCCTCCACCACCGTACTAATTCTGAACATAAAGAGCAAAAGTATGCTATACTACTATACTATATTAGCCACAACAGTCCACTGATGGACATGAGTTCCTAATTAGGGTATTTAAAGATATTCCACTCAAAAGGGACGCTGCTACCAAAATACGGGAGCGTTGTTTATAGTAATACTATAAGTAGTACTCCATACTATGAAGGGCGCGCCGCGGCGTGCTGCTCAGTCTTTCTAGCATCCCCATACAAACTTGTTATTTTGACGGCGCACCACGTCACGTCAAGCTCAGTCTATAATAGTGGAAGAGCCGAGGGCATTAGTGCCTATCTCATAAGGTACCACGATAGGCTAGATTTAGATCGTTAACCAAGACTTAAACAAGACTCAGGTCTGCCAGAGCCAATCCTGCCGTAACATAAAAATTATCGATATTTTTAAAGATATTTTTTCGTAAAAATTATGTCATTCATAAGGTACCACAATTAGTTATCATATACTCAGTTAACCATTGACAAATTATGTAAAAAAAGCTTGGTCTGCCACTGCGCACCCTCCCGGAAGTACAGACCCCTCCAAATGTGGCAAATAAAATCAGCAAGGAAAACTGAAACCAATAGTTGCTCTTTCAATATGTTCGCTCGTTTCGAGAGTCCCTGTTACGTCACTCAATGGTAGAAAGTTACATGCTCAAGCCGAGTTCGTTAATCCTTTTCCACTCATGCCCTCACCAAGCGTAGGTAACAGAGAAATAATGTGGTAGAGGTAGCTTCGCAAGCAGTAGAGTGGATCCAGGAAAACTCGTCAATAATGTTTCATCTTTTAGTTCAATGCATTTTTCTGATATTTGGCTACTTTGTTGATATATTCATTATCCAAATCCTTCTGCTTCAAAGACGTAAATATCTAGGTTCAAGACATAATAATGACCTATTTGACATCATTAAAAATAATTTGTTTAATTGCTTCTTTTCGTAAATTTACCACTCCACAGTCACCGATCTCGAACAGTTTGAATATCATGCTCAAATCCTATATGGGGCGGCAGAACGTAAACAGCTGTAAAAAAGGGCATCAACACCACGTCTGAAAAAAGTTTGAGAGTCATTCAGAAGACTGCATGTCACCATAGCAACAGGTTGTCAGCCTGTCGCCTAAAATTGTAATACATAATCGATTCTCTTATTTGCTTCTTACTACACCCACAGGAAAGATATGAGATGATGCTATTCTAAGCCGGCACCACTCGAAAAAAATAGTTTGTCAATCGCTTAATATGTTTTTATTTGCTAGAAGAACACCTACTATTTGTATTATTTTCTCTAACTTTTTCGCTAACTCTAAGGGCACTCAACTTTCATCGCCAGTACCTACCTACTTGATTTATTAACGTTGCCTAAAAATATATTGAATTCAAAAGCTTTCCGTAATTATACTTGAAATGAGTAATTAACGGCATTTTCCACGTTTTGCACGTACCATGTTTAATGGACTCATTAACAGAAATTTTCCTATACCTTTTCAAACCCAGTTAACTTTACCTTTTAACGTAATGAAGAATCAATGAAATAAAAAATAATGGATAACTTTATTGGGATTTTAATGCTCTCACCGTTCTAAAATATTCTCATAAATGAAGGTAAGAAATTGATTATCGATTGAACCCGGGCCGCATGGATCAGCAACTCACCGCTACTGCACTATTGTTGCACAATCGATGCTTGCCTTTCAATCTGTTGTTGCTCGTCCCTGTCTCTTGTAGCGACAACTAGTAGAAAATATTACAGTAGAAAGTATAAATGGCGCTGACCAACGCGGCCTGGATATATTTTTACGACAGGTAGCTTGTAGTAGTTGTCTATTGCATAGCCGTGTGATGCTGGCCTAGAATAGCATCACCCCAATTCTACCCGTGGGTGTCGTAAAAGCGACTAAGGGATAATTATCCAGGGAATGGGCAGCAGCGTTCCCTGTGAATTAAACATCTTGCACTGCACTCGCCAATCCGCCTGCCAAGCGTGGTGAGTATGTCAATACCCCCCAATACGGGGGAGGCCCATGTCCAGCAGTGAACTGTTGTGGCTGTAAAGGTAAAGGCATAGGTAATGTTGAGTTCCACCGTGTTTCCCATTATCCATATTTGCACCCACAATGGTGCTCATTTTGCAAAATAACCCGCTATAGTAATGAGAGGAAACACGAGATATAGAAGGAAGTTTCACGTTGCTCTTAGAAAAACTTTATACATTTATTCCTATGAAAGTTAATTACACATTTTTTGTAAGTATAGGCTTTTTGATCATTTTTCTAAATATTTTATATAACACAAAATTTTGCTAACAACCATGACTAACCTAACCCATATCTCTTGACGTTTCATCTAAGCACCTATCTAGGGCAACATATTAAGCGATTCACAAGCGCATCAGTAAGAAAAATTCAAATGCAGTAAAGTAACGTGGTGATCTTCCTCTAGCTTTTCATGTATTCAGCGCGTACTATAAAACTTCATTCAAAAAACCTGACTACAATATAGAGCGCAGTGCAACAACTTGAGGAAGGCATTATGCCACATTTCCTGTTACATTACATTACATTACGTACATTTGTTACCTTGATAGCGTTTCTTAGTGGCAACATCTCCCGGCGCCATGGGGAATTCACTCATTTACAACTTTTGTTAGGTAGTTACGAGAAATATCACTTATTGGTGGATACGTAGGTAGCTGATGTTTGGCAAAAGTTTCCAAGAGAGAATAAAAGTTCAAATAAAGAATACGAATATACAGTATGTTCGCAACTAACGAGCAATTATTCAATCTGGAGAATCTTAGCATCTTTAAGAATATCTTTTACTTTGGGGTCATCTGCACAAATTAGGGAAACGGCGCGCGGGGCGCCTATCACACATGGCTCACTCAGTGCTAGCGACGATTTTGACGCTTACTGAAGCTTACTGACTTTAACTGGAAAGAACCGGAGTCTCAGGGGCAGTTAAGGTAACATAAAAGGTTGTTGACACGAACGTCATATTTCTTGGATTTAAAACTGTCTCATAATCATATTATGACGTTCTTTATCACATTTTGCTGTTGTGATATTTTTATACTTTGTGATTTTTGACAGTAGCAACCCTGGCTATGTAACAATTGGCAATCGCAAAATCCGAAATAGGGCCGAGTGAACCTTTTGTAAACTCTCTTATTTTGTGCCATCTGTGAAATCACGAAAAATAAACCAAATGTTCCATAGAAAAGCCTTATACTAACCTAAGCTCAGGCCAGATGTTTACATTATAATATTTTGTATTTTTTAATTTTTCAGTATACCTAGTAAGATATATTATTTTGCCGCAGTAAAAAGTTACAATTACAAATAAAAGAACAGTCATACTAAAGTTTAACTTTTTTAACGAAATTTCTTAGTAGGTATAATTATTTGAACAAACATAAATAAATTATTGTTTGTTAACTCAGTATGTACTATAATGAAGCAATTTGAGATGGGTACGACGGAGGACAAAGTAATGAGCTTGAAATATGGCACTTACGTTACAATAGAGATTACGGTCTTAGTAAGCGAGAAAGGTCCGGTTTCGCTACGGTTGAATGTACAAGATTTGTTTTGGTAAATCAAAGCTGACGAGAGAGGACGACGATTAAAATGACCCGAGAATTTAAGTCCATCTACCTAAGCTTTTAAATTGTTTAAACTTAAGTGCGACAGACGGATTTTGCACTTATTTCTGGACGGTCCACCGACTGGACCGAAACTGTCGCGAAACCGCGATGTAATAAGAACTAAGTGCAAAATCCATCTAATCTAGCTTATCCTAAAGACCTATCTATAAATAGCTGAAACATTGAGATATATGATTACGACAGAGAGAGGCGTTACGGCATTAGTGTAAGAAGTGCCGTGGCACAAGCAAAGCTGTTCAAAAATAATCATGTTTCAATCATAATCAAAAACAATTAGATCAGCCAACATAAAAATAATATAAACCTGCAAATTAAGTCAGATGAGATCTTCGCTCGAGCTGATATTCAGTTGATTCCTTCTATTGGCATGCACTTCAATCATAACACTATACCACATGAAAGTCTAGCTACACAGAGAAAAATGTTGCTTTCGTTATCTTTGTCGCTTTTAGGACGACGTCGCAACACTCACTCGTGAATTCTAGAGACAGACAGACCACAAAGTAAGTATTGGCTAGCGCAATCGACAGACGGTCCGGTGTTGTTCTGCGCTTTGTGGCGTATGTTTATACCTAGTTTGTTGTGAGGGACACCGATTTACCGAACGATCTGATGTACTCTCCTGGTGTAAGAGTTTTCAAGTCGTCTTCTCAAGTATCTTTTTTGTGTTGGTTAAGTACTTACGTTTTTGGCCCCAAAGTCATCAAAACTACGCCTACTTGGTAAACATAAGAACCGAGAGTAATGACTTTTCGTGAACCGAAAAACATGAAACAATTTTTCTTACCTGTGGACAATCAGATAGTTTAGCATGCAATGTCCTAATCAAACACTCGGATTGTTTGACAGTGAAAATAGAAACAAGGACCTTCGTACTACGCTACAACTAAAATTGCTAGCCCACAGAAGCTGACCTACTATAAAACAACGTGAGTTCTAAAGAACCGGACAGACGTTCTTAAGGTGCACTGCACTTTGTGGCGTGTAAAACTGCAAATTGACTTCTTTCTGGCTGCTCGGTTCTCTAGTAATGTAGAGAATAAAGAGAAATGTTTTGCATAAAAGATTCAGTTGTTCGCATTTCAATGTTCGCTTTAGTATTTATACTACGAATCTTTGAAATGTCACGGAGATATTTATAGTTAATTCCTTCCGCTTTCTGTAGGACTACAAAGACTTAAGATTAAGATTCCATAGAAAAGGGAGTAGAAATCTGTAAACTAACTAACTAACTCCGCTGGCTCAGCGACCTAAAATAGACCTTGGCCTACGAAACGACCCTTCGCCACTGATCCCTGTCCTGCGCGATCTTAAATACCAAGTTTTATAATAACTTAACTTATTACTTTTATCATTTAAATAGAACATGCTTTTAAACGGGGTCAAGATAAGGCGTCTGGTCACATATCTTTTGGTAATTTAATGCTTAAGTTGAGATAGGTAAGGCCATAGTCAATAGACATAATCAGCAAATGGCACAGAATATACATCTACAATAATAAACATAAACACAACTGGAATATTTTTATTATAACAAGAAAACATGAGATGTATTCAAAAGAAACATTTCTCGTTCCACAATGGTTGACATTTGAACCGCGCCCTCACAGATGCTCAGAGCACAGCATTTTATTAAACGACCTCTTTGAACAACTATAAAGAATTAAATAATGAGAATATTATAGCGCTGTGAGTGCATTAAAAATTCCAATACAAACTATAAAGAAGCTAGGAAAAACTTACTTAAGGTGGTTCGTTACGTCATACAAACGAAAAACTGCACTTCAGTCGGGTTACACATGAGCTGTAGAGTTTCTTTTTAAAGAAACTTTATTCTGAATGATGAAGGCACACGTAAATTTGTCGCAAAACTACTTATAGTTAAAAGATAATCAGTATTTTCTGCACAATAAAATGAAACGTATTTATTGCAGCAGTAGCTCCATCTATTTTCGTAAAGTGGCGACTCGCTTTTTACGGGGAAATCTGATGATTTAAAAATTCTTTTTAGTGTTTTGCGACAATCTTATATACCCACGGGACTCCCCATCAAGTTTTTTAAACCGACTCTTGTCTCCTTTACATACATAACTCCATTGAACTTTTGTATGGAAAACGGAACGCCTTAAACATAACTTTCAGAATTTGAAAATACAGCTCAATTCTGTGTGTTCCTAAATCTTATACCATTAAACGAGCAAGAATTGTATCGGGGTTTTGGAAATGGCTCCAAAAATTTTCACAGAATTTCGGAAATAGGGGTTGTTGGGGAAAATAAATTGATCTAGATAGAGGATACATTTCGTAAACACCGTTGCTTTACATTTTTGTAAACAACGACATCTATCGGCGAGTTGGATAGTAATAACCGTTTTTGTAAGTCGTTTTGAAACTAACGCATAAAAAGTAAAAACCGAGAGAACTCGGTCCACCAGCTGGTGAATATAGATGCCCCATTCCTAAAACAAACGATTAAAGAATCTAAGGAATGTAGAGCAGCATTTCATGTAAATACAACTACTTGCACTGTGTTCACCTAGCCCTGCCAAGCGTTGTTTTTTTATTTACATCTTTGTATAGAGGCAGGTTTTCCCCAAACTTGACAAAATTCCAAAGATTTACAATTGATCGTCAAGCGATTTTTGAGTACATGTTTTTTGGTCCAGATATCTTTAAATACAGGGTTATTTAGTTTTTAGGGTTTGATATCGCTCTCAATTTTATAGCTTCGTAATACTGGCCAAGTTCCCTCTCAAGCAGTCGTTCCCTCTCCTCGCTGTAAGGTACCAACTCGTGTACATTGTCCCGCGCCGGTTGTGAATATTGCAGCGGTTGTCCGCAACAGACGAGCGCTTTATTCATTCCGAGCCGCTTTTTATACGCTCCTTATTTATGTGTCTCGCGACTCGGGTGACCTAGTAAAGCACACCCGGTGTAGGTATATAAATGTAAAAAAGCCGAGAACTTTAAACATTGGTTTTATTGTTTTGAATAAGTATGTATGATCGGACGTTATGTCACAATAAGCTCTAAAGATGGCGTTTTAACTCAATCGAGAGATTCACAAAATCATTCATTCATGTTATTCGAGAAATGCTGAGATTTTCTTTTTTAAACATGTTTTTATACGCGTTTTATGGCATGTCTCATGATTCTGGCGATCTAAAAGCTTATGAGTTGAGTTGCTTAGAATGAATCAACTGACACACGTAAACGTACGTCTGTTGCTGCGTTTATTTGACGTTATGGAATTCACCTTGTCCTGATGCATACGTTACGGATATCAAAATGTAATACCCGCCGCAGTCAGGAAAAATAGTGCAGACCACTTTTTTGACTAAAGCTTATATCGTGATCGATTTTTAATCAACTGTTGTTTCAAAAATACTGCATACTTTTCAAGTAAAGCTAGTAAATAGAAATAGTAATTTTGTATTTTCCTTAGAAGACGCTTTGACTGTTCGAATAATGTGCATCGGATAGAATACATTAGTTTATGAGCTTCTTGGTTCCCGAAAAATAATTTCAAAGCTGCCTTGACTTTTCAATCTTTTGAAATTCAACAAAATCCTTTCATATTGTAACCCGACTGAATACAATTTTATGCTGATGAGAAAATACGTAGAGAAACTGGTAGTGTAGTGACAAAGTTATCCCTTTTTGAAGTTCTTTGGTGACCTGATGTTAATAAATAAGTAGGTACACTTTTTTTTTTTTTTTTTTAAACAAATGTCACTACTGCCGCATAAATTGCAAATAATTTGCTATCTATTTTTTTAAGGCTTTTGTTAAAAGTTGCGTGGGACACAGGTTCAAAGAAAGATTTAATGAAACCTGACATAAAAACACCCCCGTATCTGGTAGCAGCATGTCAGTAGCCTAGACGTAGTGGGAAAATGCGTGTAGTGTAGGTTTTAGTGACCAGTGATGTTGTCCTCTGTGAGATTTGTGTATAACCTATCTGGAAGTCGATTTGCTGCAGTCAGGCTCATACAAAGTGGACTATAGATGGATATGTATAACTATACAGTTACTGCATCGGTTATAGCAGTGGTATTGCCCGGGACGCATCCGCTCCGGTCGGGGTTTATTGCGCTCAGCACTCAACTGCCGAACTGGCTGCATCTGATATTAACTGGAAAACCTATTAGACGTCTAACAGTTCACAGTCAATCAGAATTTTACTTATCCTATCCAATACTACATACATTTATATCATGCCTTTATCCCTATTCACAGTGTAAACTGCTGTAAAAACGGCCATTTACTCCACGTCTGACAAAGGTTTGAGAAGCATTCAGAAGACTATATATTACCACAGTGGCAGGTTGTCAGTTTGTCGCCTAAATATGCCATTATGTCGCTTCTTAGGATACCTAGGAAAAAATATGGGATGATGCTATTCTAAGGCGGCACCAAATGACAAAAGTAACCTTTCCAAAACTAGGTGAATATAACTACAGTTACCTAGTTCTGCCTGCATCGGTTATAGCAGTGATATTGCCCGGGACGCATCCGCTCCAGTCGGGTTTTATTACGCTGAGCTCAACTGCCGAACCAGCTGCATCTGATATTAACTGGAATACCTATTGGACATCTACTTCCAAGAAAAGGATTATAAATGGTGACCTAAGGTCATGCTTTCTCACTCGCTCTTACATACACCAGGTTCATGCTTTCCCCTTCTAGTTATAGAACCGCTGCCATTTATAATCCAATTCTTCATTGAACCAGGTTGTACGTAGTTCTGCCTGCATCGGTTATAGCAGTGATATTGCCCGGGACGCATCCGCTCTAGTCGGGGTTTTATTGCGCTCAGCGCTCAACTGCCGAACCGGCTGCATCTGATATTAACTGGAAAATCTAGTAAACGTCTACTTCCTGGTTAAATAAAGAATGGGATTAAAAATAGCGGCCGAAGGTCATGCTTTCTCACTCGCACTTAGGTTCTTACATACATCAGGTTCATGCTTTCCCCTTCTAGTTATAGAACCGCTGTCATTTATAATCCCATTCTTTATTGAACCATGTAGTACTTAGTAACGCCTGCATCGGTTATAGCAGTAATATTGCCCGGGACGCATCCGCTCCAGTCGGGTTTTCTCCATCGCTCAACTGACGAACCGGCTGCATCTGATATTAACTGGAAAACGTATTGGACGTCTAACAGTTCATAGTCAATCAGGACTTTAGCTCATCATCATTGGCTCATACGTTTGTAACAGACGATTTATCAAGATTTTTCATGGCTGTATAAGCCGATACGGGAGTGTAGGTGGAATTGGAGCACTCAATCAGGACTTTACCTATCATATCCAAAACTAGGTGGATATAGGTATACAGTTACCTAGTAACGCCCGCATCGGTTATAGCAGTGATATTGCTCGGGATGCATCCGGCTCGCCCCCGCTCAAGTCGGGGTTTATTGCGCTCTATATTAAACTTATACCTAATCTTCACTAATAAGTAGGTGTCTGTGGGCAATCTGATGGCAGCTACGTGTCGTATTTCGTGTCGCTTTCAAATGCCAACAGATCATGCAAAGACTATCGGTATAGCTATACAGTTACCTAGGTTAAGCCTGCATCTGTTATAGCAGTGATATTGCCCGGGACGCATCCGCTCCGGTCGGGGTTTATTGCGCTCAGCTCAACTGCCGAACCGGCTGCTTCTGATATTAACTGGAAAACGTATTAGACGTCTAACAGTTTATAGTCCATCAGGATTTTACCTATCCTATCCAAAACTAGGCAAGGGTAAGCAAAGAGTAAACGGCTTTAAGAAACGTTCATTTTCTGACAAAAGTTAGAGAGGCATTCAGAAGACTGTGTATTATCATCAACTCCCTCAAAGCCCGTAGTCGCTTCTTAAGATACCCACGGGAAAGATAATTATGTGATGATGCTATTTTAAGCCGGCACCACACGACAAATGTAACCTTTCCAAAACTAGGTGGATATAACTACAGTTACCTAGTTCAGCCTGCATCGGTTATAGCAGTGATATTGCCCGGGACGCATCCGCTCCGGTCGGGATTTATTGCGCTCAGCTCAACTGCCGAACCAGCTGCATCTGATATTAACTGGAAAACCTATTGGACGTCTAACAGTTCATAGTCTATCAGGACTATCATTCCAAAACTAGTTGGATATAGGTATACAGTTACCTAGGTTAAGCCTGCATCGGTTATAGCAGTGATATTGCCCGGGACGCATCCGGCTCGCCCCCGCTCAAGTCGGGGTTTATTGCGCTCTATATTAAACGTGTACCTACCTAACGTATTCACTAATAAGTACCTGTCTTACATGTATTGTCTTAGCTTTCAAATGCCATCAGATCATGTCCAGACTATAGGTAAAACTGTCGTGTTACCTCGGTTCCCTGAGTGCCGGTGCCTCTTGGAGCCCAGGTAACACGACAGTTTGGCGCCCAACGTGGGGCCCTTCTCTAAATTCTAAAATAACGCTTCTTCTAGCGTAAACCTTTTCGACTTTAATTTCGGCCTTTTTTTCCTCTCAAAATTCTAAATCTACCTCCCATAGGATTTTTTGGCCCTCCTCTTTCGGCCCTCTTTATTATTTACCCTCACCTAACCCCTCAAGCTTAAAACCTAACACTAACCTAAATTTTTACCGGCTACACTTTACTAACCAAAAATGACTTCAACAAGCACATTTCTGCCAGCGTCAGGTCAATCTCGATTGACCCCCTATTCTGCCAGCGTCAGGTCAATCTTGAGGACCCCCTTTTTTATAATATTCCTTTTGACCCTTTTCTAATTACGCTGCTGGCATTTTTCGACTTTTGTCTTTTACTTCTTGCCCTTTTGCCTTTTACTCCTTGCCCTTTTGCTATTTGTCCTTTTGCCCTTTATACCAATTTACTTTTCTACTCAACTACTTCTCTGCTGTACTTGAACCATCCTCTACATCCCCCTTTTCATTCTTACTCGTCCTTTCTTTATTCACAACACCACTATCCTTCCCTTTACTACTTCTTTTTGCATCTGACTTCGATCTTTCGGCTTACTCTCGAAGTCTTAATTTTTTATTTTGGCTTTTAGCCTCTCTACACACTCACACACTTACACACACACTGGCTCTAAAGCCACCTACAGACACACACCTCTGCAGGCGGTACTCTAATCCCGCCCTGCTCTCTTAAGGGTTCTCTAAATACCCTCTCTCTTAAGACTCTCTCTAAATGGGTCTCCGAAAATGTTCCTCTCTTGATGGGTCTCTCTATCCCCACTTGAGCTAAGGTTCATTCTCTTCGTGCGGATTGTGACACGTTAAATAAGCCTACACTACTACACTCTACACAAACTAATCTTCTTCACACTCTACACATCGTGCGGCTAGTGACACGTTAAATAACCCAACTAACAAGATTTGGTCGTATAATGGTCGGGACAACGTTATCGTTACGTCTTGAAGTCGGATAGTTTTGGTCGTATAGTAGTTATGTAAACGATTATACGACGCGATTTGGGCACAAATTATATGACTTTTGTCCGTGTAAAGATCGTATTAAGGTCGTATTAATGGGCTAAAGTCTGGTAAAAGTCATATACAAGTCTGTTTCGCGACGTATGGTCGAATAACAGTCGTATAAGTGACTGTTATTCGACCATTTAGCCGTGTAGTGGTCGTATTATTGTCTTTAAACCGATCAAAAGTCGTGTAGTGGTCGTATTACTGACATTTACATGACCTGAAATCGTGTAGTGGTCATCGGCGTTACTTTATCGTGCACGGAATTCAGTGTGCTATCAACCGAGTGAAAGTGAGGTTAAAGACAAACAAATCATTCAAAATAATTAATGTCTGCCATGTTTGTTATCGAATATAATCTGAAAAGTTGTGAATGGTGTTAAGAACTGTTTAGTGTTGAGTTTTGAAAAGGGAAATTGTTTTATCGACTATTTTGTGTTATTATTCAAACAAAATTTTAATGCCCCCTACAAATAATAACGATTTGAATTATTTTATTTATGTTATTAATTCATTATTTATTTATATAACGTTTATAAAACTTTATGTAGTGATCGCGACTGTTAAAGGACACTTTATGACTAAAGGTCGCGTTATATGACTAGAAACCATTTTCTGTCCGCCATTTTCAGGGTACCGTTTAGAAAGTGAAAACCTTGAAAGACATTGTATTGTACAGCATAATACTGGCCGGCAGTATACTGTACACCACACCAGAGGAACACAACACAACATTATGGATGGAATCAAAACAATGCCGCCATCCTTCATTCCGTACCTAAAATGTACGGGGGTGTAATGCACGACATTTTGTTCGAAGACATCACGTGAGTAGTAGCGTAGTCTTCTTCTTCTCCTTCTTTTTTTTTCGTGTGGGACACCGAGTCGTTCAACGACCCGACGAACCCTGGTGTCAGAGTTTTTCAACCGCCTACTGCAAGTAGCAGGCCTCTGACATGGTTGTGTAACGACCGCCATCATAGACAGCAATGGGGAACCGACGGCTTAACGTGCCCATCCGAAGCACGGAACCATCTTACTTGCGGACAATCAGGTGGTTCAGCCTGCAATGTCCTAACCCGACTAGGAACAAATTCACAAAGTGATAAATATCAACTTTGTGAGTGACCCCACCGGGAATTGAACCCGGAACCTTTGCGTGGCAGGCAGGCATACTAACCACTGCGCCACATCGGCTGTCGTGATGTGACTTGATCGATAATTTTACATACATTCGTAACTAAATCGATATCGTTTTTATTTAAAATAATATAATTATATAATATTCTTTATTGAGCTTAGTCGCTCAATTTGTTCGCTCCAACTCTAACCTTACCTAACCTACTGTTTTGGAATTGTGTCAGAGGTGGTTTTTTATTGTGGGGGGCTGCACCCCCTAAACCACCATCCCGCCTCGCTGGGTTGCCTTGTATGTTAGGTTCGAATAATGAATCTACAGGGAGTTAGGAAAAGTAGTCTGTCCTATCGTATAATAAAGTATGTTAAGGGTGTTCAAATGATTTTTAAAAAATATTTGAAGATAAAAATATTTTTAAATAATTTTTATCACATTGTTTAACTCTACAACACAGAGCGCTTAACAGTGTATGTACTGTCAATTACCACTCCAATAACTATGCACTGTTCCTTCACAGCGCGTAATAAGATCTTCAACGGTGCAACCGCAGCTGAACGTGACAGTAACGATGTGCTCTATAACGCTCAGACCTAGGGTTGAACATTTCAATTTATTTTTTTAA
This sequence comes from Phthorimaea operculella, assembly GCA_024500475.1. NCBI lineage: Eukaryota > Metazoa > Arthropoda > Insecta > Lepidoptera > Gelechiidae > Phthorimaea > Phthorimaea operculella. The sequence continues at coordinate 569,510 of JANFCV010000164.1, forward strand.
ATTATGTTTTATATAAAATATTTTTAATATTTTTTAAACATGGTCAAGACACTATGTTATACCTACGTAACAGAACTTGTGGTTTAAAGAAACGTACTACTTTTCTTAACACCCTGTATAAGTCGATTACAGCCAACACTGTCACTTCACTTCATCCGCTGTGACGTAACTTGTTTTGATTCTATTTGCAGCACTGTACATTATTAGTCTGGGCCCGTTTTTCAAGCCTATCCATAATGCCGTACATTATTCTTTTGCACATTACGTTGTCGGGCATTACCGTGTCGTGCATTGTATGTACTCCACGGAGGAAACGTGGTGAGACGTAAGATAACATCTGTCAGACAAGTGATAGTCAGCCGTAACTGATACGACGAGTCCCTACAATGTACGACATTGTATTGTACAGCATAACTATTGCTGACAGAGTAATATGTACGACATTATGAAGTACGACATGATGAATGGAATCAGGACCAACTATAGCCCCGTACAAAAAATTAACGGGGGTGTACTACACAACATGATGAACTATTCTCAAGACTGGCAGTAGTGATCTGATTTAATCGTTAATTTCACATACGTACTTATCAATGCCATCTTCCTGTCCTCATCCCAATTACCTGGGGTCGGCGCAACACGTTTTGTTGAACACAAAATCGTGTTGCAAAGGATTTAGCTTAATTTTACGACTGTTTGTCCATCTGTTTATCCATTTGTCCATCCGTCCCCCCGTCCATCCATTCATTCATTTATCCATACATACATCCAGTCTGTCCGTCCGTTCGAACATATATTTCCTATTTTATTACCTACAGAACCACGACCACAATAATTCGCACCACAGCGAGGTCAAGTAGTTGTGAAGAAGTATTATGTACGACTACTAAACAATGAAAAGGTTTTTAAGAGTCATATAAATAGCCTTTTTAGGTCTTTTAGTCGTTTAATCGTTATGTTACACCACGTTTATACGACATTGCGTTGTGTTTCAGGTAATAATATAATCATAATACAACTAATGATCAAATTACAGTTGTAGGCTTGACTGAAAGTCATATAAAGGTCGCAATGACGATTTTTATACGACTGTAAGGTTTATTGAAGGTAATAATATGACCATTATATACCTAATGGTCTGGTTACAGTCGGTGGCCTGACTAAGAATCATCTTACGGTCGCAATAGCGACTTTTATATGACGTCGAGGTTTATTACAAGTAATACGACCTTTATATACCTAATGGTCTGGTAGAAGTCGGTGGCATGACTAAAAGTCATATAACAGTCGCAAAGGCGACTTTTATGCGACATTTAGACAAGAAATTTATTCGACTTTTATACGACCTTTATACAACTTATGGTCTGATAACAGTCGCTAAACTGACTTAAAGTCATATAACGGTCGCACTGGCGACTTGTATACGACTATACGGTTTATAAAAGATAATGATATGACCTTTATATACCTTATGATCTAGTAACAGTCGGTGGCCTGACTGAAGGTTATATAAAGGTCCCAACAGCGATGATTAGTCCTATAATTTAATCGTATAGCGATCATTTATACGACCTTTATACGATGGTCGTATAATTAAGTCGTATAAACGGTTACTCGACCAGATTATACGACTTTAGACGTTTACGACTAAAAAGTCGAATAAGACACCACTACACAACTCAGTGAAATTCTGCTTACCACTATACGACCTTTTTATAACCAAAAGTCGTTTAGTCTGTTTTTTATAGGACCAAGTTGTTAGTTGGGAAGCCTTAACACTACTCACAGGTTTTAAGCTGGAGCGGATGACAACTCCTAAAACAAGCCTTGGTCATCGCCTGAGATATGCTCAGAGAGTAGCATACCTTGGAGTAGGAGCCATTGAATGTGAGCCCTACCCCAACCTTTGGAAGACGAAGTATGCATGATTGAATGGTGAAGTCTGAATGTAGGTGAATGCGTAAGGTATCTGCTCATAACCTCAAAATTTTTGTAACAGCAAAAATTTTCTCGGGGTCGTGGGGGAAAATATAGCGTTTCACGCGTATTTTCTATATTTTCTTCTGATTCATAATTTCATTGTTTTCCTTGTTGACATGATTATTATTTACTACTATTGACAAAATGTCAACGTCTCAACTTTGACGGCTATCTCATAGAGCCGCGTAGTTCTCTACTAAAAAGTTATTGTACTATAGCCCACTACCTCTTTCTAATTTCTGACCTCCTGGTACTCGATTCTAAATTTATCTCGCGCTGGCACTCTTTCACTCCTCCTGGAAACGAGACCTCCGAGCCCTCCGAAGCCACAGGACTGCCCTCGTCGCCTGGACAAACCACTACATCATCAGGGCGACAAACCTCCACCATCAACACTGGCAACTTGCTGGAAGACTGGCCGCTGACAAATCTCAAGGTTTTGAAATTCGAAATCAGAATGAAGACTGGAACATTCTCGAACACCTAGCAAGCATATAAAAGCCCCGTCAGCTGCCAACCTGACAGTTTTTGATCAGCCACTGAAGACTTCAGCAAATACTCAAGAGTACGAATACTGACAAGAAAATCTAATACAGCAAGTCTGCAACTATGTCTGCCGCAGCGCATTACGTCGTGGTCTCCGCGCCGAAGACTCAAGTCCTCTGAACCAGTCCTCGGTCTGCGCCCTACACTCCACGGATGCCCAGCGAGTGCCAAGAGGATACCCTATGAGTGCCACGCGCTACCTTTTGAGGCCCTCTTCCGTTCTAGGAGGTCTTGTAGTTAATAAAAGCCCTCTCTTTTATTTACTATCTTTTCCTGCCACGGTCCCCCGCTGCACGTGAGGGCACCAGGCTTGTTAGGGCGCCTATACACAGGACACTCTACCCACACCTACTCACTCACGCCCTCCGGGGCCACAGGCACTCGTACTAGCGAGACCACTCCACCCTACCTAGCTACTAAGTTACACCTGCGGTTACCTCGGTTCCCTGAGTGCCGGTGCCTCTTGGAGCCCAGGTAACACGACAAACTAAACCTAGTAACGCCTGCATCGGTTATAACAGTGATATTGCCCGGGACGCATCCGCTCCAGTTGGGTTTATTGCGCTCAGCTCAACTGCCGACCCAGCTGCATCTGATATTAACTGGAAAACCTATTGGACGTCTAACAGTTCATAGTCTATCAGGATTTTACCTATCCTTTCAAAAACTAGATGATTTGTACATTATGTGCAAAAATAAAGACTGCCATGCATGACTCTTAATGATTATTTGACTAATATTATTTGCTAGCGGCCCGTCAGCAGTTTCATCCATTCAACACATTTTCCCGTGACAAAAAGGCACTTTCCCGACATGTGTTATGATATAAACCTTCCTATTAAATCATACTTACTATTAAAAAAACGCATTAAAACCCATTGCGTGGTTTAGGAATAGTTAGCAAATTCTACGACAGACAGACAGACAAAGAAACGCAAAAAGCGACTTCACTTTATACTATGTAGCTTCCTTGATAACTTTCTTATACCTACGCATAATACGTCGAATATCACGAGTTTCCGAGAAATTGTCAAACACAATAAGAGGCAGGATACAAGATCCGCCTACATTTGAACAAATAAACATAATTTGGTACGAACAAACATTCAACAAATTCAATATGAAACGAAGTTCTTGTTTGTTTTGGAGTTTTCCAATTTCATTTCGTGTTAGGTATGTTGTTGGTGTTTAATTACTTACTTACTTTATTACTTGGATGTCGATGCCTAATTATTTCATTATTGTTTTCGTATAGACCTTACTGGGTGAATGATTTAACAGTAAAATATAATTTTCTACCTATTGTTGATTTTCTTTGATTGTTTTGTGCTATATGTGATCAAAATAAATTTTGTTTCTTTCTTCTTTTCGTTTATTAAACTTTTTGATGAAATATCTGGTCTAGTATAAACGTCTTACTTAACATACATATAAGTACATAGATACATTAATGACGCCTGTAATATGTCTTGGGGGTACGCAAAGCGTAAACGGCTGTAAAAACGGCCATTTAAACCACGTCTGACAAAAACGTTTGAGAGTCATTCAGAAGACTGTGTATCACCATAGCTTAAAAGTTCTGTACATATAAACTCTTAAATCCCGAAGAAAAGATATCGGATGACGCTATTCTAAGCCGGCACTACACGTCATTTATCATAGCAAAGAAATGCACAGCTTTCGCGTAGTACAGCGTCTACGACGTAGAAGAACGCGTAGCAAACGTCTATTCTATTCTATTCTATTTCAGCCTATTGCAGTCCACTGCTGGACGTAGGCCTCCCCCAGGGAACGCCGTAAGGCACGATCTCCCGTTTTTGCCATCCAGTCGCTACCAGCCGCCTTTTTCAAGTCATCGGTCCATCTGGCCGGAGGGCGTCCAACGCTACGCTTGCCGAGGCGTGGCCTCCACTCGAGAACCCGCTTACTCCACCGTCCGTCGGTTCTACGACAGATGTGGCCAGCCCACTGCCACTTCAGCTTGCTACACTTCCAGACTATGTCCGTCACTTTGGTCTTTTTTCGGATGGTCTCATTCCGGACTTTATCCATTATAGAGATACTAAGCATAGACCTTTCCATAGCTCTCTGAGTGACATGTAGCCGGTGGGCCAGTTTTACTGTCAAGTTCCACGTCTCGGCTCCGTAGGTCATGACTGGTAGGACGCATTGATCGAACACCTTGGTCTTAAGGCATTGTGGCAAAGATGATTCGAGGATGTGACGCAGCTTTCCAAATGCTACCCAACCAAGCTGCACTCTTCTGGTGATTTCAGCCTCAAAGTTGTCTCTTCCCATCTGCAAAGTTTGCCCAAGGTACACGTATTTCTGGACAACTTCAAGGACTACACCTTCGACGGAGACCGGCTCGGGGATTATGTGTTGATTGAACATGACCGAGGGTCGAAAGTTTTTACCAAGACACTGGGAAGGAGTCATCTGGCAAAGCTAACTACCTCGAATGGTGTAACTGTCACATCGGTTCCAGAGATTCTCGCTGAAATTGAGGACTTCTATGGAAATCTGTATGCCTCACATGCGAAAAAGCCTCCACCTGATGCGACCCCAGACCCAAGAGCTCCTCTCTCCCGCCACTTTACAGAAGATCTCCCGGACGTAGATATAGACGAAATCGCGGCGGCTCTCAGACAGCTTAAGAATGGGAAGGCTCCCGGGGAAGACGGAGTGGCCTCTGAGCTACTTAAGGCCGGTGGAAAACCTGTCCTCGAGGAGCTGAAAAGGCTTTTCAACTCTGTAATAGCCAATGGGACAACCCCGAAGGCGTGGAGCAGAGGTGTAGTGGCATTGTTTTTCAAAAAAGGAGACAAAACGCTTCTCAAAAACTATAGGCCGATCACACTTCTGAGCCACGTCTATAAGCTGTTCTCGAGAGTCGTCACGAATCGTCTGGCATCAAGATTTGACGCCTTTCAGCCACCGGAACAGGCCGGGTTTCGTAAGGGCTTCAGTACCGTGGACCACATCTATACTGTAAGGCAGGTTATACAGAAGACAGAGGAGACGAGAGGAGCAAACGTCTACGACTTGTAAATTCTACTACACTGAGGTACAAATTAGAGAACTGGCGCGCGGGGCGCCTTTACAGATGGCTCACTCACTACTACCGACAGTTTTGACGCTTACTGACGTTTACTGGATGGAATGAACTGGAATCTCGGAGGAACTTAGGGTAACTAAGAAGATGGTTGCCATGAACGTCATATTTCTGGCACTAAAATTGCCCGCAGTTATGTTACGTTCTTGTATCAGATTAAAAGCTGTTTTCGGCCTCTTATTGAATCTAGAAATCCTGGCTACGGAACAATCGGGAAAATCCTAAATAGGAACAAATGATTTTTCTGTAAACTCTCCATTTTGTGACTGAGGCAACATTGTGTTCCTATTAATAATTTTTGGGTCTGTTTTGAAAATAATTTTCCCAAAAAAATATAGCCGACCACACAAGCCACACAAATATAAACTAACTTTACCCTCATTTTAACCAAAATAACGGGCGGCTGGGCCCGTCGGGATGTTACTGTGTAATTAATGATGTTAGAATTCTGCATTAATTTCTCATTCATTATAGAGTACCAAAGTGTTTTAATATCAACAAACAATATTCTAACATTAATTAGCTTGGGTTATAGCAACAGCAATAGGCCAACCTTATTTTAATTTTAAGTACTGTTTATTCTGAGAAACTGTACCAATGAAAAAGGTATAGTCCATCCAAAATCATAGAGTCATAACCAACCTTAGCGGGAGGCTAAGTTACGCTTGTTTCTAGTATCTAGGCCTCCCGCTTAGGCTGGTCATGTCATTTCATGGCACAGGCGTGATATAAAGGGTGGTACCGACCAATAGACGTGGGTCTATCCTGAAAACGCTAAACTCAACATGTCAAACTAATTAACTTGCCCTAAGGACAAAAGTTCAAAGCCTAAAAAATGTTTTTTATCCTCTCATAGAAAATAGGTTGAACAGCAGGTTTTTGTATTGGTGGGCAATTTTGGGCAATGTATTTTATTTAAATTAAAAACAATACCTCTGCCTACTGTACATTGGTTCATCCTCAAAATCAAACCCAAGACCTTTTAATTGTTATGGTAAAGCTCATAAGTGCTACTACATCTCAGAGACAAGCTGCTCTAGTTAAACTTTAAAACGTCCTTTGAATATTTGAACAAAAGACAAAGTGCGAAGTTCGGGATCGTGTTCCACAAAGAAACTTCAGCATACCGAACATACTACGTTATTCTGTAGGTTTATAACAACTTTGTGAGTGATTGGCGGCACAGATTGGAAATAAACAGGGTTGCAGAAGGCACACCCGCGTTTTTTTCGTAACTGACTACCTAAACGTGATTGCTACTGTTGCAAACTTTTTTATATTTTTTAAATAATTTTGTATAAGTAGGAAGGTATGTGTATTGCTGGCAACACAACTGAACACAACACACAGTTCTTTAAAAGTAGTTGCTTAACTAGGTCTTGAGGTAGGCCTTTGAAAGCAATAGTTAAAGAAAAGATTTTCTACAGTTTCGATTGGTAAATCAAGTGACACATAAACGTAGGTAGATATAGTTTATACTTGCAGTTGTCGGCACTTGGTGAAACTTCATTGTTATGATTTTGATTCAAACACTTGAACCTCCTTTTCTTTCGTCAGATGAAAATAGCTGTGTATCATCATAAGTCATAAAAAATTTAACTAGTATTCAAACAATAGAACATACTTCCAATAATAGAAACTCTCACACCGTTTTTTTTTAAATCACATTGTGTGACCGCCTAAGCAAAATCGCCAGCAACTATTAAGTGATCCATCTGTATCGGCGTCACTTGTAACTTTTGGTACAAGTGAAGGTCACATGAAGTGCAAGTCACGGGGCATCCATTAGGGTAGCCGTCAGCCTCTATCCCTTTCCATCATTATACACCAGAAAGGGATAGAAGGTTACAACCATTAACATTTCCATCGAAGCACGTAATTGAATCTCAACCTCTCGACGTGTAATATTGGTGTGAATTTTTCGCGAGGTGAGCACGGAATACCAAATTATGGCTGAATCGATAATGGTAGGTACATGGTTGAAGCTTTGAGTAACGTGAGAATAAAGGAAAATATGGCTTTGAAATAATTATACCTGCTGAATTTGAGACGAATACAGGTTCGCGTAAATGAGCCTAATTAATACGTATTATAATATATGGATGATGGGTATACCATTTTAATATTTTTTCCTTATGTAATTTTTAAAGTAGGCAATTTCTTGGAAACTATAGACTTTACAAGGCTAACAAATATTTTCTTTAGACGCCACTTTTTCTACCCTGCCGTCATATAGGTCTGTCATATATACATAATCACGCCTATAAATCTTGCGGTGTAGGTAGAACGTAGACGGCCATTTACACCAGGTCTGACATAAGTTTGAGAGTCATTCAATTACATAGAGAGTGGTTGTCAGCCTGTCGCCTAAAAATGCAATACACATCTCAGACCTCTTAGTCGCTTCTTTCGAACCTACGGGAAAGATATGGGGTGATGCCATTCCAAGCCGGCATAACACGGCATTAATGAAGATTGTAAATAATTGTATAGGTATTACAATAGCATAGTATCAGATATTAGTTTAGGGTATTGGCAAACCAATCACGAAGTTTGGCGTTTATTGAATCAGTTATTACAACTAATATTGAGTTAACATTATTACTGTTAATTAAGTGAAGTCATCAAACTAAATAGAAGTCCAAAAATAAATAATTGAAACTGAAATCATCTAAACTGATTGTTTGGCAGACAAAGTATTAGGTACCAGCTGGTATGACCGAGCCATGTCTAAATAAATAAAAAAATGTTTATACATTTCGTTTACTTTTTATCATAAAAATAATTAAGAAAAATGTGCTCTGCCGTTATTAATTTTATCAGCATGCCTATTTTAATTTATAAAAGAAAGAAAATTTAGAAAGTTTTAGAATGTGATCATCTTTTTTCTATTTATCTACGTACTGTTATCTTTATAACACAAATCTTAACACAGAAAGACGACCACTTTAGCATGAAATAAGTGAATATATTTGGATAATTTAAACCTTCCATCAAAGATCTTATCGTACACATATATACTTCCCGCTAAGATATTATTCTAAAACATATAAAATTATTTTGCTACAATTAAACTAATCCGTTATCAAATGTTGTTGCACCAAATATATTGCATGTATTAAAAACACTGACTTTGCTGTTTGAAGGCTTATAGGTTCTGTAGGTTGAGAAAACTATAGACGCCTTCGAGGTGTGGTGTTGGCGGAAAATGCAAAGCGTACAAATTTCTCTATTCTTAAAGAGCATCGTATCACCACAATATTGTCAACAATATGTCTTCAAAGAATACTATCTTACTTTGGACATGTTGCTCGCCGTGAAACTGATAGCTTAGAAAAGCTTATGATTACGGGCAAAGTGGAGGGTAAACGATCACGCGGGCGGTCTCCAACACGCTGGTCAGATCAAATAAAGAAACTTACGGGCCTGTCTATCAACACAGCCTTAAAACATGCCGAAGACAGAGACACATGGAGGAATATTATAAAGAACCTGGAAGAAGGGAATCTATGCAGACACGACCTTCAGTAATGAAGAAACGACTTAGAACAAGAGAAGGTTCTGTAGAAAATGAATAACTCAATATTTTCAGAGATAAATACTTTATCTACAACAATCACAACACTCCCTACTAATCATATTACAAGTCTGAGAGGCTAGACCACTTACTTACCCCAATACTTAGTTACACCGCAAAATAGAGAGTTTGCAGAAGGATCACTCAACCCTATTTAGGAATTTCGTGATTGCCAGGGTTGCTACTGTCAAAAATCTCAAAGTAAGTAGGTATAAGAATTTGAAACTGCGTCCATACGGACTAATGGTGTAAATCTGCAAGGCATCGGTGTCATGAGTGTCTTATGACAACTTGGCATGAGTTTCGTCCTCTACGATAAGCTTCTTGTAACCAAAAAGCGGGGTAGCTTAGTTCAGTTATTACACTGAACTAGTGAAAGAGAACAAAAGACGCAAAGTGAATTTGCAAAATAAGTAGGCAACTGATTCGATTTTAGTTTATCTCTTCAGGTAAGGACCTGACCTGACTTGAAAGAAGTGACCTTACGACAGTTGGATTTCCTACTTATTTTGCAAATACCCTTTTCATCTTCCTCTTTCACTATAATAATATCAAAACAGCAATATCTGATACCAGAACGAAATATGGCAAACATCTTCTTAATTACGTTGCGTTCCTCTGAGATGCCAGTTCAACGTTAAAATTCTCACTAGTACTGAGTGAGCCATCTGTAATGGCGCCCGGCGTGCCGTCCCCTAATTTGTGGTTACTGGTTACACAGGCTAGGACAAGTTCTAGACAATCTTTTACGTTTATTGACTAGACATTTTCGATGTAGCTACTCACGATGTCCAATTCTACTGGAGTGGTACTAGACAATTCGATTGACTAAAACCAATTCTTAGAAATAACGACACCAATTCGGAGCTAAGTGACAGGCAGACAGGAGAGACAACGAAACAAAATTGGAATAGCTGTTGTGTTTTATTGAAATAAAAGTTGATATTGTCGCTGTTACGTAAATAAATCACGCTCAAAGTCACGCTTTTTCAACTTATGCTTGTATTTATGTCTACAAGTCACTTCTATTTTTATTAAGGATGTTGATGAAAATACCTACCTACTTGCAGAGTTTTAATATCACAGATATTATGGTCAATAGCACATTTTAATAGCGGTGCATTGAGACTGAAATGTTTAAAAAATGTACCTAGACATAACTATCACGGAACTTTCAAAACCTTTGAGATTTTGAAATTATGTGCAAAATCTGTGATGAGTCAATGTGACAATATGAACCAGAGATAGCACACACATAGTTCAACAAATTGATGATAATTGGTAAAGCAAAATACATTTTTTATTCAATTTATTTTGCTAAGGGCTATTACCTAACGTAGACTGGTTCCCCATCGTGTACTATATTATATCCATCTATGTACTATATCTTCTGTCCCTTACCTACTCTGACTTTCCACGTTCCGATTCACAGTGACCCGATATATTGTATAATCGAATTCACTCTCATGCCACTTCTTAGTTGCACATGTGTTTGAACACGAAGCGCAGGTCTAACTGTTTCTATCACTGCAAAGTTATTTAATTCACTTTTCTTTTTCATTGTCTGCATAGCTGACAAAGTTGGCTTGGAAAATCCTTTTTTTCCTTAATTACTAGTAAAAAATACCGGGCCTGCCTACGACATTTTCACGAAGTGATATAATTAAAATCTTCCACCAGAGATACCCTCTGTCGCTGGCAGGCTGAAGCCCGAGACTTTTTGCGCGCGAGTAATACTCATGACCTCAAACTTTTGGAGTCGAATTAATTCTACAACTTTTATATCCACTTTTGGCTTCGGGAAAATGTCGACAAATTCAGTTTGAAGCTTCATACTGGCTGCAAGTATTTGGCGTTTGGTGCCGGTTTAAAATGGCTTCACCTCATTTCTGATCATGACTGTGGTGTAAAAGGATGAATCCAGGAAATGGCCAGTAGCGTTCCATGTGAATATCAGCAACAACTTGCCAGTGCAAGTGGCTTGTCACGTTTGTTAGGTAAGTATGTCAAAAAGTCCCCTTTCTTGTTTAAGCTGTTGAAGTTTTAACAATTGTATAATTTAGCAATGTTTATTTTTAAATGTTTTAGACAGTAAATATTAATAAACTAGATACTGCCTAGCTAAAGCAATAATGTCTGGACAAATATTGAATTTGGCATCTGTTTTTGGAGCAAACAGCGAAATATTATATTTGCAAAGGACTGCTTTACGAACTTTGAGCACAGTATTTGCAGATACTGTAAAGATGTCTATAAGCGAGCCAGATTTTAAGGCAGTTACAACAGAAAATTGACTTAGAAAGCAACATAAATAAACTATCAATACTTAGTGTTTGCGCCGTTTTCTATTTATTGATTCAAACTTCCCGCCTACACCGGTTATTGGTCATGTACCTTACTTTTTAGGGTTTCGTAGTCTACTATTAGGGTTTCGTAGTCTACTAGAAACCCTTATAGTTTCGTCATGTCTGTCTGTCTGTCTGTCTGTCTGTCTGTCTGTCTGTCTGTCTGTCTGTCTGTCTGTCTGTCTGTCTGTCTGTCTGTCTGTCTGTCTGTCTGTCTGTATGCCGCGCCCTCATATCTTCGTCAGTTTTAGAGCTATCGACATGAAATTTGGTGAGAAGATAGATCGTGTTGACCCAAATATAGAAATGTTAAGAAAAAATTATTTCAAATGTTTTTTGGACCCCCTCCCATAGAAGTGAAAGGGGGGCAAAAATTTTTTTTTTCTTCTGTAATATTGAGTAGGGTATCGTTGAATAGGTCTTTTAAAACTAAGGTGAGGTTTCTTTGAAACAAAGTCACTAAAATGTTTCTGTCACGAGATATTTGCTTTTAAAAAGGGCATTTTTGACCCATAATTTGTTCCAGCTGTAACTTCTAAAGTATAAACGCTAAAAATTTGAAATAAATATGGAATATAGCTTACAATCTGAAGTTACAATGAAAACTATAACGGATATCGTAACCTCAAAGGTTTCAGAAAAAATTGAGTTTTTCTATTTGCGGTTGGTCATCATACTGCTACTAACAAACCAGCAACAAAATTAAGTTTGTAATGCTGAAAAACCTGATATTTAAACGTTAACTACGAAACCCTATTTGTGAGCGTGTCTGACACGCTCTTGGCCGGTTTTTTTAAATTCATAATTATTATTTTTCGAGTATTATTCAGTTTGCCACGTCCTTTCCCTATCCCTTTCCTTTTCCCCCTCACTCACTGCAAGCACTGAAGAAAAAGAAAGGAAGATATCAAGCAAGTTGGCCACCATCAAGAGAAAACATGGACAATTTTAAAACTTATGTTGGCAACGCTCGAAACAAACGCCGACTTTTTCTGTTTCGTTTTTGATCTCCCACTATCTTGTTCAGATGGGTTTTCACGCACTTGACGTTACTCTCCCATATTCCACCATGATGCGGAGCCGAAGGAGGATTCACTTAGTGTTAAATTAAGTCGCTTTTTGCGTTTCTCTGTCTGTCTGCCTGTCATGGAATTCGCTAACTCCTTCTGCAACTGATTTTGATGCATTTTTTTTGTAAAAGATAGGGTGATTAAAGAGGATGGTTTATATTATGTACCTAGGTATAACACATACACTGAAAATGCTTATTTCTCGCGGGATAATAAGTTGCATTAACCGCGAACGGGCCGCTTTAATTAATAACGTAATCCATTATATCCCATCTTCATTAAATAAGCAAGCAATAGGTACATTACAATAATAGTGCTTCATAATGTAAACAGTGATTTCATTGGGATGTTATGCAAAGCAAAATTACTGCAAAAGATTTACATGGACTACTTTAAATTACTAATATCCTATCGCATCTCCATTACGTAAGCTATACGTCACAGCAATAGTACCAGGCTCTCATATAGTAAACAGAGATATCGGCAGTATGTTATGCAAATCAGAACGATAGCATAAAAAACGCTACCATAACTTCTATGACCATGACTATAGCGTCCTGGTAGACGCTAAGATGATGAGACTTGACTGAAGTCTGAAGTGGCTCGTCGACGCGCCATCACACAGCCGCTCGGGGCTACGGTCGGGCATAGACTGACTGACAGGACAGAATCCCTACCCTACCGTCCGTGGTGACGTACGTGCTCGAGACACTGACAGTCAATACACTTACTCTTTATACTACGATAGTCATTACACTAACTCAATACACTACATCTCCCTTTTGTTTTAATTTTTGTTTTATTTATGCTTTGGTCTTCATCCCTGGTTATGAGCCTCCGTTTCCGTAAAACCATTTAAAATAAATAGGTAGGTACTATTTTTTCCAAAACTTAGATTTCTATTTCAATAGCTTCCTCAACTGATGGTAAGGCACAAAATAAAATCGATGAGGGTAAACATTGATAGATAGGTAACTTATGATAGGCATCAATGAATAAAACTAAACTCATTTTTTAACTACGTAAGAAAGTATTTTACCTATTACCTATATTCCCCTTCTTTTGTTTTAATTTTTTTTTTCTGAATTGTTATTGTTGTTAGTGGTAACCTTCTACAAGAAAAATGTTGAACATAACCGAAATAATCTTGCTTGTACCCGAAAATGTCAATTTTCTTATTGAATAAGATTTCTGTCTACCTGTTATTCCTGTCTGACTAAAGTCGTAGGCAATAAATAGGTAGGGTTCATCAGTGAGGTGATGAAAACAAAACGTCTTATATTTTACGTGTCCGTATATGCTGATAGATAATAAACATTGGTATTATTGTAATCTGAGATTGTAATAAATAACTTTCGTTCACCTTACAGTAGTATTTCGCAATAATATTATATTCTATGTGTAAATGACTGAAGAAACAAACAAATTGATACAAAATCAATCAGCTGAATAATAAAGCATCAACTACGTTTAACAGCTTAGTTCTTACATCAGGCTGTATGAAAGATGTTGCTACAAAAGCAATAATGCCGCCAATCGTACAATTTATGATAATTAACTACATGATAAACTAAAATATTTTTTAACTTAAGTATTTTGTTCTTGTTCAATAAAGTCTGTTGTATCTAAGGTCATCCGCCTTACTTAACTGATACAACAATTATAATTATGAATAATTATATACCTATTACATAAATATAATTTCGGTTAGTTAGTCCAGTGAATTTCTTAGTTTTACCCAGATGAGTTTACTTAAAACTTTTTCATTATTTAATTTAAAATTGGATAAGCTTTGCGTTCAGTTATAAAACTTGCAAGAAACAAACAAAACGTTCTCATTAGAAGAATAAAATTCATTAAAATGAATAAGTAGGTATATCCGACACCCGCATGTAAAACAGCGCTCACAACAAAAATGGAATTGCCAAAGTGTTGATTGATGATATTATATCTAAAATAATTATCTCTATAAGTCAGCAATGGATGAGTATTGGTCCCAACAAATTTATCATTCACCAAAATCGACCCCAAAAGTAACAAAGCATCATAATAGCTATCAGCAGTGTGAATTATTAATTATTAGCTCGTGTTGTTTTATGAAAATAACCACTTACATCGATCAAATTTAAAATTTGTTATTGTGATCGCTGGACTCTCCTTGAGATACTAACATTTTATTTGTTATAATTTAATACTAGCTTTGAAGAAGCTTTTCTTTTGTAAAATTCTGAAAATCGGAATTTGTAGTCACTTAATTTTCTGCTATAAGTTGTCTGTTCGCTGTGACGCAGTATGTTCAACGGGCTAAAACCCAGGACAAGATGTGTCCACACTGTTTAAACCGAAGTGGAATACTGCATATCTATTTTGAAGTCTGAAC
Organism: Phthorimaea operculella; assembly: GCA_024500475.1. NCBI lineage: Eukaryota > Metazoa > Arthropoda > Insecta > Lepidoptera > Gelechiidae > Phthorimaea > Phthorimaea operculella. The sequence continues at coordinate 584,523 of JANFCV010000164.1, forward strand.
TGCGTTAACTTACGTTTAATTTGCTGGGAACTCCCGCGGGTGACACTTTTACCACTTGACAGACTTGGGCCGGTAATAAACAGTCTTACCAACAGTTGCCAACAGTGAAATGATAATAAATTTCCTGGGCTCAGCACGAACAATTTCAGATCCCCTGTCCTGCACTTGCTCTGAAATTCAACACTCCAGCATTTGTTAGAAACGAAATCCACTGCAGTCACCGCTGCGTGGTCCCGGTAAGTTCATAGGTACTAGATTTTTGGTAATTGTGTATACTGTTCTTTGTGTTGTGCAATGACGTTATATTACTTACTTACTAGTAACATCGCAATATCCAGTATCATATTTTCTTCTGTATCTACCTGCCCAGGTTTGCATCGAAATTGACCAAAACGTCGTATAAGTAGTTATACCTATCACATCGTTCCCGTTTATAAATAGGTTGAATCTACTAAAGTGTGCTCGACAACGATAATCTGGCAACAAGAAACGCCGTCTGACTGTTACCAGTGCCTGTATTCTATACCTATCTTCTTCTCCCCCCCTTTTTTTTGTTTTTTTTTTTAACCCACAATATTATGCAACAACACTGCACAAATTACAGTGAAACGTCCATGTCTACGTAGAACGAACACTTATAAGTAAAATATTGTAGGAAGGTAAACTGAAGACTTCTACCCCCGCAAACTCACTTGAAATTATACAATATATATTGGTTAGCAAACAAATACAAAGGGAAACCCTTAAATACCTAATCGTCAGCACTTCTTGCACCCGCAAGGGACAACATACACTTACTCAACAGGAAACAAACTCCCAAAATAATATCTTTAAACCGCTAAATCACCCACGGGAATTGAACCTGCGACAATGATAACACATGACTGCATGTACCTATGTATGTAGGTATATACCTACCTATATCAGGAATGAAAGACAAAAACAATGTAATGTGTCCCGGTTCCTCAGTAGTTCTTTAGTACCAAAGTAATATAGAAACCAATGATCAAAGGTTTCATTTGAATTGATATTTTCTAAACCACAGCATTACTAGGTGTACATTCTTTCATTCAAACCCACTTATCTCGTCCTGCACAACAAACTATTGGAGAACAACCCATTAGGTTGTAATAACTGGCTTTTCCTACCGTGGTTTTACCTGCAGCTAAATTTTGATATTCCCGTGAGAATTACCGACATGTTTACCTGTGGTAAAGAGTAACCATTTCCACTCTCCTTGCTCTCTGATAGACTTCCACTCACCTTTCCATCTGTAATATTATATTAGACTTGGGCGTTCATCGACTCGGCCGGCTCTACTCCACGATAGAAGGAGAAGGAGATATGAATTATCCTTCTAGCCCACGAGGTCTACCTTCCGCAGTTCCAGGCCCCGCTGGGTAGGTATACGTATTGAAACCGAGAAACCAGTACTTACAGAAATACATACACACAATATATATTTTTCACTTATCGGTTCTTCTTCTTCGAGTGGGACACTAAGTCATCCAACGACCCGATGAGACCTGATGTCAGAGTTGTTCAACCGCCTACTTCAAGTAGAAGACCTCTGACATGGTTGTGTAACTAGACTTCGCAATCGGTGTAGCATGCAATGTCCTAAACAGAATTCACAAACTGGTATATATCAACTGAGTGACACCTCCGAGAATGGAATCCGAAACTTGCGTTGCGTTACAAGTGCAATTGCACTAACATTAACATATTTTAGGATCAGTTTTCACTGCTATACCCACTACTGTACAACAATTAAATGACCAGTTTTACACTGTGTGACTTACTTTACATGTATCAATACAATGGACAGATTTATTACTGTATGATAACTTCAAATTACTATTGATTTCGATCAGATCGTATCTGTTCTCATCGATTTAACGATCAGGTTATACTTGTTACCGTTGATTTAACAATCAGGTTATATCCATACCTGCTACCATCGATTTCAGGATAAACATGTTACCGTTGATTTAACAACCAGGTTATATCCATACCTGCTACATCGATTTAACGATCAGGATAAACCTATAACCGTTGATTTAACAATCAGGTTATATCCATACCTGCTACATCGATTTAACGATAAGGTTTTATTTGCTAGCATCATCGATTAAACGATTTGATTATTTTGCTACCAACAATCGACACCAAACGAGACCTTCTTTCAAGTACCTTTTGTTTCGTTTATATTATTTTCTCTTCATCAAAAATATCTTCATAAATACCTACAAACTTAATAAACCTACTACTGAACGGTTTTATAATTTTGATGATTGGTATAATGTAGGCAGCTACTACTACTGAAAAATTATAAATTATTTTACCATGTAAATAGTAATGTCTGTCTTAAGTTTCATTGCTGTACACTAAAATACCATTAAACACGTATTTACGAGTAAGCAACTTATTTTGCCAAAGATTCAACTAACTTTTTAGCCCACAACTAGCGATTAGGTACTTTATTTTGATTGAAATGGCTATGTGCGATAGTAATTTCATTCAAGCATTACTTGCCTAATTTTCACACACGTATGTGGTACTATGGAATACATTTGTAGCTATTGTTAGAAGTAGGTAATTGAGAATATTTCAGGACTTCAAGTAAATTATCCAAATACCTATAGTTATCTTGATGGTGATTTCTTATTTACATAGATAAGAATTTATTAGCTAGGGTTTTATTCCAAGGTTTTATTCTGAGCTTTTCATAAATATTCAAATTTATGTTTTATTTTTCCTATAGACCTACATGTCATACATAACTAGTAGTTTTCATATAAATAGGTATTGTATAAGTAGTTAGTAAATTTTGATTGTTTTCTTTGATCAGGAAATTAATGCATTTTTTCTTCGTTTTTGTGTGAAATAAATAGGTATTAACTTGCAGATAATATTCTATTCCACAAAAATAATAACATAGAATCTAATAATGTAACTGTTCAAGAATCACTCGGCTGGTTGGTAAGTTGATCTACGTCATGTGATAGCAATAACAAATCCTTATGAAAATACGTCGTAACATCAGTACTGCAACTGTACATAGATAAGTATCAGCGTTCCTAAGGAGTAGGATGACTTTTTCTACAATTTGATCTCACTATGTAACGGTAAAAAGTGATATGATATTATATCACATACCTGGTTACTTTTTTTCGATTCCTTCACAGAAACATGATCCAAATTTGACCTTCTGGTTTCACTGAACTGTTTAAGAGCTTACACAGATATAATCCATGCACAGTTTCCGCGTCGGCGCCTCACTTCCACCCTTTCTTCTTTTTTTCTTGTTTTGTTTTTTTTTGCGTTTTATAATCTTTCCTACGTTTATCACTATGATTTCACATGAATTGACTGCGGAAACGCGACCAAATAACACCATTTTAAAATAAATTCGAAATAGAAACTGTACCATGGCCGCGACACGAAACATGTACGGAATAACGGAGTACCTACATTTCAAAAGCGATCATAACAACATTGGTATCTGTCGTTTTTATTTATTTATTTTACCCTTTTTTTTTTGCATAGCTTTGACTACTAGGGTTTTAAGGGCTTTGTGGGCGTGCTAAATGATTATTTTGCCTATTGTTTTTATTCAGGCGTTTTAGATAAAGCAATTTTTCCTAGTATTTTTCCAGACACAATAAAGGTGTCCAATAATTACTTAACTTTAGAAGCGTCATACCGACAATGTTTTTAAAGTGTTACGAAGTATTTAGTTCACATTAAGTGATAGATGGGCTTTTCGCCAATCGTTCAAAGTCCATGACCTATCTCATCTACGGTTTCTGATGGGGCATAAAACAAATACTTGTGCTCGTAGCAATCGGTAGATTGCCTACTATCGCCTCAACTATCGCCTCAATGGCATCAAAAAGTTACCTTTTGCAGGTTCAATTAAATGCTTTTAAATTATTTTCTCTCACGGTCAAGCCTTTCCTTCCCTTTTTAAAAGGAAAAAAATATTGCACTTTACTCACGGTTTTTCCGGTTTTAGTAATTTTTCCTCGTCGCCACATATAGCGTCCTGGTAGACGCTAAGATGATGAGACTTGACTGAAGTCTGAAGTGGCTCTTCGACGCGCCATCACACAGCCGCTCGGGGCTACGGTCGGGCATAGACTGACTGACAGGACAGAATCCCTACCCTACCGTCCGTGGTGACGTACGTGCTCGAGACACTGACAGTCAATACACTTACTCTTTATACTACGATAGTCATTACACTAACTCAATACACTACAATGACTACTTGAATTTATAAGATCCCATCCCTTATGGATTAAGTTAGCAAGCAATACGTCACAGCAAGAGTACCAGGCGCTCATAATGTAAACAGAGATATCGGTGGTATGTTATGCAAATCAGAACGATCGCAAAAAACGCTACCATGACTTTTAGGAGCATAACTACTTGAATTCATTCCATCCCTTATGGATTAAGTTAGCAAGCAATACGTCACAGTAAGAGTACCAGGCGCTCATAATGTAAACAGAGATATCGGTGGTATGTTATGCAAATCAAAACGGCCGCAAAAAAACGCTCACTTGACTACTTGAATTATTAATAATCCTATCCCCTTAAAGTATCCTATCCCTTATTCATTAAGTACCTAAGCAAGCAATACGTCACAGCAGTAGTACCAGGCGCTCATAATGTAAACAGAGATATCGGTGGTATGTTATGCAAATCAGAGCGACCGCAAAAATCGCTAACATGACGCTGACTTAAATTATTAATAATCCTATCCCTTATAGTATCTTATCTCTCATTCATTAAGTACCTAAGCAAGCAACACGTCACTGCAATAGTACCAGGCGCTCATAATGTAAACAGAGATATCGGCGGTTTGTTATAGAACGACCACAATAAAGCGCATACATGACTACTTGAACTATTAATAATCCTATCCCCTTAGAGTATCTTATATCTTATTCATTAAGTACCTAAGCAAGCAATACGTCACAGCAATAGTACCAGGCGCTCATAATGTAAACAGAGATATCGGTGGTATGTTATACAAAACGATCGCAAAAAAACGCTACCATGACTACTTGAATTATTAATAATCCTATCCTCTTAGTATCCTATTTCTTATTCATTAAGTACCTAAGCAAGCAATACGTCACGACAATAGTACCAGGCGCTCATAATGTAAACAGAGATATCGGTGGTATGTTATAGAACGACCACAATAAAGCGCATACATGACTACTTGATATTAAGTATCCTATTCCTTATTCATTAAGTTCCTAAGCAAGCAATACGTCACAGCAATAGTACCAGGCGCCCATAATGTAAACAGAGATATCGGTGGTATGTTATGCAAATCAGAGCATGACGCGGAACCACACTGCCTCGCCGGAGCGGCTCACATCAATCTTGCTAACAATTTCATTAAACCCGCCCCGCTGTGTTTGTGTACTAATAGCGGCATTGTCATGTTAGCCTAGTCATCATCTGAGGAGGGCTGAGTAACTATCTAACTATACTACCTAGGTATATACCTACTACGTTTGGAATTCCGTGGCTACTATTGCGTACCTAAAGTGCCGTGTGGTAGCAGCTAAAAATACTGCCACCCCTATTCTACTCGGTAGTTTAGTTGTAGTAAAAGTTGTTTAGTGGTCAACCGTACGGTAGCGGTAATAACAACCTCGATAGCTTTCCTAAAGAGGAAGGCGGCCGGTCGTAAAATTAAACCAAATCCTTTTGCAACATGATTTTGTGTTCAAACAAAACATGTTGCACCGACTCCAAGTAATTGAGATACGGGCGGGAAGATTTCAGTGTATCTACGCAATTATCTAATTGCAACATAGTTCGACACGCCCAAGGAAGAAACTTGTAACTCAAGTTACAGAAAGAATGAGTTATAAGCATCTTTTTACTCCTCTGAATTTTCTCTACATTTTGGTCTAATCCAAAGTTTTCTACTTACTAATAGTATTATGAGCAGCACACCACGACTTATTCCAATTATTTAGTAGCTGTATGAAAATCCAGTAGATTAATTGGGTAGTTGGAGTACCTTGCACAAATGCACATGGATTTGAAATGTAGGTCTAGATACAAAATGAAATTAAGCTATGGTAGAGTTATTAAACGTAGCAGCGTGGGTAGCAATATCATCATCTGAAGTGTTAAATACTATTGGATTTTGTTACCTATATCCTAACAAAAGGTCACGTATAATACCATGACACGTGAGTTATCTTTTCACTTCGATTCGTGGTACAGTATCGTTCACCCTCTGCCTACAGCTTGTCAATTCGTGAATAGGTAACGGAGAGGTCCAAGGCATCAGGAATTTCTCATTGTGCGTTAGATATAGTACACATAGGCCTACTAGTTGTCCGCCTGATTCGTTTTAAAAATCTCTGTCACCAGGGTTCATTGGTTTTTATAAAGTTTTATTAAGTTACCTAATTATTAGATACTTTCTTTAGTAAATTGACTATAAATTATTAATAAGAGTCCTTTACATGTCTATACTTAGTATTTTAAACTAGAAACATGGATTGATATGTAGGTACCTACCGAATCATTAAAACGAAATTATTCAGGTTTATTCTTAACAAAAGTCTTAGAAACAACTTTGTGAAACTACTATTGTGGTGGCGGCTTAGAATAGCATCACCTCACATATTTCCTGTTGGTGTCGTAATAAGCGACTAAGAGATTTGAGAGTTGATGTGTACTGCAATTTTATTCGACAGACTGACAATCTATCGTTATGGAGATACACAGTCTTATAAATGGCTCTCAAACTAGTCAGACGTGGTGTAAATGTCCGTTTTTTATCCGTTGGCACTCTGCCTGCCCCGCATTGGATATAGACGTGATATATGTACGTATGTTTTTGTACCTGTCAATAATAATAAGTGCTCAAACCAGTGTTTCCCAAACTTACCTCTAACAATATAACTTTTGTATCCAAACAACATGGTGAAACCAATTTGGGCACATAATGGTAAAGTTCGTGGGTACGTTCCGTTAATTTATCGTCTAGCTGGAAGCGGAGTGTTACAAATGCTTACAGAGTTGAATTAGGTGGCTTTTGAGACCTACCTTGCCGCGTGCATGATAGTGTACCTACCACAAATATAAACACAACTAAACTAGAAAACAACTCTTAAACTAAATGAATTTCTTACCGTTGATAATTTAAGCTAGGACAATACCGCAATATTGTTTAAAGATAGTTTCGCGAGTTAAATGTTCTAACACTTTCTGCCGATACAAACTACATGGGTAAAATTTTTATTTGCTATTTCTTTTTTAAGCGTACAATAGTTTCGTTATCATCTAGTGTAAGAGGCAATTGTTAATTTCATGCACACTTAAAAATGTGGCAAAGGAACATAATAGGGCGCCTCACAAACTTAGAGATATGACTATTACCAAAGAATAGAAATTATTTTGTCCACATACAAAGAGTGGGTCCAATTTTCATGATGTTCCTTCTTGAGATCTCGTTGCTCAGAGGCTGGAGCAGAGAACAAGCTTCACTCACTATAATATTAGGTGCTGAGATTGTGTCGTAATAATATTGATGGCACTATTAATGAAGCATATAATAATGTCCTTAGGTGGATTAGTGTTTTGTATTTTCTTTTTTCGTGGCACTGTCTGAAAATATTATAACTTTAATAGAAAAAACGTACAAACTAATCTAAGAATATTTTTAACAGAACTCTTCGATAATACAATGTTATCATCGTTATCTAGGTTTAAAAAAACTACAAAAATTGACCTAGGTACATGCGAATTATAAAAGTTCAAAACCAACAATTTATTTTTTTCACTTACACTTTCTTATTATACAGGGAGTAACATAAAGGGTATTACAAGCCGAAAGGAGGTGAAGGTACTCATGAAACTGAACAACTTTCCCCATGGAATATAGGTCGAAATATGAAAAAAAACATCTGGACCCCCCATATTAACTCAGTCAGCTGATCGGCTATTTTATGTGGGAGGACCAAATATTTTTTTCTTATTTCGACCCATATTCCATGGGGAAAGTTGATTAGTTTCATGAGTACCTCCTCCCGGTAGATACCCTACCTATAATGATATCGTAAACACTTCGGTAAACACAATTTCTATCAATGTATCGCTAGACCGAATCATCTGCCTCAAAATAAGTTGGGTTCAGCGCAACATCTTTGTTAGAGCACAAATTGTAGCAAAAAGATTTGACAGTATCTTTTCACCGGCCGACTGTAGTATGTATATTCATACGTCGTAGTATGAAAGTCCGCACGCGTTTTGTTACACCCTTTCGAATGCGGCACCATACACTGTCATATTATTATACTACGACACGACTATAGCCGCAGCTTGTTTTGACCTTGTTCTATTCAGACCTAGTACAATAACTAGCTAGCCTATAGATAGTATGTTTACCGTTAGTAAACAAGAACAATAATTCTAGTATCTACCCTTAATGTAATCAAAGAGAGAGTTTACGTTATACGTAACTTGAATTTGATGAAAATGATCACTATAGAGACACGGCTCCGCTTATACAATCAAGTTGATATATCGACTTGGGAATTGATAGTAAACATCCATCTCACCTGTCTCCAGACAGGTAGACGTATTACATTTTTGTTGACGAAAATATTGCTAGCTTTTTCCAGCCCTCAGTCAGAGCTTATTTCTGCACAAGTTAAATAAAAGAGAACGTCATGCAAAATATTGATAAAAACATCTTTTGTAGGTACCTACTTACTAATCCAAAGATCCAACACTTTTGAGAAAGCTTCTTCAGACTGTGGCCCACTACATGAGTAAATATAATGTACCTATTTTACAGGGCGCTATTATCCATGCATGAAACTGAAAATCTTTGGTCCAATGTAGGTAAATATGTCGGCCACACTTTTCATACCGAACCGAATCACGTAAGTAAAAGAAAAGAAATCAGTCCACCAACAAGCATTTGAAGTTTAATTTATAATATCCTTGCAGAAGTTATTTGCTTGCATCATAATATAATACGCGCTGCAGGAGGAAAATAATTATTAGGTATCTTGAATAGCCCCAATCAAAACCATCCAACGAGTATATTGCAATCTGAAATTAATGACGCAATCACTGCGCAAGGGACGATTGGGTTGGTTGGTTTCGTCCGATCGAGGTAGTTCAGGCGACAAGAGAGATATAATTTACATACATACATACATACATACATCACGCCTTTATCCCTTGCGGGGTAGGCAGAGCGTCAATTACCGTAAAAGTACGGTCGTTATCGCCACGTCTGACACATATTTGAGGGCCGTTTTAGCTATTGTCGTGTATCGCTATAGTGACAGGTTGTCAGCCTGTCGCCTAAAATTGCAATACACATGATACCCTCGAGTCCTTTAGTCGCTTCTTACGACACCCACAGGAAAGAAATGGGGTGATGCTATTCTAAGCCGGCATCACACGGCCAAGAAATGGGGTGATGCTATTCTAAGCCGGCATCACACGGCCATATAATTTACCATACCTAATTATAGATAGCTTTTTCGTTAGTGAATTGAAGTACTGAATCAAAACCATCCAACGAGTATATTGCAATCTGGGCAGTAATGGCGCAATCACTGCGCAAGGGACGATTGGGTTGGTTGGTTTCGTCCGATCAAGGTAGTCCAGGCTACCACTGGTTCTTTTGCCATCCATCACTGAAACAATTTACTTGATAAATATTTTTAGATTCTTTTGCTGATTTCGTGTGTAGTACTCATGGTGGTATGTGCAGTTTCTTTTTCTCGTAGGTATATAAGAGTATATTTCTAAAACCGATGTTTCTAAACCCACATAGATTTGAACAAAATATGTATTGATGCACGGAGTACCTAGAATAAATACTATACTTCTACTAATGCAAAGTATGTTGAAAGCGTTTTTTTTTAAATGTAAGATACTAATATAGTCATTAGAAACCGCGTTGAGCTTGCCGTTGACATGAAGAAGAAGATTAGAAACCGCAGTATTTAACCACGTATATGTTTTTTACTGTTTTCTCCAGTAATAATTCGAAATAGATTACGCTACATTTTTCTTCTAACCTACCATATTTGCAGTGAGCGCCCGGTCTAAGATCCGTTATTATTGAATCATAATTAATGATCGCGAGCCCGAAGTGAATCGACAGGACTGCTATTATGAAGGACGACTAATTATATCCGCACCGAAGGATTCGAAGTCCTATACACCCTACAGGCTCTGTGAATGATGAATCAAGTCTTTGAAGTCAGATAAGTCACTCGTTGCACTATCAGTACCTAATCATAAAAATGTTTTTTTTTTGTGTAAAAAGTTGTATGCCAAGAGATGTCGGCTTTGAATGGCATCACTACCCCTATAGCCTGAATTCAAAATTCAAACTCAAAGCATTTATTTCTCAGTAGGAATTACAAGATTCACTTTCTAAATCAAACTTAAAATAGGGAAAATTTGTAGTACAAAATTTTCTCTTTTTTATAACAATTTGTGTTCCTACTCTAAACGCGGCTCGGGCAAGAAAAAAAATAGTAATAGTTTGATACGTGATTGACTCTTGAATTTTGTAGGTAGCTACTATTGAATTAGAGGGTACTTATTTGTCCAGTGGGCGCCCGGTCTAGGACCCGTTATTATTGAATCATAATTAATGATCGCGAGCCCGAAGTGAATCGACAGGACTGCTATTATGAAGAAGACTAATTATATCCGCAACGAACGATTCGAAGTCCTATACACCCTACAGGCTCTGTGAATGATGAAGCAAGTCTTTGAAGTCAGATAAGTCACTCATTGCACTATCACTAATCATAAAAATGTTTTTTTTTTGTGTAATAAGTTGTATGCCAAGAGATGTCGGCTTTGAATGACATCACTACACCTATAACCTGATAGGTGAATCAAATCTTGAATTTTGTAGGTAGCTACTATCGAATTAGAGGGTACTTATTTGTGCAGTGGGCGCCCGGTCTAAGACCCGTTATTATTAAATAATAATAAATAATAAATATCCCTGGACGAGACACACAGCGCCATCTAGCCCCAAACTAAACAAAGCTTGTACTATGGGAACTAGACAACTGATATAATACTTTATATACTTTTTTTTTTAAATAAATACATATAATACATAGAAAACACCCAGACTAAACACAAATATTTAAAAATAGACATTACAAATATTTGTGTCGGTGGGAATCGAACCCACGACCCTCGGCGTAGAAGGCAGGGGTACTATCCACTACGCCAACGGGACAGTCATAATTGAATCATAATTAATGATCGCGAGCCCGAAGTGAATCGACAGGACTGCAATTATGAAGGGCGACTAATTATATCTGTAACAAAGGATTCGAAGTATAAACGCTTTGAACTATATAATTGATTCTTCTATTTCGAGTGGGAGACTGAGTCGTGCAACGACCCGATGAACCCTGTTGTCACAGTTTTACAACCATTTACTACTACCGATATGATTGATGAATCAAGACTTTGTAGTCACTCATTGCACTATCACTAATCATAAAAACGAATAAAGTTGTTTTTTGGGTAAAAATTTGTATGCTAAGCGAAGTCGGCTTTGAATGGCATCACTACACCTATAGCCTGAATGATAGGTGAATCAACTCTTGAATTTTGTAGGTAGCTACTTTCAAATTAGAGGGTAATTATTTGTGCAGTGGGCGCCCGGTCTATGTTCCGTTATTATTGAATCATAATTAATGATCGCGAGCCCGCAGTGAATCGACAGGACTGCTATTATGAAGGGCGACTAATTATATCCGCAACGAAGGATTCGAAGGAGCCTATAGGCTGTGTGATTGATGAATCAAGTCTTTGAAGTCTGGTGAGTCACTCACTGCACCTATCTTACATACATACATACATAAATTAGGCCTTTACGTAACGGGAGTAAAAATATGGTTGTTATTGCCACGTCTGACAAATGTTAGAGGCCTGTTTTAGCTATTGTCGTGTATTACTTTAGAGACAGGTTGTCAGCCTGTCACCTAAAATTACAATATACTATAAACCCTCGAGTCCCTCAGTCGTTTCTTACGACACCCTCAGGAAAGAAAAGGTGTTTGCTATTCTAAGCCGGCATCACACAGCGAAACACATGAACTTTTCTCTTGAATTACTTTATCTATTGCAAATAAAATTGCATCAAAATCCGGTGCGTAGTTTAAGGCGGTGCAACGAGGGGAAAATGAAGAAAAGCGTTACGTTCGATTCAGTTTTTAAGCCTTTTCCTGTCATAACCGAGACCTCAAAAAAATTTACGACGTACCCAAAGAAATGCTCTAGGGTTGTTACTATTTTTTTTCTAGATTGGATAGATATATTTTGATTAAAAAAATCACAAAAACAGCGCAAATAAAAAACTTTGATTCAATTTTTAAGTAACATTTACTACTATTTTCCTTCAGTTTTTTATAGTACGATATTCCTCTTTTGATTCCCGAGCGCTATTAGTAAAAGATTTTCGTTAATCAACTAATTTTCATTCAACAAATCAATATTTTCCAAAAATTTGAACGGCCTCCGCGGTGAAACCAGCCTAACTATGACCTCCCGCGCCGCCCGTCTCCCCGCCAGTACCCATTTGGCTCTTGCCAGCGACGGTTCTGTGTCAAAATTTCCCGCGACGCATATGAAATATTTTTCGTAAATATTGCGTTGCTGATTTTACTACTGACGTAAGTGACAAGGACGGATTAATGGATAAAACACTTTATTGCTGACAACATAAGATATAATTTTGTTCTGTACTTATTTGTATGTCAGATACGTCCTTTTTGGGAGGTGAATGACGATTTATTATCACCAAAATTATCACACCAGTCGCTTTAGGTAGGCTTTCGCTTTCGCGATAGGCAACACGACTAAACCAAAAGAATAAAATCTAAGTATTTGTTCATGCAGGAACAAATGTACTTACAATTTTAGCAATGAAATCGCTTTTTGTGTTTCTCTATATGTATGTCATGGCCACCGAAAAACTAATTATGTATTTCTCGATCGCTAAACACTTGTGGGAATGGAAGCGCCTTACCACTGTCATTTGGCGGCGAATGCAGCGAGTAGCCATCTCAAACTATAACTATTGTGTTACATATTACTCGGATTATTTTACTGTTTTATCTACACTATGCCGTGTGGTGCCGGCAGAGTAGAATAGCACCACCCCCTCTCTTCCGATCGAGGGATAAACCCGACCCAAACAGCCAGGGCCAACCGTATGGTGGCGGTTAATCCACCACAAAAGCATTCCCAAGGAGGGTTGACGTCTGGTAGGCGGCCGGTCGTAAAATTCAGCCAAATCCTTTTGCAACACGATTTTGTGTTCCACAAAACGTGTTGCGCCGACCCCGAGTAATTGGGATAAGGGCAGGAAGATGATGATGATCTACACTAATTTCGTTATGTTCGGAATCCGAACACTACAACTGCCTCCAAGTTTGTAATTCGAACTTCGGATTACAAACTCGGAAGCAGAGTTGTATGATGACCTGCTTTATGCATTGTGCCTCTTCATGGTAATAAAAAAAAACATTACGATACAGATTTTCATAATGACATTGCTAGCTGTATCATAAAGTTACCATTACGATACAGATTTTCATTATGACACTGCTATCTGTATCATAAAGTAACCCTTACAAACCCTAAAACAGATTTGAAGGCTGCTAAAGTTGTTTAGGTTTTCTAAGTGCTTCAGTTTCAAGGTTGTCTCCGTTCTAAAAGTTTTTCAATTTCAAAATACAGATTTGGAAGTTGTTAATTTTTCAAAGAGGTTCGTTTTAGAAAGTTGTTCAGTTTTTAAATTCAAAGTCGTTGAGTTTTGAAAGTTGTTCAGTTTTGTAAGATGTTCAGTTTTAAAAGTTATTTAGTTTTAAAGGCAGTTCATTTTTAAAAGTTGTTCTGTTTTTAAAGTTGTTCAGTTTTTAAAGTGGTTCAGTTTTGAAAGCTGTACAGTTTTAAAAGTTGTTCAGTTGTAAAAGTTGTTCAGTTTTGAAAGTTGATCATTTTTGAAAGTGTTCAGTTTTGTAAGTTGTTCAGTTTTAAAAGTTGCTTAGTTTTATAGGTTGTTCAGTTTTAAAAGTTGTTCAGTTTTAAAAGTTGTTAAGTTTTTAAAGTTGTTCAGACTTTAAAGCTGTACACTTTTAAAAGTTGTTTAGTTTTGAAAGTTGTTCAGTTTTAAAAGATGTTGAGTTTTGAAAGATGTTCAGTTTTCTAAGTTGATCAGTTTTAAGATTGTACAGTTTTAAAAGTTGTTTAGTGCTTAAAGTTGGTCTGTTTTGTAAGTTGTTCAGTTTTGTAGGTTGCTCAGTTTTGTAATTTTGTGAGTGGACCTTGGAATGGCCGGTGCGCTGGTAAAGTGTGCTTACCTAGTTTGTTTTTATACTTTGTTTGAGTGTAAATAAATTCTGTATGCAACTGCAAATGATAAAATAGTAGGATGTATGCTGCGCCTCGTGTGATCAACAGACACTCACATTCTAATGCCTCCCATTATAAGACAGTAGCATAAACGACTATAAAAAATTGTACTTTGAATGTAAATATAAACATGTCGAATGAAGATTATAGTATTTTTTAATTTAAAGTAATATTTAAAAAGGCATTTTCCTGCAGTACGACATGTCTGGCTCAGATATGGGCAAAATTTATTCGAATAACGAATAAAAATTCTGATTTTATTCGTTATTCAAATAATAAATAATTTTAATTTATTCGCGAAAAATGTATGATCCTACGCAGGCGTTGAACGCTACGGAGGCGTTGGACGTTATGGACGTGTCGGACGATACGGAGGCGTCGGACGCTACGGAGGCGACAGACGCTATGGAACATTGAACGCTGTAGATAATCGGGGGTTTTCTCAGACACTATGAAGGCGTCTGACGCTACCCTTCACCATTCATAGCGTCTCCGTAGCGTACCCATCATCCTCCATATAGCGTCCGACGCCTTCATAGCGTCCGACGCTACATCCTACTCTGTTTATCGCCCGACGCCGAAGCTGCACCCAATTTAGCCGGTTTAATTATACAAATAAAAAAATATGAAATATTTAATTTTAGTTTACCTTTGCTCTGCAGTGGAATCACAAATTAGGGAAACGACGCGCGCGGCGCCGTGGAATACTGAACAAGCTATGTAAAAAAAAATTGATAATAAAAAGGCCCTTTAAAAATAAAATAATTAGGCAATCTCTTTAAAAAAGAAAACAGTCTATCCCTTTCATTACTCAAAGTTGCGAAAGAGAACGACCGTGTTTGTCATTCGTTCAATTTGTGTGTATTCGTTATAAAGGGATAGACTGTTTTATTTTTTAAAGAGATTGCCTAAGTATTTTATTTTGTTAAGGGCTTTTTTCATTTTCAAAATATATTTTCTTACGTAGTCTGTTTAGTGTCCCACTGCAGGGCAAATGCAAACTAAAATTAAA